>CM074718.1:474421895-475102252 GCA_037306005.1 Rhinophrynus dorsalis
GTTCTATCTCTCAAAACATAGAGGTTTGAGAGAGAGGACTGGCACTGTTATATTTGTTATCAATAGCTACATCAATACTTTTTATTTATATATGCCATTACTAACCCTTTAACTTACAGTCCAGCTGTATACCATTGTCTCACATATTTCTCACTCTTGCAGTCTGTACCTCTGTTTTGCCCTTCCTTCATGCCGATGTCTTTTATTCTTTGTCCATTGCCCCCCCCCCCAATCATAGAAACATAGAAGATTGACGGCAGAAAAAGACCACCTGGTCCATCTAGTCTGCCCTTTAGTATTCCTTTATTGTTATCTTAGGATAGATACATGTTTATCCCAGGCATGTTTAAACTGTGTTACTGTGGATTTATCAACCACCTCTGCTGGAAGTTTGTTCCAAGTTTCTACTACTCTTTCAGTGAAATAATATTTTCTAATGTTTTTCTTGATTTTTCCTCCAACTAGCCTCAGATTGTGCCCCCTTGTTCTTGTATTCAGATTCTTATTAATCACACTTCCCTCCTGAACCTTGTTCAGTCCTTTAACATATTTAAAGGTTTCAATCATGTCCCCCCTTTCTCTTCTTTCCTCCAGACTATACATATTTAGATCTCTGAGTCGTTCTTGATAAGTTCTATGCTTTAGACCTTCCACCATTTTTGTAGCTCTTCTTTGAACCCGCTCAATTTTAGTTATATCCTTTTGCAGATGAGGCCTCCAGAACTGTACACAGTATTCCAGATGTGGTCTCACTAGAGCTCTATACAGAGGGATCACAATCTCCCTCTTCCTGCTTGTTATACCTCTAGCTATGCAGCCAAGCATACGATTTGCTTTCCCCACCGCCTGGTTGCATTGGTTACTCATCTTGAGGCTGTCAGAGATGACCACCCCCAAATCCTTCTCTTCTGAAGTCTTTGCTACCACAGAACTGCCAATACGATAGTCAGATTGAGGGTTTCTTTTCCCCAAGTGCATTATTTTACATTTGGAAACATTGAACTGAAGTTTCCATCAGTCAGTCTCTTCCTTTCAGTCTGGCTGATGTGGAGTCTCTACTTCACAGAGCCTGTCCCCCCTCTTGTTCCTGTCTCCACATTCTATTCTATCCTTTCTTTTCATATTTTCTCTTGATTCCCCCGGTTTCTTTTCTCTCAAGTTGTTATCCTCTGTCTATATGCTGTTATTCGCTATCTTCCACTAGCATTTTGTGTTCAAAAGCTAATGGGCCTAATTCACTTTGTATCCCTGCGCCACAATTCACTTCTTAGGTCCACAATATCTACTATGTGTATTAGGTAGTAACAAGCTCATGTTTTCCTCATTGCTTATATAGCTTTCCTTGCATGTACTCAAATCTTCACAGCAAGAAGACATTACAATAGAGATGGAAATGAGTATATACAAGTCCAGTAAAACAAGCTCCTTCCTAAAATTTCAATTGCATTTTGTCTAAAAAGAGATCTATATGGTGGGAATTTGTTTCCTTGAATTTCTCTGCAGCCCTATGCAGAAAGCTAAAGGGGTACAATTTTGATGCATTCCAGATGAAAATCCCTACATTTTTCATTTCTCTTACGTCTAATGTAGAACACAGGAACCATAGGTTAAAGTTCCCTCCAGAGGGCAGGGCAGTTAAGAAAAAGGCAGGGCCTTTGAGACATAGACTACCATCTTGCCTTCCAGCTTTGCCCACCACCCATCTGTTTCATGTGACTTGCATCAGGAAAAGTACAAGCTGTCAGTACTATTAAGAACAATATCGCAGCGCAAAGGAGTACACAGTATCTCTAAACTATACCACAAGCAGCTCTACAAAAAACCTGTGTCTTCCACCAGGTGAAAAAAT
The DNA here is from genome assembly GCA_037306005.1 of Rhinophrynus dorsalis. NCBI lineage: Eukaryota > Metazoa > Chordata > Amphibia > Anura > Rhinophrynidae > Rhinophrynus > Rhinophrynus dorsalis. Next base: position 474,423,745 of record CM074718.1, read on the forward strand.
ACCATGAGAACTACCAAAATAAGAGAGCTAGAGCGGACAGTTTCAAAGAAAAAAGCGATGTATTTAAACAATAAAAATGGTTTATTTAAAAGTCAATAATATATTCACTCTGCATAAACTAATCTTAATATAATCCACTTCTTCTCGAGTGGGAGATCAGGAGCTAGGTCCTCCCCATCAGACTGTAATCCCTCTTTGGACTCCCATTTGCACTCAACCCAACCCACACGGTTTCCACATTCAGCAATCACGCTAAAAAGTTGAGCATGTCGGTTAGGGTGCACACACCTATGGACCGCCAATGAAGACTTTTCCCCTGACTGGGACTAAGGCAGCTAACAACCTACCCCTTGGGTGCAGTGTCTACAACACTAATTTACACTTTAATTATATACAAAAAACACCACCCATACAATACACAGATGTTCAATCTATACAAAAAGATGGAAACCTCATCATTAGTCCAATCCACAGCCTGACCAGGCCAGTAATGCTAGATCCACCAGTTGTATGATATATTAAAACTGTTACCTCCTCAAGTGTAATATAAGACCGTATCTTCTAACATGGAGGACCAGTCCTGTTTAATAATCGTGATATTCCACAATATCAAAAATTAAAAACCAATACATATATCATCAGATCATCTATAAAAACTACTGTATTGATAAACAGATTTGTGCTATAGGCCGGTCTGATCATCAGTTGAAAGCCTCTAATATTGTATGACCTAAATTCCTGTGGCAGGTCACACGTCCATACTAGGAAAGTAATGTCACTGTATATATCCCACTTTGGGTTAGATCTACCTAACCGGGTGTACACTCTTAACTGCAGAATAAATTGGTATTCTAATCCCACAAATGAAAAAAAATAACAATACTATGTTCTCACACAGTATGAATCCCAAACAAGACTGTTGTGCACCACAAACTTTATCGATGATCTAAAATAGGAAACGATATGTTCATATATGTATAACCATCTATCATGACATACAGTTCCGTAACAATTACTCTGAATCCCTGTTAACGATGTAATATACAATCTTTTTTTCCTCTCACTCCAGGCCAAACAACAAATAGTCTGCTTCTCATTCCCAATAATTATATGGGTTACCTGGACACCTTCTGATATTGTGTCTGCGGTCTTTATCTACCCACCCCTGACGACTTAGCAGGCTGTCGGTTTATCGCTTGTATAGATGTCCTATTGTCACGGTTCAGCAAGAAAACTCAGGACAAGTACTAAAAGGTAACACCAACTTTATTAGGCAGCAACAATGGAACAGAAATATCACAATAGACGGTAATAAAGAGAAGCGCACAAAGGAGCAAGTGACAACTACCAGAAATAGAAGACTGCTTCCGTGTGATTCTCTTGAGGTTTGTGCTTCGTCAAATATGTCCCTGAAGATCATATATTCCTCAGGCAGGACTGAGGCAGACATACAAAGTAGTCTCATAGGACGTGTCTGACAAGTGTTAGTGTTATTAGAGGCCCAGGACAAGATGTCACAGTTGTGCCAATCAATCCTGGGGTTGTGTGTCTGTAGCCATGGAAACCCCAGGACAAGGGCATAATGGGGGGAATTAATCACCTGGAACTGCAGGGTTTCCGTGTGAAGGGCCCCTACTCAGGTTTAAAGGAAGCATCTTCTGAGTGGTATGAGAGGGCTGTAGGGGCCTTCCATCAATGGGTTCATTTGCGAAAGGAGAGGAGCGAGTCTGCAAAAGAATAGCATGCTTGCCAGCAAAATCAGCATCGATAAAGAATCCTGCAGCTCTTGAATCCAGCAATGCAGGCACAGATACAGAAAAGTTGGCCCATGATAGGATAACCTCCAGCATAGGTTTACCTTTTACCATCTCCAGGGAAAGACTAATACCACCTAAGATATGTCCCCGACAGGATCTTAGGTGCGGGCGTTTCCCAGATGCACCAGCCATGACCTTAAGAGGTGACCAGGTTTCCCACAGTACAAACAGAGGCCCTCCCTCCTCCAAAAGGCCCTTTCCTCCCCAGAAAGGCGAGTGGCCCCCAAATGCATGGGTTCACTGCCGGAGGAGTCAAGTCCAGGAGGTGTGGGAGGAATGGGTGGGTGTGTAAAACTGGGTGCCAGTCGAGATGGAAGCCTACGTAGGCGTTCCTTGAACGAGGGTCTCTCCCAAATCCGTGTATCAATCAGGATGGTAAAAGAGATGAGATCATCCAAATCTTTAAGCAAGTCACGGGCACAATCTCATCATTGATCATATCAAACAGACCTTGGGAGAAGGCTGCTACCAAGCCTCATTATTCCAACCCTCCTCCGCCGCCAAAGTACGAAATTCTGTCGCATACTCGGCCACAGTTCGAGCGCCCTGGCGGATGGTCATAAGGTGTTTGGAGGCCGAGACCTGGCACCCTGGAATGTCAAAAACTTGACGGAACGCGCCCACAAATTCCGTAAAGTTATATATAATCTGCTTATCCATCTCCCATAGCAGATTGGCCCAAGCCAAGGTCACTTTACTGCTCTCGTTGGAAAAGCTGTGCGGTACCATCTCCATGTGTATGCCCACTTGTTTTAGAAACCCACGACCCATCATACCGCTGCGGAAGCGGGGCTGTACTGGAGAAACCCCTGATCATGCCTGCAGTAGGGGCAACCAGTGCCGAGGCAGAAGCGGCAGAGGCCACCGGTTGCTGGACAGAGGTCAAGGTGTGCCGTATGGTTCAACAGAGTCTGCAATGCTAGCAACATATGATCAATACGTTGATCCTGTGCATCAACCCTGGTTATGATATTCTGTAAAGAAGGGTTACCTGTATCGTCCGCAAACATGGCCCTTTCATACTGTCACGGTTCAGCAAGAAAACTCAGGACAAGTACTAAAAGGTAACACCAACTTTATTAGGCAGCAACAATGGGACAGAAATATCACAATAGACAGTAATAAAGAGAAGTGCACAACAGAGCAAGCGACAACTACCAGAAATAGAAGACTGCTTCCGTGTAATTCTCTTGAGATAGGTCCCAGCGACGGGACGAGGAGAAGTCTGCAATGCCACAGGTCCACACCTGGGAGAAGCCAGACACAATAGGAAGGCAACTAGGAGTAAGTCTGCCAGAGCCAAAAGGCCGCACCAGATAGGATATCTAAATTCATGGTCAACACCAGAAAGGATAGTCAGACAAGCCAGGAGTCATACACAGAACGGGTAGTCAGCCAGAGCCGCAGGTCTGCACCAGAATGGATATCCTTTTAAATGGAGCGCACATCCGTGCTCTTAGATGTCCGCCCAATGATGACATCACTCGCATGCCGGAATGCCGACAGCAGAAGCGGCTGGAGCCGCGCATGAACCCCGGAGGTGGCTGAGCGGCCAAGCCGCGACTGAGAGCAAGTGGCAGAGTGTCAACGCAGGATGCGGCTGGAGCCGCTGGATAAATAATGCGTTCGGCTCTGCAGCCGCCTCAAAGTTACTCTTGACACCTATCCAGTTGTATTTCTTATTGTGGTTTGCTGACAATCCGATTCAGTTAATGTGTCGGAGGTCTTAGTCACGTCCTCTCATCCGCTTGTTTCACTTTTTGTTACTATGTTGCAACTTTGCATCGGTATGTTTCTCTTCTTTACATCAGTACCATCTTGGATGGATTCCTCTCACTCCAACATGTTTCAAATCCCCCACTGGCTTCTTCATCAGGGATTATACTTTGAAATTCGTTACATCGAGAGGAATCCAATCAAGACGCTATTGATGTAAAGAAGTAATATATACCAAAGAAGTTGCAACATAGTAACAAAAAGTGAAACAAGCGGATGAGAGGATGTGACTTTAAGACATCCAACACGTTAACTGAATCAGGTTGTCAGCAAACCACGATCATAAATACAACTGGATAGGACATCTATACCAGTGATAAATCGACAGCCTACTAAGCCGTCAGGTGTGGAAAGGAAGGTCCGCAGGTTAAGATTCCATAGCAGCGGTAAGCCGACAGCTTGCTAAGCTGTCAGGTGTGGGAAGGAAGATCTGCAGGTTAAGACTCCATGTCAGCAGTAAGCCGACAGCCTGCTAAGTCGTCAGGTGTGGATAAATAAAGACCGCAGACTCAGAATATCAGAAGGAGTCCAGGTAACCCATATAAATATTGGGAGTGGGAAATTGACTATTTGTTGTTTGACCTGGAATGAGAAGAAAAAAGATTGTATATAAAATTGTTAACAGTGATTCGGAGTAATTGTTACGGAACTGTATGTTGCAATAGCTGTGACTGAGAAATAAATATGTGAAGTGAGCGTCGGTATATAGGAGTTATGCAATTCCATCCAAGTGCATAAAAGAAGATTGCATAAGAGGTACCACAGAATGGTTAGACATATATGAACATATTGTTTCCTTTTTTAGATAATAAAGTTTGTGGTGTACAACAGTCTTGTTTGGGATGCATACTGTTTGAGGACATAGTATTGTTTTTTTTCATTTGTGGGATTAGAATACCAATTTATTCTGCAGTTGAGTGTACACTCGGTTGGGCAGATTTAACCCTCAGTGGGATATATACAGTGACATTACTTTCCTAGTACAGGCGTATGACCTGCCACAGGAATTTAGGTCATACAATATTAGGGGCTTTCAACTGATGATCAGTCTGGCCTATAGCACAAATCTGTTCATCAATACAGTAGTTTTTAAATATGATCTGATGATCTATGTATTGGTTTTTAAAGGGATAGTAATACTTCGTTTTAACTTTATTTTATTTTGTAGGCATTAAAAAAACATGAAGAATGATATAAGTCTTATCTCTCAAACCTTTATGGTTTATGAGATATTCACAAGCAAAGTTTCCCCCTCCCGTCCCTTTTACCTACTGTAAACAATCTCTTCTCAGATGTGGAATGCAGTCCATAGACTGGAAAGATAACAGAAGGGGACACTCTTATTCCTATGAAAACAATGAAATCCCTGCCCCCCTTGACAAGCTTTTCAGGTTTTTCCCTTATCTTAATTGAAGATTGTCCCTCTCTGCAGTCTACCTGGGCACCTCCCTTCTGCTCAGGCTGAACAGTGTGACATCAGTAAAAGGGGAGGGAGGGGGACACTTTGTCATTGAATTACTCTGGAGCTACAACTCTGACAGAATTGAAATAACACTCTCCAAAGTCCAAATACTATGATGATTAATTAGAGCTGAGCTGTTTTTATTATGAAACATTACTATCCCTTTAATTTGTAAAATATTATGCTTATTAAACAGGACTGGTCCTCCATGTTAGAGGATATAGTCATACAACTGGTGGATCTAGCATTATTGTCCTGGTCAGGCTGTGGATTGGACTAACAATGTTGTTTCCATCTTTTTGTATAGATTGAACATCTGTGTATTGTATGGGTGGTGTTTTTTGTATATAATTCAAGTGTATATTAGTGATGTAGACACTGCACCCGAGAGGTAGGTTGTTAGCTTAGTCCCAGTCAGGGGGGAGTCCATAGGTGTGTGTGCACCCTAACAGACATGCTCACATTTTTAGCTTGATTGTTGAATGGTGGATAGCATGGGGGTTGGGTTGAGCACACACTGGAGTCCAAAGGGGGACTACTGTCTGATGGGGAGGACATAGCTCCTGATCTCCCATGTGAGAGGTAGTGGATTATATTAAGACTAGTGTAAAAGACTGTGTACACAGGCCAAGGTCCGGTGAGGTAAATATGCCGGTCCTGCTCTGCGTACTGCCACTTCTTCTCTGGTAGTGCACGCGATGCATTCATGCGCAATAGAGACTGCCCGAACTCACAGAATGCTCCCAGCATTCTGTCCATTTGGGCAGTCTCTACTGCACATGACTGCATCGGACAAACTTTCTGGCCTTTTATATTATATGATTAGTTTATGCAGAGTGAATATATCATTGACTTTTAAATAAACCATTTTTTATTGTTTAAATTCATTGCTTCTTTCTTTGAAACTGTCCGCTCTAGCGCTCTTATTTTGGTATTTCTTCAGCAGGTAGTACTGTTCTTAGTTTTTAGACTTCTTTTTTTTTTTATGCTTATATATGGGGCTGTATAATCCCCCATTAGGCAGCTTCCCATTAACTGGCTTCCCTGGAGTTGTATTGCCCAGTTCACAGGTTTGTTTCTGGAATATTTCTATGTGGAGGTTGACTATTACATCTGTCTCATTCCTGAACTTCTCTGAAGTGCTGTATTACAAAAACGGGAGTCTGAAGACTGGTAAGTTAACCATCCAGTGCTATGGTCCTGCAGTTACTTAACACCAGCTGAAAGTGGTTTTATTGTTGGTTTAGCACTTAATACTTCTCATTTCGCCCGCATCCTATGTTTTTAAAGTTATGGCTGCCCCGGTGGTATGGTGTTTTTAAACATTTCTGGTATGGACTTTCTCTTTATATTTAAGCAGAAAGCCTTATTCCATTCTCATTTTCTTGCATTTTGCTAGGTGTTTACATGTTTCTCAGCTTTATTTCTTTTATTGCTTTTTTATATATTTATGGAATGTGGCCCCTTAAAGAACAGGAGCCTGCGTGGTGGCCATCTTTGTTCCATAGAACTTCATGGAGATTCTTTACATCAACATATCTTTGCACCTGTCTCACCTTCAAGAGTCAGAGTGTACTCAAATGAATCACTGGATCTGGTCTATCGCTTGGTCAATGTGCAGAGAATGTTCAGATAACTTAATTTTGCCATTTTTAAACAGCTGGAGAACCCTTTGACTGCTTTGTCTTCATGCCAAACTGGGCTTCCACAGGAATACTCAGGCACCCTGATAAGTGCTTATATTCCTTGTTGAAGGCAAATTTTGAGGTCACTGGGACCACTTGTGACCCATTTTTGTTAAAGAGTGGGTCAATAGAGCCTTGGCTATCTGGGTTGAACAACTGTCAGATGTAATTTTGGGGGATGTTCCCAAAGGAACCGCTGGTTATGCTGGCCTGTATTATGGAGGCTAAAGCACATCTCGCTGAGATGGCCTTTCTGGAAAGACCTCAACATTTTCAGTAGCTGTTTATCGCACCTTGTGGATCAAGATTTGGTCAGCTGACCAGTCTTCCACAAATTAATTGATATCTCTCCACTTTGTAGGATGACCACTTTTTGGTCCTGACACTCTTGCCTCATATAACACCTAAATGTGCCTTTTTTCCCTAAGATGCATGTTTTTTGTTACCTTCACCAGTTTCAGGCACCTAGGGTTAAGATCCCTCAGGCCTTTCAGGCCTGCCCCACCCCAGTTCTCAAACATGCTTAACAGAATAAGACATCTCAGAAGTCCACCTCTGTGTGACTCGCACACACTCCTGGGAGTCTTCATTGATGGACCAGTGGGTTTTGCAGAATATTTCGGAAGGGTACAGCTTAAATCTCAAATCCATTCTACCATATCATTTCTTTTTGTCCAGAGTTCCTCGAAACCCATTTCAGGCATGTCTGTTTATAGATGTAGTATCCTTCCAGTTGGAAAAACAGGTATTGGTTCCTGTTCCAGGCCAGAAATGCTTCACAGGATTTGACTCCAATATTTTTTGTGGTTCCCAAAAATGACAGTGGCTGCTGTCCTATTCTGGATTTGAAGTGTCTCAACCACTACATGCTAGCTAGATGAAAGATCCAGTAGCGTTTCGCGATGGAAGACATGTCCATTCCATCATTCTGGTATAGGTGTTTCCACCATTTCTCTGGATTCTCAGGTTGCTGAGGAAGATCAAGCTAGGCAGTGTTCAAGTCATTCTGATTGCCCCTTTTTGGCCCTGTTGGGCTTTGTTCTTGGATCGTCTCAACTTGTCCGTGGTGGAGCTATTTCTGTTCCCTGTGAGGCCGGATCTCCTAACCCCGGGTCCACTTTATTATCAGGTGGAAAGATTGCCTTTGGTGGCATGATGTCATCTCCACTGTGGTTCAGTTTAGGAAGCCTGTATCATCTAAAGGCCCATTATAGAATTTGGTCTGTTTACTACCAGTGGGTTGCTGTTCTCCTCGATCTTTTGGCCTTCCTATGACTCTGGATTTCCTTCAAGATGGCGTCAACAAAGGTCTCAGTCTGAATTCCATTAATGTTCAGATCTCAGCCCTTGCTATTCTTTTTAAAAAAAAAAGCATATTACTTTTCTTCTTGATATTAAGACTTTTGTTCAGTGGTTAGCATATTCCCACGCTGCTGCCTTCAGGGATTCCATTCCTCCATGGGATTTGAGCCTGATAAAAGGAGTTCTCAAGAGGCCACCTTTGGATCCTCTTTCATCTGTTTCTTAGTATATCCTAATGCTTAAGATGGCCTTCATTTTGGCTATTGTTTCTGTTCACCGAGTAGCCGAACTAAAAAATGTTTTGTAAAACCCCCTTTCCTGTTTTTTTCACCAGGATAAGGTGGTTCTTCATACTCCAAGAGGTTCTTTGCCCAAGGTTGTCTTCAATCTTCACATTAAACCAGGAAATTGTTATTCCGTCTTTTTTCCCTGATCATTTTAAGATGCAGGAGCTTCTGCTGGACGTGGTATATTGTCTCAAGTACTACGTTCACCACGTGCAGCCTTTCAAGAAGTCTGACTCTTCCTCTTTTTTTTTTTTTTTTTTTTTTTGTCATTCCTAAGGGCCTTCAAGTGGGTCAGACTGCATCCAAAGTTTCCATTGCTTCTTGGATCAAGGCCATTATTCAGCAGGCCTATGTGATCAGGACCTGTTCCTTTCTGAGTCATGGTGCATTTCAACAGATCTGTGGGCACCTCTTGGGCCTACAAGAATCAGGCCTCTGCTGAATAGCGGCATAATGCGGTGACATGGTCATCTCTGACGCTATAGTGTTTGGTAAATGTGTGCAATGTCCTGGTCTTGGCCAGCTTTGGCTGGAAGGTCCTTCAGGCGGTTGTACATGTTTAAGAACCCTTTTCTTCGCTTTCATTTGCAGAGTTATGAACCCTGTTGGATCTTTTTCTTGTTCAATTGATTGGTGTGGACATTTGATGTCTGTTGGCACCTAAGGTTTCCTGCAGAATACTGGTCTACAGAGGAGGAATGGTGTATGCTTTGGTATATCCTCTTGTTTCCAGTGTTCCTACATTGGACATAAGAGAAAAGAGGACTTGGTGAACTTGTTAATAAATCCTTTTCTCTTAGTCAATGTGGAATACAGGACTCCCATCTGGAGAAGAAAAAAAAAACAGGTGGTTTATGTCCCCAGACAGAGGGATCCTCTTTGGAGTCTTCATTCAGGGCATTTTCTTCTTGACCTCTCACTTTTGTTTTTTCAGCTACTTTGCTATATGTTGAAACTGAGGGGCGGGGGAAAAGCTGGAAGTGAAGAGGGGACTGACCATCTCAAAGGCCCTGCTTTTTTTTTTCCCCCCTAATGCACCGCACTCTTAAGGAGGGATTTTTACCCCATGGTTCCTGTTTACACATGGACTAAGAGAAAAAGATTTAACTGTAAGTTCACTAAAATCCTCTTCTCACCTATGGTGCAATTGGTTTGCCTTAGAATTGCTTTTCTTCAGCTTTCTGTTTAAAGCCCTTTTGTGTTCTGTGATACTGAGTTTTGAAGTTTTATTTTGTACCTCATATATTTTCATGTGAACTTTAAAGAAGCACATCAACCCTGTGAAGTAGCATTTAATATCATGAGTTCCATGTCCCATCACACTTGCATGATCGTGCTATTTTTCAGTTACATGCTTATGATGATGCCCTTTTAAAGGGATAGTAATGTTTCACAAAAACAGCAGCTCCATTTAATCTTTATAGTATTTGAGCCATAGAGAGTGTTATTTTAATACTGTGTCAGAGTTGTAATTCAAGAGTAATTGAACGATAACGTTTCCCCCTCCTGCCCTTTGTACCTAATGTAACCCCTCAGATGTGGAATCTGGTCCACAGACCAGACCGCTCACAGCAAGAGGCAATCTTCTTACTGTGAGAACAATGAAAACCCTGCTGCCCCTTGCTAATTGAACATTGTCCCTCTCTGCAAGGCATCTGGACACCACCTTTCTGTTCTGATGTGAGCAGTGTTACATTAGTAAAAGGGGCAGGAGGGGGTTATGTTATTCAATTACTCTTGAACTACAACTCTGACAGTACTGAAATAACACCATGGCCCACATACTATGAAGATTATTTGGAGCTGCTTTTATTGTGAAACATTACTATCCCTTCATTGATGATCAGAGAATAAAAGGTCCTTCCTTTTTAAATTAGTACTCATTTGTCCTTGGCTGTATAATTGGCTACTCCATTTTCTTTCCAGAATCCTAAACCTTGGCAATATCATAGGATTAATTTTTATTGCTTTCATATGTATAATACAATTCGTAACAGTATTTCTTAACTCTGTCATTTTGCCCTTTAGAAGAGAAGCCTGAGAAGGAGGAAACTGATGAAGAGGAGAAGCCCCAAAGAACTCCAGTTCATCAGCAGAGAATGCCAGTGTTTCCAGGCATGGACCCCTCTGCCCTGAAGGTTATTATGTTTTGATTTTATGAATATTAATTAAATTATCAAAGTGTATGCTCTTTTATTGAATAGCTCTGCAAAAACATTCAGCATTCTTTGTAATGCTGGTCCATCTCTTAGCAACTTAATAGATCTGGGGTTAAGGATATCCTTTCTTTAAGGAGAACTATGTCCTAAAAATAAATTACTCTTAATTTGTTTATCCAAAGGACTTGCCTTGGTAGGTGTCCTTCAAACAACAAGTATTTCTAGTTGCTGCTTTTATTTGCAGTTGATCTAGTGTTTTAGTTGACCGATAGTTTCAGTTCACAAACTGAAAAAAGAAAGCGTCTCTTATGAGCAATTCACATCCGTTGACTCTCATTTTTGGTTATGAAGAGTTGTGACATAAAGGCAGACGTCAACAGAGGTCAATATATAAAGCAAACTGCAGATACAGTATAAAACATATATAGATACTCCTGACACCTATCTAGGTAAGTTAATGTGTTCAGCAAACTGAGTTGCCTGGTCCTAGATGTACAGTTTCTATTTATAGTAGGACTGCCACCTTATAACAACTTAGATATTTTGATATGCTTACATTTGAAAGCATTCCCCTTGTGTTTCATATAGTCTCCTTGTGTACTTGAGTATAGAAGTCCTCGGTTCTCATCTGTTTTTTTTAGCTGACCGTATTGTCACTTAAGTGAGTGAAAGTTTCTCTTGTTCTAATTGTTTCATATTAAGATAGTCCTACCATGCTATCCTTTTTTTTTGTTTGTTTTTTTGTTTGTTTCAAAATACCGTATGTATTTGTGTAAATGTATAAGTATACATTTTACTGTTGTAAAGTACACCATGCTAATTATTAATAGGTCTAATGATCTAATATGACAACTTTTATATTTTTAAGAAAAAAATAACAACCATGTGCCCAAATATGTATTTGAAATGACTGTATATAAAGGGAACATTATACACTTCTCTGTTAATAAAAGCAGAAGGGTGGCACGTGACCAAAATTCTCCATCCGTGCCAGCCATACCCTGGGGCAGCAGTAAGTATGAGATATTCTAATTTCCTCCATACTGCTTATCCAGGAAGTGCAGGGGTATGTGACTTTGACATGAGTCTCCCGGGGTCCTCAGGCCTCCTGACCACTCCTGTCAAAACCTCTGCAAGGACTGGGCCCACTCTCATTTTCTCCTCTACAGAAAAATAAAACATGGCCGACTCACTTAGTCCATTTCCCCTCTCACACAGCACAGCAATGTCAGGCCAAAATGCTGGTAAACCTGTAATCACCACAACCCCCCTCTGGAGGCTATGGCCAGCATGAATCACCACCTGCTTCCTCCATTGCTGTGACTCCCTTGTAGGACCTCTTCCACTGAAGACAGCCACCTGCACATGGCTGCTCATTGAAACTAAGGAAGTGCCCTGTCAGGTCATCAAAAGCATTCTTGCTAATGCCTCAGTAGAAGGGCGGGTCGTGTTGATTACAGGTGTACCGACATTAAGCGTTCGTTTCACAAGGTCTGAAATTTTTTTTTTTTTTTTACATATCTTTCAGGCTGATTATGAGTAACTTTAACCCTTTGAATGCCAGAGGAGTATGCATTGTATTCCAAATCAATGCTTTGGACATATGCCGGGTTTGGGGGGGGGGGAGAGACACACACACACACATTGGGGAGAATGGAGAGATGAAAATGGGTGCAATAAGACAAAATACAAACAGCCCCCTCCCCCCACTTACCTATTCCAACACTTTACCTCCATATAAAACTGTGATATCCCACTTTATATGGAGTACAACAGTGTTGGGGTAGGCAAGTAGGGGGGTGCTGTATGTTTTCTTTCTTCTTGTCCCCATATTCATCTCTCCAGTGTGTCTCCTTTCATGTCTCTCCCCATACTATGATTTGACCTGGCAGGCGGCAGTCTTTGTGTGAACTGAGCACTAGTGTAGATGCATCATGTATTGTGAGAACTGGGCCAGGATCATCTCGATACTAAATGTAGAATCGACAGACAGTCTTAGAGAACTAAACTGTCCTTTTTTTTTTTTTTTTTTTTTTTTTTTTTAACAGGCCCAGCTGCGGAAAAGGCAGGATCCAGAAAACACCATTGAGTCTCCAACACATCCGTCAAGGTCGCCAAAATCCCCTCTCCCGCAAGGAACCTTGGGTATAAAACTTCTGCCCACGTTAGCAGACAAGCAAGACAGGTTAGCTGATCAATGTATTCATACTTGCTTACCGCCAGCTGAGGTTTATAGCAATTGTATAGCAATTTTTTTTCTGAGTTCTGCTAAAGGGCTAAATCTAAGTGCAGTGCGCCTCTACACACAATATCCAATACTAATTAAAAGTTTCATTTTGAGGTCCCCTCAGAGAGGCAGATGTACTAAGCAGAACTACACCAATACAAGGGCAAATCGGCTACACATTAGAGGTCAAAATACATATCCCAAATGGTTTAAGTCGCTTAATGTTAAGTCTCCAACACATATCTACTCAGTGTTTTGTAGACATCACTAGCTTTCAGCGGATTACTTTTGTCTTTTTTCAAGACTTGCGTGCAGTCCAGAAAAAGTGTACTTTTATGTTAAAAACTCAGTAAAAACTTCTATAACAACAAAAACCATACCAATTTCAAACATTGGGAATTTGGGAAATTACTTGTCACCTGTGGTGAGTTGGATTGCTCCAGAAGATGTGTTAGGGCTCCTTTAAGATTAGGCTTTTGGGATTCCCTTAGTTTTATGAGTGCAGTTATGGCAGATAGAAGATATGTAGAGCATATTTGCTTTGTACTACATACCCATACTTGGGAACTCTCTAGATCTGCCCTGGAGACTCCGTTTTTTGCTGTGAATTACCATCTCCAGTGTTTGAGGGTAATTCTGCCCACTTCCCCTAGTTCCCACCCTCTTCCTCCCACTTTCTGCCCACTTCTCCTCCTTCCCACCCTGTTCTGCCCATTGTCCACCCACTTCCTGCCCACTTTATAACAAGTTCTGTTAAGCCCTGCACCTTTGTGACATGAACCACATCAGTCATATACCACAGGCGAACCACTTGAGCCCTCTCTGAGGACACTAATAGCAAAAGTTCCCAGGCATACACATACCTGCTTTTACATTTGGTCCTTACATACTGAATGTCATTTGTGAATTAGTCACGTTTGTAAGGTTTAACACAGGTGTGCAACAAAAGGTCCTCCAGCTGCTGCTGCTCCATAACTCCAATCATCATCGATTTGCTGGTAGGGCATGATGAGTGTTGTAGTTCAGCAGCAGCTAGAGGGCCTCATGTTGGCCACTACTGAATTAACAGATTTAAAGAAATAATAGCATATCTACTAAAGAGCTCAAAACCCTTTGTGCCTACCCTTTAATCCAAGGCTTCTTCTCATCTGACAGCTAAAGAACTAGCTTTTTTTCTTCAATTCCTTTAGAGCTTCAGGTGATATTTGTGAGCTTTGATTGTGGTGATTAAGTGTCCTGATAAATTACTACTGTTATAACTATATGTCTGTGCAAGTGCAATGCTATTTCTTCTCAATTCAAAGTACTATAGATAATAATAATTTTTACAGAGCTGGAACTATTGGTTCTCCTGGAGAACAACTGTATAATGTGTATGTGTTGGTGACTTCTTGTTCTCTGATCTGTGAATCCCTTTAAGGTGAGCAGTCCTGCACTGGAAGAGTTAGAGGATTGCTTATGCAGGAAGTTACTGGAATAAATGATGAGTCTTCCAAGTGTTAATGACTTTTTAAAGTGGCAAACTTTTTATTTTGAGTTTACAAATGCTTCACTTGCATTATATTTAGCTTCAAATTGCCTTTACTTACTTTTTATTTAATCTGTACCTTTTATATACCTGCCAGTTAGCTTTGTTTCCATAGAGCTTTTTGGTCAGTGACTGTGAAAGTAGGGATGTTGTTGCAATGTAACACTGTCCCTGCAGCAATGAGTGATTTGGGCCTGGCTGGCTGTACATGCAACAGAGTCCTTAATTATGAGTTCAGACTTTTTGGTAGAGGATGAATAATACATTTAACCACAAAGCACAAGCGTGATACAATGTATAATTCTTCCAGTGCAGGCACAGAATTGATGCATTCTCTGTGGTGTTTACTGGGGGGGGGTATGGATGTGCCACACCTGCCTTAGAGAGAGCATAGTCCCCACAGCTGTGTTTCAGGTCCAAAATATTGCCCACCTCTGCCTTAGATGGAACACTGGCCCCCTCTAGCATTCAAGGGGTTAAAAGCACAATTTAATTTAACTTGACTTTTTATTTGCCCCTTGTGGTGCACTAGGTTTTCTCCAGAATAACTCCCTTTGACCAATATTTGTAAAAGTAATGTCCCTAAGATATTTCCATTTACTGTGTCCGTTTTGTTTTGGATTTGCTCTGTTGACTGGTGTCTGAAGGTCCTAATGTTCAAAAGAAACGTGGAGCAATTCTGGGCCAGTTACAGTGTAGGGGGCAAATAATGCCAGTTGCACCGAAGGGGGTAAATAAGAATTCCCATTTATTTTAATGGGACCTTTAACTCCTTGAATGCTGGAGAGACCCATTCAATGCTTAAAGACCAATTTAAAAGTGTGATCATTTTGGGACTATTTATCCCCTATGGGGCAGTTTGTTTGCCAGCTTTAATTTTTTTAGGTGCGGTATCTCAGTGGCCTGCAATTGTACTGTAGCGCTGCTGCAACATCATCCTATGGATATTTATGGTCTACTGACACTGTACAATTTCAGGCCACTCAGATATTGCACCTAAAAAAATCAAGTTTGAGCTCTATTAACATTTGGACAAAACCCTTTCAACAGTAGGAGTACCCTTGTTTTACTCAGGGTTGTAAACCCTATAATATTTTTTTATATATATATTTTAAGTATTACTATCTCTTTAACCCTTCTTTTGGCTCGCACTGTGTGTTTTTTGTATCAACACAATTGTCTTTATTTCAGAGGGGCAGAGGAGTCTCCCCAGTGGTTGAAAGAGCTGAAATCAAAGAAGAGACTGAGCCAGTATGAGAACAACACCTAACAGGTTAAGTCCATACTTGTATCTCCGCTATTTCATTGCAGTCACCAGTTCTACTGCCTTGACTAATATCCAGATTGCCTCTCTCCCTGATATGAAGATGCTTTAAATTGTGCCTGAGAAGTTTAGTCTATTTATACTACAGAATATTAGAATTTGCCTATATGTTATATATCAAATGTATCTCCATCCTCTTCCCTTCCTTCCTCCTCCACTTAAAGATTTTACCTATGTGTACTTTAATCTGTGAGTTTTTTTTTATTGCTCTCAAGTGCAGTAATACAGTTAAATACATTTATATTACAGGCAATATGATCTGCATACCTGGGAACTTGTAGTTGAGGGCTACCCGGAGGGTAGCCCTCTGTTCAGCAGTGGGTGACAAAAATGACGCTATTCGCGTCAAAAAGGGGCGGGGCTTGCCGCGAGTGTGTGGGGGGGACTTAACCCTTTGAGTGCCAGAGTGGTAGGAATGCATTGCAAAGCAATGCATTCCTTACCACTTTGGCACTCAGAGGGTTAAGGCTGGGACGGAGGAACAGCAGGAGAAAAAGCGGATGTGGTAGAGTTTCAATAGAAACTCTCCACATCCGGAGGAATCAGCCTCTGCCCCGGAGACCCGGTAAATCTCTGTCAGAACCGGAGTCTCCGGGGCAAATCCGGAGAGTTCCCAGGTATGATGATCTGTTAAAGCGTAACTACCACCATAGTTAAAGTCGCCCTGCAATAATTAGGCAACTAGCTTAATAATGGTTAACTTACCTCTAAGAACTACACAATTCTAAAGAAAGCCTTCATCTTCCGAGACTGACGGCCAGGTTAGTGCAGTCAACACGTCTGCACCGTCAGTCCCTTCCAGCACAGTGCAATTCTTCTGAAGGGAGACCGGGACTGACAGGGCAGGCGCACAGACAAGATGTCTGCACTGATGCCTGGCTTCTGGTCTCGGAAGATTAAGGCTTTCTTTAGAATCGTGTGGTTCTTAGAGGTAAGATAGCTATTATTAAAGGGATAGTAATACTTCGTTTTAACTTTATTTTATTTTGTAGGCATTAAAAAAACATGAAGAATGATATAAGTCTTATCTCTCAAACCTTTATGGTTTATGAGATATTCACAAGCAAAGTTCCCCTCCCCGCCCCTTTTTCCTAGTGTAAGCCATCTCTTCTCAGATGTGGATCAGGTTGTATGACAGTACAGATAACAGAAGGGGACAATTTTCTTTGTATGAAAACAATGAAAGCCCTTCCCCCCTTGACAAGTTTTTCAGCTTTTTCCATTATCTTAATTGAAGATTGTCCCTCTCTGCAGTCTACCTGGGCATCTCCCTTCTGATCTGGTTGAAGAGGGGGGGGATACTTTGCTTGTGAATATCTCTTAAACCATAAAGGTTTCAGAGATAAGACTTATATCATTCTTCATGTTTTTTTAATGCCTACAAAATAAAATAAAGTTAAAATGAAGTATTACTATCCCTTTAAGTTAGTCTCCATCTGCCTAATTATTGCAGGGTGACTTTAACTATGGTGTTAGTTTCACTTTAAATTCTGTTAATATTTGAATACTGTTATAGATATTTATACTACTAATATTCAAGCAGCAGTTGTTCAAGTGCGCAGCTTCATCTAAGTGCACTTCTGACTCGTGCTCTCACAACTGCGAGATTTCCATAGTAAGTTGCACTCCGAGCCTCTCACGTACTTTCGGCATGTTTCCATTTAGTGTACTTAGGTTGCCACAGGATTGTATCATTTGTTTTCCTCATTGTGAATATTGCCTATAGCTGTAAAAGATATGAGGATTTAGTACCCAGTAGGAAAGTATACATAATCTTTTACTGTATTTGAATATTTGGGGATGAATGGTGATGCATATAATATTAAAGAAAAACAGATTAAAAAAAACAGAAATTGAAATTTATTGTATTTAGCCACTAAACACATTTTCTTTACTCCAGATGCAGCACTTGACCAGAAGGGGGAAAAGCAGTTCAAAATAAGCCTTAATCCACCCAACTCTACAAATATACACCCCTCTGCTGTCTTGCTTCGTTTCAACTGCAACGTGTTCGGTGCCTTCCCATTTATGTGGAATAAAGCTGCTTAGTACCTTTACAGATACAAAAAAGTTGTATTTTATTTGACAAGCGAGAAAAGTCACTTTAGAACTTGGAAAGGATATTTACTTGAAATGGAGCTCTATAAAAGCCAAAGGTCGTGCATCAGGATGGCCTTTTGACCTGGAAAGACTCTGGGATAGCAGCAGCACACACCAGTCATTGGTCAGAATTCATCAGCATCTTCTGTGATGTGGAACAAGGCTCAAGGAGAAAGGGGATGGGGGGAAAACCAGACTGAATTTTGTATTTGTTTATGAAAATTGTCAATTCCACAAATTAATAATCTCTTTATGCTTTAGAATATTGTAATTCACTATCCAGATGATTTTTTTTTCTTCTTCAATCCTCCAGGAATGTATAAATATATATATACATATATAAAAGAACAAAATGTTTACTGCCAATAGCAACAACAAAGAAACCGCTTGACTACTTTTTGTAAAATTATTTTTAAAAATCATTGTTATGAGTCGGAAATGTGGGATGAACACAATATGTATAAGATTTCTTATGCTTTTATTTTGGTTCCTGTACACTCTGATTCTTTAGTACTGAAAGATGTTTTATTTCTGTAACTTGTTCACCTCTGAGTTATTACCTGGGCTGTCACATGCTTTTGAGAGGGATAATGCTAATTAATTAATGGATCTGCAACACGTTAAGTTTGTGCTGTTGTGCTTTACAGATGTGCGGGCTATTTTATTTCTTACTAGTGTAAAAGCCCTTGTAGATGGGCCAAGGTCCGGGTGATAGCCCTTTGAGTGCCAGGAGGGTATGCAACACATTGCTTTGCAATGCATTGCTTACCCCTCTGGTACTCAAAGGGTTAAGAGGCCGGTCCTGCTCTGCGTACTGCCGCTGCCTCAATGCCGGCGCACGCAATGCAGTCATGTGCTGTAGAGACTGCCTGAACGCACTGAATGCTCCCAGCACAGAACTCCCAGCATTCTGTGCGCTCAGGCAGTCTCTACTGACTGCATCGGACAAACATTCTAACGTTTTATTATATAGGATTGACTAAGACGCATGTGGGCCAAGAATAAAGCATGATGTAATATGAAAACTATGCCATTTTCATACAGGCCCCAGGCTGACAATAGCACCTTATCGGCTGCACACAGCATCTTAGACGCCAAATCCTTTCATTTGTGTTCAGATTCTGCAGGAAAATGGAGGCAATAATTTCAACCAGTTCTGAATCACTGCAATTAAATAAATTGGCAATTTCGGCTCCAGGATTGCTCATCGCCCTTTTTGTGTAAGGAAGCAGTCTCAGTTGAAGGAGTTTGTTGCCCAAGGAATTTTATGCACTGATGCAAAGAAAAAAATATATATTTGTCTGAAAATAATTTTGTGGGGTAAAGGAATCTCTAAGTCAATATTGTACAAAGACCACAATTGTAAATCAAATTGTAATCACCAATTCCATTGCTAGTTTACTTTACCTTTTCACTGGCCAAAGGGCACAAGGTCCATTGCTCTGCAGTTTATTCTAATACTGGGCAGACAATGCTGTGAATCTTCTACCTGCTAAGGAGGAGATGCTACTCTCACACACATAGACACACACTATGAAGAGGATTCTCATTGTTACAGAATGAGTACTGAATGAGCGCCCTTGTCTTATCAAGGAAATATCAATATCTAATTAACAGGCCTGTCTTAGTGTTTTCATTGAACCAGCATTCACTTGTGAATGTGGTACTCTGAATTCCATTAAACCCAATACACACAGATCAGCCAATCTGAATGTGTGCCTGCTCACCCATTTCCTTGGGCTATTTAACCATTTAGGTGCCAGAAGGGGTGCAATGCACAACATGATCCACACCTATCTGACACTTAGTTGAATGCTTCTTTAACGCCTTGGATACTGTAGATGTCTCAGATGTCTAAGAGGTTAAGCATCATGGCTGCCTGATACCAGCAATGGATGAAAACCCAACTTTTGATACTTTTACTGACAAATGGATAATGTGTTGCTTTCCTCTCTGGCAGCAACATGGTTAAACTTGATTTTAGACTTTGGATTTTTTTAAATCCCGGATTAGGTTGTACATTATACCTTTCAGAACCAGAAAGGAGGGGGGGGTCAACACATTGTGTATTAATGTAATGTAACCCCTCAAACACACTGGTCCTCAAAAGGTTAAGGTTTTCTTTAACCTTAATTGTCAAAATTAAATAGATTCATTACTACTTATACAATCTACATTAAATTATTTCTTTAACCGTTTGAGTGCCATAAAAGTGCCCAGCTCATTGCTTTGCAATGCTTTAGGTAATCCTCTGGCATTCAAAGGGTAACAAAGCCCAAATATTGACAATAAAGGTATCTATATCATGCAGCCTCACTATTTACAAACATACCTGGAAGTATATGATGATTGTATTATACTTGATTTTCTGCCAGACGAGCTTGCAACAGAGAGATGACAGGTTTAAAGTGGAACTACCACCTGAACTAAAGTCATCCTGCAATACTTAGGCAGGTGCCGACTAGTTTACTAATCCTTATTTTACCTGTCAAAAGTGCCCAAGAGTAAAGTTATCGATGATCTTCTGAGACCGGAAGCCAGGCATCAGCGCAGACATCTTGTCTACACGCCTGCTCTTTCAGTCCCCGTCATCCTTCACAAGTCTTGCACTGGCCCGAACAGCTCCGAAAAAGACTTGACGGCACAGGTGCGCAGGCTGCACTAACCTGGCCATCAGTCTCGGAAGATCAGCGATAACTTTACTCCTGGGCACTTTTGACAGGTAAAATAAGGATTATTAAGCTAGTCGCCACCTGCCTAAATATTGCAGGGCGACTTTAGTTCAGGTGGTAGTTCCACTTTAAATGAGGGGAGAGTTATAGCGTTATACATAATGGAAACCTCAGATCTCCCACTGTAAACCTTCAAGCACAGAAGCTGAACCTGTATATATACCCAGACTCCTTTGCACTTAACTGTCACACTACTGTATTAGCAGGAGGTGTCTAGACAGGCATTTTAAACTTGTCTGGCATCTGGGTGACCTGCTGCAGATTGTATTGTCTGTCTCGCCAATAGAAAGATTTATTCCAGTAGCTAAATGAAATATATATATATATATAAAACACAAAAAGATGATATTGCAATAAAACTGGTTTTGAATACACAGAATATATATTTAACAGAGATCTCTGTGTTTCATTATTCACACTGCATGTATTATGTTAAAGCAGATGATCAACAAAAATGGACATTTTTCTGCCCTGAGGTGCATTCCTTAAAATGTTGTAATGATAGATGGTTACGTAGCCTTTGGTTTTGCAGCTGTTGGAGACTACAAATCCCATCATCCACAACCAGCCAATGGATGATGGGAATTGTAATCTCCAACAGCTGCAAAGCTAAAGGTTGCCTAATATTGTTGTAATATATAATAGAACATGTTTCTCAATCATATTGATGAAGAAGATCAAGATTATGGTGTTGAACCTGAATTGGTCAGTGGCCTTTGTTCTCAAACTGGGCTCCCTGAGAAATGCAAGTGGTTTCCTGAAACCTATGTAAACAGGGGAGTTGATACATACCAAAAAAGACTTGGGGCTTGTCTAGAAATATCCAGGGCTTGGACCAGTGTAATGCATTATTAGTGCAATGTGTATCCCAAATGTGCACCATTACTAGAGGGAAGAGTAACACATTTGCATGCCCTAAGTAGGAGACTGCAACCTTGGGCTTTAGACCCCTCAGCCATTGCTTAGAAACGGCATTCAGTGTAAGTAATGGCAAACTGGGAAATGAGAGAGTAAGAAGAAGGTGCAGTTCTGGGGCAAAACAACTGCACTATAGAGAAAAATAAATAATTTCATTTAAAAAGGATTTTAACACCTTGAATGCTAGAGAGGTCTCTAGTGTGTTGTGAAATAATGAATCAAGTCCACTTATACAGGAGGTAAAAAGTCCTGTTTCTCTGTCATCCAATATATGACGCACAGGTACCATGGGGAGGCAACAGCTCCTCCCAGTAGGCTAGAACAATTCTGAAAGAAGTGCAGGGGTGAAGCCTCTCCCTCCTCCATATCAGGCTACCTTAGCCCCTCCCTGCCAGATAGATTTGTTCCATCACTTGGTAAGAAGGCTATGAACTGTTCTGCTTAGTTTTTAGTTATTTTATTGGTTTTTTTTTTCTTAGATATGGGGTGCCCAAAGTCTCCCATTAGGTGGATTACCATTACAGGCTTCCCCTGAAGGATTGCCCAGTTTACAGTTGCTGTCTGTGGACCCGTGCAGCCCTGGGAGAGAATCATGCAACCAATGTCTCTCTCTCTCCACGGGAGTCTCTCTGAGGTTTCTGTTTCTTCAATGGTAATCTGTATAAAAGGTGAGCAACCCTTTGAGTGCCAAGGTCCACTTGTCCCACAATTTCCCTCCGCACAGGGGTATTTCTGGAGTTTATTATAACTCCTGCACTCAAGCTGGGTACTTATATTCTATTCTCTGGGTCTTTGAAGCATTTTGAGACTGTATTGTGGTTATTTACTCCTTCCCGGCCATGTTTGGGGGATTTATTCTCATTTTCTGTTTGGATGGCGGATCAAAAGGGACATGGGGCTAGGCCTAAGGCTAACCACTCAGGGGCATCTTTGACCCTGCCCCCCCTTGCTTATTGTTCCTCATGCCAAGTGGGGCTTCCCAGAGAATACTCAGGTCACTTATGCCCCTCATGGGCTGTGGCCACTGCATCTCCGCCTGGGCCCTCCAGCCATGAACAAGAGCCACATTGGGTCATGGACTTAAAGTCTTCTATGGCATGGTTTCCTCTATCTCTTCAGGGGGTTCTTCAGTCTTGAAAGCCACTTCATTCAGGTTTGTGGCCCCTAAGGCCCCTGGTATTTCTGATGTATCTGATTCTTTTGATGAGGATTCTTTTGAGGAGTCTCAGGATGGTGAATGTGCTTAAGGGGCTTCTTCCCATACCTATGGGGATCCCTTTGAAGCTGACCCAGAACCCTCTGCTGAGGGTATCATTAAGGCAGTTTTGACTACCCTTAACATTCCTGTTAACTCTGTTGAGGCACAGTCTACTTCTGATGTCTTTCAAAGATGCAAGAAGTCCAGTACAATGTTTACGCCTAATCCCACTCTTGATCAGGTTATCATGCATGAGTGGAAAACTCCAGACAAACACTCCCTAAGAGATTCGATAAGCTGTATCCCTTCTCTGAGGCGGCTTTGGCTCAGCGGGCTATACCTCCTCAGGTGGACCCCCCTATTTCCAGACTATTTCCACTGCTTTGCCCTTGGCAGATGCCACAGCACTCAAGGATTTAACGGATAGGAAGCTCAAGGCTATCCTGAAGTTTGCCTTTGCAGCCATAGGTGCCTCTTTATGGACTACCTTGGCTTCTTTGTGGGTCACTAGAGCCATTGTTGTTTGGACTCAACAGCTTACTGAGGCTGTTCACAGGGTTGCTCCTAAGGAGGATCTTTTGTCCATTCTAGCCAACATGTTTGAATCTCAGAATTATGTGACTCTTTGACGCTGTCCTGCTTGAAGCTAAGGCTTCTGCCTTTTCTGTGGCTTGAGAGTTGGTCTGCTGACTTATCATCTAAAACGTCACTAATTTCTTTCCCTTTAGGGGTATGTCTCTCTTTGGGCCTGGACTGAAGACTGTCATCAGTGAGGCCACTGGGGGTAAGAGCATCTTGTTACCTACAGTACCTAAACTCCCTAATATGACAAGGAAGCAGCATCTTTTTTGTCCCTGCCAAAGCGAAGAGCAAAGGCCGAATTCAGGTAGGTCTCAGGCCAGCACCCCCAAGCCCAGGCAACCGTGAAGGTCCAAGCACTCCTCCCCCAAGTCCACCAAACCCCCTTTGGCATGACTCGCTGAACCCTGATCTGCACACACCTGTAGGTGGTCGCCTGCATAATTTTTCAAGCATTTGAGCAGGCTCTGTTTCAGATCAGTGGATATTAAAGGTGGTTTCAAGAGGCTACAGGATTCCCTTCACATCCCTTCCTCTCTATAGATTCTTCCTTTCTCGTCATCCTCCGTCTCATGGAGGGTTACGTCTCTTCAACTGTCTTGGCCAAGGGAGTCCTGATTCCGGTTCCTCTGCAACCTCAACCTATTTGTGATTCTCAAGAAGGATGGTGGCAGCTGTTACATCCTGGACCTCAATTCTTTTGTGGTCCGTACTCATTACAAGATGGAGTCCTTGAGCTCTGTCATAACTGCGATGTGTCCAGGGGAATTTCTGGCCTCTCTGGATCTGCAAGATGTTTACCTGCACATCCCTATTCATCCAGACAGTCAGAAGTTTTTCAGATTTGCTTGCAATCTGGGGCACTTCCAGTTTACCGCCCTCCCATTCAGGCTCACCACTGCTCCACAGGTGTTTGCATGTATCTTGGGTGCCTTGATTGCTTTCCTGCACACCAAAGGAATTCAGGTGAGACTGTACATGGCCGACCTTCTGCTGAAGACTCCTTTCACGAGGTCCAGGAATGTGCCCAGATCCTCCTCCAACATGGGTGAATTATGAACATGGACAGGTCTGCTCCAGTTCCTTCCCAGAATCTGGTTTTCCTGGATCTCAGGTTCAACACCTGTCAGGGTATGGTCTGTCTGTCAGAGGACTCTGTTCAGCAGATCATGAGCAAGGTGTCCCATGCTCTGGAGTGGATTTCAGCCCCGGTTCTCATGTTGGTACATCCCCATGGTACTTGTATGTCATATTGGACGACAGAGAAAAGAGTATTTTAGTCTTACCTGTTAAATCCTTTTCTCTTAGTCCATATGACATACAGGTCTCCCACCAGTGAAATGAACCATTCTGGGTCTCCTGTGGCTGGATGTGGGAGTCATTTTGGGTTCATTGCTCAGAGAAATTTATTGGTAAGGGAGGGAGAAAAGGGTAGTACTAATGAGAGCAGGATGGGTCAGCTGCCTGTGCCTGCTGCAATATGTGCTGCACCTGCTACCATTGCTGTACTTGCTGCCAGAGGTGCTGCCCATGCTGCCAGACGTGTGCTGTACCTGCAACCACCATTGCTGTACCTGCTGCCAGATGTGCTGACTCTGCTTCCACCAGTGCTGTACCTTCTGCCACCAATACTTTTGCTGCTTTAGTGTATCTTGTAGTACTCAGGAGGGGGGGAGAAAATGATGCCAAGTATGACAGCAAGGGACCCTAAATCACGCTTACCATTCCCAAGCAGTCCGGCCAGTGCTAGTACTACTGCTACTAAGGTCCAGCAGCTTGTTAGCATTAGGAGTGAAGGAGGGGATAATCAACAATATCCTCATATTACTAGTGACTGTGAGACTGAGGAGGAAGACTCTGCGGCTGAACTTGATGTGGTTGGTATTAGTAGTAGTAGCAGTAATGGTGAAGCAGCTGAAGTGGTAGGAGAAACATTTCAGAGCATCCAGACTATCGGTCAAGGGAGCCCACACCATTCCACTGGCTCTGGGAGTCCTCACCGTCCCTTCACTACAGTGTCCAGGTGGAACATGATCCTGAAGAGGACAGAACTGGTGTTGGGGAGTAACATAGTAAATTAGGTTGAAAAAAAGACACAAGTCCATCAAGTTCAACCTTCGCCTCATACCTCAGTAACTGAGAATTTTATAGCTTTCCTGCTACCAATTAAAGTAGTCTCTATCAGACCTTCCTGATCAGCCTACCGATAAACAGTATAACTCTGTATGTTCCCTTTTGAAAGAAATGTATCTAATCTTCTCTTAAATGTATCCATTGTATCTGCCATAACTACCTCCCTGGGCAATGAATTCCACAATTTAACAGACCTTACTGTAAAAAAAAACAAAAAACCTTCCTCTGCTGAAGTTTAAACCTCCTTTCCTCTAATCTCAAGGGGTGTCCCCTGGTCACCTGATCAGGCCTTGGAATAAATAGCTCACCGCAGAGATCCTTGTATTGACCTTTCATATACTTGTACAATGTGATAAGGTCTCCTCTTAGTCGTCTTTTCTCTAGAGTAAATAAACCAAGTTTGTTTAGTCGTTTCTCATATGTCAAGTCCTCCATTCCCTTAATTAATTTTGTTGTTCTTTGCTATACCCTCTCTAGTTCTAGTATATCCTTTTTCAGAACCGGTGCCCAAAATTGCACTGCATACTCAAGGTAAGGTCTTACCAATGATTTGTATAATGGCAAAATAATGTTATCCACTCTTGCTTCGATACCTCTTTTTATGCAAGACAGGACTTTGTTTGCCTTTGCTACTGCTGTTTGACACTGGTCACTGTTTCCAAGTTTGTAGTTGACAAGGAAACCCAGGTCTTTTTCTAGCAATGAGTCACCTAAAATTATTCCATTAAGTTTATAAGTAGCCTTGGGATTGTTTCCTCCCAAATGCATGACTTTACACTTCCCCACATTAAACTTCATATTCCACATGTTTGCCCAATCTGACATTGTATGTAAGTCCCTCTGTAGAGAGAAAATATCCTGTTCTGAATTAATGACCTTGCATAATTTAGTATCATCTGCAAATATTGCTATTTTGCTTTCTATATCTATTTCCAGGAGTAGATCAGGCTCAGAATTAATACCACCACGACCACAGATCAGCTGTCTGTGTCTGCTGCTAGTGCTAGTCTGCCGCCTTCTACAGGTCAAAAGGAAATTCCAAGTGTGACATTAGGGGACCCTCTGTCACATTGCTCGTAACCTCCTCCAAGCAGCAGTCTGGAATACAGCAGCAAGTAGGGACTAGTGGGGGTGGTAATGATGCTAGAGAAGCTGTGGTGGAAGTGACATTGATGGCCTTTTTTTTATTTTTATTTTATTTAAAATCAGAAACTGAGAAGGAATGGGAGACAGGAATGAGGATGGGCATTACTACCACCGCTAGCAATGAGATTTTGGAATTAGAGGAATTTGCAACTGTTCTAATTCCTTCTGATGCTGCGTTGCAAGGGCAGCAGGATGCTGAGGAGCAAGCTAGTGTGCCACAGATCACTGTGGACATAGTGGGAATGGGGTCAACAAGTGATGCGGGACTAGGACAGGTTCCACTTGCCAGTGCCAGCAATACCCCTGGTCCTAGTTGCAGTGCTGAATCTGAGTCCTTAGCAGCAACATCATCTGCTGCCAAAGACTGAGGTGGAATGTGGAGGAGAAGAAGAAAGAGGCCATTCTTCTTCACCTGTTCCCTATCTCTATCCCCTGAAGTCATGGGTGTGGGACTATTTTTCTCTTGGGGCAGGCACAGTGCAGTCATCACCAATGGCACTGTGCACAATTTGTGACAAGTCAGTAAAAAGGGGAAAGGAGGGAACGTGCCTTGGCACAACCGCCCTGATAACACACATGAAAACCAGACACCATAACATTTATGTTAAACATGTTAAAGCAAAACACCTACCACAGAAATCAAGCACCACTCTTGCTGTACCCCCTGACTCTCCAGAAAGGCAGTAAGAGGCAAGGCAGAGATCAAAGAGGAGGAAAAATAGAGAAACCCGGGCAGAGACTGGATGTTCCATGACAAGTGAAACAACTAGCTCGCCATCACCTTCTTCCTCTAGGGTAACTACATCTTTTGCCAATCCACCTTGTTCATAGTGACCACCCCTGCCAAATGATAGCCACTCTGTTGATGTTAGGATGTGGCAGTTCCTCTCTACCCATTGCACAATGTGTGGTGGAGGAGAATCGCAAGCAATGCATCAAGCAGCATCGGAGGAGATTCTGTCACGCAGAATATAAGATTGTGGCAGGGAGGGTTCATCATTACTATTAAACTTTCAGCAAGTTGTCATGTGTCCTTAGCAGGGTCTGGAGAAGGGGTATAGTGACAGTGACAGTGGAAGTACTTGGTTTCGGGTGTTATGGTGTTTGGTTGCAGTTGTGCCCCCAGATGTCATTTACCAGTTGCTGATGAGAGCCACTGTTCCTGCTCTCAATGGAATCATTTCTATTCTAATGACACACCCATGATTTTTTTTTTCTTTTTGCCAAATAGACTGGGGGCTACTTATTGTGCTGCTATTGCCTCAGTCACATCACTGGAGCCCGTCATGGCAAATGGAACCTTCATCATCCATCTTCCATGTTACTGCTATTGTTGATCCCGTTCCCTTTCAGCTGCCTAATCATCCTGCTGCTTAAACAACTCAGCAGTAGGCAGTTGCAACTCAGAGTGACATTCGACAGTGGCCACTGGCCAACATGACCTGCTGGCACTAGGCCAGTAGGGCATTTTTATTTTTTTATCAGGGCTTTTGCTTTGAAATAAATAAAAATCATAGTCCTACAAAAAAAAAAAAAAATTTTTTGGGGTGGGGTTTGTATCTAGCTAACCTACAAATCAATGTTTCCTCAGGTTTTGGACCTCTAACAACACAGTTAACAAATCATCCACTACAAAATACTCTTTTAAGTCAAGTATCAGTCCACTGCAGTGGCAGCTTATGTCAGGGTGTTCCTGTCTATCACTTTACATACACATTTCTTATTTTATTTTATTGATTTATTTTTTTATTAACTGTCCCCCCCAATAGCACTCAAGAACCCCCCCAAAACAAATTCCCTGTTCAAATGATTCATTCATTCACCAACACAGGCACCTCCTCAAACTCCTTTTATACCATGTCTTATGTTTTTTTTATTTTATTTTATTTAGGATTTATTAACTGCCCCCCAATCCCAGTAAACAACCCCCCCCCCCCAAAAAAAAAAAAAAAACACATTCCCTGTTCAACTGATTCTTTCCCCACCAACACAGACACCCCATGCCCCTTTTATACTATACCTTTGGGAAATAAA
The DNA here is from genome assembly GCA_037306005.1 of Rhinophrynus dorsalis. Lineage (NCBI taxonomy): Eukaryota > Metazoa > Chordata > Amphibia > Anura > Rhinophrynidae > Rhinophrynus > Rhinophrynus dorsalis. Next base: position 474,452,152 of record CM074718.1, read on the forward strand.
ATAACATTTGCTATGTGTTGTATGTAACCTCTATGTTCCCATCGATTTCAATGGAATGAGCTAGGGGGAAAAAAAAGCAGGGGAAAAGCGGAAAATCTGCACTTTTCGCAGGAAATTATTCACCAAGCGGAAAGTGAAATTTTTAGCTGATTTCAGTTTCAGGCAGAAATTTACGCCCATCCCTAGTTAGTACCTTCTTCTATCATAGGACATGTACTTTTCTCTTCTAGTTCTCTTGCTCTCTGTTAGTAACCTGTGTGTGACTGCCATTGGATATGTGGAAGACTGTACTTTTCTGATCTATTTCTCTTGTACAGTGTTAATATTCTGTATGTGACTGGATATGTGGTAGACTGTACTTTCCTTTTCTGTTCTAGTCCTCTTGCACTATGTTAGTAACTTCTGTGTGACTGTCATTGGATACGTGGAAGACTGTACTTTTCTGATCTATTTCTTTTGTACAGTTCAATACTCTGTATGTGACTGGATATGTGGAAGTCTGTACTTTACTTATCTATTTCTCTTGTACTATGTTGGTAACCTCTATGTGACTGTCATTGGATATGTGGAAGACTACTTTCCTTTTATGATCTATTTCTCTTGCGCTGTGTTAGTACCCTCTGTGTGACTGTCATTGGGTATGTGGAAGACTGTACTTTTCTGATCTATTTCTTTTGTACAGTTTAATACTCTGTATATGACTGGATATGTGGAAGTCTGTACTTTACTTATCTATTTCTCTTGTACTATGTTGGTAACCTCTAAGTGACTGTCATTGGATATGTGGAAGACTGTACTTTCCTTTTATGATCTGTTTCTCTTGCACTATTAGTACCCTCTGTCCGACTGTCATGTGGAAGACTGTACTTTTCTGATCTATTTCTCTTCTACAATGTTAATAGTCTTTATGTGACTGGATATGTGGTAGAATGTACTTTCCTTTTCTGTTCTAGTTATCTTGCACAGTGTTAGTACCCTCTATGAAAAGAAAAATCAACTGTCCTTTCATAGATATTACCCTAGTAATTTAGGGTTGCATTCAAAATACAGGTGCTAATTCTATCTCTGATTTTATCTCCAGGTATCCCCATAGACTTTAATAGGAACATTTTTGATAAAACAGCAAATAACATTTATCTCCTGCATATGAATCCAGTCCTTAGATTCTAATCCATTTCAGAAAGCCCTTGGTTCAGTCCCAGTGCCTGGTCTTTCTCGGCATGGAATTCAACAATGTTCAGAGGCTGGGTTTCCTGCCAGGATGCAACCTTCAGATGTCCTAATGTGTCTCAGGCTTTGACTCACCCTTGAACAATGGTACAGGATTAGATGACAGTGGTGGTGTTGTTCGTTTTAGCTCTAGAGGCAGTTCTGTATGCCCAATTCCAAACACAGATTCCCCCTACAGCTTGATAGGCTGTATGGTGGGGGAGCCATTTTCAGCTTCCAGGTGGCTCTTGTCCATTAGCAACAGTTATTTTTTAATCAATGTCCTGCGACTTTGGGCATTTTGTCTGGTACTTCAGCATTGGCACTGGTGGCTTTACAGCCTCCTGGTTTGGATTCAGTCTGTCAATGCAATGGTTGTGGCTTATGGCATGTACCAAGGAGGGACTAAAAGTGCTGCCATGTGATCCACAGTTTGTCTGTTTCTCTCTTGGGCAGAAGCTCAGTTTTAACTCTCTCATCCATTTACATTCCAGCAGTAGACCATGTGGTAGAGGACTTCCTCATAAGTCAGCTCCTTGATCCCTGGGAATGGGAACTAAAGAAGTCAATTTTTTACGATAGCTCAGAAGTGGGGTCTGCTGGATGGATGTGGACCTGATGGCATCTCGGATGAACCACAAAGTTCCTCTGTTTTGCTCCAGGTCTCAGCATCCTCTGGCACTTGCAGTGATGCAACGGTTACTCCGTAGCATTTTTACCTAGTATGTCTTTCAGCCTTGTCACCTGATTTCTGGGGTACTGAGAAAGGTGATGATGGACTAGGTGAATGTAATCCTGTCAGTGGACAAACCATGGTGTCTCCCTTGTCTTCAAGGTCGATTGCTTCAAAGCTGTCTGTGTCATCCAGATTCAGAGAGAGACTATCTTTGACAGAGTTGCCCTTGAAACAGATATCATGAGGAGGTAGGGTTTCTCTGAGAAGTCATAGCAAACATGTTTAATGCGCTTAAGTCATTTTATGTTAAGGCTTATCATAGGGTATGCAGCTTGACAACCTATAACATAAGTACATTAAAGTAACATAAAATGTCTACAAATCCAAACTCCATAAGTTTTGTATGACATCACCCAGCACTGACATATACTTTATAAAAAAAGATCTGCTACTGGTGAGATAATTTGTGCTGTCACCAGTGATGCCATTGATGGGGTCATATGTGGAGTTAGGCATAAAGGCATACAGAACCAAAGGCCTCTAAGAACTTATTCAGGGTTTACATAAGGTAGGCAACATGCAAGTAAGAAATACTAAAGCACATTCTTACCAAACCTTCCCACTTTAACAGAAATTACCTCACAGTACACTGTCATGCAGGTGAGCAGCTACAACATACAGGGGGATCTCTCCTGTATGGACAAGGACCACCATGCAGTACCCAAAAAAAAAAAAATAATAATAAAAGGTGGCCTTGAAGTGATCAATGTTTTTGTGTAATGCAACACAGATAATCTTCACTAAAATATATGTTGGTAGACATACATACTGCTCCCAAAGGAACTAATAAATTATTCCCCATCTATGATCCCTTCATCACCATTGGTATACAGAATTCATTGTAACAGCAGCAAACTACAAATGCAAATGCATGTAAGTGAATAGGGTTAATGTTGAGGTCACCAGAACCCAAATTTAATGCAATGCATTAATGACAAGTTAATTAAGACCAGAAAAATCCTGCAACATTTATCCTACATAGGTGACACATAAACCCCTTTGATGTCAGAGATTTCTCAGTCGCATTGATAAGCAATGCTTTGGTGAAGTCTCTGGCATCCAATAGGTTGGCAGTCTAATCACTTTAGGTAACACAATGATAGGAAACTTAAAATAGTTAACAAACAATGTTAGTACAGTACAAGTGGGTCAAGTTGATTTAAAAAAAAAAAAAAAATTCTGAAGTACAGTGTTGTAAATTACATTTTAAAGAAGTCACCAAAGACCATATACAATCTGTGTGTTACCACTGCCACCTCCATGCAAGAGAGGTAAATGCACCAGATAACAAACTGTACAACAGTTTCAGAATTTTTTTGGCAAGAAGTACTCCTGCAACTCAAAAATCTTTTATAAGTACCACAAAAATTCATTTCTATAGCTTCAATATTTATAAACAAAACCAGCAAGTAGTAGAAAGGGTTGAAACCAAAATTAGGTTAATCTGTGATACTGTTAGAACAACATTATTAAACACACACACACACATACATATCCAACACATACAACACTCACAAAAACAACATACAGGAGGAAAGGTTTATCCTCCTTATCTACAACAGGGCACAGATAATGGATATAGCTAGCTAGCAGCAGAGAGCTCCTCTCCATGATCAAATGTTTGTTGTTTCCCACAGCATATTACAAGCCACTTCCTCTTGGGCCACCTAGATGCTGAATACTTATTTTTCTGGCAAACATAGATAGAGCACAGATGGGATAAGTTGGCCCTCAGCCATTATCACATCTTTCATAGTGTTGCTGTGGTATAGCCTGGCAAATCTATACAGTGGACAGTTCCTCCCTAAGGCAGGTACCAAGTCCTGAGATACTATTATCACAGATTTCCAAACACTACAATGCAATACATTTAAGATGTCTCTATATTTATTATTGTATGTTGGTTAATTATTGCATTGCAATGCATACCCACCTGGCATGCAAATTGCTAAAGTCTATGTTTAATCTTTTAAAAGCCTACTTAATGCAATATGTGATAACCAGGAGTGATTTTCACTTAATGCTTGGTGGAAAAAAAGTCATTGATAAAAGGTCCAAGGTCACTGACTTGGATGAAAATCAGCTCTGAAAAATGGGCTCTGGATCAAGACCTGCTCAACACATACTTGCAAGTCATGAAATGGGTCTGCTATTTTGCATTCTTAATCAAAGTACACCTTCAGTTCAACCAGCTTAATTCACCTACATATCTTGATAAGCAGTGGTTACCACTACGAAAAGCGTTGAGCTGTAGGACACACACACATTATATATATATAGATATAGATAGATATATACTGTACATACATACACACACACATATTGATTTTGTTTAATATATTTGTACTAGTAAGACATTTTTCATTGGATTGGAGCGGTTCTTCCTTTCTTTTGCTTGAGGACATGAGTGGTCCGTTGGAGACACAGAGCAGTGACAGTGGCGAGTTCTCTGCAAACCTATTTCGCTGTGAATTTGCAAATGTATAAACACAGCAATTAAATAATGTGAGTGTATTATTCATATATTTTTCACCTCATTTTATCAGTGTGATAAGGCACTACAAGAAGTGGGTTTACTTCTTGTAGTGCCTTATCACACTGATAAAATGAGGTGAAAAATTACATTACTTACATTAATATGGCCTAAAAATCATAGTGGAACCTAGGAGTTTTGCTCTTAGTTGAAGAATTAACATCTTCAGTCACTTGTGGATGTCAATGGAGACAGACATGAGAGTTGCTAATAACACCACAGGACACAAACTCTGCAGCTGATCATGGAACAAGTAACAAAAGCAAAGTTCATATGGTTTATTTGGATTGACTGGCTATAGTAAGGTAAGTGTGGGGAATAGCAACTTTTTTGTGCTTGTATGCTAGATGCCAGAGCTCTTAACCATGGTCCTCAAGTATGCCTACCAGTGCAGGTTTTAAGGATAAGCGTGTAAATAGTGAAACTTTCAGTCTGAATAGTTCACCCCAAAACCTGCCATGAAAGTGGTACTTGAGGACCATGTTTTAAGGAAAAGTATCACATCCCAATAATAAACACAATCAGTACCTTTTCATGGAGCACTGTGTTGCAGTCTCCTTTTAGGCAAAAAAGGGAAATGACAGAATTCGTGCAAATTCTACTTGTTAGTTAATTTACTTGTCCACATAACAAACATACCAGTCATTACATTTTGATTTGGAAAGACTGTTATGTGTAGGGGCAAACACTGGTCAATGTTGCACCTTAATAAAGCTGTGGTGCAATTTAATTGTATAGCTCACAAGTTTTCTGTCTATATATGATTCAAAAAACATTTCATGCACAAGCTCCTAGCTATGTAAAAAGGCAACAGCAATCCAGAAACCTAAAAAAGTTCTTTTTGGGCAGCCATTGGACTGGATTCACTTTTTACCAACAGTATATTGAAAAAAAATAAGCTTATGCAGTGCTGTCATATGGGCATCCATGGATCATATTATGGCTTTATCCCCCCCCCCCCCCCCCCAAACACACACACACGGAAACAGTTCTGTGGACATCCTTGTGGGAGTAACTTGTACTGCAGAAAGAAGTCCTGTCTGTGATATGTCACTTTTCTTTGAGAGGCTATGTGTGTGTTTGTGGTCCAGTTTCTCATATTAAATGTGGATGTTGTTTTTCATCAGACCTACAGTGACATCTACTGTACAGATAGACGCCAAATTTCACACACAGATGATCTTATGGGAGACTGTTCAAATTCATTTAATATAAAAGTTGACCTTGTTCCTGATATATTTAAAGTTATGGTGTTGCTCATAGTACATTTTTACATGGAAGTTCATAATTCATGAGCATACACAAGAAATTGCTTTGACTCCCTCAGCTCACAGTCTAATACAAAATTGCACTATTGATGCTCAAAAAAGGGGAGGGAAAAGACCATATAGTTTTGTGTATTTTAATCCACACTGATTCATCAAGGAGAAGTGTGCTTGAACAATCAAAAAAAAATTAAATTACTGACACCCCCCTTCCCAAGCAAGAGAGGATAACTACTACATAGCTTTGGGTATTTTACTCCGTAAGCTTGCTCGATCAAAAAATGGATAAGAAGCACTCTCCACTGATTAAAGTACACAAGTAAAACATACACTGGGTATCTTAACCAACAAAGTGCGTTTGAACAAAAAAAGAAAAAAATAACTCACTGCACACTCTATCAATCAAATAAAGTTAATTGTTCACATGCACAAAGTGGGGAATACACTAATATAACCATGCTAAAGAGAGCAAATGATTTTTGTGCTTGCATGGCACCTATGCACAACGCTAGATACTCAAAAAATATCTGTTTTACACCATTTGTAACAAGGGGTGGACAGTGTCACAGTGTATGAGCATGTTGGTTGTGTGACTGCAGAAGAAAGAGAAACAGGAGAAACAAAAGGGAGCACCTCTGTGCACATCAATTTGTACAAAAACTCTGGACCACCACTACCTCCACCCTATGCGTACTTACTCACAAAAGAATCAGATGGAGAAATGACATACGCCACCTACAACCTTTCAGGCTGCTGGGGAATATACAACTGCATTTAGAAGGATTCTCTTATTTGGACTGCTACACTCTTGAACACGCTCTCCCAAGCGGCACAATGATCCCCAAAGAACTCCAAGTAAAAAGAAAGTGCCAAATAGTGAATTACCACCACACACTTTTGTATAAAATGAAGAAATATTCTCACATAGTCAAATGATCAGACGGCTAATAGCAGACAGTCTGACTGGAAACGCATGCAGAGACTATCAACCAGTCTCTGCTTGGGTTAATTCTCACGGGAACACTTGTTTGGTAAAACTCAGGCAGGGGCTTCAAATTCAATACAAATTTATTTGATTCAGTTTGATTTTTAGTAGGCTTGTAAGCTTTGTGAAAGCAGTCTGACACCGGCGAAATGCATTAGCGTTCAAGCCAATTTAAATGTTTAAATTGATGTCCATTTTAATAAATTTGTATTGAATTTGAATCCTCCATCTGAGTTTTACTGAACAAGTGTTCCTGTGATTTTTTTTTTTCCCCAATACCTCACTGGGGGGATCAGGGGGGGGTCCTGATGTCCCTCAATGAGGTCTATGATAAAAAAAATTTTAAAACAAATTTAACCCTGTGTGTGCCACAGGGTGGTCCAATGCACCCCCCCCCTTCTGTGGCACACACAGGGCTTTTATAATTCCTTTGTTAACAGAGATTGTTGGGGGGCCATCAGGATTGGTCCTGATGGCCCCCGAACAAGCTCTGATTACAAAGTAATAAAAAAAAAAAAAAATTAACCCTATGAGTGCCACAAGGGTCCAATGAATTGCTTTGCAATGCGCTGGAGACCCCTGTGGCACTCACAGGGACATCTATTTTTACTCATTTTTTTTTTTTTGTAAGACCTCATTGGGGGGAATCAGAGGGGTCCTGATACCCCCCAATGAGGTCTATAATACAAAAAAGTAAATTAAAAAAAAATTAACCCTGTGTGTGCCACAGGGGGACCAATGCAGCCCCCCTTCTGCTGCACACACACACAGGGCTTTTATCATTACTTTGTTACCAGAGATTATTGGGGGGCCATCAGGATTGGTCCTGATGGCCCCCCAACAAGCTCTGATTACAAAGTAATGAAAAAAAAATAACCCTTTGAGTGCCACAAGGATCCAATGCATTGCTTTGCAATGCGCTGGAGACCCCTGTGGCACTCACAGGGTCACTCCGTTTGTGGACATATATATATATTTTTTTTTTTACACTAAGACCTCATTGGGGAGGGATCAGGGGGTCCTGATGCCCCTCAATGAGGTATATAATTAAAAAAAAATTAACCCTGTGTGTGCCACTGGGAGCTGGGGTTCAATGCAGACCCCCTTCCTGTGGCACACACAGTACATTTTATCATTACTTTGTGATCAGAGCTTGTTTGGTGGCCATCTGAATACAAAGTAATGATAAAAAAAATTAACCCTTTGTGTGCTTTGCAATCCACTGGACACCCCTGTGGCACACAAAGGATTTTTTTCCCCCTTTATTTTTTATTTAGACCTCATTGTATGGGTTCTGATGCCCCCAACGAGGTCTACACAAAAATATTGGGGGAAAAAGCCCCAAAAAATGCACGTGCCACAGAAGGGGGGGTCCAACGCAGTGCTTTGTATGAGAGGACATACAGTGCACACTGGTAGTCACAGATCTCCCATACACACTATCAGACATTGCCCCACCATCACCACCATCCTTGCTCCTCTGCTCATACCCACACACACTGCCTAATCCCTCACCCTCCCACACACTTTGTTACACTTGTAGTCACAGGTCCGCACGTACACCGGCTGACGCCCTAGCTTCTTTCATCTGTTAGCCATAAAATCACACATACACTGTTTTCTTTCCCATTCCTGTACACTACGCTCCTGTAGTGTAAATTGGTATGTCAACCCACAGCAGTGGGGTACCATTTTTCTTAGGCTGGCAAGAAGTCCTCTTAGGAAATCCCACACCATTGAACCATTTTAGTATCTTTGAAGTGACTGATGTGTAAAACAAATGTTTGTTTGTTTTTTCTGTAGCACCACATTCTGGAAATAGTTGTGCCAACTAACTTAGGGGTAAAAAGGCAAGTGACCCCTCATTAGATGCGGCAGGTTGTCTTCTTTCCAAAATAGTATGGTTTATCTACCTTTTCTTCAATTCTGAAGGTGTTATAGCCATTTTTGTACAGGCAAGTCAGGTTTGAGAAAATGTTAGAAACATCAGAGGTTGTAGTAGGTGTAGTTTTCTACTTCTAGCACCCCCTAAGGTAGTTCAACTCATACCAATGGGGTGTCATTTGACTACTAAGAGCACTAGCTAATGAATGCAGTTGAAAATTCCATGGTTTTTACAGAGCTCCATACATTTGAAGGGGCAGAAATGTAAGCAAATGCCTTTTTTTCCATTAGTGCCACCTCCTGGAAGCATTTGTGCGTACCAGCCTTTGGGTAAGAAGGCATGTGACCCCTCATTAGATGCAGCAGGTTGTTTTCTTTTCAAAATGGCATTGTTTCTCTACCTTTCCTGCATATCTATTATGGTTATAACCATTTTAGTGCAAGCAGATAATTTAAAAACAAAAGTGTCAGGTTTACGTATGTGTTCCTAGCACCCACATATTGTATGTTAACCCACACAAATGGGCTACCATTTTTCTCATGTTGGTAGCAAGTACTGAATACAGCAGGAAATGTTATGGTTTTCAAAGATTTTAGTATCTTTGAAGTGGTGGAAATGTAATAAAACATGTATTTATTCCCATAGCGCCACCTTTTGGAAATATTTGTGCACTACAGCCCAGGGGGTAGAAAGGCAAGTGACCCCTCATTTGATGTGGGAGAATGTCTACTTTCCAAAATGGTATACCTTTTATACCTTTTCTTCATGTCTCTAACAGTTATGGACATTTTAGTACAAGCAGACATTTTCGAAGAAGCAAACAGGTAGGTGTAGTTATGTGCTTCTGGCACCCCTAAGGTAGGTCGACTCATTCCAGTGGGGTGTCATTTTTCTCCTAAGAGCAGTAGCTAATGTATACAGTTGGAAATGCCATGGTTTTCACAAATTTCAGTACATTTGAAGGGACAGAAATGTAAGAAAATGCCTTTTTTTTTCATTAGCGCCACATTCTGGAGGCATTTGTGCACTCCAGGCTTGGGGTAACAAGGCAAGTCACCCATCATTAGATGTGGCAGGGTGTCTTCTTTTCAAAATGGTATGGTTTGTGTACCCTTTCTTCACTTCTGTAGTTGTTATAACCATTTGTGTACAGACAAGTAATGTTTGAGAAAATGTTAGAAAAATTTGAAGTTGTAGTAGGTGTCGTTTTGCACTTCTAGCGCCCCCCGAGGTAGTTAAACTCATACCAATGGGGTGTCATTTTTCTCCTAAGAGCACTAGCTAATGAATACAGTTGGAAATGCCATGGTTTTCACACATTTCAGTACATTTGAAGGGGCAGAAATGTAAGAAAATGCCTTTTTTTTCATTAGCGCCACCTTCTGGAGGCATTTGTGCACTCCAGGCTTGGGGTAACAAGGCAAGTCACCCATCATTAGATGCGGCAGGGTGTCTTCTTTTCAAAATGGTATGGTTTGTGTACCCTTTCTTCACTTCTGTAGTTGTTATAACCATTTGTGTACAGACAAGTAATGTTTGAGAAAATGTTAGAAAAATTTGAAGTTGTAGTAGGTGTCGTTTTGCACTTCTAGCGCCCCCTGAGGTAGTTAAACTCTTACCAATGGGGTGTCATTTTTCTCCTAAGAGCACTAGCTAATGAATACAGTTGGAAATGCCATGGTTTTCACACATTTCAGTACATTCTGGAGGCATTTGTGCACTCCAGGCTTGGGGTAACAAGGCAAGTCACCCCTCTTTAGATGCAGCAGGTTGTCTACTTTCCAGAAATATATAGTTTTATATAGTTATTCCACTGTTTTAGGGTAGATTTACCACAAAAACACTAGAACGCACATATTAGCTCATAAAGTTGAAAATGTAATTTTGTGCTGCTGGTGATTAGGGCTCTACGCTAGCCATGGACGTAGGTAAAACTATACAAATTTGGTATTTTTTTACTCGGGGGACTCGAGGCTTTTTCAAATAATTGAAACTTTTTCAATCAAGGTAAATGTTTTTGATACATAGTATGTGATTTTAGCAAAATTAGTAAATTTTCACTTTTTTTGTCATTATGACATCATAGCTTTTTGCACGATGTAAAATTCTCTTCATGTAAGGTACCATGAGAAAGCTCAATTCGTTCTGAAAAAAACAATATATAGTTTTCCATATTTAACTAAAAATCCCCAGAGGAAGGATAGCAAAAATGCTGAAAAAGTGTCTGGCCTGCAGGGTACAGGAAATTGTCCGAGCCTCTGGCACTGAAGGGGTTAAGTCCTTGTTCACAATAAAGTTTGTACTGATGGAGTTGGTCACTGGTATATAATAAAGTGCTTGTACGTAAGCACAGATACATGTCCACCATGAATGACAAAACACACACTATACATATTTTATCTATCTATCTATATATATACATTACTAGTGTAGTGAGGCAGCGAGGTGAGTGCTTTGCAATGCGTTGTGTACCGCTCTGGCACTCAAAGGGTTAACATTACCCGGACCTGCTCTGCGTACTGCCGTTACGTCACTGCTCCACGCAATTGTGCCAACTCACTCACTCGATGCAATGTGGCCGAACGCGCCCAGTCTCTACTGTGCATGACTGCTTCGTGACAAACTTTCTGGCCTTTTATTATATAGGATATATATATATATATATATATATATATATATAATATATATATAAACAGAAAAATGTGTAGAAAGCACTCACAGGAGCATTTTTAAAGTGAAAGATAGGTGGTTTATTCAATCGACATTTCGGCCAGCACTCGTGGCCTTTATCAAGCTATCACCACAGTGTACACACAAAATCTTTATACCCTCACAACAAACACACGTTAAACCCACTTGGTTTATGTTATTGATTTGTCTAATATTAGCATATTCTGAGATACTGTATTCCTATTGGTGCCGTCAGGCTTTGCGTGAATAACGCTGTCTTGGCGCCAATTTTTAACGTGGGTTTGTTGTGAGGGTATAAAGATTTTGTGTGTACACTGTGGTGATATCTTGATAAAGGCCACGAGTGCTGGCCGAAACGTTGATTGAATAAACCACCTATCTTTCACTTTAAAAATGCTCCTGTGAGTGCTTTCTACACATTTGTCTGTTTACGAATATCGTCTGTCATAGATGAGCACCCAGGTCACCTCAGTATCGTCTGAACAGTGAGTGCATTCCACCTTTACCTTTTGTATATAATATATCGCATATAGTTTGAACTGTGGATTTGCACATTCCCTTTACAAAATGCAGAGAACTGGATTTTTTTATTACATAAAATATAATTTTTAGCCTAGTCATTTACATAAACAGCAGACATGTTTTAGTGCATCCCTTTACTTTTCCCTATCATTTTGGAGAAAAGAATTTAAACATCTAATTTACAAAATGCTGAGATCTGCATTTGAGTCCCCATGTTTGGCATGAGGTACCAGTGTGAGCCTATCTGAACATGCTGACCCAAAGTCAATCACTAATCTTCTGAAAATGAACTGTCAAGCTATACAGCAGACCAGTATCTGATGTGCTCACTGTATCTCCAGCACAGGCTATTCATGTGAACTCTGATGGACACAATTAGATAGACATAGCTGCTGCCTCAGCACCTCTATAATCTACAGCTCTATTCACTGCAATCATATATATATGCTTCTCCTTTCTAGTCAGACATGGACACTCCTGGAAATACTCAGCAGAAGAGGTACAGTGGCTTAATTAACTCTGGCTAAGCTTTTGGCCTTTCTCTATTGAGTTCTTGTTTCCCTGATCATGGGATTCTTCCCATAAATGGGGAATTTTAGGCTATGAATAAAACTGATTTAATTCAGTTGAATCATTTGCTCTGCTCACTGTAGGAGAGTGAGGGCTTCAGGGAGATTTTATGCATACTTTCCCACCTTTTAATATGGGGAAGCCAGAGCTAGAGACCAAGGAATGGCTATTTGATTTTGGGTGTCAAACAAACCAAGCACCCACCCTGCTGACCCTCCATGTAACAGCTTAGCACAAGGATGGGCAATCTGCATATACCCAGCTGTTTTTGCACTACAGCTACCAACATCCTCAGCCTGCCTTTAGCTGAGGATGATGAGTGTTGTAATAAAACAACAGCGGTTTCCTATCCCTTGAGTTGTAGGAACATTGGCTTTGATTTGGTCATATAGTTGGTGAGACCCTGGTGGCACAAACTTTTCCACTGCCCATGGTTAGTGGATTGTGTCATGTCTCACTAGAGGTTAAAGAAGGGTATATGGCATTACTGGATTATGATACCATGCAAGCTGGAGAATAGACTGGCAAGATCACTGTACAGAGATGTACAAACCACTACTTATATATGAAATTATTCATTTATTGCGCTGGGTAATGTTGACGATTTACTAATGTATAACCAATCTGCCATCTATAGTGCATCTGGTGATAGCAAAACTAGCATATATATATAAATAACTCAGCACTCCTATATATATGGTCTGGGGCTATCTGTTAATTAATAGTTTTAAATTGGACTAGCAGGTTTCAGTATCAGTAGTATTTATTAAGAAGAAGGAATAGGAACACAAATATTGAGAGAAGTATACCCTCAATTTCTGTAACTAGAGTGGAAACCAGTTCTAAGTCCTAAATGTTCATGACTGAGTTAATCACTTTAATACTTCACTTTAATTATATTCTTAACTGGTTGCTGTTTTTAACACCTTGTGAGCCAAGTAGTGATTACACAAGGTATCTTATTTTTGATCCAATTGAAAAAGGAATAAAGGATAATTATTTTACTATAATAAAAGTGAAGTATTAACTGATTTCCTCTCTAGGTACAGAAATTGAGGGTATACTTCACTCAATATTTTTGTTCTAATCCTTTTTCTTAATAAATATATAAATAACTTGTCATATTTCTGTAATGAATGTATATACAGTAAAAAAAAATAAAATAAAAAAGTATACGCCTAAACTCTCTGTTCCTTGTCCTGTAAAAAAAGCAAGCAAATTTAATTTACCTCTAGCAACTAAAGTTTTACAGATGCGATGCCTAGGGACCAATAGTATCACATTTGACATAATCACAGAATGTAGCAGACCTATTAACTCTTGTTTACATTGATTTGTTCAGTGGATCAAGTTGTATTGCAGCTAATACTATAAGTGTTCAAATATTTTTCCACCAATTATGATTTTATGATGGGTAAATGTTGGATATTTTCTAGGCACACATCACTAAGTCAGGGGTGGGCACATTTAGACACATAATTTGCTTGGGGAGTCAGAGAATTCATCTTCCACATATGCCAAAATACCCACACACATATTGACATTTTTTCTTATGTATTTACAGGGAGGACTAAAATGTTATTACTACTATCGAAAAAAAAAAAAATATCACGGTTTTACTAGAGCACTGAAGTCAGAAGGGTCACCTGCATCCCATTCGGGATTTTCTCTTCTGAACTACCCCTTTGTGACCTTAGGTGAGTCAGAGCTACACAATGACATCATTGTGTTATGCCAACTCAGCTGAGATCATAAGTAGGCAGTGCTGAAGAAAGAAGCCATACTTGGATGTAGGGAGCCATGCTGGCTTAAGTGCTCAAGTAAAGTTTTTTTCTTCTTCTTCTGCTAAAAGTCCAACAGCCCAGACCTAATTAGTCAGTTGGCTGAATCCAGCTTTCTGGCCACATTTTTCCCACCTCTGCATTAAGTCCTAAGTTCACAATTAGATTATCCACCAGCTTGCAAACCATTTAGGTTTCTGCAGATGTAAGGACTGTCAAATCCATAACCTGGCTGATGTTTGATATATGAATGTTGAGTCTTTTGTATTCTTCTGGAGTTTGGGGAAGAGGAAAAAGGTGTATAGTGCATGCTCTTATCTAGGTTCCAGAATGTGAAGTCTGCCATCGCAACTGGGGTGTCAGGATATACTAGGGTATCAACTAAAAATATTTGAACTCCCTTATTGTGTTACTTTCTATGTCCTCTACTGTTTAGCCACTACAGTAATAAACCACTCTTTCAGGCAGTACATATTTATGTTCTTGGACCTTTTACCCTTCAACATTACCTGGTTAGGTCTTGTCCTGGCACATTTCATCCATTATCCACTGTAGTATATATTACAAAGCTTCTCTCCCTCCCCCAGACTGTAGATAGTGTATTCTACATCTGTACCTGTGTGCATTTTGGGCATGATGTTTAAAAAGTTATCATAATGAATGAAACAATTGTTGGTGCATGAGTTATGTTTGAAACTGTATCTTAATCAATTAAAACATGTTGGTAAGATGAGCATTATGCATGTTGTCCTTAAACATTCTTAAGTTAAAAATGTCTCATTTGTCTTTGAAATTACAGTTTTGAAAGAGTAAAGAGTTTTTTTAACAGTTAAAGCCAAACTACTGCTTCTCAATACTATCTGCTAATAGTACTTTCATTTGTCTTCTCCAAATTTAGACCAGTTTTATTGTATTGAAAAAAATGATGGAAATCACACAAAAAATATTTTTTTTCTGAAAATATCTTACTACTGTAGATTAAACCACACCCACTTTTAAGACTTTGCAGAATTGGATGGAAAACAATGATGTTAATATGTCAGAGTTGACGGCACATGGCGAAATAACTTTTTTCAGACTAACTACAAACAGTTTAGATTACCACAAGTTTTTGAACATCTCTCCCATATTTCCTTCAAATTAAATACCATGATTTTACAGCATAATTCAGATATATACTGTAATGCAATGATACAGTGAAATAATAACTATCTACAACAGATTGGGCAGCTTGTATCAGCTTCAGGATATATTTAGTAGAAGAAGGAATACTGTATCACTTCCAAAGTCCCATTTGTGTGGGAATACATTAGAGTAGAAGGAAAACCTTATGAAACTTTGGAAAGTTTATTTGCAAGACCTGTGTTATGTTACTCATTTTTATTTAAAATAATAGTACATCAGCATACCTGAGAACTTTTAATTGTTGTCTCCCCGGTGGGGAGTCCTCTGCTGCCATGGGTGGTGTGAAGAATGACGTGTAGCGCGTCAAAAAGGGGCGGGTCTTAACGTGAGTGCCAGGGGAGGGCTTAAAAGAAGGCCGGGGGGAAGGAGCTACACCGGGGGAAAAAGTGGAAGTGGGCAGAGTTTCAATAGAAACTCCCCACATCCGGAGAACTCAGCCTCTGCCCCAGGGACCTGGTAAAGCAGTGCCAAAACCAGAGTCTCCAGGGCAAATCCGGAGAGTTCACAGGTATGTACATCAGACAGCCTTAATTATGTGTCAGTTTATGCAACTTAGACAGATGTGGATGGCATATGCATGTGTCAGATACTAATATTCAATACTGTTCTCCCTCCCAACCACTCACTCATGCTCTGAGACACATAGGGTTAAGTGAATAGCTCACTAGAGAGAGCCTTATATTAACCTGGTATATACTTATACAATGTAACAAGATCCTCTCTTACACATTTTTTTTCTCTTGAGTAAATAAACCAAATGTGTGTAGACGTTATTCATAGTTCAGATCCTCCATTCCCTTAATTAATTTTGGTGCTCTTCTCTGTACTCTATACTCTCTCCAGTTCTAGAATATCTTTTTTTCAAAACTGGTGCCCAAAACTATAGGGCATATTTGAGGTGGTCTTACCAATGACTTGTAAAATGGCAAAATTATGTTATATACTCTTGCTTTAATATCCCATATACCCCCTAATACTGTGACAGTTCTTTGTTGGCTTTTGCTGCTGCTGTTTGACACTGATCACTATTTCCAAGTTTACAGTTTACAAGATTCCCTGATCTTTCTCCAGCAATGAGTCTCCTAGAGTGATTCCATTAGGTTCATAAGTAGCATTATGATTTGTTCATTCCAAATGCATACCTTTATAATTTCCTACACTAAATTTCATTTTTCAATTGTTTGCCCAGCCTGCCATTTTATGTAAATCTCTCTGTACAGAACAAGCATCCTGCACTGAATTTATTACCCTGCTGTCGTCTGTAAATATGGAAATTTGGCTTCTATACCAATTTCCAGGAGATGCATTAAATGTATTAAAAAGCACTGGACGAAATACTTGCAGTGAGGTACTCTACTCTCAACTTTAAATGAAGAATTTTACATTTACAACAACACACTGTTCTCTCCTTCAGCCAATTTTCTATCCAGTTACAAATGTTATACCCCTAGACCCAAAATCCGTATTTTATACACTACCCTCCTATGTGGCACTGCATCAAATGTCTTTGCTTTATCATTATGTAAATTGCTACATACTTCTACAGAGACGCTCAAAAGATTTGTTTGGCAAGATCTATTCTTCATAAAACCATTTTGATTCCTGCTAATAATTGTATTTTTTTAAGTGTAATTGTGAATATAATTCCTTAGTATCCCTTCAAGCAGTTTTCCCACTACTGAAGTCAAACTCACTATAACTGTCAGGTATTCTTTTAGTTACTTTCTTAAATAAAGGCCCCTCATTGGCTTTACACCAGTCTTGTGGCACTGAGCCTGTGGAGAGAGTCTTTAAAGACTAAAAAGAGTGGTCTTGCTAACACTGCTCTGATTTAATGAAGAACCCTTGGATGTATACCATTAGGACAAGGTGCTTTGTCAGTAGTAATTTTATCCAGTCTGACCTTGACGTCTTGTGTTAATTTTTATGTTTAATTTTTATTTGTTGAGGCACTTCTACCATTCCATGGTACATACAGATGAAAAGAATGCATTCAGAACATCAGCCTTTTCCTTATCTTCCCTATCTCATCACATTTTTACAAGGTCCAATGCATTCTCTCTTAAGTTTTTTACCATTTATGTATTTTGAAAAACCTTTTGGATTAGTCTTGCCTTTTTAAAATCTTTGTTACACTCCTCATATTTAAATAAATAATATTCTGTTCCTTCAGACTTAAATAGTCAAAATTTATTTTTCCTTGCTCCTACCTCGTATACATTTGCATCTAACCACATTACTTCTTTTGTGTTTGTTCCCCAAGGGTATATACTAATGAATATTTTTCTGCAACGCAAATTTAAATTCGGACAATTTTTCCTTAGTTTTTTGGATTTAGGTCTTGTATCAAATGTAGGCCCACACCTCACCCTCATCTGTTAATGCTGTCTATCCTAATCAACTTGTCCAACTCAATTTTAAAGGAACAGTAATGTTTCACAATAAACGCAGCTCCAATTAATCTTCATAGTATTTGGGCCATGGAGAGTGTTATTTCAATACTGTTAGAGTTGTTGTTCAAGATTAATTGAATGATAAAATATAACCCTCCCACCCTTTTACTGATGTACACTAGGCAAAAGGGGTGGAAGGGGTATCTCTTATCATTCAATTACTCTTGAACCACAACTCGGACAGTATTGAAATAACACTTTCCATGGCCCAAGTACTATGAACATTAATTGGAGCTGCTGTTTTTGTGAAACATTACTATCCCTGTAAAAGATACAGTGTACTCACGCTTAGGTTTCTTTGCTATTTATGTAAAACCTTTTTTGGGTTAGTTTTACCCTCCCCTGCAATTCAAGTTTCAGTTTCTATTTTTTACTAACCTAATTGCCTTTTTGTAATGTTTGTTGCAATTCTGCTGCTTCGGACTTAAAGGGGAACTTTCACCCCGCAATAACTTCATGTTCACTTACTGCTCACCTGGCGACTAGCTGCTTAGTAGCGCTAGTCGCCAGAAATCTTACCCGGTTCTTCAAATATATGCGTTTTACAGGAGCAGGAAGCACGGACGTCTCTTCACAGTGACGTCCGTGTGCCTGCGCTGTCAGTCCCTTGTCAGTCCCTTGTGCACCGTACGGTGCACAAGGGACTGACAAGGGACTGACAGCGCAGGCGCACGGACGTCACTGTGAAGAGACGTCCGTGCTTCCTGCTCCTGTAAAACGCCGATATCTGAAGAACCGGGTAAGATTTCTGGCGACTAGCGCTACTAAGCAGCTAGTCGCCAGGTGAGCAGTAAGTGAACATGAAGTTATTGCGGGGTGAAAGTTCCCCTTTAAATAGTCCAAATGCCTTTTTTTGTTTGGCATTTCTGTCTTTAAATTTTCATTTGTTCCTCAAGGTTATTTAATGTTGAATATATTTCTGCAACCTACATTTGAACTCTGACCATCTTTCCTCAGTAGTTTTGGATTTAGATCTGGTTTCAAATATAGGCACATCATCCTACCTTGTCTATTAATGCAGTTGCTTTTAAAAAGGGAAGAGCCCTCAATATTTAAGTCCAGTTATGTGCCTCATACCACTAGGTTTCACATATACCAGTTATGTCCAAATGCTCATTACCCTCCATCATTTCTCAGCTCTCGCATTTTTCCTACATTACTTCTTGCGCTAGTCAACATACAATTCATTTTGTTGTCATTGTGTATTTTACCCACTATTATCTGAATTTAATAGGAGTTTCTCCTTTTTAGTTTCATTTATTCCCACCCCTTCTCCAGCCCATGATCCTTTACTTCTACTTAGTTCGTATCTATACTATTTATTACATTTTACAAGCTATACACCCATTTCCTAGTTTAAAAGCTCTTCCAGCCTTCTAAGCATTCTACCCCCTAGCACAGCAGTTTCCTTTACATTCAGGAGTAACCCATTCATTACTACTATACAGATTGTACCAAACAGCAAAGTTAGCCGATTGCTCTAAAAAGCCAAAACCTCTTTCCTACATCAATACTTTAACCATGCATTAAGCCCCCTAACCTCCTTCTTCCTTCCTGCACTGGTACATGGCATTGGTAATATTTAAAAAAAATACCATTTAGGTCCTTAACTTAAGCATGCACCTTAGATCCTTAAAATATTTTTAGGGACCTCCATCATCCTCCAAATTTGTCATTGGAATTTGTAACCAATATTAACAAAGACTGCTGGTCCCTTCCCATCAGCACCCAATAATCAGTTTGCCATGTCTACAACATGGCGAACCTGAGAAAACATGCCATATTGTTTGGCATTCACGGTCCATTGCAACAAAATCCTCTATTAGCACCAGCTGCCTTGGTTTCTGCCTACTCTTCTTCCCATATTGTCACGGTTTGTTTTGACTCTCAGACACAGAGTAAGATAAAAATCAAACTTTAGTGAAAAGATTAATGGGTACCCTCACGGGTCCTAGTCATACACGTAAATCACATATACACAAAGAGTACAAACAGTAGTTATTGCAAGATACACAAGGGAAGCTCTACCGGCCTTGCCAATATACTGGGCAAGGCAGCCTAAAGGGTTACAAGACAATCTGAATGTGGCTGTACCGGCCTTGCCAATATACCGGGCAAGGCAGCCTGGAGGTTTACACGACAAGCTGGTTATGGCTCTACCAGCCTTGCCAATATACTGGGCAAGGCAGCCTGGAGGGTTTACACGACAAGCTGGTTGTGGCTCTACCGGCCTTGCCAATATACCGGGCTAGTTAGTCTGGAGGATACGCCAATCTGAATGTGGTGCTATCGGCCTCTCCAAATTACCGGGCAAGGCAGCCAGGAGGACAGAGGAACAGCTCCACTAATGCTGCATAGATGGAGCAACAGCATAAGATGGAACAATGGAGCAAACCAGTCTCCCAACCAGGGAGACCAAACCGGTGTAGTAACGGAGACAGCAACAACCGGTGACTGTGGAGTAACCCAGTACCATGTATGGAAAAACAGTATAGCCCAACCGGTTCTACACTAACAGGATTAGCAACCGGTAGATGTGGAGTAAACCAGTACCGCGTACTGGACAACAAAGTGCTCAACCATCTCTATACTAGCGGAATCAGCAGCCGGTGTATCGTGGAGTAAACCAGTACCGTGAACTGGACAACAATAACGCTCACTCGGCTCTCAACTAGCGGAATCAGCAGCCGGTGGATGGTAGAGTAAACCAGTACCGTGTACTGGACAACAATAGTGCTTAACCAGCTCTATACAAGTGGAAACAGCAGCCGGTGTCTGAGGAGTTAACCAGTAACGCGTACTGGATAATCGTAACGCCCAACCGGTACTATACAAGCGGAATCAGCTACCGGTGAATGGAGCAAACCAGTACAGTGTACTGGATAAACATATGCCCAACCGGTTCTATACAAGCGGAATCAGCAACCGGTGAAATGGTAGTAAACCAGTACCGCGTACTGGATAAGCGATTTGCCCAACCGGTTCTATACAAGCAGAAACAGCAACCAGTGAAATAAATTAAACCAGTACCGCGTACTGGATAAGCGTATTGCCCAACCGGTTCTATACAAGAGGAATCAGCAACCGGTGCAATTGGAGTAAACCAGTACAGAGAACTGGATAAGCGATTTGCCCAACCGGTTCTATACAAGCGGAAACAGCAACCGGTGCAATTGGAGTAAACCAGTACCGCATACTGGATAAGCGTATTGCCCAACCGGTTCTATACAAGCGAAATCTGCAACCGGTAATCATGGAGTAAACCAGTACCACGTACTGGACAAACGATATGTCCAACCGGTTCTATACAAACGGGATCAGCAACCGGTGAACATGGAATGCACAGTGATCAGAATGTCGCCATAGCAACTCAGCAGCCAGACAGATGACAAGCAGCAGCGTCAGCAGACAAGCCAGGACCACCACAGGAACAAAAGCACCGTCAACCGGGTCAGGAACGGAGCAGGAACAGCAGTACAGGATCAGGAATGGAAGCAGGAACGACAGCACCGCCAACCAGGTCAGGAACAGAGCAGGAACAACAGCAGCACAAGACCAGGAACAGAAACAGGAACAACATCTCAACCGGATCAGGAACGGAGGCAGGCAGCCACACAGGAGAGGCCCTGGCTACTGGAGCAACGTTGATACTGGTAGCAGAGCGAAACAGGCCCAGGGAATAGGTACAAGGCAGGTGACTGCTGACATAGAGACACCATGAAAGGGCAACCAAAGGATGCCTCATCCCAGTCTATAAAGGCAATACTGGGCGGGCACAAGACAGGTGGCCAATGGAGCGTACACACACCTGACTGACAGTAGAAGTCAGCAAATCACGGGCACTGGAAGAAGTACTGTTCCCATGACTGCAAGAGGAATCAACTCAGTAGTCCATTTCAGACCGATCCTCATCAACACATTCATAGAATTCTGCAAATCTGCTGGCTTGAGTCAGTCCAGTTTGCCTTGCTCTTCTTCTGTGCACTTCCACTGCTCCTTAATGTTAAGTAGCTGCCTATCTGCTGCTTATGATCTACAACACCACCCTCTCCACTTGTAATCCCATATACTACCTGCTCACTGAGCTTCAAGCTCCTTTCCAGGTTTCCAATATAACACAGTGCTGCAATATTTCTTTCCAGATTCCTTTGGGGAGATGCACTAAGGTGTGATAGGAAGCTGATAAATTAGAGATGACTTCTTCAGTGATATCACTTCTTCATTTTCTATGTTATTCCATGGAGCCAATGCACTAAGATTTCTCCAGATTTGGAGATCTTTATGCATGGCCTCTATAGAATAACACTTAACTCTACTGCATAACCCCAACTGTCTTAGATTCCAAAAAGATATATACTCACACTTGCTACAGTGGTATGCCCCCTGGAACAACTGCTTCAAATGTTCAAACATATTATAAAATGTGTACTGCATGAGATTGTCCAACCTGCTGACTCATGCTTATAGTTTTACAATTCCACTAGTATTACAATATCCACCAACTAACACTGTTAGCTTAAATATACCAGGTTTAAATATGTGGGTCCAGTGAGTTTGCTTTCCTGTACTGCTTAACGCAATCTGAAATGAAATAACTGTTTGCAGTTTAGGCCTTAATCTTATCACCAAATCAATTCCCTTGAAATTACCTGTACCACAGGTCTATAGATTTCTAACTCTGTTTCAGTTCTAACTTGGGGGGAGGGATGCACTATGGTTCGATAAGAGATCAGGATGACAATATGGTGGCTGTGATGACAATGAGCTGGATACCTCTCTAGTAGCAGACAAGGTGGTTAAAAGTTCAATTTAATTTAACAGTATTTTATATTTGTCCCCTATGGTACAATCGGTTGACTTCAGAATAACTCCAATTTCCTTTTAAAAATATGGGTCCTTGCTTTTCTGTACTCAATCAAAACTCGCAAGTACTGTTTATATACTAACTTCACTGTAAGCAGAGGAACAGCCATATAATGGGAATGTATGTTCTAAAGAAAATGCAAGTAATTCTGGACAAAATCATTTGCGTCAGAGGGTAAATATATATATATATATATATATATATATATATATATATATATATACAAACGGCCCAAATTCAAATAGATTTTACTGGGGCTTTTAAGCCGTTGAATGCTATAGGTGTCCAGCATATTGCATCACAATGTTTTAGTCACCTCTCTAGCATTCAAATGTTAAAATACCCATGTAAATATTTTTTTTTTATTTGTCCCCTATGGTGCAGTTGATTTTTACCCAGAATTACTCCAGTTTCCCTTTCAACACTGAGCCTATGACTTAAAGTGGCTCTGTCTTTCTGATATATGTCCTCTCCTAATCATTCATTCTATCAGTAGAAGCAAGGGATAAGGTTAAAAAGTTTTTAAAGTATCTGCATCATTCTAAAACCTACCCAAGTTTTGTCCTAAGAGGAAGAGGGAGAGAGAGGCCTTGTTGACAATGTGTGTCATGTGCGGCTGGTCTGTCCCTGCCTGTATGTGTCATTCATATCCTCAAAGACTTCTCTTTCTCAATTTTTTTACTGGGATGCATGCTTGTAACATGCACATGCAAATTAACTGATGACAAGTTGAAGGAGGAATTTCATGACAGGGGGGAGGTACAGTGAAGCCATGAGGTACAGCTTGTACCCCATGGACCTTCCCAGTGAGGTCACAGGTAAAACTTAAATTAATATTTCTTACTTAAAGGTATAGTAATGGATAGTTTTAAGTCAATTAAATATTGTAGGTAGTAAAAAAATAAAGTAATTGAGGCCACTCCGATCTCTTAAACCTTTATGGTTTGAGAGATATAGGATTACAAAGTTGCCCCTTCCCTCCCCTTTGACTGACGTCAGTCTCTAGCTGAGAGAAGCAGATTCTGGCCCCGGGACTGTCCTGCGGCTCTTCATAAGAGCCAAAATAGCACGACAGAGAAATAAATACTTCATTGGAACTGTCTACAAAGTGTGCTTGCAAACCAGTCAAAGGTGAGGGAGGGGGCAACTTTGTAATTGTATATCTCTCAAACCATAAAGGTCTGAAAGATAGGAGTGGCCTCAATTACTTTATTTTTTTACCATCTACAATATTAAATTGACTTAAAACTATCCATTACTATCCCTTTAATACAATGATTGAAACGGAAAGGGAAAAAAAAGGAAAAGTAACTTTATTCAATCAAGCTTCACTCTGCTTGGGGTGAAAGTCCCAGTTTAACTGGACCAAACTTTTCTTGTAGGCTTAGTCATACAGACTATTACAGTGGCCCACCTTTATAAAAGCATACTGGACTTATTCTGGAGTAAACCAACTGCACCATAGGGAACAAATAAATAAACCTTTTAAATTAAATTGGGTTTTTAACTGCTTGAATGCTAGATAGGTCTCCACTGAAGATACCTCTCTAGCATTCAAGGTGTTAAAAAGCTATTCAAGTGCATGGAAATTTTGGAACTTTTATTTGTCCCCTATAGAGCAATTGGTTTACTCCAGAATACCTTCTTTATAAAAATGGGCCCTTGTTCTAAGTATTGTCACTATGGCACTGACCTTAATTCACTAGGGTCCCTCCTTTGTGCAACTGAACCTAAACAACAGCTTGGTACTACTTTGGTTTAAACCATTTACTTATATATTATCTTCTTATACAGGTATAATGACAGAGCCACAGAGTACCCCAGAACAGATGGCTGCTGGAAAAAGTCATGGAGGAATTGGTGGCAATTACAAGGTACCCTGTACTTAATATTAGAAAGACACCATTACTTCAAGTATAGAGCTCTGATTCATTCTCATTATACTATAGCCAAAAGGAAACTTACTTGTATATCCCATTGATGACCACATGGTTGTGCAGTGTAATGCTTCACACTGCATTGCACACACCTATGGTGCAGAGCATTCTGTATTATCCATAAATATAGATTTAAAAATGTTCATAGCCTGAGAGCATTTTCATTATCATACATTGTATTATCTGTTTTTCAGCAGTCTGGGGAAAACATTTTCCCTTTCACTTCTTGCGCAGGAGGTTGTATTGTTTTATACTGCATTAGAAATGGGGTAAAGAAAGGTGTGCAAGAAAACTCCCTTCCCTCAAGCAGTTCAACAACAGCCCATACAATATCAAATTCTTAAAGTGGATCTATCACCATTTTACAAGTTTTCTTCAATATGTGGAATAATTAGCGAATAATTATAAAAAGTTATAGTTTTAAAAAAAAAAAAAAAAAAAAAAAAAACCTTATTTGCAAGAAAATTACATTTTAAATTATGCCCAGCAACCTACCTCTGGGTACACGGCTCTTGCCGCTCTGCATCAGCTCCCGTCACTCTCCCCAGCATCCTCTGCTGATCGATATCTAGCCAATGAGATTGCTCCAGCTTACTAACAGAATGCCTCCATCATCAGAGGATGCTGGGGGAGGTGACGGGAGCAGAGGCTGTGAAGCAAGAGCAGTTTAGCCGGAAGTAGGCTGCTGGGCATATGTTAAAATGTAATTTTCTCGCAAATAAGGTTTTTTTTTTTTTTTAAAAACAATAAAGTTTTATAATTATTCGCTAACTATTCTACATATTGAAGAAAACTTTCGACCCAGCATCAGACCATACTAAAGACAATAGTGGCTAACACTCAGATCCCCAATCCCTTTTATATATACTAGTGTAAAAGCCCATGTACATGGGCCAAAGTGCGTAAAACCGCAGAACTACACCTCCCAGCATTCTGTGTATTCAGGCATGACTGCATCGGACAAACATCTGCGTTCGGGCAGTCTCTACTGCGTATATCTGCATCGGCCTGTGTTTGGGCAGTTACTACTGTGCATGACTGCATCGGACAAACATACATCTGGTCTTTTAGAGAGATATATATATATATATATATATATATATACACACATACACACCAAATGTTGGAATGGTCTACAAAGTATGCCTACAAATGTGTCCCTATTAACTTATTAGAAGTAGAGACACATCCTGGAGACTCATAAAATTATCTAGTGGTCTTCTGGTTGTGTTTCCAGTTGTACAGCTACTTTTAGAAACATGTCTCTATTTCTCTTAAGATATTTTTCTATAGGTGCTTGTGTCCCCTTAATAGAGGGACACAGTCTCAGTGGGGCTGATGTACTAAGAAAGACTGGTGACCTAATCCATTTGAGACCTATTTAGCATTAAAGGGTGTTAAAAGTTCATCAGCCACTGAGAAAAGCCCGAAATGTAAAACTATGGGCAGGGCCGGATTTACATCTCAGGAGCCTGTAGGCACAGAAAGCTGAAGCGCCCCCCCCCCCCCCCCGCCAAAAAAAAAAAAAAAAAAGTTCAAAAAGTTTTGACTGAAATATTTTTATTCAGTCACAAAAAAGACCATAGAAAGGCATTATTCCACCCTTTCTGTATACACCTACTTTGACCACAACTTGAAACACTGAGATTAAGTTTAACTTTGAGAGCCAGAGAAGTATCCATTTCAAAGTAATACATTGGATACCTTTCTGGCACTCAAAGCGTTAACACCAAGAATAAAGGCCCATATTTATAAAATCAAATTGGAGTTATTCCCAGAGTAAACCAACTATACCATTGGGGATATAATACCATGGGGGATATAATAACATGCCCTAAATTTTCATGCACTTGAATAGAGCTTTTTAACCCCCAGAATACAAGATTGGTCTCCAATGCATTACAAAGCATTTTGGAACCTCTCTAAGATCCAGTTGGTTAAAAGACCAATTTAACTTATCAGGAATGTTTATTTGTTCCCTGTGGTGCATTTGGATTACTCTAGAATGACTGCAATATGCTTTTATAAATATGGGCCATAGGATCTGTAAAAGACAATTGCTGTAATTCTAGGACAAACCAACTGCATTATAGGAGGAAATACACCCCATTGATTTAACCCTAGAATGATAGATGCACAGCATGTGTTGTATAGCTCTCTCCATTTAAATCAAGTGGAATTTTTGGACTTTTTATTTCCCCCATTGTGAAGTTGGTTTGCCCCAGAAATGCACCAGCCAACATGCGTCTATATGCCAGACCCAGGGATTCTGAAGCAGAAAAGGGTAATGTCAATTGGAAACGTGAAGAATAAGGTTAGGTTTCAAAAGGATACCCGCTCTGCCTCTTATACCTCTTGAAAACAGCAGGAAGCCAGAGTGGGTGTCTCATACCCGGCGCAGGCTTACCTCAAGGCCTGGCCAGGGGTTAAATAAACGGTCCGTGCAGGCTTCGGTGGAGGTGCAGCTTCTAGACAGAGTCTGACTGTACAGGCAGAGCCAGAGGAGGCAGCTGAGTAGCTCCTCCGTCTGTGTGTGAAGCGGCTGTGTTGAAGTTGGTGTTCGTCGTGGGCTCGCTCCCTGCAGGCTGCACTGAGCGTGGTAGGAAGCGGGGCAGTTCTGAACTTCCAGCAAGTGAAGTGAGGACAATGACTAATGTAATGCGCCTCAATCCGACCGTGACACTGACTCCAGCTCCTGTCTTTTCGAGTTCTGTGTCACAGAGTCGGCTGGTGCAGCATCCCGATCCCCCCCCCAAGGAAAAGGCTGGTTAATTGTAAAATGAAATAATAAAAAAAAAGTTAAGCACAAAAAAAAAATGTAAAAAAAAAAACAGTCCAAAAAAAAAAAAAAAAAAAGTGTAAAAAAAAAACCAAAACTATCCCAATGACAGGCGCCCCTCTGTGGGGTGCGCCTGTAGGCAGATGCCTACTCTGCCTTATTATAAATCCAGCCCTGACTATGGGCTGATTAATTTACATGAGTTTGATGTCAGTTTTGAAGTCACATTTCTGACCAGGTGATAGAGGCCACATGAGAAGAAATACAAGACAACTGCCACTTATACTGCTAAATATGCTCCCAGAGGACCAGAGAATGATAGGCCCATAAGTATAGAAGTGAACTGGTTCTCAAACCGACTATATCAGGGCTCTCCACGTTCAGGCCTCAAGGCCCACCAACAGGCCAGAATGTAAGTATTTCCCTGATTAAGCACAGGTGAGTCAGTCACAATGAATGAGACACTGATTATCTCACCTGTGCTTAATCAGGGAAATCCTTACATTCTGGCCTGTTGGTGGGCCTTGAGGATTGAACTTGGACAGCCCTGGACTAGACCATAGGGAAAAAGTAAAAATTCCCCAAATTCCTAATGATTTCAATTAAGATTGTTTACACTTTGACTGTTAGAGAGGTCTCCAAAGCATTGCTTCACAATGCACTGGAGACCTCTGTAGCATTAAAGGAGTTAAAACCTCATCTGAATGAAAGAGAGTAAAATTGGTTTGCAACAGAATTGCACCAGTCCACTTTTATACACAATGCCATAGCTCCCCTTTACGTTTAAGCAGTGGGGATAGAAGGTGTGAAAAACTACAGGGATTTGATAATGTTCCTGAATTAGGGAAGTTTTATTTGTGCATCAGCTTTTTTCTGACCTTGGGCAAGTCAGTTTTATTAATTCTAGCATAAGGTCCATCTTTTTAACCCTTTGAGTACCACAGAAGTATGCAAAGCATCAGTGCTGGATTTACCTCATAGGCTCCCGTAAGCACAACACCTTCTGCTGCCTTTAGCCCTGCTTTTGACCCACCCCTAACCACTCCCCTCTCTAAGCCACACCCCTCCATTAACCCTATTGTGGTCACAACCATTTTTAGATTTTTTATTCTTCACAGTACTATGGCAATTTTCCTAGAGGTAAAGGAAAATGTTATATATAGTGAGTGGCCAGTGAGGGTATACACAGCATATATACAGACAGCATAAATGACCATTATTATAGGAAAATGGGTTCAGACTCTCCTCATCATGCTTTGTAGATGAATCATATATAATAATATATCCCATGCTTCATGTACACAGATTAACCATTTGAGTGCCAGAGAGGTACCCAACATGTTGCAATGCGTTGGTACCCCTCTGTCATGCAAGCGGTTAATACTGATCAGATAGTACGGACACCTTGATGAATGTTAACCCTTTGGATGAATTTAAGATGCATTGGAGATCTCTTTATCATGCAGGGGGTTAAACTGAAATATAATACTGTCTCTGAAGCTCCCAACATCGGAGTAAAACTTGTCTCATACCTCACTCTTAACTGTCTCCAGTTTAACCCTGTGAGTGTGTTGCATACTCTTCTGGCATTCAAAGGGTTAACCCTCTCCCACTTCCTGGGTACTAAAGAAGTCTTCAAAGCATTGCTTCGTTTTGCTTTGAAGAAATCTCTAGCATCCAAGGGGTTAAATTATTCTAATCATTTGTTTAATCTTTGATTTCTTGCTGTACTGGGCAGGGATATGAGAGTGAGTATACACTGTAGTTCTTCTGTACGGTCTACAGAGTCAGGCTACTCTGAGCATATATATTCAAACATAGCTCCTTGTATCAATTCTCTATCAAACCAGCCTGCTTCATATGGGGGGGGGGGCAAATATATTTCATATGACTTAAATAAGGCTTTTAAAATCCAAGTTTAAAGCAGATGATATATTGGCAAATGGCAGTTTTTTTCCCCCTATAGTACCATCGGTTTGATCGTTGTTCCTTTTATATTTTGTGAATAAATGCACTTAAGTACTATACTATATATATATATATATATATATATATATATATATATACTAGTTGAACAGTCCGTTACACGGGCCACAGTGCCTCTGGCAGCCGGTCGCGGGGCAGTCATGTGCAGTAGAGACTGCCCGCGCCACTGCTGATACAGAGCCGGACACTCCTTCGGAGCGCCCAGCTCTGTATCAGCCGCGGCGCGGGCAGTCTCTACTGCGCATGACTGCCGCACTCGCAGCAGTGTCTACTGCGCATGTCGGGCGTTACACACGATTTAGTGAATTATTATATAGGATATATATATTATATAAGGAATAGTAACACTTTGTATATATATAAAAAAATATTGTAAGGTATTCCCACTGCCGAGAGATGTTTTATTCAAAAGTTATTGCAGCTCAAACATGAATTTTTTTAGGTGTAATATCTCAATGGCCTGAAAATTCACAGTGGCGCAGTGGGTTTTGAGCACATGTAGCTTAGTAAATTGACGTTACATAGGCACAGGGACGGAACTCCAATTCCAGTGCTTGTTGTTGTACAGAACTGGTATGATACTTTCATGTCATTGTCTCCTATACATTGCTTTGCTTTGACCTCTCTAGTGTTCAAGGACATAAAAGCCCGATTTTAAAGGGGAGAGAACTATTTGAATTGATATTTTGTGCCTCTCTTCATTGTTTCTTAGTTCAGAAGTGGGCAACCTAAGACCCCCAGCTGTTCAGGACCACATTTTCCATCCTCCCCAATCAGCCATTGGCTGAGAATTATAAGAAATTTAGCCCTGAACAGCTGAATGGCCACTAGAGTAATTTCCATTAAAAATATCTCTGGCATCCAAGGGGTTTAAAAACTCTACTTATCCCAAATGAAACAATGAAAAATATATCTCTGTGTTCCATAATCATAAAATGTCAATGCTAGGAGCAGAATGGAAATCTGCTGAAGTATGTACTGCATTGCATAAACCATCAGGATAATGTAAGAACGTAAGTGTGCGCTCTTTCTCTCTCTCTCTCTCTCTCTCTCTCTCTCTCTCTATATATATATATATATATATACATACTATATAACAATTCGCTAAAACGTGTGTAACGATGCAGTCACGCACAGTAGAGACTGCTGCGCGTGCTACAGTCATGTGCAGTAGAGACTGCCTGCGGCACGGCTGATACAGAGCTGGATGCTCCAAAGGAGCGTCCAGCACTGTATCAGCCACGGCGCCGGCAGTCTCTACTGCGCATGGCTGCCCCGCAACTGGCTGGCAGTGGCACTGTGACCTGTGTAACTGGCTCTTCAACTAATATATATATATATATATATATATATATATATATATACATACATACACCAAATGAACGAGTATCTCAGTATGTAATAATATATTTTTTATTGGATTAACATTGCATTATAAGAACAAGCTTTTGACTTGATACAGATGGTGTGTTACTCTTGAAAACTTGCCTTTATAATTAAATGTTAGCCTAACAAAAAGGTATTATTACATACTGCAATAGTCACTTGGCACCACTGGACTAACACAGCTATCTTGAATTAAATATATATGCTAGCAATGTGGGACAGCATTTTCCATCACGTTATATAGGGAATATATATAATTTGTAATTGTTTGTAGTGAATGTTACAAATGGTATGATGAAGCTTGTGTTGTAGAAGTGTGTATATGTATAATGTAAATGTGGCAAGGTATTACTAAGAACTTTTATGGCAGTTCATAACCTATAATCAGGGCTTAAAATTTGAAGTCCTTTGCTACTAGCCAGATCTGAAAAGTTACTCGCCACTGCGAGCCATAACATACCCACCAGGGCTGAATTTCTACTCGCCAGGGCTAAATTTTCACTCGCCATTGGCTAGTGGAGAGTGGAAATATTGAGCCCTGCTATATTCATAGCTTTGTATGTAAATAGAAGAAGACAGAGGCTAATTTGTAAAAACTTATAGAGTAGTTTAAATAAAATATTAATGTGACTTTATTGTTCTGGAGCAACGTCACACAAAAAAAATACACAGTACACATTTTGATCTCCTATAAAGAGGGACACCAGGGTAGCACAGAGAGACAGAAGGTGAACGCATATCCGGAAGGATTTGGGTGTGAAATAGGCACTGTTCATTCTAAAGAGGGACCCTTGCAAAGTACGAGTTTCTGTCCCTTTCTTCATTTAACCCTTTGTGTGCCATAGGAGTACTAAATGAATTGTGCACCCCTCAGGCACTCGAATGGTTAAAATATCCACTTCTGATCCAAAGCCAGGCGAATGATGAAGGTTTATAGGAAGAGCATTATCTGAGAATGAACAACAAAACAGATGGGGGTGCTTTTGACTCTAAATGAATAAATAATCTTCAAGTACTTTGTTGTTACTCAGAGTTAGTGTTCTCCCGACTATACTCTATAGCAGTGGTTCTCAACCCGTGTCCCCAGAGGCCACTAACAGGCCAGGACTTAGGATTTTCCCTCCTAGAGTACAGGTGTGTTGATTAGAGGCTCATTCAAATTGATTAACTCACCTGGGCTCTAACAAGGAAATCCTCAAATCTTGGCCTGTTAGTGGCCACTGAGGGCATGGGTTTAGAACCACTGCTCTATAGCGTTATAGAGCTGCAGAGGATATGTCCTGCCTCTGTTCAGGCTACCACTGTCTCTGCTCTGGGGATCCCAGACCTATCCACAATTAGCCATTAGTAGATCAAGAGAGTAGGCGAGCAATTATTCAAATATCATTTATTTTCACATAAAAATAAGTGATAAAAACACCAACGCGTTTCTGGATATAGCTATCCTTTCCTCAGGGTGTCAGACTCTATAGTGGGTCGACCACCAACAGGATGCTTCTTTTCTAGAGTTTGACTAAACAAACATACCAATCAGCAAAAAGATTTTAATAGCTAGCATCCTGTGTGTAATCAACTTCACCACACGTCAGTCCTCATGATAAAGGAAACCTATCAACCATAACAGAGTGTAATTACTACACAATAGTTTACATTATACATCAAAATAATGTTGTACATTAAAAATATATCGCCTGCTCTAAATCATGCTTCACAAAATCCTGTGTCGCACCTGTTTTCGCATCACCGGGCGTCCCAAACACCCTTTACAACACAACTTAAGTCAAAATGTAACATTACAGCAGCCGTTGGCTAGCAACCCTGATAGGTGCACCAACAAAATTCAAACCTAAAGCCAATCCCAAGGCCCCAAAGTAGTTTTGGAGAGCTAGATCACAGGACCCAGGAGCGGAGGATAGCGATTATAGTGAGGGAGAGAGGAGCTGACATTGGAGGTAGAAGGAGTTTTTTGGAGTTTGGAGGGAGGTGCACTAATTCGACACATATCACACTTTTGCATATATTACCTAAACCCATACAAACACAAACACATACACACACATACACATAGTCTTATTTTTTAAAAACACATTTTTTAAACTGTTTTTTTATGTGTGAATCTGGGATTGAAAGAGTGTGACAGAGAGTGAGTGAATCGAGTGTGTCTGTGAGGGCCTGTGGGAGTGCCTGGGTGCGAGTGGTTGAGTGATGGCGAGGAGAGGAGGACAGGAGAGAGGGATGGGGAGAGTAATGGAGGAGGAGGAGGAGGAAGGTCAGGAGGGCATCCCTGAGCAGAGCAGGGGTGGGAGAGGGAGATCCGCAGGGCAGAGGGGGACCGGACAAGAGCAGGCACACAAAGGAGAGGGTCAGCTTTGGCAGTGGGACGAGGGGTACCTGTCAAGGAGCACCCTACGCAGTTAGGGGCAGAGCAGTTAGGACACTCTGGTTCCGAATCCTCGCAGGCCAGAGCTAAGGGGGACAGGATCAGGGATCCTGTATATACCGAGAAGGAGAACACGGCTCTCGTGGAGGCTGTCCTGGAGAGAGAGTGTCCTCCACTCGAGGGAAAAGGTCCCTGGCCTGTCAGCGAGGAGGAAGGCAGCCTGGAACCAGATCTGCAGCCGGGTGAATGCAGTGGTGGAGTCCATCAAGAAGCAATGGGATGACTGCCGGAGGGTGGTCAAGAACAAACTCTCCACAATCGCCAAGCAGGTCTGTGGCACCGGAGGTGGCCCACCTGTCCCAATCCCCTTCTGCGGATGGGAGAAGATGGTGCGGCAGAATATGTCCCCTACACTGATCGAGGGGGTCCCTGGAGGATCGGACACTGGGGATGAGAGTAGCCTCCACACTACCAGTAAGTGCATCATCACATAACCACATCAACCAACACAACCATCACACAGTCACACCTCAACACATGCCCATCATTCATCCACACAACTGCACCAACACAGCACCCTGAGGGTTAAAAACAGGACACAATACAAGGACAAATGGCAAGGTTCAACCAGGCCCAAACCTGTCCAAGTCCCAGTTCAACCCTCGTGTTGCTGTGCCGATCACACACAATAAACACAAACCATGCTCTACAAAGTGTTGTATGTTAAACATCATTACATTTCATAGACAATGTCACCCATGTACCCACAGGGAAGTCAGCACATAACCCCTTGAGTGCTAGAGGGATAATCAGTTCATCGCTCAACAATGCTGGTGGAGTAGAGAGAGCAGAACCGCAGGGAAAACCTGCGAGTAGAGAGGGAGAACCTTTGTTCCACAGAGGGGTCCACTGCACCCATCACTCCCTCCAGTGTGACCCCAGAAGCCACACCTAGGGGGCAAAGGGTGACCAGGCAAACAGCCAGGCCATCCACCTCTGGTACCCAGTCTAAGGCCCTCCACCCAAAAAAAAAAGAAATAAAATGCCCAACTTGTTCTCTTCCCCCTGAACAAAAAAACATTGTGTTTTTGAATCCTGTTTGATCTGCTATGTATTTAGTTATAGATTGGGTGCCAGAGTTGTCTCCAATGCATTGCCAAACAATGCAGTGAACACATCCTCTGCCTAGGTAAAATGTTTGTGGGATGTTACAACATGGGTTCACACACACACACACACACACACACACACACACACTGTTGTCCAAATTCAACTGGCAATCCATCCCCAGAGACTTATAACACGACAGTAATTACATTCTGGGCCGCTGGTACCGATCATAACCAGATACCTCTGGGAGTGGTAACAGGACTAATCCCATACTGATATGCAGCCTCCAGAGTTTATCCCCAGGAAGTGGGAATTATGTCCGGTACAAAAAGAAGACGTGACCGCAGACCAGCTTTACTTGGGAGGCAGCTGACGCAGAAACACAGGGATTATTATGAGTGTGTAGGCCACTGGATGGAGGGAGGCCTCTTAACGCCAGGGGTAGCACTGAATCCGCATCATGCTTCCGGATGGTTGTGTGTGTGTGTGTGTGTGTGTGTGTGTGCATGCGTGCATGTAGAAGGAGCTGGTTTTCGATGTAGGATAGGTCAAGGTGAGGGCATTTTGTGTGTGTGTGAGTTGGCCATGTTTTGTTTTTTTCCCACACAGAACTTGAGGGTGGCCAAGGCCACTCCTGTTAAAATCACACCCAACTGTATCTTCTGGACAAGCAGTGTATCTCCTGGACAAGAGGTTTGAATATCTTATTGCCACCACCTTTG
Organism: Rhinophrynus dorsalis; assembly: GCA_037306005.1. Taxonomy (NCBI): domain Eukaryota; kingdom Metazoa; phylum Chordata; class Amphibia; order Anura; family Rhinophrynidae; genus Rhinophrynus; species Rhinophrynus dorsalis. Next base: position 474,487,131 of record CM074718.1, read on the forward strand.
GTGTGTGTTTGTGTGTGTGTTGGGCATGCAGACTATATATATATATATATATATATATATATATATATATATATATATATATATATAAAATTTGTATAGATACACACACAACTGTGTGATTATGTAATCACACGCCATTTCAGGAGGAGGTCCTATGCCTTTCATTTTTAAACTTGTTTTGAGACAAGACAAATCAAAATAATTGGGATTTGATAATATAATGGATGCTTAACACAATGCGATTACTTCATATTTCTTTACACAACTAAAATATAATTGTTTCACTAAAAGCCTGACTTGCAGCAGCATTCAATAAAACAGAAATAATGATGCCTGAAGCCTGTTGTTTGATGCTTAATAATGAAAGCTTAATCTAGCCATGAAGGACACTGCCATTGTGTATTTCCAGGCACAGTCCTCATAGGCTCTAGCCAATCAAAAACTACAGAATAAGCCTTTTTCTAATGTTGAATCCAGTACAACTGGCTGTTGTTAAGGCAAGAAACAGTGAAATATAGAGCAGTATTCAAGAAGATAAAGAGGTGCAATTCTAGAGCATAAAAGCTTTACCATAGAGGATAAATGAAAATAGTTATTGCTTTACATGGGACTTTTAACCACTTGGATCTCTAGTTGGATCTCCAGAACATTACTTCATAATGTATTGGAGGCATTTCTACCATTCAAGTTTTTAAAACCACAATTTTAATCCGTGGATATGTTTATTTGTCCCCTATGGGGCCGCTGGTTTGGTCCAGAACTGCACTTTTTTAGCTTTTTGAATACTGTACTGAGAAAGAAGAATCAATTGGTCCCTATATGTTACTGCCTGTTTTCCTGTCTACTTATATAGCTCCAGCTTCATTAATCTTTATCCATGTTTGAGGCCCAGAATATCATTATATATATCCTAGATTTGCTTGAATCCCCTTGTTGGATTAGTAACTATTACCTACCGGAGTAGTAAACCTTTGGTATCAAAAACATATATATTTTTTTCCTTTTGAGTAAAACAAGGGTACTCCCACTTATGAACGATGTAGGTTTTCAGAGTTATTACATTAACAGTGCCCTCTAGTGGTCAGGTTCAAATTAATTATTCTGTTGCATTTTCTGTGAGAGATGAGTCACTGACAAACTGTTCTCCACAGAATTTAATAGAAACTGCTGAGTCATGGTGTAATTTACATCCTGATAATTTAAACTATTATAACTCTTGAATAAAACAACTGACAGTGGTGTGATACCCTTGTTTTACTCAGCAGGAAAAACTGTATAATGTACAATTTTTTTTTTTAGTTTACTGCTTTTATAAGCTGTGAAACAGTTCTGTTGAGTACATAAACATTTTGGGATCCTTTTTCACTAGTATCCAAGGCATTAAAGTTTGGATCTAATAAAGCAATGTTAAAAGGGATTTGTGGCAACTACAGGAAATACAAGGAGCAAAGGTGCCTGGGTGCCAATAGAAGATTTTGCTGTTCATGTTACTCTTCCATACTTCAGATCACGCTCTATGAACTGGAGAATTTCCAGGGAAAAAAGTGCGAGCTGACTGGAGAGTGTAAGAATCTGAGCGAGAAAGGACTCGAGAAAGTTGGATCCATCCAAGTGGAATCTGGGCCGTGAGTAACAAAAGACCAACATTTTCAAAAAGATAGACTAGAGGTTAGGTATGTGTTCTAGTTTAAATAAACAGATTAGGTCTAAGTTCCAGTTTAAATATATAGTTAGGACTGAGCTCCATCCTATATAATAATTTGCTAAAACATGTGTAACTAAGTAATCATGCGCAGTACAGACTGCTGCGCATGCTGCAGTCATGCACAGTAGAGACTGCCCGCACAGCGGCTGATACAGAGCTGGACACTCCGAAGGAGTGTCCAGCTCTGTAGCAGCCGCGGCGCCGGCAGGCTCTACTGCGCATGCCTGCCCTGAGAAAGACTGGCAGTGGCACTGTAGCCCGTGTAACGGGCTCTTCAACTAGTTTCAAATAAATAGACTGAAGGTTAGGTTTGAGCTCCAGCTGAAATAGATAGACTAAAGGTTAGGTCTGAGCTCCAGTTCAAATAGATACACTGAAGGTTAGGTCTGAGTTTGAGTCTAAATAGACAGAAGGTTAGGTCTGAGTTTCAGTTTAAATAGACAGACAAAAGGTTAATCTGAGTTCCAGTTTAAATGGATGGACTAATGGTTAGGCCTGAGTTCCAGTTTAAATAGATGGACTGAGGGTTAGGTCTGAGTTCCAGTTTAAATAGACGGACTAGGGGTTAGGTCCTAGCTCCAGTTCAAATAGATAGACTGAAGGTTAGGTCTGAGTTCTAGTTTAAATAGATAGACTGAAGGTTAGGTCTGAGTTCTAGTTTAAATAGATAGACAAAAGGTTAGGTCTGAGTTCTAGTTTATGTAGATAGACTGAAGATTAGGCAAAAGGTCAAGTCTGAGTTCCAGTTGAAATAGACTGAAGGTTAGGTCTGAGTTCCAGTTTAAATAGATGGACTGAGGGTTAGGTCTGAGTTCCAGTTTAAATAGATAGACTAGTGGTTAGGTCTGAGCTCCAGTTCATATAGATAGACTGAAAGTTAGGTCTGAGTTCTAGTCTAAACAACCCGAAGGTTAGGACTGAGTTCCAGTTTAAATAGATAGACAAAATGTTAGGTCTGAGTTCTAGTTTCTGTAGATAGACTGAAGATTAGGCTTGAGTTCCAGTTTAAATAGATAGACAAAAGGTCAAGTCTGAGTTCCAGTTGAAATAGACTGAAGGTTAGGTCTGAGTTCCAGTTTAAATAGATAGACTAGATGTTATATCTGTGCTCCAGGTTTTAGTTGTATGGTTTCTCCCAGTCCATTAGTGCACATAGATGGAATGTAGACAATATGTCTTATGTAGAATATCAAACTAGAGCAAACAAACTGTACAAAAGCAGACAAATATTCCCATTGATTAAATGGGGCTTTTAACTGAGTGAATGCTAGAGAGATTGCCATGTATTGCTTTGCAATGCATTGGAGACCTCTCTAGAAATCAAGAGGTTAAAAGCCTCATTTAAATCAAAGTTCCCCTAGAACTTTGTAAACAGATCAATTCAGGTTTAGCTATGGAATCATAGTTGGTAGAAGAGAAGGAGTCAAAATGAGTATATTTTATTATATATAAAAAAAAAATACAGTTTTTTTCTATTGTGTTAAATGAGATTGATTCCACTGCTGGGAGTTGCTGCATTTAAAATTTATTACAGCACACTTTTTTCCATTGTTTTTTTTGCTGTTAGTAACAGTGCCACCTGGCTACTGGAGGACAGAATGACAATTATCTGTCTCAGTCTTTGATTCAGCTTGTGGTCTTATACTAAAGCTCTCAACACCATATGGTGACCACAACAGAATGTTGCAGTTTAATTTAAGTTAAAAAAAAAAAACTGAGCTTTGACAATATTTGAATCAAATATCCCAGTCCTGTAATCTAAAATGCTTCCATAATAAACATTAGTGCTCCATTTAATCCTTTGATTGCCAGAGGGGCGCACACCGCTCTGGCACTCAAAGGGTTAAGCCACAGCTACATTAACCTCTTTTAATTTTCAAACACCATAATATATATGGCACATTTTTTGCTTACAAATGCTCATTTCCTCTTAGTACATCACCTCATTGTGTTCACTTCTGCCTACAGATGGCTCAGCTTTGAACGTCAAGCATACAGTGGGGAACAGTTTGTGCTGGAAAAGGGTGACTACCCTCGATGGGACACTTGGTCTAACAGCCACAGGAGTGACTATGTGATGTCCATCCGTCCCTTGAACATTGTGAGTGAGACACAGTAATTATGTGTACATCCAGTATATGTGGAAAGTGTGGATAAACAACTTTATGTGTCCTTGATGTAAGCCACATGCATATGTTTTCATCAACACAAGATATTACAAAATTATCAGCAGCGTGCAATATAATGGGCCATATATATAAAGGGCCATAAGTATAAAGAATCATGGAGCAATTATGGATAAACCAGCTGCAAGGCAGGGTACAAATTAAAATGTCTAAAGAGCTAAGTCTATTTTTTTTTTTTTTTGTTTAAACCCCACATATGTTGGAGCGGTCTAAGCGCGCTGGAGGCCTCTTTAACTTTCAAAAGGTTAAAAGTTAAAAATATTTGTTTCTTATGGGGCAGTTGGCTCTTTCACACTTACCACACTTCTTCTTTGTGCTTACGGCTGTGTATATTTTCACAGATAACCAGGAAACTAAGGTATGCTGCCCACGGAGCAAATCACAGGAAAGAGTCCAGGGGGAGATTCACTGATAAAAAGGTGGTAAAGTGGAGATGACTTCTCCAGTTTATCACTTCTCCAATTCCTATGTTACTCCATGGAGCCTATGCACAAAGATTTCTTCAACTTTGGAGATCTTACTGAACTGGCTCCACAGAATAACCTAGGAACTGGAGAAGAGATAAACTGGAGAAGTAATCTCCACTTTATCACCTCTTTTTGAAGCCTTAGTGAATAACCCCCAATGTCTCCCTTTTTTCTTCTCATTCCTCTTGTATCATGGATGCAGTGAGAATAGGAGGGAAATCATGTTTTCCACACTTCCAGTTATTGCACTGTCCCCTGATCACCAGGGCTCTGCTTGTAATAATGCTAAGTAGGCAACAAAACAGTAACAGGATGTGAGCAAATATTACACATTCAGCAGCATTCTCAGTGCTCACTCACACTGCATCAATGATTCAAAGTGAGATTGAGAGTTGAGATATGGACTGTTCATACTACACTGCTCATATAATATGACCAGTTGATGCCATGGCTGAATGGGGTATGCATTCACTGTTGACATACTTCACTCTCCTTTCAGGGCACTTGTCTTTAGCTAACATTCATCAATGGCTGGCTGATGATTATAGGAGTTATAGTCCAACAACAGCTGGAGGGATTCAAGCAGTCTACTTGAACACATGATGAATGTTCTACTGCTCAGTGTCCAATCCTTAGGTTAATTAAATGCATACAACCTTGGATGTTTCATCAATGCGCCATACAATGATTTTTTTGTAGAGATTTTTTGCGTGTGTGTGTTTGCGTGCATGAAGGTATACAGAGTTCAAGTTCTCTCCATTAAAAATCTGATAACATTTATTCAAGCTTTCCACTTCCATTGCTAAGAGGTTTTATTTTATTTTTATTACATGGACCTTTCAGCTAAAGCAATTGATAGTTTATATTAACTAACCGAATGCTGGAGATGTCTTCAGCAGAATGCATTGAGTACATCTCTTGCATTTAAGGAGTTAACAATCAGGAATGTACTAGGATGCATCACAGGAGGTCCACACTTGCCAACATTTCCAAAAGGACATTTTCCCCTGGTCAGTCTCGTTACAGAGCATCATTAGTGGTCCATAGTGCTGTGTAGTGTAACACCAACAGAAAAACCTATACTACCGACATCAATCTCCACTTCATCAGCAGGACAGACATTATCCACACCTAAACACTAGCTGATGCAGTATAAATAAGCATTATTAACATACTGGGAAGCTCCTAATCACCAAGGACAAAAACAGGGACAGCAGGATCCGGAGCAATTCATGTCAGTTCTGGAGCTGAACAACTGCACAATAGGGTTGAAATGAAACTTCTTTTAACCCCTTGATTTCTAGAGAGGTCTCAAATACATTGGGGGTTATTCACTTAGATGTGATAAAGAGGTAATAAAGCGGAAATGACTTCTACAGTGATACCACTTCTCCAGTTCCTACGTTATTCTATAGAGCCTCTGCACTAAGACATTTTAGAGCATAAACTCCATAGTATAACATAGGAATTGGAGAAGCATTATCAATGGAGAAGTCATCTCTGCATTATCACCTCTTTATCACACTTTAGTTCATAACCCCCTTGTGAAGTAAGGTGTTGGAGACCACTCTGGCATACAAGGGGTTAAAGGACCCATTTAAATCAAAGAGAAATTTTAACACCAACCCCACCGTGCCACAGTACAGATAGTGTGCTCCAGAATTGCACCAGTTTAGCTTGATGAATAAGGCCCAAAGCACCAAAACCAGGGACTGTCCCTGGAAATCCAGACTGTTGGCATGTATACAGGTCCCAGTAGACTTCATGTCAGTGACATTTAATCTAGAAAGGGATATCACACATGCAATGTGCAAAGTGATAGATGGTAACTATATGCAATTTGTCTCTTTGTCTCTTGTAAACCTTTCCAAATTGTCTATCATTCTGAAGACCATGGACCACATGCACAAATAAAAAAGAGGAACAGTTCTGGAGCAAAGCAACAGCAAACCACAACAGAGAAATAAAGATTTTCATTAATATAGATGGGGATTTAATTGTAATCTCTTGATTGCTACAAAGCACCCCAATTAATTATAAAGCATTGTGTTTGAGACCTCTGTAGTATTCATGGTGTTACAAGCCTTGTTTAAAATCAACACAAATATAGTTTTTTGTTATTTCTCATTTAAGTCAAAGGAATTTGCCCTGTATGTTATCTTTCGTTTGCACCAGAATTGCTCCATTTTATAAATGGGGCCCATTAGTTCAGACCAATATGGAAAGAGTTCCACTACTGATAGTCTAATTGGACATGCGACTGTGATTAGTGCAGTTCTTCCTCTTTGGTCTGAACCAATAGTCATTAAGTATAAAGGTCAAAGTGGAGTGATTCTGGGGCAATACCAACTGCACCATAGAGGACAAATAACATTTTCTAAAATTCTCTTTGATTTAAATCAGGTTTTGAACCTCTTGAATGCTAATGTCTCCATATCATTGCTTAGCAATGCATTGGGACTCTCTCTCGCATTCATAGGGTTAAAAGTCCCATTTAAGTCAATGGGAATATTTATTTGTTCCCCCTATGTGGTTTGCTGCAGAATTGCTCCCCATTTGTCTTTATACACAATGTACATTCAGTGTTTCCTAGTACTTATTTCCCCGATGATTGTTAACACTTCCTATTTATTTCTTCCAATGCTAATTTATCAGTATTATACAAAAACATTTATCGCTCTGGCATCAGGAGAAGCTTGTTGTATTACAATCTGCCGGGAAATTTGTGTATTATTATATAATCAGAGCTGGACCAAACCGTTTACTTGTAGTAGCATCTAGCGGTCTGTTAATTTAGTATTTTGAACCTTTGCATGGCAGATTAGTGCAGCCCCATGACATTGAAATTGTTAATAAATATTGACTGTGCCTATAGCACCCCAAACCCCTTTATTCCTCAAATGCTCTAGCATCTAATGGGTTAATATATGTATCATAATTATTATTATTATTATTATTATTATTGTTATTGGACTGTAGGACAGTGCTGACCACAAGATCCACCTGTTTGAAAATGCTGGCTATAATGGAAGAAAGATGGAGATTGTGGACGATGATGTGCCTAGCCTATGGGCTCATGGGTTCCAGGACCGTGTTGCCAGTATTAAAGTCCTAAATGGAACGTAAGTGACAGCCCTCAAGACCATAATACACCTTATGTGGTCAGGGAACATAATCCTGAACAATGAATTGTGCACAACTCAGGGAGCAACTTATCTCACCACACTTGTACCAAAGGAGTTAGAATAGAGAGATTGTGTAAATGCTAAAAGGAGCAGTTATATTTAATTTAAAAAACAAAACAAAAAACACACATTGTGTAGGATTTTCCTTGCTGAGTATAAGAAGGGTATTCTCAATGCTGGGAGATGATTCATTCAAAAGTAATTATAGCTCTAACTGTTTTTGATTGTTATTATTATTATTAAATTGTTATTAACAGCATTATCTTGTGTCCAGATAGCAATTCGTTTCAATTGCTCACTATGTGAATCTGATGTGCTAAGAAGAACTAGGGGTTATGTACTAATGTGTGATAAAGAGATAATAAAAAGGTGATTGCTTCTACAGTGAGATAAACTCTCCAGTTCTTATGTTATTCTATGGAGCCAATGCACTACCATCTTTGCAACTTGAAGGGTCAGCAGAGAAATATGAATTGGAGAGTCTATCACATTGGAGAAGTTATCACCTGTTTATTGCACCTCCCCCACAGTAATTTTGGAGTATATCTGTTGTACCATTAGCGGGAAATAAAAATGAACAGCACCGGCTGGGTGCTACCTTTTTTCTATTTTGTTGAGTGTTGGAGGCTGATATCAGTCACTGTGCCAACTGATATCTATCCTGGGGCAGATGTCAGCCACCATAAAGGAAGTCCCATGGGCCCAGCTACAAATGAGACATTTTCAGAAATTTGTCCTCAGGACTTGTGACAAGGAGGAAATCTTCCTGAACAAGACGGTTGGCATTCCTCTAAAGGGCAATTTTTCTCTGACCTGTTGGTCCAAGAAGAACATCTCACTTTGATGACCATGATTTATAAGAAACTGAAACAGAGGCTAGAAAATGTGGTTGGGGAGCATTTCTTAATACAGAAGTCATTCCAAGAATATGGAACTTCAAGTAGTTTGAAGGGCCATGAAGAAAGGAGCCTTACCCTCAAAGGTCACACAGCAAACATATTAGCAGATAATACCAAGGTGGTCATCTATCTGTCCAAGCAAGAAGACAGAAAAAGCAGAAAACCCTCCTCTACCTCATGGAAAAAATATGCCTGTAGGCAAAAATACATTTAAAAGCCTCAACAGCAATACATATCATGGGAAAAGGCAATATCTAGACAGATGGCCTCTGCAGAGAGACAATTCAGCAGGAAGAATGGTCACTTAATCAGGAAGTATTCATCTCACTGACAAAGACACTCATATACACCTCAGATGGACCTCATTGTCACCAAGGAGAACACAAAGCTTCCTTGTTTCTTCTGTCAATTTCATCAGGATCATCCAGAGGCACTAGTTGCTTTAAGGCAGAAATGAAACTTCTGGCTGGCTTACATCTTTCCACCTCTGTGGTTGAAGCCACAGTCATTATCATAGCTCCTTTTTGAACCAGGAGATCATGTTCTACTCAAATAGCTCTCAGCAGAGAATCCAATGATGTGCTCCCGTTAATTAGGAACCTTCTAAATCACGGACCCGTCCTACATAAGTGGGCTTTTAAAATAAATGGCAGCTTGGCAGACTGGTTTCTGAAATATGTATTGTTAGTGATCAAGGGCTGTCTCCAGATGTTATTGATCTACTAATCATCTCAAGAAAGTACAGCCAGGGTCTATGACAAATCATGGGAGATATTGATCTTTTGAAGCCATTCCAAGAACAATGATCTCGGATCTATGTCCATCCCATCTATTTTGCAGTTCCTTCAGTTATTCAGAAAGATTTCTGTCAGAGCACAGTCAATCTGCAGATTTTGGCACTAGGAAATATTGAGGAACATTCTCCATTGAACATCATCTTTTAAAGGGTTTTGTGAAACCCATAAAGAATCTATGACCCTAAATTCCTTCACCCCATCCTCCATCGGACTTGATTTAGTGCTGAATTTAGTGTTTCCTCTCTAAAGATGGCATTTCTAATCTCAATCACATTTTTGAGAAGACTAAAAAAACTCCAAGCCATTTTCAGTAGAGGAATTTATCTTTAGAGATGACTCAGCATCACTATTGTTTCCCAAACATAAAGCTGCATCATCTTTCCATGTGATCTCTTTCTGAATGTTTCCATTAAAAGGAAAAAGTACTACATAAACCTGCAGGTGTCTCTTGACATTCAGGTTATCTAGCAAGAACAAAGTCCTTGAAGAGATCTTTCTCCCTGTGTGTCATCGACTTCAGGCCCTCCAAGGTATCCATAGCCATTATACCTACAATCACCAATTGGCTAAAATAAGCTATTTTGCAAACACCTTTTGGTGCAGATCAAAGCTCATTCTACAGAGCCATGGCTACTTCATAGGCAGATAAAGCAGAGGATTCCATGGAGCAGATATTTAGAGCCACCACCTGGAATAGTATTTATACCTTCAAAAGGAACTACAGAATCAACCTTCTTTCTCTGACATTTGGAATTTTGTATAAACATTCTTCAGTCAGCTATGTCTGAATTCCGTCCCTAGGTTGAAATATGTTATTGGTATTGAGAGACCTGAAGGAAAGACAGTATAGTATTTCTTACCTGTCTTTCCTTTTTCCTTCACTGTCTCCATAAGTAGTATACACGGCTTCCTCCCCTGATGCATTTTGTTTTTCATTTGTATTATATATATATTATTCTAAGCATCATTGCTGTGACTGGATCATCTTGAACCACAAGTGGAAATGATTGGGAGGGCTTTTTCAAAGTTCCTATCTGAGAGGTGGTGTATCTCTCTGTTGTGTGCTCTGCCTATGGATATATGTGAAGGAGGAGGAATCAGCAGGTATGAAATTCTGTCTGACTGCCCTTCTCTCCTTTTTTGCAGTTAGTTTACTCTAGAAATAATCCAGGGTGGCTATGCATTTAAGTGTGATAATGTGGTGATGAAGTGAAGATGATTTCTCCAGTGATATCACTTCTCCAGCATCTATGTTTTCCTATGGAGTCTTCGCATTAAGAACTCTCCACTTGAGAAATCTTAGTGCATGTTTTCCATAGAATGTTATAGGAATTGGAGAAGTGATATCACTGCAGAAGTCCTCTCTATTTTATCATCTCATCACACCTTAGTGCATCCCCCCCACACTTCTTCTTAGTGCGCCGGCCTCAAATTTTAATCTATGTGTTCCACACAGAATGTCACAGAACCTCATCAGACAGTAAAATACATTTTGAATTAAACATCTCCTAGCAGTGGGACTATCCTTGTTTTATTCAGTAAGAAAAATACTCTAAAATATATACACTTCCATATAAAAGTTTACTACCATTTGAACCCTTATATTGCCTGGTAAGTACAAAGCATTGCCTACTAATTATCTGGCACTCAAAGTGTTAATAACAATGATGACTGTTGGAATCCAATCTAAATCTAGGTAGTCACAGTTTAGAGACATGTTTTTAGTACAAAAGAAAAATAACCATTATAATTAATTATAATTTATCATGTGTACATTACCTCATTTGGAGCTTTTGTTACCTTTTGGTTTGGTTTGACCTTCTCAGTTTGTCCTTTTGATTGCAGACCTATTATGCAACAAGCAAGAAATGATATTAATAATCCACCTCATAAAAATTAGTAGTTGTCAACATGCAAAGCAAATGCTAAAATACAACTTTCTGCTATATTAAATTATTATTCCATGGCAGCCACGTAAACATATGTAAAATTTGGGTGTGCTGTTCCTCTGAAGGTTCTTTGCACTTCTCACTTCCAACTTCCCATATTATTAAATGGAACCATGAATCTCCTGATTGCTAGAGAGCAGTCCAATGCATTGCAAAGCAATACAGTGGAGACCTCTTTAACATCCCAGGTGTCAAAACTGCTCCTTTAGCTGACAGCATAAGGCCCTATGGGTAGGGACACTGGCGTACTAATGAAATCCTCTACAAAATTGTTGCAACCAATATAAGGTTATAATGACATTTTTGCCAAGTATTAGCTCCAATCAGTTGACATTTTTGAAAAGTGGTGCAAAATTGGTCTTGTCCAGGTAAGAACTGTATTGCAACCTATATGTATAATGAAATTCACCAATTGCTCCAAAAATAAAGGCAGTTTTAGTGGTTAAATCTTAACGCTGGGTGTAATCTGGTCTTAATGGAATTATACAGGGATAGTGTATAAGCTATATAAGCTATGTATGCAGAGAGAGACACTTATAAACTTTACCTAGTTATAACTATTACCCATAGAATTTTAGTGACAGTTCTGAAACATACACTAAGAATGGGTTTTATACCTCCCTCCCATGTATCTTGCGTTCTGCGATGGTAAGGGAACTGTTATCATACATTCTATGTGGGTGGTACAGCATACATCTTCATAAAAGAGCAGCATGATATTATCCTGAATAAAAGGCAGCAAGTCTCTAATTCAACCTTCCAGTGACCTTCCTGGGAATAATGGGGTCTTTATCTGTGGCATGGTAGATATTAGACAGAAGTGACTGAGGCTGACGTGCTAAGAAGAAATGGAGCAAACTAATTGCACCATAGGGGTTTTAAGCACTTGAATGCTAAAGAGGTGTCAACCACAATGTGAAGCAACATGTTGGAGGCATGCCAAGCATTCAAGGGATTAAAAGCCTCATTTAAATTAACAGGGATGTTTTTTGTCCCCTAAGGTGTGCTCTAGAATTTCTCCAGTTCTTATAAGTACATCAGTTTCATAGTGTTTTGTGTCCTGTTACCAAATACGGTCCTCACAATTACAGCAGATTCTTTGCTCTTTGTTCCAGCTGGGTGGGCTATGAATATCCCGGGTACAGAGGTCGCCAGTATGTGTATGAGAAGAAAGAATACAGACACTGGAATGACTGGGAGGCCAACCAGCCCCAAATACAATCTGTCCGCCGTATCCGTGACATGCAGTGGCACAAACGTGGCTGCTTTGATCCAGCCCCAGCGTCTGCGGCAGCTGCAGCAGCCCCTGTCCCTCCCCCTACTAGCAGCTGAAGGAGAGCAAAGCACTCGCGACTATTACCCTCTTCTGCTGAGATGCATGGCAAGAAGAGACGCATAAAATGATTTTTAAACTTGATGAAGTCTCTTTAATGTGTCAGTTCAAAAACCTCAATAAAGCTATGGACTACAGGACTCTAGTTTTATTTTTACTATACATATAGGGAGTGCTAAATGAACACCAACATCTCTGAATAATAACCCCTACTCAAGTTACTATGGCCACAAAATCCTATTAGCTACTGTGAATTCTACTCTTGTGCATTTGTTCAAGAGATAACATATTTAGTCAGTCCTCGAAGCCTTCCATGGAGGTAGACGTGACAGTTACAAGGAGGACTATTGGACTCAAACTCTGCCCACTGCACATGGTAATCTTCTGTGCACCTGCACTTTACCTGATTCACTTTGAAACAAAGAATAAAATGGAAATTTCAGTGGGGAAGTTTCAGTTCTGTAGTCCTGCTAGCAATTGTCATGTTCATCTCAGTGAGAATCAGGACAGACTGAAAATGTTATCCCCTGAACCCAGGAGCAAGGGAAATATTCATGGTGGCATTATGATTTTCTCTTGAAAGTAAGGTAAGTGTCGAGGTATTCTTAAGATGCTTGAGTGATCTCAAATACAATGTTTAACAATTCACTGGAGACCTCTGTTGTACGCAAAACGTTGTTTACACATACATGTACAGAAGAGAGAGACACACACATACTGAGAGTCCAACAGTCTCTGGTGGCCTACATTGGTATGGATTATGGTTTTAAGACACAGTAACAGAGCAAGCTTGCATTCTGCTTGATGAGTTCACCACTTTATGGATGTGCTGTTGCTATTTCATTCTACACAGAACTTTGGTCGATCCCCTATGTGTTGCCCCAAACAAAGAGATACATATGCTGCTTGACTGTTGGCAAATGGACAGTTGGACTGGAGGTATCTTGGAATGTAAGGATGTTTTAGGAACCCCTGAGGCCAAATGTGGAATTGTGAATGGAACCAAACAACTACAGGTTCACAATAACCCTTTGGGTGCAATGCAATGCTTTGAACAATTCCTTGGAACGCAAAGGATTCAGGAACCTTAAGATTATTTGTAGCCTTCCCATTTCTTGCCTTTCTATTTATGAGAAAAGTGGCCACATTTATACATTGTTGACCCAAAATTGCTTTATTCCTCCCTGATCCACAGGATTAAATTGCAAAAGGTGAGATTTGCTCATGCATTCAAAGGACCCTGGTGTAGTTTGGTACGTGGTATGGCACAATTATGATGGGATTATTTTAAATCAGTTTCACTGGGCACCAGAAGCTAAAAGGAATAGGTTTATGGATATGTCAATAAAGACAATCAGAAGTTCTCTTTTAGCGCATCATGTAGGGTCGTTGGGCCTAATGTATAAAAGAGGAGTAATTCTGGGGCAAATCAGCTGCACAATAGGAGACAACTTGAAATTTCCACTGATTTAAATTGTCGTTTAACCCCATTAATGCTTTAGAGCTACAACACATTACAAAGCGATGCATTTGAGTTCTTTAGCATTCAGGGGCTTAAAACCCCACTTAATGGGAGATTAGGGAATTTTAATTTGTCTCCCACAGTGTAGTTGGCATGCCCCAGTATTGCTCTACTTGTCTTTGTACATATGGTCCGCTTGGCTTCACACACAGGGCTGGACTCCATTGTAGGTGCTAACTTTTTCTCTGGTTTTATCTATATATTCACCCAAGTAATGCACTGAAGATCTTTTTAGCATTCAAGGGGTTAAAATCTCCATTTAAATCAATACAAATTTATATTTATCCCCTATGGTGCTGTTGCTTTGTACCAGAATAACCCAGTACTTCTTAGTGCATCAGCCTCACAGTAAGGCAGGGCTCCAACCAGAAGGAGCATCATTAGCTAGAGAACAAAAGGAGGAGATGCATGAAGGATGATGGTAAAGTGGAATAATAGCAACACACACACATATCTTTAACCTCTTTCATAATTCAACCTATTTTTAGAAAATTGAAACTCTCGTGCTCTGTAATTAATGCCTGTAATTACTAAACTTTAACTACCTATCTTTCTAGGCATTCCTTTGACCTGCTTACAATTCTATTTGACACAAATCAGACTGAACATATAATCCAGGCTACGCCCCTGATCAGAACTAAAATAGCTAAGCTTATTTGTCACAAATGTTATATTATATATACATATTCATCCCTCCCTTGGATACATTATGATCATACACTATTGTTCCTTTAATATCCCATTTCAACCTCTAACATTCAATTACTGTTTGAATTAAATTGTTTTCAATTACTGCTTCACTTAAATATAAAGTCAAATGTTCCCTAGCAACTGATGTATTTACTATAAGCCCTATTGTGCACAACCCCTGCAGTTAACCAAGACTCACTACATCTCAAGTTCTCTAACTGAAGCACTTCATTTCCCAACAGGATTGTACAACTCATGGCAGAATGGTCTTGGCATTGAGATATGTTTTCATGTGTTCTCTCTCCATCTGCTCCTCAGTCAGTACAGCAGGTCCTCCAGAATCATCTATATTCTAAATGCTGAAAGAGACTCAAGTTCTGGAATAAAATCCAGAAATCTGAATGCTGATCTGATAAAATAGAATATCCACCTCTATATGAAAGCAACAGATTATTGAATGTTATGATAAATTCGCCAAGCCAAAATACATATAATTAATTTAATCATAGAAAAAGATTCAGAGTCTACTCAACACTCTGCACATAGAACCTTGAATGGCACTTCTAAGAACAGTACTTGGGACCTTATTTTGAGTTATGGAACTCTTGGGCAAATCAATTTTTGTTAGTGTGAGTGATAACAAGCAGCCAGCCAGCCTGAGACTGATTGACATTACACTGATAGATACCACAAGACAATAGATCTGTGACGATCAAGACAAATATAGACAAGGGATTCAGCTTATCATTTTGTATCCTCCATACACGGCTGCACTCCAATACAGCTACAAGAACTGTGCTGTGCTCATACACCAGTGATTGCTTTGAGCTTTGTTATTTTTCTGCAAGCTGTAGAGATTGTGTTTTCTGAAGTCAAATCAAATCTATCCAGTACAATACTATATAAAACCACTACAGTAGTTCTTAGGAGTGAAGGAGAATTGGGACACTGTCTATTAGTTTAGAGGCAATGTGGGGGAGCTAGTCGCTGGTGGTTGTAGGGAGTGTTTATATAAGTGACTGAGTTCAGTGACTGTGACAGACAGGGACAATTAAAAAATAATACAGTTAAGATAGAAACAAACAGGATCTTATGTGAGCTATGACTACGGACATTAAAAGTGACAGAGACTGATTGTAATAGTGACATGGATCAAGGAGGGTCAAAACATATTGCTATCAGCCATGTGGTTTACAAAAATCAACAGTAAAATCGCTATGTCCACCACACATATCAAGTTCAGGGCAATTGCCATATTAGTTCATATCACAACCAACCACATCAACCCAAAAGCTGTATCCTAGGACATACTATGAGCTATTTCTTCTTGGATACCAATTCCATCCTTTTTATTGTGGTGTATGTATATGTGCAAGGTACATTTTTCACCTGGACATTCACATGACAGAGCATCACTAGGGGTTATAAAACAACACCAAAAGAAAGCCTACAACAAGCTTAAAATTACATTTTACAGCATAATAGACATTCCTGATAAATAAATACTACAATAAATCACATACATAAGGAAGAGACACTGATAAGAACATAGAATTACATTTTAAAACCAAGGATAAAGGCATTGACAGCAGGAAGTATGCAATAAAATCTAGAATGGAATGGAACATGGTGAATTTGCAAGAAGTATGCAATGAAATCTAGAGTGGAATGGAACATGGTGAATTTGCTGAAACAATTTTCCAAAATTTTGCAAAATCCTTTGATATGGTATACCATAATATTCTGATAAATAAGATAAAAAAATTCAGGCTTAGGTAATTACTTTTTGAAAGAGCACAATATGTGTCTATCACCAACAGTGCATCCCCCTCACTCTGAGTTACATAAGGGATACCCCAAGGTTTCATTCTTGGCCTCCCTTTCTATTTTGCTATTTATAAATGAGCTGTCCACAGCTTGCAAAACATCTTCCACTAAGACAAAAAGAGGAAAACAGTGGGGATAATGGTGGCGCAGGTTATTACCTTCCCACCTTCCACTACATATACCTCTATAGAAGACCAATTCAAAATAATAATTAGAATTACCGTAATTAATAAAGGTGTATGTCTCTGCATGATTTTATTAAAAATAACAATAAAAGCTATGTATAAATTATCTAAGTTCAGGTTTCAACTATTAAAGACATTGAATTGGTCTTCTGTGGAGGAATAGTGGAGAGTGGGAAGCTAAAAACCTGTGCCACCGGCACCGTTATCCCCTTTGTTTTCCTCTTTTTTTCTTAGTTCTACAATATAAGACCTGCAAAGTCCTAGATTCAGCATTAGTACAAAGGTCGCCCCCTGCCACAAACATATCTCTCTAAAACATCTCCCATGGAATTCTGTGCAGATGACATTCTAATCTACATTGGAAATCCAGACATATCAGAACTTGAGGCTGTATTGCAAAAACATCCATCTGATGTTGATCGATAGATTAATAAAAACAAACTGTTCATAAACAATGGCATTTGGTATAAAAAACACAAATAAGATAAACTCAATACCCATTTAACCATAGTAACTTGGCCCCAGTTGACTCCTACAAGTACCCTAGTATGTAGCTAGACCCCAACATATAGTCACATTGACATAAAAATGCATACTCAGGAATATATAAATGACTCTTTAAAGGGATAGTAATGTTTACAAAAAAAGCAGCTCAGATCGTTTGTTATACTGAATATTCCTGATTTTTGAGGCTCTCAAAGTTCATAACTTGATAGTTACATAGTAACATAGTAACATAGTAAATTAGGTTGAAAAAAGACACAAGTCCATCAAGTTCAACCTTCGCCTCATACCTCAGTAACTGAGAATTTTATAGCTTTCCTGCTACCAATTAAATTAGTCTTTATCAGACCTTCCTGATCAGCCTACTGATAAACAGTATAACTCTGTATGTTCCCTTTTGAAAGAAATGTATCTAATCTTCTCTTAAATGTATCCATTGTATCTGCCATAACTACCTCCCTGGGCAATGAATTCCACAATTTGACAGACCTTACCGTAAAAAAACCCTTCCTCTGCTGAAGTTTAAACCTCCTTTCCTCTAATCTCAAGGGATGTCCCCTGGTCACCTGATCAGGCCTTGAAATAAAAAGATCACCGCAGAGATCCTTGTATTGACCTCTCATATACTTGTACAATGTGATAAGGTCTCCTCTTAGTCGTCTTTTCTCTAGAGTAAATAAACCAAGTTTGTTTAGTTGTTCCTCATATGTCAAGTCCTCCATTCCCTTAATTAATTTTGTTGCTCTCCGATGTACCCTCTCTAGTTCTAGTATATCCTTTTTCAGAACCGGTGCCCAAAATTGCACTGCATACTCAAGGTGAGGTCTTACCAATGATTTGTATAATAGCAAAATAATGTTATCCACTCTTGCTTCAATACCTCTTTTTACGCTGTAATCATTTGATGAAATTTATGCCTCCCACCCCTTTTCCCATCGGAAGCCACCTCCCCTCAGATCTGAGAGTGGATCACTACAAGGGACAATCTTCAGTTAGCATTATGAAAAACCTGACATCCTTCATTAAGGAGGGCAGGTTTTTTCTTATACTGACAGAGGGAAGATTGACCCTTGTTTTGATCTGTCCATTCTTCAGATCTGAGGGGGAGTCACTTCCAAATGGAAAAAGGGGCAGGAGGAATAAAATTCATCATATGATTACAGCGTAACTATCGAGTTATGAACTTTGAGGGCCTCAGACATCAGGACTATTCAGTATAACAAACAATCTGTACTGCTTGTTTTTGTTAACATCACTATTCCTTTAAGTAAAGTCACTGCTGAAGAATAATCAACTCAAACAGCATTGCTGAAGCAGACTCATGGCTATAAGAGTGTATTTGAAGTGTAATCAAAGGGATAAAATGTTGAATTCGGTTTAGCGCGTACCAGAAGGTCAAGTCAGGTTAATTTTTCCTCTTTACCACCACACAATACCCTATCTTAGGACTCTCCACCCATGGTGTGTTTTAATAGAACTGTTTAGAATTTTAGGATTTAAAAGCCCCAGTTACATATAGGTGAATTTCTAATGGAGCAATGAATTCTGGCTAGTGTCAAAATATGTATCACTTTTTATCTTACATTCCTGTTGACATCAAATGCTTTACACAATACACATCATTAGTGTATTGAACACCTTAGAACAGCATACTGTTGTTGCATTGTAACACTCAAGACACTGGGGAGTAGGTTTAAAGCCAGCCATTAACATAGCTGGTAGGGCCAAAGTGAATACCGGCTGTTAAACTAACATGTGTTAATGTGGTATTTAAAGACCCTACCAGCTAGAACTCCAAAGGACGTTAAGCCACAAAAACAGTCTTGTGGTTGAATGTCTGTTTTGTGCGTTTAGTTCCCAAAACGCCGCTAAAAGCAGCGATATTGGGAACTGAACAGTGAAAAACAATTTTCGATCGGTGCTTGACATACTGCCAAGCACCAATCGTTAACTGATCATGTTACACTTACCTGTCATCCACTGTCCTTCTGTCTTCTCTTCTTACTTCTGCCTTCTCTTCAGTCTTGTCTTCTCCCTGTAAAATAAAATAAATGTATTAAAATCAAGCATGAATTAATACATTCCAGAGCCCGTTGAGTGGCAGAGAGGTACGCAACGCATTGCAAAGCAATGCGTTGTGTACCTCACTGTCACTTAAAGGGTTCAATATTAGTGCTCCATAAATATACCCATATATGCTTTCATGTAATGGCCCGAAGAATAAATGTCAATGAATAAAAAGCTCCACATATACATAAATCAATGCGATTCATTAATGCCCAAAATTTAACTTAGCTTTTAACTATATAAAGGCAGGCTCACTTCAAATGCTCTCAGTGTGTTACGGGCATCGGCCCATACACAGCTGAAGAGGAGCTTCGTGGGACATTTGTGTCTCCGCCACCGCCTCCCTCGTGGCCGCTCCACACGGCTGAGACAGTTAAAAGCTAAGTTAAATTTGGGGCATTAATGAATCTCATTGATTTATGTATATATGAATCAATTTTATTCATTGGCATTTATTCTTTGGGCCATTGGGTTAGCTGGCAAAAGATCCGATAAGGGACTTTACGGCTAACAAAACTGGGTCTTAAGCTTTGTGCGGTAAGTGAGTCCCTTATCGGGCTTTTTCAGCTAACGCAGTGCTTTAAATGGCAAAATGGAGCTTTTTTTTTTTTTTTATGGGCCAAAACACACATTAGTGTTGCAGCCGGCGTACTGGATGAACTGCCGTTAGCAGTTAATCCCATGGCCATTTGTATGGCTTCCTACACGTTAAAACACCTTTAAATCTACCCCTGGGAGTCAGGGATCATTTGGCCTCTAGGCTTATACTGGCAGTTGACATTATGTTTCCAACAGCAAAAGAGTAGATGTGTGTGCATGGCCAGGAGATGGAGCCAAAGCAACACAATGAAGATTCATTCAAGTGAACATAGTAGGAGCTATGTTTATAAAGCAAGGTTATAATTGCTACCTTTATCTGTGGAACATGCATCATATCAAGATGAGTATATTTAACCCCTTTGTAACCGGCTGTGTGCGCACGCAGCCGGCACTTAACTCCCGTCGGACATGTTTTTTCATTTCGTAAAACGATTTCCGTGGACGTACATGTACATCCTCTGTCCACCTAGGACATCTGCTCAGGACGTACATGTACGTCCTTGGGCAGTAAGGGGTTAAACCTTGCAGTTCTGCACATCAAAATGAAAACAGATTTGCTGCACTCGGATCATTTATAAATTTTATCATCTTCCTTGGTAAAGCGCATAATACTGCATATTGTTGTTTTATAAATAAAGATTGATAATATAGAATACAATTACAATGTTATTGGTACTAAACAGGAAAGAGAAGACTATGTGGTAATTTATCACAAATTACATAATGGTCAAAATGATCCTGTTTATATGATTTATATTAAAAAGGTTCCAAATATTGACCTACCCTATAACGAAGAATGCACTAGTAAAAGTTACTTATTCCCAATGGGTTGCAGTGTCTTCCAGTGAGACTGTCAGCTGGTGAGTTTAACACACTGAGGAACTTAGAAGAATAGGAGGAATTCTGGCACAAACTGCACCATAAGGAAGAAATGAACATTCCCCAAATTCCCAAGAAAAGTGTTAAAAGCCAAATTTCAAATGTATGGGAATTTCTATTTATCCCCTGTGATACCATTGGTTTATTCCAGTTTGTCCTAGTACATCAGCTTCAGTATGTTTTAAACCAGGGGTAGTCAACTTTTCCCTCTCCAAATTTTGGGGATGATGGGAGTTGTAGTTCCCAACAGCTGCCCATCCCTGTCTTAGACTACTCCCAATCAATCAGGGTGCCATCTGAGTAAAACGTCCTTGCTACAAGTGAGGCATCAAATAAAAGGATGAGTTTCAAAAGTGTGGTTCTGAGTGGTACACTAGAGCTCCAGAGGTAGCCAACCTTGGTCTTCAGGTGCTAGCGACATTGCATGTTTTCAGAGTATCTCAGCTTAAGCATAGGTTAAATTATCAGTGGTTCAGTTTCTTTAACTGATTTGCCTGTACTCAAGAGGGGATAGCCTTAAATTTGAATTGTCAGTCACTCATGTGGACCATAGTTGGATAGCCTTGCTCTATACTATATTACTTAAAGGAACAGTAAAGGAACAGTAATACTTTCATATCCAAAGCCAGCACTTGTAACCTCAGCTCTTGATACCCTCATACCCTGTTATCTGGCTCCTATTACCCATTTAAACTGTAAGCTCCTTGGGGCAGGGAACTCTCTCCTAATGTTTTTTATTAATGTGGCACTTATTTTATCCCCTTATTTAATGTAACTGACGTCTATTGTAAGCTGCTGCGTACACTGTGTGGCTCCATATAAATAAAGATATGCATACATACATCTCCAGCGTCTTGGATACTAGAGCCTTCTTGAATGCAAAGCATGCAGTATGTTATAAACCATGCACTCCAAGCCAGACTGTGTTAAAAAAATAAGTAGTTTATATTTGATCAAAAACTATTAAAGGTTTGTTTGTACAGCTTGGAATGAGTAACAAAATTAATGCAAGTTAATTTATTTTGTTTCATACTCATCCTTTGGTTATTTAGAAATGCTTTTACCTCTGAGAGTGCAGTTTTGTAAGTAAACTATCACTCCTGAAATGGTCAAGACTGCTATATTAATATGGTAAGGAAGTCCCTGTAAAGAAAACACTAACTCTATAGAAGAGATCTGTCAACATCGTCTTACATTGTACAATAAAATATTTAAAAACCTTTATTGTGTGAGATGCCAGCACATTTATCCAAGAGCATAATGGCTAAAATACAGTAACAAACATGAAATATGGTTTTCTCTTGTGTCAGTTGTTCAGTATCAGTATTCTCCTCTCAGAAAGAATGCACAACAGGATGTGTGCAGAGGACCATCTCCTCCCTTTCTTACCACAAAAGGTGTTGAAATAACAAACTGATGTTTGCAGTATCAACTCTTCCTCAGTCATTCACACAGGGGGAGGAAACAGCAGCTTCATCTGTGTGCCTATTTCCAACCGACGGTTTAACCAAGCAAAACAGTAACTGTAATGTGTTGACTGGTCTGTCTTGAGTACTGCAGTAAGGGTCATATTTAATGAGCCAATTTAGAAAATTTCTGGGCCAAACCAACGGTAGCGTAAGGAAACAAATGAAAATTCCCCAAATTTCCAATGATTTTAATTATATTTTAAACAATTTGTATGCAAAAAAAATGTCTCCAATGTATTTCTTTGCAATCAGTTGGACAGCTCTAACATTCAAGGTGATAGACGCCCCATTTAAACTTTTGTCCCCTGTAATGCAATTGGTTTGCTCCAGAATTATACATCTTTATTTTATTGACTACAGCCCTAATCACCATATTCAGGAACATAACAAAGTGTACAGGGGTGTAACTAGTAATTGAAGGGCCCTGATTGAAACATTATTTTTTGGCCTACTAACATATTTTCACAATTGTATAGCTAGAACCTTCACAATGTGTTAGTGACCTCACTCGAATTCACAGGGTTAGAGGGCCCATTTAATTCAATGACAAATTTGGAAATTTTTATTTGTCCTCTATGGTGAATTTGGTTTACTCCAGAATTGTATCTCTTTAGCTTACTGAATATGGCAAAAGACATATAGCTCATTCTCATCCTCCCCCATTAGGTGTGATAACATTCATCAACTGAAATGGCTCCGCCTCACCTTTCTTTCAATCACTCCCACAACAGACTGCTTATATAAACCAGCAACTGTGTATCAAAAGAACATAGTATAATACGGAACCTATTATAAAATATTCCTCAGACACAATGTAATAAACTCTTTCAGACATCTCCATTTTCAGTCCCTTATGTTCTTATTAACGCATAAACAATACTAAAAGTGAGAAATACACTAATAGGAACAAACCTAACCCCATTTTATTGACACAAAAGAATCATAAATACTATTTAAAGAGGGATGGATTTCCATCTTGGTGCAACTAAACAATACTCCCTAGAGTCCTAGCCCCATGCATACCCAACCCCAATGTTTGGCATGTTGCATCCACATCTATTGATATCTGGGACAGAAAATACATTTAGCCTATGTAATATCTAAACAACTAGTGGATATGCAATTTTTCTAAAGCAATGGATTTCATACACATCTGATTTTTAAAGGGTTAAACAAAATGG
Organism: Rhinophrynus dorsalis; assembly: GCA_037306005.1. Classification (NCBI taxonomy): domain Eukaryota; kingdom Metazoa; phylum Chordata; class Amphibia; order Anura; family Rhinophrynidae; genus Rhinophrynus; species Rhinophrynus dorsalis. The sequence continues at coordinate 474,510,576 of CM074718.1, forward strand.
CCAGTAAATGCATATGTAAACTGTTACTAGACACTATAACAACAAGTATACTGGTAAACAACCCAGTAGAATGGAGCCTTAAGGGGTCTTTTGTGATTGTATTGACCTGGCCTACAACTTAGTGCAGTGGGATTGACCACACAATTAGGAGGGCTAAATAGGAACCTATTCAGTCTAAGTAAAAAAAGGCCCTGATGATGAGGGGTGCATGGAAGATACAACATTTCCCTCCTGACTAAAAGTGGAAGGAAATAGGGAAGCCAAAGCATGTGGAAGAGGCTATGCCATTCCTACTACACACATCCTTTACTTTTGCCTGTCAAACAGACAGTCTAACACCTTCATATTGTACTGGATACCACTTAGGAGTTAAGACTGTCTAAACAAACTTTTTAAGTTGGGTATCTTTCCGAATTCCAATACATTGTTGGAAATAGTTGTCAAACTATTCAATAATAAAAGTGTATAGTTAACAGAGTGGCTGAAAAATAATTTGAACCATGTTAAAAGATTGAAATAAATATACTGACACTGATACTGGCATCCTGGAAAGGAGCTTGGAGAACACGTAGCAGGTGTTATGTAGGGTTAGTGGTAAGGAGGGCGGAGCTGTAGGTGAGGAGTAACAGATAGGCAGCTGGGTAATCGTAAAGAGGGGAGGAAGTGAGCATCAGAAGAGGAAGGACAACTCTAAGCAAAACTCAAACCAAAAGATTTGCAAAATTGTATGAAGATGTATGTGAGGATCGTTCAGAAATGGCATTACTGGAGAGGGCTGATTCCTCTAGCAGGCAGGGGAACAATGCTTCTTCCAGTTTAGATGGGTGGCAGAAACCAATGTGGAACTGCATGTTGTCTCCCAAAGTGCTAGGGTTCAGCATGTTGTGGACAAGGCAGATAGATTATTGGGAGGGACTGGAAAGTATCCAGATGTATTAGTACCAGTAACAATGATGGAAAAAGACAGAGGTCTCTAAAATGCTTTCAGGAATCATGCTTAAGGCAAGAACCTCCAGGGTAGTATGTTCAGAAATACTACCAGTGCCATACACCAGTACAGGGAGACAGAGGGAGTTCAGGGAGCTTAATTCATGGCTTAGGTACTGTTGTAGTTTTCAGAGCACTAGGCTGACTTTGCTCTTCAGTAGTGATGGATTGCACCTAAATGGAAAAGGAGCTGATGTGCTAGAGGATAGAATGCTTTGAAGGCTGCAGGAGCTTTTAAACTAGGAAATGGGACAATATAACTAGTAAACAATTGAAAAATACTATATTGTTTCCAAGTACATCCCCATTCTCTATCTTTGCTCGTCTCATGATCTTTTTTTCACATCGTCTTTCATTGCATTGCTGCATGCATGCCTGCAAGACTTCTCCTGTGCTGTACTTATGCAATGGAATTCCACCACCTATTCAGGAAAGTCTGTCAACTTCCCCCCACAACTGTTATGCTCAAGACCAGATCAACATTCAGTCCACACTCTACTTAACCCCTTAAGGACCAATGCTGTGCCAGGTCCGGTCCTTAAAGGGATAGTATTACTTCAAAATTACTGTCCCTCATATTGTAGCCCTTAATAAAATGAGTTAAATGACACCAGTGGCATCTCTCAAACCTTAATGGTTTAAGAGATAGCCGCTTTCAAAGTTTCCTCTCCCCTGCTGTCAGAGTTCTGCTGCCAGCAGGGGAATCCGGTCCCGGGACAGGCAGAGGCTCTTAAACAGAGCCGATATCTCCTTATGGGAGGAAAAATGATTCATTGAAACAGTCTTATAAGTGTGCTTGGTTACCAAGCACATGTAGAAGACTGTTTCAATGAATCATTTTTCCTTCCATAACGAGATATCGGCTCTGCTGAAGAGCCTCCTCTTGATTCAGAGACCGGATTCCTCTGCTGACAGCAGGGGAGAGGAAACTTTGAAAGCGGCTATCTCTTAAACCATAAAGGTTTGAGAGATGCCGCTGGTGTCATTTAACTCAGTTTATTAAGGGCTACAATATGAACGATAGTAATTTTGAAGTAATACTATCCCTTTAAGGACCAGTGATGGTCTTGGCACATCATGGAATTCAGGGCTCTTTGAGTGGCTGCATGCTGTTCGGGGAGACTTGAACTGGATGAACAAAAAAAAAAAAATGCAACGTACACACACCGGTCCTTAAGGGGTTAAGCTTGTGACTTTTTATATCTCTATTGGGACCTCATTGGTCTTTTTCATCTCTGGCATGTCCGCATCCATTGATATGCAGCTCATGTAACTGGAGGCACTTACACCTTGTACCACTTACACCTTCAGCTCTCCAGCCTACCTTTTTCGAGACTACAAGCTCTTGCATGCAAGGCCTTTTGTATTTTATGTTCTAATTGCACTGCCTTAGGTCTATGAAAGTCTATTCCCAGTTGTACCATGTGTCGAGCAAACTGGAGCTTTATAACTATAGCATATCAATAATAATAATCATCACAATATTAAAATTACAGGGTTTAGGAGGTGATTCTGCACTCCGAAAAGGATGGTTCCCTAAAATAACATCATACCGACTTTGAAGCCAACTGTCGTAATTTATAATATTGTCCATAGCTATAAAGTTATCCAATCCTTTTTGAAATAATCTGCAGCATTAATGCCCTTACTGTAAAAAAAAAAATACCTTTGTTGAAGTTAAAAGCATCTTTACTTTAATCTTAATGGATGTTCCTTGTTTTTTGCCATCCCTTTGAATAAAGAGATCCCCAGAGAGATTAGCCATGAAAATATTTTAAATCATCTTTGTATTAGCCTTGAACATATTTTTAAATCATAAAAATATACTTCTTCCTTACATACCTTTAATCTAAGCAGTTTGGCTAATCTCTCTTTAAAATGAACATCTTCTAATCTCATTATCAGTTTTAATGAACATATCTTCACCTTCTTTTTCAGCACAGTAATGCAATAAATTGTACCCCATATAGCAGAAGAGGTCTTACAAAGAATGAATATATACAGAAAGAATCATATTACTATCTTGTGCATCTATACACCCCACTTGTACATGATAGCACCATACTGGCTCTCGTAGCAGCACATTGACACTGCACAATATTGCTTAGTCTGTTGTCTACAAGTGCTCCCAAATTCCCTAACAAGGATTCCTCAAATAATTTCCCATTTAGTATATACATGTGGCATGTTCCTTGAAATTCAATATTTCTTTATAGGTTAGTGCCATCAGCAAAGACTGAAACGCTACTTTCAATACCCAATTCAAGATCAATTATGTGAAAAAGCAGTGGGCCTGGGACTGAACTCTGATCCACTCCACTTTTATACAACCTCAGACCAAATTTAAAAGGTTCTGTTTAGTGTACAACAGCTCTTTGCATTCTACTATTTAAATAGTTTTATGTTCATGCACATATCTAATCTCCCAGGCCTATCCCTTTTAATGTATGATATAAATCCTTGAAACACTTGAAAATATAGTTAAACTGCATCCACATCAACACCCACTGCCATTATGTTTTTGTAAACCATAACATTTTTGTAAGGGATAAGTCATGCTGCAACCTCTTTGATAGGACTGTGCAGCATTTAGATTGTTGCGCCAATGCTTCTGCAACAAGAATGCAGTAGCTTGGCACATATTCTGTAACACATAAAGAGGGATGAATGATTTGTGCCAATAAACATTAACCAAAGAATGCAAAGTAATGCAGAGACCAATGAGACTGGTCACGATCAGATAAGATTAAGTGGGCATGCTTAATTTCATGAATATCATTTGTTAAAATATATTCAGGTACTTTTGATGATTTCTTACACAGACCTGTGTAGAATAGAACTTTACCACTGACTATGGGTGTGACAATGTAAATGCAGGTGTTCAGTGTGAGTGCCCAAAAGTTTTATATATATCTGGTCATATGAACAAAGAAAAGGAGCAATTCTGTGGTACACAATCTGCACCATAAGGTACTGTAAAAAAAAGTTCCCATTGATTTAAAAAGGAACTATTATCCCCTTTAATGAAAACAACCCCGTTGTAAAGCAATGCATTAGAGACCACTACTCCAATCAAGTGGTTAGTATCCTCATTTAACAGTTAACAGTGTGCCACCCTTATCTCAGTGTAAACATCAGAGAATATTTGACTAAGAAAAGTAATATATCCTCATCCCTTTTCTTTTTGAATAGAAACATTGTTGGTGAGGCTGAAAAAAGACATTAGTAATTTTTTTTTTATTCAGCAGGATAGCTCTAAAATCAGGGACATTGCTAGGTATGGGCTGAATCCAGGTCATGTTTTTAAAACCCCGTGTACTAATAAATGTCCAAATGGGCTAATGTTACACTAATAATGCATTAGATTGTACCGAGCTCTAGGTCTTTGGCAAACGTAGCAACTACCCTAAGTATGACATACATAGTTGAAGAGGCTGAAAAAAGTTGATCAAGAGGATGGCAAAAAATACTCATGAAGTCATTTCCTATTAAGTCCCAGGTGAGTACATTTTTAACTAAAATATGGCACAACTTTTATTTAACAATATAGAGCATAGTGGTTAAAGTATCAAATACACAATGGTGTGGACCTGCAGGGCCAATTTATATATGACAAATAGGGCCTTATGTATACAAAGAGGTGTATCAATCAGTGGCTCAGTCATTTTGAAGGATCTGCCTGAGTTAAAGGGATAGTAATACTTTAATTTTACTAATGCCCATCTTGTAGAACTTAAAAAAAGATTTTTAATGCCCCCAATCACATGCCTCAAACCTTTATGGTTTGAGAGAAAATCGATTTCAAAGTCCCCCCTCTCCCTCCCCATTTTCTGAGATCAGAGTTCTAGTTGACTTCAGGAGTATTCTGTCGTACGACCATCCAGGGCTCTGCAGCAGAGCTGAGATCGCGTTAATGAAGAAAAAATCCTTCACTGAAATGGTCTTTTACATGTGCTTGGTTTCCAAGCACACGTAGAAGACCATTTCAGTGAAGGATTTTTTCTTCATTAACATGATCTTAGCTCTGCTGCAGAGCCACCGGATGGCCCCAGGATTGGATTCCCCTGCAATCAGCTAGACGCTGATATCAGGGAAAGGGAAGGGGGGGGGACTTTGAAATCTATTTTCTCTCAAACCATAAATGTTTAAGAGATGTGATTGGGGGCATTAAAAATCTTTTTTTTTTAAGTTCTACAAGATGGGGAGTAGTAATATTAAAGTTTTACTATCCCTTTAAAAACATATATTTGTGTTTAATTGAGGACATGTTTGAACACCCCTGCTCCATACCAGTAGTTTCCAATCCTCTATTTGGGGGCAGCTGTCAGGCCATGTCTTTAGAATTTCCCTGCTTGTACACAGGTGAGGTAATTAAATGTTTGTGCCCCTGATAAACTCACCTGTGTACAAGCAGGGAAATCTAAAATACATCTCCTGTTAGGGGTCCCTGAGAAGAGGGTTGGGAACTGATGTCCTAGACCAGTTTCTCAATGTTAGTCCTTGGAACTCAGCTACAAGATATTCCTGCTTGATCACAGGCAGGTATCAGTGGATCAGTGATTGAGCTGAATATGCTTAAATACAAATACAAATATCCTGAAAATCTAAACTGTTGATGGGCACCGAGAACTGGAGATATTCTAAACTCAGTGTTGGTGAGCTACAACCCTCTAGCTATTGCTGGACTACCACTCTCATAATCCTCAGGAGTCTAGAAAAAGCTGGAGGACCACGTGTTGTACACCCCTGCCCTAGACTATAGATGTAAGTTGTTTCAAAGGCTAAAATCATTGGCGACAAAAGCCCTGAAGCAGGACTTGCTGGCTGGCATAATTGTTTAAATGAGGTGTTCCAGGTCTTGGCAAGCAGAGGGCTGATGCGTGCAAAGTGCAAATCTCCTACCCAACAGACCAAACAATGATGCACCGGCTGAATGTGAAAGCTAATGAAATAATTCTCCAACTCTATGCTTCTTAAAACAATGCGTGTCGTGCATCAGCAGAGCTGGGGTTTCATCTGAACTGTAATCCAGTATTATCACTGTGCATCATGCTGGAAGTATTTAGTAAATAGTCCTGGCACTGCTCCATTGCCCCCATGCACTATAAATATAACCAGGGTCTGTGGGCCGTTTACTGGAACAAGCGGGTACTGGCATACGGGTAAGAATTACCTACTGTTTGGTGCTTATCTTTTGATGCTCTTTACTTTCTAATCCTTACAAACAGAATTGATATGCTGAGGCCACATGTTATTACCTGGGGAAAATGGGATTTAATTTAAAAAATGATATGGGGAGGTTTTCAAACCGAGACGTCCTCTATACCATCCAAAGGGTTAAAGATAACTTCACCACAGAAGACAATTGTCCACTGGCTGAAATGGGACTTTTAACCACAAAATGCACTGAAGACCTCTCTAGCATTCATGAGGTTAAAAGTCCTATTTGAATCAAATGGAGTTTTCATCTCCCTCTTTTGGTGCTGATGGTTTGCCACAGACTTACACCTCTTTTGCTTGATATATAAGGCCCTCGGGTCTCAGTGATAAAAGTAAACCATACCTCCCAAGTGTCCCTCTTTAGGAGGGACAATGCATTTTTGAGTCCCAAATCCCTCTGTTTCTCTTTCCCACCCTGGTGCCCCTGTTTTTAGTAGATCAGACTGTGTGGTGTATATATAAGTGTATCACATTGCTCTACAGCAATAAAACTCACATTAATGTTTGTTTAAACTTCCGTATATATGTTTATAAATTATTCTGTCTAAAGAAAATACTTTGGTCTTGCTCTAAATCATTTACTCAGTTAAAGTGGAACTACCACCTCAGCTAAAGTCACCCTGCAATACTTAGGCAGATGGCAAGTAGCTTAATAATCATTATTTTACCTTTCAAAAGTGCCCCCGAATAAAGTTATCCTTAAGCTTCCGAGACCAGAAGTCAGGCTTCACCATGGTCATCTTGAATGCGTGCCTGCTCTGTCAGTCCCCGTCACCGTCACCCTTCATAGGCATTGCACTGGCCCGTACGGCTCTGGAAGAGACTGATGGCGTAGGCGCACTTGCTGCAGTAACCTGGCCATGAGTCTTGGAAGCTTAAAGGAGCAGTAAACTTTTTTTTATGAAAACACATATTTTGCAGAGCATTTCCTGCTGAATAAAACAAGGTCACTGATAGCTTTAACCGACAGGAAATGACAGGCAGCTTCTATCACACTCTATGGAGAACTGTATGTCTCTGACTTTCCTCTCCATTAGAATCTAACAGGAAATCTAATTAGAATTTGTCCACTAGAGGGCACTGCTAATGTAAAAAAAAACATGGGTTTAAACTGTAATAACTCTGGAAATAGAAATCTCTCAGCAGTGGGAGTACCCTTATTTTACTCAATAGGAAAATCCCTGCAATATATATTTTTTTCATAAAAAAAGTTCACTGCTCCTTTAAGGATAACTTTATTCGGGGGCACTTTTGAGAGGTAAAATAATGATTATTAAGCTAGTCTCCACCTGCCTAAGTATTACAGGGTGACTTTAGTTGAGGTGGAAGTTCCGCTTTAAGATGTGTCAGTAGGTCACAAAATAACCTAAACATTCTCAGAAATGCCCCTTCCACCAGCCATGCCCCCCAGAAACAGCACCTAAAACAAGAGAGGCCCTTGTTGTCCACTGGAAATGTTGGGAGGCGCAGAGGATAAGTAACAATTTCCAAAATCCTCATTGATTTATAAGGTGCCATTAATTAGGGTTGTTAGATCATCCCTTTAACCCTTTGAGTGCTCTGCAAATGCATTGCGTACCCTCTGGCACTCAAAGGGTTAAAAGAGCACACATATGAAAAATGCCTGCTGGATTGATGCGTAGGAACTATTGCAACCTAATAATTAACCACTGGAGCCCTGTAGCAGGCATTTTTCATGTGTGTCCTCTTTAAAGGGATGATCTGGCATCTCTACTTTAACCACATGAATTCTAAAGAGGTATCCAATTCATTTCAAAGCAAATTGTGGGAACCTTCTCTAGTATTCTAAAGTCCAATTTAAGTCAACAGGCATTTTTATTTTTCCCCTGTGGTGAAACTGGATTGCTCCAAAATTGATCCAATTTTTTCTTTACTCTGAAGGCCACTTCAACTGCAGTTTTTATACTGCAAATGCTATAAATGTATTTATGAGAAGAGCCTGATTCATCGAGAGCATTTTCTAATGATGGTGATGATATGTGCAATGTGTTATTACTAGCTGTCAGGCAACAGCTGAATAGGTATTTCTAAAGCTTTCCAAGTTTCCCTAGTAAGCAGAGACTTAACGGTAATATATACAATCTTTAATCTCTTTCATGATGACACTCTGCAGAGCCCTGTCTGTCCTTAGTTAATGCTAGTCTGCATGGTAATTACAATGGAATTGTTTTCCAGATAATTATCTCCGTACATGCCAGGGAGTGATCTCCAAGGCACTGCTTTGCAATGCAATGGAGACCTCTTGGGCTCTGAAAGGGATTAACCCTTTGAGTGCCAGAGGGGTACAGAACGCATTGCAAAGCAATACGTTCCGTACCTCTCTGGCGCTCAAAGGGTTAAGGAAAGCTAATGATAATTACAGGGGTACCAGGAGCACGCACCCAAGCCTGCCCCAATAGGTTGTACTTATACTTCTTTGAAAAAATGTTTGTTTTAGGACCCAAAAATATATAAGAACTGGGGCCCTCCAATGACAAGTTACTTCATTGGATAAAAGACAATTTGGTAACTTGAGAAAATGTAACCCTTTGAGTGTGAGAAGGGTATCCAACTAGGGTTGCCACCTTTTCCTCAAAAAAATACCGGCAATATTTGTGTCAGCAAGGGCGGAGCCACTAATGGGAGGAGCCACAAAAGGGGCAGAAACACTCAATGTTGCATGACCCTGACGAACACACACAGACATAAACGCATATACAGACACACACAAGCACACGTACATGCATGTATACACACACACACACATATATATTGCATGTACACACACACACACACATACATACACACAGTCACAAACACAGGTACAGACACACACACACATACATATGGTGACCTAAGCTCAAAAGTTCTCAGGTATGGCCACTGCTCACTGACATAATGAAATTGCAAACATCCCAAATGTATTCATTTCCTATTCAGGTTTATTTCTATTAGAACTGCTCTTTTTAACCACCTAACTTCCAGAAAGGTGCAATACTTTGGTACCCCTCTGCCACTGAAAGGGTTAACCCTTTGAGTGCCAGAGAGGTAGGGAATGCATTGCAAAGCAATGCATTCCGTGCCCCTCTGGCACTGAAAGGGTTAATCAACTGAACTTGAAAATACCATTCATTCCAGTGTCATTTAAGCACCTGTTCAAGTGTCACTGCTAGAATGGGGGACATGAAAGCACCATAACATGTAGCCACTGAACAGTTAGTGCCAAGTGATAAAGGGGACAGACATGAAGGCACCCTGCACAGTATATGGGACAACTGAACACATTACCCGGTACAGTTGATGTTTACCAGATTTGCTCCACTTTTATTCTGTACATATCGTCCTAAGTGCACCCCTACTGATTAGAGCATAGTCTTAGAACTGTCTGTGTCCTATTTACCTTACAACAAGTTCTCCTAAGGCTGAGATCATTGAAACCATTTTGAGTTCGAGACTGGGATCCGCCGCCATGGTGGTAAATCCTCCGGTAGGGGCAGGGAACTTTCTGAGTGTCATACTGTCATAAGAGTACGATCTGAATCTATGTCAGGGCGGCGGCGCGTCACCCACACGCAGGCACCTCAAGACTGCAAGCTACACAACACGCACGACTGGACAGTCAGAAGGCAGTAGACAGCGGTAGTAAGTTTTTTAATTGGCAGGCAGGCAATGGACGGTGGAGTAGATACACATGCGTGCGTGCGTATAAAGCCTGCGCGAATACGCAATGTGCACGCTCATTTAAGTTCTAACAGGGCATCTTGCCACCACTGAAGACACGGGACACGTCTGAGTGAGTGAGGGAGGGCTTAGTGACAGTGAGCCAGTGGCAGTAAGCAAAGGACTTCATTCACTGTAATACCGGCTTTTCTATTGCCGGTATAGCGGTTATACCGGTACCGGCTCAGCAGTGCCAATTACCGGTTGTGCCGGTAAAATACCGGCTGGGTGGCAACCCTAACACATTGGATACCTCTCTGGCACACAGAAAGTTAATGCGTAAACAACTATTTACAACAACTTTGCTGATATTGGAAAAGCCTTCAAAATGACATTCTTATTTAAAAGAATAATTTATGAGATATTTAGTTTTATTTATGTGTCAGTATTTGCATAATCTGTATAGACTGATCAATAAATAAAGCGAAATATCTCAGATTGTTTTGAATAAAACCTGGCTAATGTAACGTACAGTTGATTTGGAAGTTCTTTCAAAATCATTTAAGTTGCTGTGAAGTGCTAGCTCCACTTAAAGATATAGGATAACACATGTTATGTTTATATTTCAGTTGGGGGGGGGGCAATTTTCTTTGGCACCCTCACTTCCTGCACTGTCTTAGTCAGGAGACTATAGCTTCCTGAAAAAGGAAGTGGAGAGTACTAAGAATAGTAGTTCTGTCAGCCTGATGAAAATATATGACATGCAATATCATAAGTTAAAAGAGCAATATTATTTTATTATGAAAAATATATATACACATTGTAGTATGTTTCCTGCTGAATTATATACGGGTGATGCCACTGTTGGGAGATGTTTCATTGATTATTAAATGTGAAACTTTGTTTAACCCTTAAAGTATCATAGGGATGTTCAACACATTGCAAAACAATGTGTTGCTCACTCCTATAGTTCTGAAAGGTTAACTGCTATCCCCTATTGTTGTGACTGTGAATGTTTTTGCTATTACTTTCTTTGGAGGGCATTAGTCTGAGATTGCTAGCTTCCTCATAGACATAGGAAATACAGTTTAGTCCTCTGGCCATCAAATTGCACTTTAGAAGTAGCAGTAGGAAAACCCTTGTTTTATTCCTAAGGAAACAACATACAAGATATTTTTTTACAATACACCATTACTGTTCCTTTATGTTCTAGCAAGGTATGCAACAGATGTATATTTATGTTTGAATATAAAAATATTGTATTTTAGGATTACTTTTACTTTACACCTTTAAGAAGGATGGTATGCAATGCATTTCTTTACAATGCATTGTGCTCCCCTCTGGTTATTAAAGGGTTATGGCTGGGAATCAACATCAAATGAGATGTAAGGATGCACAATCCTACAAATTTTGTCGCCCATTTTGGTAGCAATTAATGGGAAATTGATCATCTATATCTATTATGAAGCTCAGAGGATATTTTCCTAGAAATTAAGGATTCTAAGTAACTGCAGAAAAAAAGAAGATTTGACATGAAAATGACAGCAAAATCAAGTAATATTTTTTCCATGAATGGTGTTTAACCCTTTGAGTGCTAAAACATCTCCAAAAGCATTGCTTTGCAATGCACTGGAAAGATCTCTAGATTCTGAGGTGCTAAAGGTATGGTAAGTGCAACAAAATTTTTTTAACAATCTGCCATTTTACCAAAACTGCAATATTTAAATATAACTAGTTAAAAGGTGGTACCTTGTTAGCTGTAGAAAAATCACAAGACTGGTAGAGTGAAAGTTATACCTTTATTGGCTGGGTAACGGTATAACTTTTCTCTTCCAGCCTGGAGATAAAACAGGCTAAACAGTAAAAACCAGCACCATGTAAATTGCAAAAATGGGTTTTACAGCTATTCAAATATTGATCCACCGAAAAAAAAAAACAGCGTAGACAGCACATTTTGTCGTACTAACAAAAATGGTGCTGGCTGGTTCTATTCAACTACCGCCTAAAACACACGCTAAATGTCAACGTCCAAGGAAATAGGCGTACTTTTGATGACAGGTCAAGTTAAAGCATTAGATGGCCTAGATTCACTAAAGATAGATGCTGTGGCAATATGATGTTGTTGATGTATTCAAAACACTTCTACATTTCATATACAAGGAGGGCAGTGTAAGTCGAATAAAACTGGAGAAAAAAGAATGTCGTATGGGAGCACTATATGTCGAAATACAAATGGAGAAAGTTAGTATGTCGAATGGGAGCAATATATGTCAAATTACTAAGAGGGGTTAATATGTCGAAGGGGGGCACTGTGTGTCGGATTTCTAACATGTTGTGCGGTATGGGGAACAACACGATTGTGTGTTAGCTCCATATACACTGCCTGACACCCCCAGACTTCTTCCCTTGCCCATACCTCCCAAGTGTCCCTCTTTAGGAGGGACAGTCCCTCTTTTTGACCCAAATCCCCCTGTCCCTTTTTCCCACCCTGATGTCTCTTTTTTTAGGGAATCAGGCTTTTTAGTGTGCATATATGTGTATAATTTTGCTCTACAGCAATAAAACTCATATTATTGTTTGTTTAAACTTCAGTATATGTGTTTATAAATGAGTCTGTGTAAATTAAATACATTGGTCTTGTTATAAATCATTTATTAGGTTACACACATAGGTGGTGATAGGTCATGAAATAGCCTAAAAATGCTTGGTTATGCCCTGCCCACCAGCCACACACCCATATCCACTACCTGAAACAAAAGTGTCCCTCTTTAGCCATTTGAAATGTTGGGAGGTATGCTTGCCCACTTGTAACCACAGATCCCCATGCACAGCTTCACTCAACTTGGCAGATGCCCATGATTGCCAGGAAAGCACATAGAAACAATAACTTGAGCAGAAAAAAGCAGGGATATCAAATCCGTGGTTCTTCCACTGTCATTAGACTACAATTTCCATAATCATTAGCTAGTCAATAGTCAAAAATACCTTATAAGAGTTATTGTCCAATAACAGTTGAAAGGACACATACTGCGTGTCCCATATTTCGATGTTTCAGTAACTGTAATTGGGGAGAACAGCACATGTATTGGGATAGGATGTGAAAGTTACCATGAGCTTTATATGTATGGTTTTTAAGAATTATCACTGTAAACACATTCCTCTGTTTCATAATGTTTTCCAGGAACAAAACACCAGCTGAACAATGGCATCTGATCATCAAACTCCTGCCACCAAACAACAGCAACCAAACTCAAAGGTACATCTCGGCAATGTGTCTCAGGCCAGGGACTGAGCAAAATACTGCAAATATAGAATGCTTTAATATTATACCAGCCCTATAGATGCTAGAGCGGTTTCCAACTTATTGGGAAACAATGCACTAGAGCTGTGTCTAGTATGCAGGGGATTAAAGCAGGGATGGGTAACATGAGGACCTTTAGCTGCTTCCAGAAGAGCCCATCAATCCCATTAACATGGATGGCCTCACAAAGGCATCAATGGATTAAATCTATACGTAAGGCAACAATGCATTTTGTTTCTAAACAACTGTTACTGTTCAGTACACTCGGACACGGTAGATGTTGGTAAAAACACACTTTTATTAAGGCACACAAGGACTGAAGTAACCCTCACGGGTCCAGTAACAACAGTGGAAACTGACACAAGACAAGTTACAAGCAATTTAACCCACACGGGTCCAGTATGTAATATACACACAATACTGACACAGGTCAGGTTAATGAATTTGATACAGTGTATGAAAGTCCAATGTAACCAGTGCAACCACTGGTAGTATGCGTAACGAAGGCCCAATGTCGCCTATAGGCAATGCGAGGCGACAATGACAGGACTGCAACCACAGGCACTGGACGCCTGTAAGCGGAAGCAATGGTGGACGCCCACCAACGATACACAGACTGGTCAGAGCTCGTGCCTAAACGGAGGCCCTACCGGAGCAGCCCAACACCGTGTGCACGTACTACCTGAAAGGGTTAATGGGCAATGGTATAAATGTATGGCAACCGGAGGCGCACAGCGGAACCAAATGGAGACTAATAGCACACTGAAACGGAGCCCATCAAAACCCAGAGTGGTAGTAGTATAACGAGGCCCTCCCCCGAAGGGGTTAATAGCGCTATGGTCTGGATAACGGCAACCACCAGAGGCGCTCAACTGAACCACAAAGACCAAGCGAGTGCAACACGGTGTGGAGGCAATGAGGCTCTTGACCACTGGCAGAATATACTGGCAAATGGAATAACGGAATACAAGGAGGCCCAGTAAGCTGTAACTGTGCCAGACAGGCAGCAGCAGGAACAGTTTGGAGGAGCCCAACTGGGCACAGCAGAAGCAGGAACCACTGCCAAGTCGAGTCGGTACACAGTGCAGGAACGTCAGCCAGGCCGGGTCGGTACACGGAGCAGGATACTCAGACGCGCCGGGTCGGTACACAGACCTGGGTCGTCAATCTCACAGGGTCGGTACACAGAGCAGGAACATCAGCCAGGCCGGGTCAGAACAGGAAGCAGGAACGTCAGCCAATCCGAATCGGTACACAGTATCAGGAACGAGACAATGGTGTGATCAGGCAGTCCGGGGTCATACACTGGATCAGAACAACAACAACTAGTGCCAGGCATCAGGTACACCACGAAAGGGCACTAGCAGAGTGACAGCCCAGGGTATAAAAAGGCTGTCACTAGGAGAAGCAGTACAGAGCAGCCAATAGGAGAGCAGTATCAGCGAGATGGACAGAATGTCGCTCAGATCACGGGCGCCGTGATAACAACACAAGCAAAGGCAGGGCAAAACTGTTATCAATGTTTTCTTATTCTACAACTGGTAAAAAAGAAGTCACACATTAAAATGGGGCATGATAGTCAAAGTCAATGCATGGAGTGTTTGAAAAGAATTTATTATATAAAGTCAAAGGTACTTGGGCACCTTTTTGAGTCACTAGTCCACTTTAAAAGAATAGTGTTACTTTGTGTTTATATTAAAGAACATGGAAGAGCTTTACAAAAACCTTAATTTATCATCTACTTAAAAATAAGAGAGTCTGACACTTTGAAAAAATTGCACCACCCCTGCCCCAGCAGAACTGTCTGTGCAAAATGGCTGTCTGAACTGAAGCTAGAGGAACTGACTGCATGTGAGAAATTTTATTCATGAGAGTCACATGAACATGCATAGGTTTGATTCACATTGTCTCCGGGCTTCTACTTGCTTTGATGAGTCAAATGGGTTTCCTTGAAAAGTTGAGTATTCAGGGAACATGTAAAGGTCTGCAGACTGGGTAGCCTTTGTGTGTTATGTGAGAAATTTCAGACAGATGAAGCATCAGTGGGACATGGTTGGGCATATGCAGATGGAGCATCTCTTCTTTGTTGCATTTGTAAACATTTTAAATCCATTTTGTAAGTGGAAAGATTAATATAAACAAATTCCTGAATATCTATATATATAAAAGAAGACTTTGTGCCTGGCAAAACACACCCAGGGGCGGCAGTAAAAAGGATTACTGCTGCCATTGGGTGATTCTGTGGGAGTGTGATTTTTGGCCTGCCCCCACTATCCAGCCCGCCCACCACTATCTAAGGCTGAAAAAAAAAATGGCTGCCACACACTCCTACACCACAGACACATGCACATGCCCTCCCACACACACACTAGCAGACACATACACACCTATACACACACGCACGCTGAGGATGATGGGAACAATGTTCAAGCTACAGCTGGAAGGCCATGGTCCAATCTGTATTATGCAGCTTCTTCATTCCCTGTCTTTGAGCCTACACAGCTCTGCTAATTACTACAAGTGAGCTGATTTCTAAACAATCAGCAGGAGGATACTGGCTTGCTGAGAAAGTGGAAACAACGGCAGAGAGGTGATCAGGCAGTGCAGAGCAAGGCTTCAGCTGAGCTGGTAAATGGCAGAGACATGGATGTGACTGTATTTATATATTGCACAAAGAGAGAGAAAGAGAGCAGGTTGTTTGTCAGTCTGTCTGTAAGTAGAGGTGCCAGTTCCTGCAATCATCACCATGCTGTACATAGCTCACTGTATAGCATGTATGACAAACTATTTATATATGGTCTGGCATTGTATACAGTCTGTGTATAAGGACTGGCACTATACAGTATAGGAGGGACAGTCCCTGTTTGACACCCAAATCCCTCTGCTCCTCTATTTAGGAGATCACACGGTGTGGTGTATATACAGTAGGCTGACCAGACCTCACCTTTAACCGGGGACACATAGGAAATAAGCATATTTCAGGAGTGCACCAAAATCAAAGCAGCCCTGCAGTATGCATTTTTCATATGTGTCACTGGTTAAAGGTGAGGTCTGGTCAGCCTAATGTACAAGTGTATCAGATTGCTCCACATCAGTAAAACCCACGGTAATGTGGGTATAAACTTCTGTATATATCTGTTAAATTAGTCTGTGTAA
Organism: Rhinophrynus dorsalis; assembly: GCA_037306005.1. Lineage (NCBI taxonomy): Eukaryota > Metazoa > Chordata > Amphibia > Anura > Rhinophrynidae > Rhinophrynus > Rhinophrynus dorsalis. The sequence goes on from CM074718.1 coordinate 474,526,900, forward strand.
AAAAATACTTTCATCTTCTTCTAAATCATTCACTTACAGAAAGAGTAACTTAACCATTTTGGGATTTAGGAGGTCTTTGCAAATATTTAATGCTGCATGCAAACTGTCATAAATGTTATGTTTTAGTCCAACTTGTAGACCTTTTTTGAGACAATGATTCAGACCGAAACATAGTTGATGAAAAATGTGCACAGAACCAAGTCCCATGAGTGATCTATTCTTCTTTATAGCCCCCAGTCTGTATCTCTATATCTGTATTAGGTTTTCTATCTATCTATCTATCTATCTATCTATCTATCTATCTATCTATCTATCTATCTATCTATCTATCTATCTCCTTTAGAAACAATCTTAAAAAAAATAAAATAATAATAATTTATAAACTGCATATAGAGTTTGCATGATATGCAGTATATTAATAGCTAATATAAGCTCAGAGTTTCACAAGTTCACAGATAGCAAAACTGGGTACTGATAACAGCCCAGGAAGTGATAAAGTAAAAGAGCTGAGCTTAATGGCTTACAAAGGAAACAGGAAGCTGGACATGTGGTTAAGATAGACAAGATGCGGGTCTGTACGACCTTATGTTGTGATCAGCATAACTGAAATGTGTGTCCATTTTAACAGTATTTAACATGTGGACAATAACTAAAGCTGTGCTAGTTATGCAGGTCTGTCTTTACATGAATGGATTCAATCCATATCCTAGATACAAATCCTCATCATCTCTTGTTTACACTGCATCTGTGCAGAATACAAATTGTAAGGGGCAGGGAGTGTTGTAAGAATTGATTGCTAAAGGGGCCACATCACTTAAAAACGAGTTTGATTATTTTGAAAGAGCTTTAAAATATCACCTGTTATAGTTTCCTTTTTTGAGTTAGTTAGATTTATATATTATTCTAATTAAAGCATGCCTTGCAGGTACTTCTAGCTATAGATTACCTCACTCTCTCACTGATGCTGCTTACCAATGCATTGCCTGCCTCCCCAGCACTGAAAGGGTACAACATGCCTTAATTAGCATAATATAAAAATCTAAATAGAAATGGCTAATACAACATAAAGATGATTTTAAAGCTCTTTAAAAATCAACCAATTTTTTTTTTTTTGGGGGGGGGGTGATTGGGACCCTTTAAGAATGCTTCTGTTTAATACGTATATTACAGTAAATCATTTCAGATCATTAAAGGGATAGTAATACTTCGTTTTATCTTTATTTTATTTTGTAGGCATTAAAAAACATGAAGAACGATATAAGTCTTATCTCTCAAACCTTTATGGTTTAAGAGATATTCACAAACAAAGTATCCCCCCCCCGGTCACCCAGATCAGAAGGGAGGTGCCCAGGTAGACTGCAGAGAGGGACAATCTTCAATTAAGATAAGGGAAAAAGCTGAAAAACTTGTCAAGAGGGGCAGGGCTTTCATTGTTTTCATACAAGAAGATTGTCCCCTGCTGTTATCTGTCTGGTCTTACAACCAGATTCACATCTGAGAAGAGATGGCTTACACTAGGAAAAAGGGGCGGGAGGGGGAAACAAAGATTGCAACTATACAAACTTCATTAAAGATAGCAGGCGCATTGTCTGCATATGAAAAATACATTCTGCAGGACTGCAGAGTAGACATGGTAGCCCTACAGCAGAAGTGACCAACCTATGGTCCTTCAGCTGTTATTGGATTACATCGTCATCAGACAACCAAAAGATGTTGTTGGACTACAATTCCCACCATACTAAGCAGGCCACTGGCCAACTGAGGATGATGAAAGATGTACAGTATCCTAACAACAGCTGGATGTCTATTGTTGCTCAGCATTGTGTAATTTCCTCCATCAACTAAAAAACATGTTCAGTAAAAGAACGATCAAAACCTGGAACAAAAAAGAGAGGACAAAGTGACCAAGCAAACAGGGCCTGTAGCACAAGTTAAAGGCTTTGACTATATTTGTGGGAGGGGATGCAAGCCCGTAAATACCGGGTCGCAGCCTCTCCCTCTGAGCGCATTATTCCGAGTTAGCTGACTATCCCAGCATCCACTGCAGTGTCTTCACGTAACCGCATCATCGTTTGTCATAGCAAAGCGACTACTCGATCGAAAGTAAGCTACCCGCTGAAGAATCAGTAAGTAAGAAGCATCGAGTGCCTCCACGTATTTAAATTGTTTCCCCTTTTCTTTTATTTCAATTGGTTCTTGTATTCCTCAGTTCATATAACTTTCAACCGTTTTAAGTACCGTTTGCATATTCAATGCATATATCGATCAAATGAGTGCAAATTGAGTTAAGTTACTATTATATAAACATTTTGGAATTACTTATGGAGCTAGCAAGCATCCTGGTCGGTCTTATGTTTAAGTATACAGTGCTTAAATTAGCACTACAGTATTTAACTTACATATTGTACTTATCTCAGCACTAATCGTAGAGGCCGAAGGTTCCTCAGCTTAGATACCTCACCTCTTCGTAGAGGCCGAAGGTCCCCCAGCCTAGATAAATCACCTCTTTGTAGAGGTCGAAAACTCCCCAGCTTAGATACCTCAGATCTTCGTAGAGGCCGGAGGTTCCCCAGCTTAGATACCTTACCTCTTCGTAGAGGCCGAAGGTTCCCCAGCTTAGATACCTACCTCTTTGTAGAGGCCGAAGGTTCCCCAGCTTAGATAACTCACCTTTTTGTAGAGGCCACAGGTTCCCCTGCTTAGATACCTCACCTCTTCGTAGAGGCCAAAGGTTCCCCAGCTTAGATACCTCACCTCTTAGTAGAGGCCAAAGGTTCCCCAGCTTAGAAACCTCAACTCTTGTAGAAACAGAAAGTCACCCAATTTAGTTACCTTACCTCTTCATGGAGGCAGAGTCACTTACATCCTGTAAATCTAGTCAAAGACTAGCCTTCCACCTATACAAAGAGACAAAGGCCCAGATTGTTGCCTGGCTTTTAAAGCTAGATTTCCACAATATGGGTATATTTATATCTCAGAGAAGAAGATGAGAGAAAAAAAAATTATATATATATATATATATATATATATATGTAAAATAACAAACAAAATAAGTATCTTGTAATACCTTTTTTATTGGACTAACAGAATTTTGGATTGACAAGCTTTCGGGAGAACCTCCCTTTCTCAAGTCTAAAGCATTTCCGGCTACAATCTCCACTCTCTCTCTCTCTCTCTCTCTCTCTCTCTCTCTCTCTCTCTCTATATATATATATATATATATATATATATATATATATATATATATTACCATGCATTAACAAATTGCTTCCTCGTGTCACTTTTTCTTCTTAGTTCAAAAAATGAAGAACTCTGACATACAAGCACCCTCGGATTCAGATTTTAGTATCCCCCATCTTGTAGCCCTTAAAAAACTGAATAAATGAGCCCCGTGGCATCTCTCAAACCTTTTTTGGTTTGGGAGATATCCGCTTTCAAAGTTCCCTCTCCCCTGCCGTCAGTGTTCTAGCTTCACGACCCCAGCTCTGCTGAAGAGCCCCTGCTGGTCCGTGGACTGGATTCTCCTGCTGTCAGTTAGAACTCTGACGGCAGGGAAGAGGGAACTTTGAAAGCGGATATCTCTAAAATCATAAAGGTTTGAGAGATGCCGCTGGGCTCATTTAATTCCGTTTTTTAAGGGCTACACAATGGGGGATGGTAAAAATGAAGTATTACTATTCCTTTAAATCATAGCAAATGTCATTTTCTTTTGAATTATTTAGATGACTTTCTCCTTATAGATAATTGAGCCTCCTCCCCCTTCTGTCTGGAAAAACTCTTAGATTTATTCAGTTCTCTAAACATCCCCTCAGCAATAGAGAAAACTCATGGCCCATCTAAAATATTTGAGTTTCTAGGTATAATAATTGACACCAACCTCCTAGAAACTAGAATTCCTCAACAAAAATAGTTATCATAAATACTTTAGTCTCCTGCTACATTACCAAACCATCATTAACCAAAACTGAACTTCAATCTGTGTTAGGCCATTTAAGTTTCATTATGAGAGTCATCCCCCAAGGTCGTCCCTTCATAGCACATCTTCTCGCCCTACTGCCATTAGCATCTTCAGGATCCTCAAAAATTTCCCTAGATTCATCAGCTATAGCGGACCTCTGTATGTGGGAAAACTTCCTCAAACACTGGAACGGCCGTACCATTTTCCCTCCATCTCCATGTTCCAATAGCCCAGAAGTTTTTTCTGACGCAGCAGCAGGTGTTGGCTTTGCGGCTATATGAGGCTTACAATGGTTTGCAGAACCATGGCCAGGGTGGCGCTGCACCTGCATAAATTCTGTCACATCATCACTATTTGAAATTTACCCCATCACAGCAGCAGCCGCCCTTTGGGGACACCAGTGGTCAGGTTCCACAGGCACTTTCTTTACAGATAACCAAGCTACAGCTAAACTTATTTCAAAAGGTAGATCCCCTTCTCCACAAATAATTTTATTTCTTCGTAAACTTACCTTGCTTTCATTATACTACAAATTTACATTCATCAGTTCATTCATTCCAGGGTCAGAAAACAAGGAGGCTGATGCTCTTTCATGTTTCCAGTTTCAGGTTTTCCACAGACTTTACCCGACAGCAGCCAGTCTTCCATCTCACCCTCCAGATTTCACGGATCTGATAATGCCATGAACCACCTGTTAACGGAAGTAGCTATCATCATTAATAAAGCTCTGTCTCCCAATACTAGGCAAACTTATGACTGAGCATGGAGAATATTTCAAAATTTCTTATCAAATACAAAACCAAACAAAACATTTTGCCAAGCCAGTCTACTAGCCTTTACCACATTCTGTCATTTGAACCTTAAATTCTCAATCATCTCTATCAAGTATATCTTGTAGGAATACAGCATCACTACGCTCTTCTATACCCTCACAAAAAAATCAATCTTCTCAAATTACAGTATTAAACTGCTCCTTAGAGACATCTCCAACACTCAAACAAATGTACGATTTCCTTCTTGGCAAAAGATAACTGTATTGTCATCTTGTCAGCAATATGCCTTGCTTTTTTGGTTTTTTTTACGGCCAGGCGAGTTTACTTGTCGCTCAAAAGGTAATGCATATCTACAGAAGGATCAACTTTCAAAACATCATGCTAACTTCACCCTATTCTTATCACATTCAAAAACCGACGAAGCACATTACGGTCACTTTTTGCCTTATTTCACCACCCACGATCCATGGTGTCCTTTTGGTCCTTAATCACCTCATTTCACTTATTCATGCATATTCTGAGCACAGCCCTTTGCTTCCACTAAAATCAGGTCCACTCACCACAGCCACCTTTACCTATTATATCCGTACTGTTCTCTCACGCTTAGGTTAAAATCTAAATCACTATTCTGGGCACTCATTTAGAATTGGAGCAGCTTCCTCAGCCTCTAAGAATCAGGTCCACGCACATATCATACAAAAACTAGGTAGGTGGCGGTTGTCATGTTTCACAAGTTATATACCTTACCAGTTAGCAGAAATACGTAGAGCTCTTACTTCACTTACTCATTAATATCTTTGCGCAAGTGAATAAATGATTAATCAAACTTATCTTATTGCATCTTATTCAGGCTAACCTCGTCTTTCTTCCTCTGAGCTTTACTCATGCTCAGGGGGACAGCACTCATAATATCTCGTATTCTTATCTGTAAGCCCCGACCATAAGTAAAAAAGGCTTTGACTATATTTGTGGGAGGGGCTGCAAGCCCTTAAATACCGGATCACAGCCTCTCCCTCTGGGTGCATTATTCAGGCCCCCCCTCAATTCCCACCCTTATTCTAAATACTTTAAGGTGGCCCTCTTATTCAGGCTAACCTCATTGTTCCTCCTCTGAGCTTTACTCACGCTCAGGGGGACAACATTCATAATATCTCGTATTCTTATCTGTAAGCCCCGACCATAAATGTGTTTATATATTTCAATAGCAAGATGTACATTGTTTGCACTGTTTGGCTGTTGGGATTATTTCCTCTGGTAGATTTGTGAATGATGCACAGAGAGAGAGATGAGAAAATGATCTAGTGAATAAACTCCCTACAATTCTTTTGATATTTTATGGAGTCCATTTATCAAGGTGTTTGAAACCTTTCCAATTTGAAAGCGTTTATGGAATAACATGGGAATTGGAGCACGTAGTGCATTATGCAGAACCTGCAGAGTGCAATAAAATGTGCTTTCTTGAGCATTTTGATGGTTTTCATCTGTCTCCACTATGAATTGTACTGAGCTTACACATTTACTACAATGGCAGTTAAAGGGGAGCGGTTACCTTGAATGAAGTGTGCATTTTGCAAACATCATAACTGCATAAACATCATGGTATCAAAATGGCCATAAGATGCATAGCTAAGGAGATAATGATACTTTAATTCTGAATGCTGATCTGTGCTGCAGTGTGAGCTAAATTAGCATATAATGCAGCACTGAGACATATCACCATTTAAAAAATGCTATTTCCTAAATGATAGCATTTGGCTTAAATGATGCACAGACAGTTATGAGTGATTTTTGCAAATAGGCAAACTTCATGTAAGGTGTCCCTGTCCACTATAAATTAAATATAACCATAAAATGTAGGTCTTAATTATGTTTTAAAAAGGTGTCACCATTTTTTATGGGGGCAGTTATAATCTGTCTTTTATATTCAATGTATCATAGTGAATATGGAACATAACTGATAATTTCTATAGCTTGACTAGGATTTTCGATTATTTTTTTGCGAATATATAGTATAATCTACTATCACAGCATGAAAGATAAAGTGATACTCTATCTCCACCATTATACAACTCTTTGAACAAGACAGACTAAAGACGCTAACAGTGCAGCTGTAATATCTGGTGCAGTGGTCACTTTTCGGCATTGTGCAACACTGTGTACAGTTTAAATCTGAGTGCCAGAGGGGTGTGCAATATCCCACTGGATCTCAAAGGGTTAATTTTATTTGTACCAAAACAAGGTGCATTTTTCTGTGGAAAATGGTTCTTTATGACCTTGCATAATAGTCATGCTCTAGGTGCAATTAGGCCATTGGACAAGTGCATTGCAATCATATCTTGCACACAACTAACATTTGGCATCAACCCACAAGGTTGACAGAGTATGAACTACAGGAGTAATTCTGGAGCAAGGTAAATGGACCATACAGGACAAATAATTCTCATTGATTGAAATGGGACTTTTAACCAATTGAACGCTAGTGAGGCATCCAATGCATTCCTTACAGCAACTCAATGGGTTAAAGCCCCATTTAAATCAATAGGAGGTATGGAATTGTATATACAGAATTACTACAGTCTGTCAAGCACACCAACCTCACAGTTGCGTTTTCTACATGCCTATTAACATCATTTCAAGAGAATATTTTAAATGGTTTCCCTGTATCTCTCATGTGTGTTATTCTGAGGAGCAAAATGAATAGTGATCGGAGAGATTGCATACCACTTAATGCTTTGGTTTATAGAGATGTTTCCAGTACATTGTGCACAATGCATTAGAGGCTTTGCAAGGATACAATAGGTTATAGGAATAGAAATGTTTTATTTATTTTCTATTATTGTGGTAGTAGATAAAAAATACTAGAGCATCTGACTTTCAGTTCCTTTAATTCCTTGTTATTTCAGTTATTGTTGTTCTCCCCCCTGTAGTAATGTGAGCTCCCTCTACCTACAGTTTGTGAAAATGTCTTTAATCCAACAGTGGAGCAGATTCACTAAGCGATGATAAAGAAGTGGAGATGACTTCTCCAGTTTATCTTTTTTACAATTCCTGTGTTATTCTATGGGGCATATGCACTAAGATTTCGTCAGCTTTGGAGATCTTAGTGAATAGGATCCACAGAATAACATAGGAACTGGAGACGTGATATCGCTGGAGAAGTCATCTTCATTTTATCAACTCTTTATCATGGCTTAGTGAATCTCTCCCAGTATCCGCAGAGGATAATAACAACACTGAGGAGGTGGGGTTTACAAATCTGCCAGAACAGCTCTTGAACTCATGTGCCTGCCCTTTGGGGTATGTACTAGAGTGTATGATTGCTTTAGTGTATACCAGAGCATATACTGCTATGTAGTTAAAGGGATAGTAATACTTCATTTTATCTTTATTTTATTTTGTAGGCATTAAAAAAACATGAAGAACTATATAAGGCTTATCTCTCAAACCTTTATGGTTTAAGAGATATTCACAAGCAAAGTATCCCCCCCCCTTTCAGCTAGATCAGAAGGGAGGTGCCCAGGTAGACTGCAGAGAGGGACAATCTTCAATTAAGATAAGGGAAAAAGCTGAAAAACTTGTCAAGGGGGGAAGGGCTTTCATTCTTTTCATACAAAGAAGATTGTCCCTTACTGTTATCTGTCTGGTCATACAACCAGATTCACATCTGAGAAGAGATGGCTTACACTAGGAAAAAGGGGCAGGAGGGGGAAACTTTGCTTGTGAATATCTCTTAAACCATAGAGGTTTGAGACATAAGACTTATATCATTCTTCATGTTTTTTTTAATGCCTACAAAATAAAATAAAGTTAAAACGAAGTATTACTATCCCTTTAAGACTAATAGGAGAAAGCCCTAAGTGCCTCTCTTATAAAATGCACAGAGAAATAGAGTAAAACTACACCAGTTTCCTCTTCTCCTTTTTAAGTATGTGGCATTAACAAAGGAGCCGAGGAACAAATGTCTAAAAATATCCCTGTACTTTACACTACCCTCTCCTTGGTACAATTAGTATTAAAGTGAGTGTCATCAGCATAAACTGGTTAGTAAATACATGATAAGCAGATGCAGAAACAGTAAACTGAATTGAGTGCTTGTTTTAGAGTGGAATTGTTAGTCTATAGCCCCCTACTTTGTATCTCCCTCTTTATTTATATGTGCAGACTCATCTGAACAGAGAACTGACAAAATGTTATGACCTTTCACGAATGTACAGACTTTTTATAAACCATAGGTAGAGGGAGCTCATATCACTGAAAGTGGAAGGAAGAGAAAATTGAAAATAAAATATTAGATAATAAATGAATAGACACATTAGTAAGCTGATATAAGTTAAAAAAAATATTTATGTTGCTGTAAAGTTAATTACAGTGTTTCTACACCATTTTAGCATATTTATGCCTCAATCCAATTGGGTCCAATAGCAAAAAAAACCAGTCAATGGCAGTTTAATAAGCATTTCTTAACAACAGCTAATGCCAGTTTTAAAATCACAACGGACAATAATATATCGCCCACTGAGGACAATGGAACAACTATCCTCAGAGCCTTTCAGTTGTGCGCGGTAGTGCTAACGGATGATAAATTGAAACCTTTATCAGATGAAATTCTAGACCAAGTTTTCCTGGCGGTAAACCACACAACAGATCCTAAAAACCACTGTTGGACAAAGCAAAGCAGAGAAGCAGCAGCTCATACAGCACACAGCACAAGTCCAGCAATGGCAAAATTAACCCCTGCAAAGTCAAGCAAACACACCAACCATGCCCATGCCCTACAAATAAGTCATGGACAAAAACAACTCACTAGGGACAAGGGCTTTGCAAAGCATCACAAGACACACCATCACAACATTCCTTGGAACAACAGGGGTTAACACCCAACACTCACACCTTTCAATTTGTCTGTCACACTCTGATTCACACTTTCATAAATAAAAGATAATGTGTTATAAACAAAAAAATCTATGTGTGTGTGTGTTTGTGTTTGTATGCATTTATGAAATATGTGCAAAGGTGTATTATGTGTCACTATAAGTGTAATTCTCTCCACTCCCAACTCCTTCTACCTCGCTCCAATGTATGTTACTGTCTCTCTCTATCCTCTGCTCCTGGATCCTGTGCTCTAGCTCACCATAACTTGAAACAGCCAGTTATTTTTGGGTATATATAGGTGTATTTGAATGTATTTGACACTTTGGTGTGTTGTGATTGCCTGTAAGTTTGAACCTGTCTTGACAATAATCAGTGTCACTAGATGACGTCAACCTTTATATTTTTCATTTGAATTACATTTATCGTACATTAATTATAGACTGATTTGCATGCACGGAGAGGCAAACAAAGTTGCAGTGCAGATTCTTGCTACATGGATTTGTTGGGCCTATGCTCGTTAGACATTCTTGTAGACTCCTTATTGAATACTATGTAAGTCTGACATAGATAACGTCCATTGACCATTTTTAACTTAACAGCAGTTTTACTGGCCACAACTGAATCAAGGCCTTAATCTTTAAAGGGAAATTATACTCTAAGAATAAGTGGATCTTAATTTATTATTGAGACTTACCAAGTAGATGTCCTTCAAACAGCACTCATTTATTTCTAGTTATTGTTTTCATCTGGAATGAATCTCTGTTTAGTTTCCTGCAAGAGGTTTCAGTTTAAATCTGTTTCAATCAGATAACAGCTAGGATCCCTTCTGAATCATTCAGGCCTATGTAATCCCATTATTTGCTGTGAGGAGGTGTGACCTTAAGGCAGATATCAATAAACTGAAAATAGAATTAAAAATAATTATATATCTCCACCTGAGAGCTGTGTGAGGGACACCTACCTAGGTAAATCAAAGTGTTAATCAAATAAGAGTGATTCATTCTTGCAAAATACGGTAGCACCCATTTAACACCGAGATGCAGACTGCAACCAGAAACACTTTATAGATAACTTTCTTTTCTTATGTTTGCCTTTCTAATCTTTGAGCTCAGACGCCATGCAATTATTATACTTGTTATAAAAAAAGATTCTACAATAATGCAGATAATGACTCTTCTCAGTGTTGTGCTTCTGACTCTCATTTGTAGATTGTCATCTTTGAGCAAGAGAACTTCCAAGGCCGCTGTCATGAACTCAGTGGTCCCTGTACCAGCCTTAAGGAAGCTGGTATGGAGAAAGTTGGCTCCATCCTTGTGCACTCTGGACCGTATGTATATAAACATAAGGCAGCTGTATTATGTAGTATCCTGTGCTCCTATACATTTTCCAGCATGTCTCAAATCTATAGAGGAAACTTTTTTTTAACTTCTTTTTAACTTATTTGTGTTTATGTGTTTTACCACTGTAATATTCTGAACCATATCTTTCTGTCCTCTTGTTCTGACACAGCTGGGTAGGTTATGAGCAACAAAACTGCAAGGGGGAGCAGTTTGTCTTTGAGAAAGGAGAGTACCCCCGCTGGGACTCCTGGACGAACAGCCGTAGGAGTGACAGCATCTCCTCCCTGAGACCAATCAAAGTGGTAAGAGGATCTATCTCCACCATTTTCATCACTTACTGGGACAATCACCAGTGGTAACAATGGAGCAGTCTCAATAATAATAAAATGTTTTATTGTACTGTTTCTAACCATTTTACACTGATTTTGGTATGGGAAATCTCCATCTGTCTCCCTTTTCTGGGGTAATTGTTCCCATCATTCTCAGTTGGCAACTGCCCAAATTTTACAGTCCAGCATTGCACTCTCTTTCTGTATAATTTGTGACCAAATTTTGATGGTTATAAAATATAGTATGAAAGTACAATTTAAGCTTAGACTTAAAGGGATAGTAATGGATGCTAATAAATGTACCTCCGATTAATGCTCATATGTTTTGTTTCATGTCACACTGTATATTAATCATGTCCGACTTGTAGTTGTAAAGTAATTCTATTTTACATTATCCCCCCTCCAGCCCCTTTTACCTCTTGCCTTTGCCTCCTTACAGATGTGGAATCAGGTTGCTTGTCTGGACAGTGCAAGTGATGGACAATCTTCTAGCTGTGAGCATAACGAAAACCCTAACCTCCTTGAAGAAGGAGGACAGGATTTTCATTACTTTCACTGGAGTTTGTCCCTCGCTACACACTGTCTGCACCGGCTTAGGGAGTGCATTGCATTGGTAAAAGGGGCAGGAGGGAATACTTTAAAATGGAATAACTCTTGAACTACAAGTCAGGCATGATTAATATACAGAGTAAGATGAAACAAAACATACGAGCATTAATTGAAGGTACATTTATGAGAATCCATTACTAACCCTTTAAAGGAAAAGTAGTGTCTCTTAATAATAATCCCCCACTTTTTTCCCTATGGCCATCCTAAATCCTAATGGCCCCTATGAACTTTTCACTTGTGTTTAGTTCAAAAATAACACCTTCAATCAATTCTGGATGTCATGTCCATGGAGGCAGACATGACGGTTGCTGGCATCTTTTTTTAAACGGCAGAGTCTACTTAATCCTTTAGAGGCTGTGCAATGGATTGTGAAGCGATATACCGGACAGCACTATGGTTCTTAAAGGGTTATGATTACCATAAGCAGTGGTCAGAGTTTGTGTTCTGTGATCTTGCAGTCCACTGTCATGTCCATCCCCAGGATTGATTTTACATGTTATTTCTTGAACAAAGACACAAGGACCAAGAGCGGCTCTAAGTTTTTGGGATCCCTAAACTACACATTTTCATGGAGCCCCCCTTTACACAAACATAGTTATTTATAATAAGCCATTGCCACATGATTTTGTTTATATGTGGAGGCGGTACCGTATATGCGCTGCAGGGCCCTCTGACCAAATGGGGGCCCTAAGGAGCCACTTATTCTGCATATACTGAAAGAGAATCACAGGGGTTAATCCACCAATGTAAAGGAGTACAGTACCCACAGGGAAAACAAGCTCTTAACCCCCAGTACATTGTGAAGCAATGAATTGGGGCCGTTCTTGTCTCCAAGAGGTTGATATGTCTAGTTGAAGGGCAAAGTAGGAGTCATTCCACCAGCAGTCATGTCTGTTTATAGTGTTTTTGTACTGCTCCATACAAATTAAATAAATGTGAATCGTATGTTGAGCATGTATCATACCAATGTGTCAATTTACTAATTAAAAAAAAGAGCGCTTTGTTGCATAGTTTGGCCAAAATATGTTTAAGCTTACTTCCCTAACCAAAGTATCCTATTTTAAACGAGTCCTAACCAATAAATATTGCCAAATTTAAGACTTACAGAATCATTCTAGATTAAAAACACATACTGAAAAATTCCTCCTGATTAAATGTATGTCTTGATAAAGGTGGCTGCTGCCACATAAACGTTGACACTAATAAAATCTTTGAACATGATTTTTTGATCCTCTTGCCTGTTTACAAGTCCAGTGAGTGCGGCTGATTGATCTACTGTATGAACTATTGCTTGGCACCCTGGTATTCATCCAGCTTATCGAGCGTGCGTCCTGTGTCTTTGCTATATATATATATATATATATATATATATATATATATATATATATATATAAATATATATATATATACACAATTGTACTCAGCGTAAAACTGGAGCAGAGGAGACAGCTGGTATTATGTGCTTGATTTACCATTGCCCTGTAACCCTGATGAAGGTCCATGCTTGGACCGAAAACATTTGGTGAAATGGAGGCATCTATGGAATAAATATTGTTTCAGTTTCCACGATGAGTGCTGTCTCCTCTGCTCCAGTTTTACGCTGAGTACAATTGTGTATATACTGTCTATGGGACGTGCACCATTTCTAATATCTAAGTGGTTCAATAGGTATTGCTTGTGAGTGCCTCTGCCAGCTTTTGTTGTTTATATATATATATATATATATATATATATATAAACAATAATAATGTATATATATATATATATATATATATATATATATATACAAAAAATAAGATCCCATGTGAATAAGGCATGGAGCAGAGCAAGGAATTACCAAATTAGGAACAATCGTAGAGCAAAAGAGAAAAAACAAAAACCAATCCTACCTTGCTCCATACAAAATAAACAAACATAAACCCTGTGTAGAGTATATATCATACCAACTGAAGTTAACCATTTGAGTGCCAGAGGGGTAAGCAACACATTGCAAAGCAATGCATTGCCTACCCCTCTGGCATTCAAAGGGTTAATAAAAGCATGAAATGTTTAGTGCTTTAGAACAGTGGTAGTCAGTATAGGAAATGTGATCACATACATACCTTCCCATATGACCAGGTGTGCTAATGGATTGGCTGAGTAATTTTGTTTTCTGGTTGCATGTGACCCTTTTCCAGGATAGCCAGGAGCATAAAATTGTCCTCTATGAAAACCCAAATTTCACTGGAAAGAAGATTGAGATCATTGATGATGATGTTCCAAGCTTCCATGCTCATGGCTACCAGGAGAAAGTGTCTTCTGTGAGAGTACAAAGTGGGACGTAAGTATCCATTATTCCATTAAAACAGCATGCGCTCTACATCATGGGTATATTTGATATATATATGTTGTATGGAAAATGCAATCGGCGTCTAATCTTACACTATTATGTTACCTCAACATAATTCACTACTTAAATTGGGCCTGGTCTCTTATAACAACATAGGCTATTTTGAAGCGCTGTCAAAATTACCTATATGCTTTTGTTAGTCATTTGTGTTTTAAAAATAAATGGATTTATTTAATTTTTTGTTTTCATTTTATGCTACATGGGGCCAAAACAACCTCTTTTAGCTCTTGTAACTTCCCTTACCTTTTCCTTTCACCTCTTTCTCACTATGTAATAACTTTTTAGCACACAAGTTCTATCTTTTTGTATGAAAACAGAGAAAGTAATAAGTCCCTCTACTATATTACAGTGGAATTAGCTGTTTCATATAATCCAAAGAGATCCTCACTATTTGTATGTTTATTATTGTACTTACTAATGCAAAATAGAGAGGAGGGTCCAACCTGCATTACTTTGAAAGACTGGAAGCATGTTTCATCACTTAATACATCTTGGATACAGAATATACTTCCAGATTTCTGTGTAGATGTCATTACTTTATTTAATATATGAAATGTTTGAAAACTAGATTGGAACTGTAAGACATCTTGGATTTAGATTTAATTTCGTAACAAATGGTTTAAGGTATCCAATGCATTGCAATGAGTTCAATACATTTTTGGCACTGAGAGAGTAAATTGCAGATTTTACGATCTGTCTTGATTTGCAAAAACATTGAATTCAGAAGCTGTAAAACATGGAAATAAGAATTCTGGGCATTGGAGAGTTCTCTAGGACCCAAGTGATTACCATTACTATGTATATGAAAGGGAATTTTTAATTATGGTGTAGTTGTTTGAAGAATAATTTCTCCACTCTATTTATACATATGCCTAATTTTGCCCAAACATTCTTTTATCATTCATTGTTCTGTTTCTGTACAGGTGGGTTGGCTATCAGTACCCAGGATATAGAGGTTACCAGTATCTGTTTGAAAAGGGGGACTACAAGGACAGCTCAGATTTTGGTGCCCAGCACCCCCAGATCCAGTCTGTGAGGCGCATCCGTGATATGCAGTGGCACCAGAGGGGAGCCTTCCACCCCACCAATTAAGAAAAGCACCTCCTTTTTCTAGCTCCACTGGAGAAGAAGAGATACTGAGAGGCTTTTACTTGATCTGCTGCTGTTTTACCCATAGCATGGTTATCCCAAATGCCACTGTGTGACTAAACCTGCTGAAGCAATTTAATAAAAGCTTTGAGTTTCAAGCTACCATAGATTATCTGTCTGTGTGATCCATGCTTCTGTTAGCATTGGTCTGAGATAGCAGATAAGAATTCCTATTAGAAGATGGCAATGCTGATATGAACAACACTGGTGTTGGTGCTAATTTTACATGTATAGACAACTCTCCATCCCAGGTCAGATGTAAATCTTAAGAAACCTATGTTTTCCAAGCTTCTCCAAAAACTAGACTCACAACCTCATATTATGCTAACTCCAAGTTCCCTGCACTTTTAACCTCTTTATTACTTCAGATACCAAAATATTAGAAAATCATGGAATTTTATATGGTCTTAGGTAGCTAGATTCATTCTAAGTAAAACAATACCCCATTGGTATGAATTAACATAGTGTAATGATGTCAAGGGCATGAAACTGCTACCACGATCTGTTGGTTTTCTTGCATTTTGTAAAAAGCGACAAACTACCGAAATGAATAAAAATGTAAGCAATGCAAGCCATTTTCAAAAGTAGACAACTAGCCACATTAAATCACTTTCCTTTTTACCCCTAGGCAAGACTGAACAAACGTTTCAAGAAGCTGGAGATATATGAAAAATTTTTTTTTACATTTTACCCACTTCAAAGATAAAGATATCTTTAACCCCTTAACAACCGGCTGCGCAGGCATGCTGCGGTCACTAAAGGACCACAGAGCATGTTTTTTTTTATTTGGACTCCCCGAACGGCGTGCAGCCACGGGGGGAGCCCGGAATTCCATGACAGTCATAGTACGTCATGGGTCATTAAGTCAGATTTACCCATGACGTACTATGACTGGCAAGGGTCATTTAGGGGTTAAAAACCAAGCAATTTCCTCCTGTACTCAGTACCTAGCTCCAGCCTAATAAAAATTGTATTTCACTGGTTGACATACAATTTAAACTTTTATGTGAAATGTAATTTTCTGAATAATGACATTCCAACATTAACAGAAGACAACACATTGCACAAAATAAAGCACCACTTGCCTTTCTACACCTAGGCAGGTGGACACAAATGTTTCCAGAACATTGGTTGTGGGAGGAGGTGTTACGATCAGCAGAAGAAGTGAAATAGAGAGCTGCTCTCTTTGCACCTGCATCTAACTTAATTTTTAACTATATTCATCTGAAACTATGAAGATATCACTTGAAATAAATGCTCCATCATTGGCTTCTTAGAAATAAACTGATTCCTCCAGCTTATCTAATCATGAGCTGAAGCTGGATGAAATTGCATTGAATCAAATTAAAATTTGATTCAGTCAAATCCTAAAGAACAAGTTTTGGTGAGCCCCTAACTGATTTGCATAAATCACGATGGGGGGAGATTCACTAAAGGTCGATGCTGCTGTGATATGATTTTGTCGATGTGTTCAAAGCATATCACAATTTGCACTAAAATTTAAGGATGCAAGGGGAGGGGAGAAGAAGTTCTCCATTACCATACAAGATTTCCGAAGTGCTGTTGATGTGGAAGGGATGCTCTACCTTACACATCACCAGCTCTACGACAACTCTGAGGACTTAGAGCATTCTCTCTGCTTCCCCAGTTGCCAAGTAGGGGAGTGGAGAAAATACTTACAGCAGCATGAACAGCATCACTCCCTTATCCCTTTCAGTGCCATACGGATGTGCATTGCTCACACTGTGGCACTCAAAGGATTAATAAAAGTGCAGCAAGCACTACACAATTATCCAGTCTGTGTATTCCATACATGGTGTGCACTCCCAAGGAAACAAGACTGGGGGTTAGGCAGCATCCATGGGGATTTGTGACTACCAGCTGCACCCCAGCCTTATTCCCTTGCCCGTTTCTAGCCACAGAAGCCCATGTACACTGTCTGACCCTACCACCCTTGCCTACTGGTAGCCACAAATCCAAATGGGCACTGCCTGGGAACAAGGCTGTGGATTGTCAGGCAGTGTATGTGGGGCTAACACACGATGATGATGTTCTCCATGCTGCCCCACAATATAGAAATCTGACAGTCTGCCCCACAATGTAAAAATCTAACATGCTACCTTCCACTTATCAACTCCGATATGATGCCCCCCAAGTAAACTCAGACATACTGCCCTCCCCCTATCAATTCCATGCTGTCCCCCCACCAGTAAACTCTGACATGCTGTCCTCGCAGCAATGCACATCGCTATAGCACTCAAAGGGATAAGGGAGTGATGCTGTCCATTGTGCTGAAAGTATCTTCTACACTCCCCTATGCAGGGCCGGCGCCACTTACAGGCAAGATAGGTGCCGGCCTAGGGTGCACATCTTCTGGGGGCGCAGTGAGGCTGAAAGCTAGAAAACCAAGTTAGGTGAGGAAGCTCGATAGCGCAATGTTAGGTCAGATCAATCAGGAGAAAGAAATACTTTAATCACATGGACCTGAGTGGCAGAGAGGGAGTGAAGACAGCAGCGAGGAATGTGTTTTGTGCAGGGCTGATGCAAGATGCTGCCTGTGAGACAGGCAGGAGGCAGCTGAGCAAGACTCTGTTCGTCAACCAGCCACGTACTTAGTTAGGATCCCGACCATCAGAAAACAAAGAAGGAGAACTCTCTTGTTAGAAAAATAATTACTAAATAAGTGAAATTATAAAACATAGATAAGCATACAAAAACATATGAATTACATGCGTTCACATGACTCCAGAAGTAAGTAGATGCAATGCTGGCAAAGGATTAATGGAAACTTGTCAGTGAGGTGCTATATTTGGAGGCATACATGAATGGTAGAGGACATGGGATCTTAAGGATTAAAGCTTTGCCCGCTTTGTATTCACTTACTTCTGGAGTCGTGTGAACATCTTTATTTATATGAGAGGTATTACAGTATAAATTGTCTGTGGTTCATCTGTTTCACATTATCATGAGCTTTGAATACTTTCAATTGGGTGTACTTCAGCAATTTTTATAGCGACAGTTTATCTAATAGGTATATGGTACTTAGCATACATTTAGATCAGGCTTAGTTTATCTTTATGCATGTAATTTATGTTTATGTATGTTATCTATGTTTTATGATTTCACATATTTATTAAATAATTTTTTAATAGGAGCGTTCTCTGACTTCTTTAGGATTGCATCTTGGTTATTTAGTTTTGTTTCTCTTAACTTGCTAGGTTAAACTAATTGCTGTTGCCTCTACCATACCATAATGTTAAGAAAAAGGGGCATGGTATGACATCTTGCACCTCTCTGGCAGTCCTAGGGTTAATAAATCGGCATATGTCACATTATTAACCCTAGAACTGCCAAACAGAGACATGTGCCAAAGTGGAAGTTGGCACTTAAAGGGATAGTAATACTTAAGTATTACTAATCCCTATAGTAAAGCCCTACAAAAAAAAAACGTATTGCCCCCAGTGTCATCTCTCAAACCTTTATGGTTTGAGAGATGAACGCTTCTAAAGTTGCCCTCTCCTTCCCCCTTCCCCGAAGTCAGCTTTCACTAAAAAGGTCTTCTACGTGTGCTTGCAAACCAAGCAATTGTAGAAGACCATTTCAGTGAAAGTTTTCTCTTTTAGTAACGCGATCAGGCTGTGCTGGAGAGCCGCCTGAAAGTCGTACGACTCTCTTCCCTGCAGTCAGCTAGAATGCTGACTACGGGGAAGGGAGAGGGCAACTTTGGAAGCGTTGATCTCTCAAACCATAAAAGTTTGAGAGATGACACTGGGGGCAATATGTTTTTTTTTTTTGTAGGGCTTTACTATAAGGATTAGTAATACTTAAGTATTACTATCCCTTTAAGTCTCATATTTATATGGCTCATTTGACCTATAAGCTCTGTGGTATCATTAGTTTAGCCTCTTTTGAACTGCATCGCTGTGGTGTAATTAGTTTAACCCCATTTGAACTGTAAGCTCTGTAGTATCACTAGTTTAAGTCTATATGACCTATAAGTTCTGTGGTTTCACTAGTTTAGCCCATTTGAACTGTAATCTTTGTGGTACCACAAGTTTAAACTTATTTGAACTGTAAGCTTTGTGGTATCACTAGTATAACACAATTTCAGTTGTAATCTCTGTGGTATTATTTGTCTACCAAAAGTTTGATTGAAAGCTTTGTGGTATCACTAGTGTAGCTTCATTTTGATTGTAATTTAACCCTATGAGTTCCAGAGGCATGGGCAATCATTTGTACCCAGGAGGCACATTTTCAGCATTTTTTGGTATCAATCTGTTTAGAAATGATTCTAGTTATATGTTGTTTCTTTAGAACAAAAGTCAGCTTTTTCATGGTGTCTCATGTGAAGTTCATTTTGTATCATGAGACAAGCTATGATTTCACAAACACAAAAGAATGTGAAAAAAACGACTGAATTTGCTAATATCTAAACAATATCTAAACATTTTTGGTGGTTGTGAAAGCTTCAATTACTTTTAAAACCTCTGAATTCCCTGAATACGTTAATACCAAATATGTGTAATCCTACCAGCATTCATGGCCTGCACATATCCCTAATTAACAGGAGCTCAAAAGGGTATCCAACTCTGGAGCCCTCAAGCGGGGTCAGGAGATATCCGGGGTCCGCACATCCCAAGTGCGCCTCTTTAGGAGATATTAAGAGTTCACACACCAAGTGCGCCTCTTTAGGAGATATTATGGATTATTATGGGGTCTATACCTCCCTAGTGTCCCTCTTAATGGGAGGAAAAGTGTAAAATATCCAAAATTTGCTAGCCTAGTAAAGTGTTGCATGTAAAAACATATGGGTTACTGTGACAATGACAAGCTGTCCTCTAAATTTGTGTCAAAAAGCATATGTTAATTAATGCATAAAAGGAACTAAGGTAACACTCATTAAAAGAGGTGGGGTATAGGTGGGTGGGGCATAAATGGGTGAGGCACAAGGGGTGGCACCAAGGGGGCGGCGAAATTAGGTTTTGCCTAGGGTGGCAAAAATCCTTGCACCAACCCTGCCCCTATGGCCAGCTGGGGAAGCAGA
The DNA here is from genome assembly GCA_037306005.1 of Rhinophrynus dorsalis. NCBI lineage: Eukaryota > Metazoa > Chordata > Amphibia > Anura > Rhinophrynidae > Rhinophrynus > Rhinophrynus dorsalis. The sequence goes on from CM074718.1 coordinate 474,547,363, forward strand.
GAGAATGCTCTCATACTTCAGGATTGTCATAGAACCTGTGATATGTGAGGGAGAGCATCCCTTCCACATCAACAGCAGTTCACAACCCTCCAGCTTCTGACTGAGGGCTATTACTGCATAGCAAAGTACAGGGCGATCACAACTTTGCCAGCTTCAGGTAGGCGAAGTTGAGACTGTAAACTCAGAAAGCAGAGGCTGTTATCGTAGATTAGTGAATGTGGTGAAGTGCTAAATTAACATATATTAACATATAAACACACCCCCAGGAAAAAGATAATGGCTAATTATGCTTTATTTCCATATGGAAATAGGCCATTGTCGATGTGATGAGTGAAAATTCGCAAAACTGGTGAAGGCATGTTGGATGGATGTTGATGTGGGCATGTGATGTCGAAGACACTTTAGTGCATACTGTCGATATACCTTTGACACTGTTCAACAGGGCACTGATATTTTGAGCCCTCTTCGACCTTTAGTGAATCTCAGCCAATGTATTGATCCAGCAAAATAGATGAATTCACTAATTAGAGCAAGGCTGGACAATTTGAGGCACACCAGTGTAGTAGCCGAATCTTAATTATGAACATTAATCTGTCAATTAATGTAGAATAATTAAGTAATAAGTTACACCACTAATATTTGTTACATTTCTTAGTATTATGGTCGAATATGTGGATAGAAAATACACAAAACATTGTAATATTATATGTAAATTTAATATTATAAAATATAGCAAGTAACAGGCTATACATTATGATAACAGTAACTATGACAAAAAACAAACAATGAACAAACTGCAACATATAACTTACAAATGTCCCCAGCCCTTGGCTGGGGCTAAGGAGAGAGAGAGCTGATGGTCTACATCTTCAGTACAGTCCAGAGGAAGTCCTGAATCCCCCTTCCCTCTGCTTTTTTATTCCCAGTGGAATGTTTTATGGGAGGTAACTTCCCTAGAGTAGGCTGGCCTATGATGTCACTGCTAGAAGCACATGGCCTACACACTGCCCCTAGTGGACCCTCCAAAGCATTAACATTATTATGCTTTATTTATGACATAAATCATTAATTACTAATCAGTACAATCCACCCTTTGACTTATGTCATAAAACAATACCTCTTGAATCTCCCTGGTTTGTAATACTACCTGCCCCACAACAAAACCCTTAAAAACAATAACCATTTACCCATAAAGTTATGGCACTTCATTGCCCATTCATATGTTCACCATTGACCACGTGCATCACCAATTGGGAGTCCTTGGCCTAAAATAGGCACATACCCACCCTTATGGTGAACTCAGACTTTTTTTTATTAAATCAACCAATGATATTGTATTCATGTGAGGATATGAGGTGGAGCTTAATATAGTATTAGACACAACAACCCCATAACACCTGTAAATCATGACACGGCAGAACAGTCACTGGAGCTAGATTCCTGTAGCTTATGGTTGGTCTGTGTGCCTGACATTAGTCCTGGAAACTGGATACTCTCTTCTTGGACATTTTTTTTTTTTTTTTTTATCTCATAGAACTTGAAGAATGGAGACAGAGATGAAAGAAATAATTTGAGCAGAGACGTAGGATATTGGAAAATAACAGTTCATGTGTGCAGGGACTTTTGTGTGTTTTGTGGTCACTTTTTTCCCTTTATTCCATTTACCACCTTGATATAACACAGGTTCCTGGTTCCTGCTATTGCTGCTTCATTTTACCTACTCTCATCACTCTCAGCTGCAGTATTTCTTCTCGCAGCAACAGTTGAGCTTAGTGTCCAGAGCTGCTTCTTCTCCTTCTGGCTCATGAGTTGCTATAAAATCTCCTTGCTGCAAAGTTCTTGAATGAAAACACAGGCAATGACGAACACAAACAGAAAAGGCAGATGAGTTTGTGCCAATCATCACAAGTAACTATTTGGTTGTTGTCTTAACTATATTTTACCCTATGGAGGTAGGTAAATGCCTACAAATCTCCTGCAAACTCTCTCTTTCACATCCACCACACTCCTGATTCACAGATAAACACAATACCATTTCCCTGCTTCACAGATTAAACTGAACAACTAAAAATAAAATCAGGTAGAATTCACCACCCTTACAATTCAAACTTGCAGTATAACTAAAAATGTTTACTTTCTCTTATCCCTCGTGACTATAAATTGACAACTCTGAATTCCCAATACCTTGCAATGATAGGGGTATACAATGCAATCCCTCCTCCTTAGATCTGAACTTAAACCAAGAAAGGATAAACACAACCAGACAAAACAGAATAAAACCCCTCACCCATCCATTTTCCAAATAACTTTGGATATGCCAACTTAGAAGTATTGTGAACTTGTCAATAACTTATAAGAGAAGAGTATGCACAAGTTCATAGTTCAGACATGTGAATAATAAGAAAGACAATAATACAAGACACGTTAAATAGCTGATCATAGATAGTAATCCCTTATGCATATAAATATTAAATGTGAATCTTCATCTTGTATTGCATCTGTGTTCCGATTTTCACATCTGACTTCTGCTATATCTAAAGGGAAATAAAACGGATCACAGTTACTTTTCCTCGTTATATATATCAACCACTAATTTGTACACTGCAAAGGCAATTATAAAACCTAAATCTGCTTTTAGTTAATTAATTTCTGTTATCCTATAACACCAGCAAGTATGTATATGGATATATTCCTGCAACCATCCATTTAATAAACTGCTTGTTTAACAAGGCAGCTTTCTTAATTCTTAAACCAATCAGTTTTTTTAGCTGCTTTCTGCTTTTTGAGTCAAACTTAGCAGGAGCACACAATCAAAAATGGCCAACTTAAAACATACCTAATACCTCTCCACCCTTCAGGTTTAAGGCTGTAGCCACTACCCTTCTCAGGGACTAATGGGTTCATCTACTTACCCAACCGCTAAACCACAAATGTCTTCATCATGGGGGTGACCGCCCCCTTAAATCACAAATGTGTCATCATCATGGGGTTAAAGGCTATAGCCACTACCCTTCTCAGGGACTAATGGGGTCATCTCCTATCTTTTGCCCTCCCCATATTCACAGTTTAAAAGGCTGTAGGCCAGTATCTTGGTTATTCAAAATTTTTGAACCCAAGAGCTATGGTTTCATCCTACCTCTCTGCCTTTTTCTGGACTTTCACTCAATAAAAGGCTATAGGCCAATATGTCTGCAATTCAAAAATATCTGAACTGCTAAACAGCTATGGTTTCCTCCTATCTCTCTGCCTTTTTCTGGACTTTCACTGAATAAAATGCTATAGGCCAATATGTCTGCAATTCAAAAATATCTGAACTGCTAAACAGCTATGGTTTCCTCCTATCTTTTGCCTTTATTCCAGATATGCTCATTTTTAGGGGGGAGAGTACACAATAAGTTTTAAATGGCTTCAACTATTATCACTTCCTTTGTTAAAAATGCTCACTAGTTAAAATATTCTACCAAAACCAAATAGGACAAAAAGGAATTATTTTACCATTTTTCTTTTCATCTGTTACCAATTCCTGCATGCACTCTGATTCCTTAGTCCTGGATATTAAGACTGAAAAACATACTCCACAAAATGATTAGTTTAAGCATTTAAAAATAATACATCTTCTACTATGCAGGTTTATTATCTCATACAGACAAGACAACCCACCCCCACAAAGTGTACACAAGGAGTTTTCCCCCAGCTGTAGCTGAAAAGGATGGTCTCTTACATCACCATCCCCCAAACATGTGATTCACTGTTCTAGCTAGGTTGTACACAGAACTGTTAAAGGGTGGTCTTTCCTTCTTGAGTCATAATCATATATATTTATACACATACTAATATCTGCTTTACTAAACTTTCCTTTTCTTAATAACACATTTTTAGGAAAAAACAGTTTAGCTACTAATCTAATCAGTTTAGTCCTAGTATCCTTTGAACTAACACAATTAAACATCCTTACATACCAAACCAGTTTAAATTAGTTCACCTACTTTAAAACCTGGGCAACAAGGAACAGTTAAAAGTCTTTTCATATGCAAATGGAGGCAAACAATGAAACTAGATCTCAATACTGCACACCCACACCATGTGGTCAATGGAGAATGAATCTCACATGGTCAGAGGCAAAAAGTAAAATAGTTTTTTTACCAAACATTGCTTACAACCATACCTGGGAACTTCCAGTTGAGGGCTACCCGGAGGGTAGTCCTCTGTTCACCAGGGGGGTGACAAAAATGACGCTAATCGCGTCAAAAAGGGGCGGGGCTTGCCGCGAGTGGGGGGGGGGGCTTAATCCTTTGAGTGCCAGAGTGGTACGGAATGCATTGCAAAGCAATGCATTCCTTACCACTCTGGCACTCAGAGGGTTAAAGGTGGGTTAGAGGTTAAAGGCTGGGGACTGAGGATCAGCAGGAGAAAAAGCGGATGTGGCAGAGTTTCAATAGAAACTCTCCACATCCGGAGGAATCAGCCTCTGCCCCGGAGACCCGGTAAAGCTCTGTCAAAACCGGAGTCTCCGGGGCAAATCCGGAGAGTTCCCAGGTATGCTTACAACACAAAAATAAACACAATAATTCATAACTATTTTCTACAGCAAGAGATACCTTAGAAACCAAATATAATCCCTCTCTCTAACTCGTTAGGCTATCTGCTTTCATTCCAGCAAAATCAAATCATTATCAATTTATTCATTTCTACAGACAAACAATTTATTGTAATGTATAATATTTGTATTTTCCCCAATATTAAAGCATAATCCCATCCTCGTCGCCATTTGTAGTAGCCGAATCTTAATTATGAACATTAATCTGTCAATTAATGTAGAATAATTAAGTAATAAGTTACACCACTAATATTTGTTACATTTCTTAGTATTATGGTCGAATATGTGGATAGAAAATACACAAAACATTGTAATATTATATGTAAATTTAATATTATAAAATATAGCAAGTAACAGGCTATACATTATGATAACAGTAACTATGACAAAAAACAAACAATGAACAAACTGCAACATATAACTTACAAATGTCCCCAGCCCTTGGCTGGGGCTAAGGAGAGAGAGAGCTGATGGTCTACATCTTCAGTACAGTCCAGAGGAAGTCCTGAATCCCCCTTCCCTCTGCTTTTTTATTCCCAGTGGAATGTTTTATGGGAGGTAACTTCCCTAGAGTAGGCTGGCCTATGATGTCACTGCTAGAAGCACATGGCCTACACACTGCCCCTAGTGGACCCTCCAAAGCATTAACATTATTATGCTTTATTTATGACATAAATCATTAATTACTAATCAGTACAACCAGCTGTTCAGTACTACATTTCCCATCATCCAAGGCCTCAACAGCTAGAGTGTTATAGTTTTGCCATCCCTGGGCTTGTAGACTGTGACCATAACATTTTAATTTCACCCCTGTGCAGAGCATCAGAAAGCAATTTCATTATAAATTATAGTTTGTCTACAAACTACAAGACATAAGTGATTTTACAGGGTAAAGGGGAATCATCTCTTAAAGGGATAGTAATACTTCATTTTAACTTTATTTTATTTTGTAGGCATTAAAAAAACATGAAGAATGATATAAGTCTTATCTCTGAAACCTTTATGGTTTAAGAGATATTCACAAACAAAGTTTCCCCCCCCTGTTCCACCAGATCAGAAGGGAGATGCCCAGATAGACTGCAGAGAAGGACAATCTTCAATTAAGATAATGGAAAAAGCTGAAAACCTTGTCAAGGGGGGAAGGGCTTTCATTGTTTTCATACAAAGAAAATTGTCCCCTTCTGTTATCTGTACTGTCATACAACCAGACTCACATCTGAGAAGAGATGGCTTACACTAGGTAAAAGGGGCGGGGAGGGGAACTTTGCTTGCAAATATCTCATAAACCATAAAGGTTTGAGAGATAAGACTTATATCGTTCTTCATGTTTTTTTAATGCCTACAAAATAAAATAAAGTTAAAACGAAGTGTTACTATCCCTTTAAACCTGATGAGTGTTGTGGCAATCGTCCCAGAATCTTGTGCCATGATACAATACTGCAGAACTGTAGCCTCTCACCATTCATGGCATTGGTAAAGGTGAAACAGGCACTAGATGAAATGAGAGGCTGACCAGGAGATCTGGAGAACTAAGAAAAGCTAGTATGTTTGTGTATCATTAATCACTATTCTACAGATGTGTGCAACCTTCAGGCTATTTCTCTATAGAAATAAAATCTTACAATAATATAAAAATAAAGAGCACTAAGTATGTCTCACCCCACCCTAACAGTGTAACAGGAACTGCAAAAATCAAGATCCTGCTTCTATAGGGTTAACTTGTGACATGCACACATACACAATCCTGCATTTACATGTATACTGTAGAGAAAAGGTGTAGGACCAAAATAATGCTTGTGAACCACCACAAATTGGTCCCAACTTCACACAATGCCCTACAATCTTTTGTTCAAGTGTAGGAGTCTGTTTAATGGTACCATCCCCTACACCATGGTATGTATATATATATATATATATATATATATATATATATATATATATATATAAATATCATTCACGGTTTAGCAATTTTGGAACAAACCAACTTCACAATAGGGAACAATTGGTAATAGCCACTGATTTAAATGAGGCTCTTAACTCATTGAATGATTTACAATACATTGGATATGTCTCTAGCATTCAAGGGGTTAAATAAGCTCCATTTAACCCTTTGACTGTTAGAAGGTTATCCAACACATTGCAGACAATGTGTTGAATACTCTTCTGGCATTCAAAGTGTTAAATCATTGGAATTTTCATTAATCCCCTTTGCTCCTCTTTAGTTCTTTGAATCCTGCCCTTATTTGGCAGCAGCATATGTAGAGTTGCTATGTGCCCATTTCTGGATCAGTGCTCTCTTGATCTAGAACATGTTGTGAACTTGTCAGACTTCTGCACACTCACTATATCTGGTATGTGTTAATAGCTGCAATTATCCATTTATATTGTAAATAAAAGGTTATATGTTGGGTGGGATTAGCACCTTATATTTCTTGCAGTTGTACCAATTTTCCTGCTGTCCCTTTTAAAGAAAATCAAACCCGAAACTGATAGAATCAGAAATGACAACAATTGCATTGAAGCAGGAATCTTATTTGAAAGACAAATTATGTAAAATATTTTTTTACCAAAATGTCAAGGGCTTCAGAACGTCCATGAATGTAAAATAACCTTTTTCAAAGAGGGCACAAAAGACCTGACATTACCCTGCCTCATGTGGCTGAATGCTTCCCGTCCTTCTAAAATATTAGACTAGTGTCCCCCACCTTAGTCTTTGGGACTCATGAACAGGTTAGGCTTTCAGACTCCCCTGCCTGAGCACATATAAGTGATCAGTGGGTCATTGTGACTACTCTTCCTGTGCTTAATCCTTTGAGTGCCAGGGGGATACACAACGCATTGCTTTGCAATGCGTTGTGTACCCCTGTGCCACTCAAAGTGTTAAGTAGGGATATTCGTGTGCCTGAATACTGGAGCTGGCTTTCTGGGGGCTGAGTAACTAATTTGCTTAATGGGGTTTTACAGGCATGTATACAATCAAATGAAATGGAATATTGCAATGCAATGCATTGGAGACCTCTCCAGCATTGAAGAGGTTAACCTATTGATTGCCAGAGATGTATCCAACGTATTGTAAGCCGTTGGGTTCCTCTCTGGCACTCAAAGTTTAAAGTTTCCATCCTACATAATAATTCACTAGGATGTTTGTCGCGATGCAGTTATGCGCAGTAGAAACTATCTGTGTTCGGGCAGTCTCTACTGCGCATGATTGCATCGCTTGAGTGAGGCGACACAAGACTGCATCGCGTAGAGCAGTGAGGTAACCGCCTCCTAACATTACCTGGACCCTGGCCCATGTACACGGGCTTTTACATTAGTTTAAAAATTAAAGGATTTTTTTAGAATGTTTCCATATGGTGCTGTTGGCTTGCCCCAGAATTGATATGCCCCTTAGTGTCAATTCCATCAAAAACGTCCCATTTGCCAAAACTGCAAGTCTGGGACTGTATGCAAAGTCTAGATTCTAGCAGCCAGGTCTGCTAAAGAAAGAAATGGAAGGAGAAAAACACCCTATCACTTTCCCCAGGGTAGATAGAGGCTTACTGGGAGAAAGAGTTGGAGTGTGGCAAATTGCCATGAGAGGGAGAATGGTAAAAGATGAGGGAGGTTTAGATTGCTAAAGGTTTTTATTGGTCTGTTGTGGTGCAACTGTTTTGGCTCAGAATTACTCTAGTTTTCTGTTGGACCCTTAGAGTGTTGGAGAATTTCTGCATGTCAGAGTAGGGTGTGTTTACACCCAGCTTGATAAACATGCTGAAACCTGGATGTTCCTTTTGACTTTATTTTTCGAGTACAAATCTGACTATAATAAACACACCAACACTTATGCACCATGAGGCTCTCCAGCTGTATTGTACAACTCTCATCAGTGCTACATGTAAACTACACAGATGTTGCTCAAATAGAGTGACGAGGGCTGATAATAGTGATCATGTGTCTTTCCCTGTGATGCCCATGGCTGAATTTACATCCCAGGTGCCTCCAGGTAAGGTACATTAGGCACCCTTATCTCCACCCATGACCATACCCCAACTCCTCACTTCACTTCTCAACCTCTTGGTTGCTATAAAGAGATCTCCAATGCATTGCATTATAATGAGTTAGAAATCTCTATAGTCTCTATCATCCAAGGGGTTAAAAATAATAGAATGCAGAGGGCTATATAAACTGGTCAGTGACACTGACATGGACCTGGCCACACCCACAATTTAGAATGTGAGTGTGGCCAGCACAGCTGAGGAACCCCTCAAAATTAGGAGCTCTAATCAGTTGCCTGTGTTGGCTATTGGGAAATCCAGCCCTGGTGATGTATTGTGCCTGGAGAAAGGGAGGGGTATTACAAGGGCAGCACACTCCATTTCAAAATAATACACAGTATAGCACTGTCTCTAAGAGGTGGAGAGGAAGACAGCTTCCCTTTGGACAAAAGCAGCAACTACAAAAAAAAAAGTAAAAACAACTATATAAACAAAAGTAATTTGGACTTTTTTTATAATTAACCCTTTGAATGCCAGAGGTGTGCGCAATGCATTGCTTATTAGGGCAAGGGATATAAAGGCACACTGTAATTTAAATGTGTTACTGCCTCTTTAAGGTATAAGTTTCAACAAGATCTTTGTTGTCTCCTAGTATCCTTTGCTCTCTCTATAAATTTCTGATTTTATTAAAAGAGCAGGCGCCTCCTATTATGCTTTTCTTTCTTTACTTCATACAGTAGCAGCAAAGTACACTTTTTATCACATGAAAGAAAAAACATTTAGAATTCAAACATAGTAACCCCACCGCTTTAAGATACTGTCCACCAATCCCCTTCTAGCATCACTTATAAATTAAACATCTGTAGTACTTTCTGCCTTTTTCTTTGCTGCTCCAATAGAGGATAAGTACTGCATTTCAAGTTTAATAAATTATTGTGTTTAAAAGTGTAAATAACCCTTTCATTAACTTGGTTGCTTGTTCATGCGTCTTGTACTCTTATTTGCTCTCTCTGCCGCTTATTTTATCTTCCTTTGTCTCCATTTTGTCATACTCAGCTTGTGACTGCTTTTAATGCATCTTGTATTACTACTTTTTCCCTCTGCCGCTTATTTATTTCCCCTTTTGTGTGTTTGTTTCGTCATTATTCTTTTTTCCACTCTAGAGTCAGCCTGTGGTTTGCTTGAATAGCTGGTGCCTCTCTGTCAACATGCCGTGAACAGACAGCGGTATGGCGTGTGCTCTATCCGTCCTATTTAATTCCAGTTAGTGTGAAGCTGTGGTGGCCATCTTGGTTTTGGTTTTAGACTGCTCCTTCACTATGCGCATGCACACAAAAGCAGCGCAACGTTTAACTTGTTACTCTGTGAGGAAACTTCAGTCAGAGCTATACAGAGCGATTTTTTTCTTGCATTCTAAGTATTATATACATTGATTATCTCATTTTATCATTCCCTTTATTGTTTATTACCATTTATTATCACTTATACATTTTGTTCCTTGGTAATATTTATTTATTGTTATAATTGTATTACTATTTGAGTATTATTTGAATAATATTTGGAGAATATGTCTTCTAAGAATAGATCTCCTTCTACCCCTCCCCTAATTAGACTAAAAAGAATCCCTCATTTCTCTCAGGGCAGAAATGGGCAGTCTTGAAATTCAAAATATATGTAGTGTATCTGTAGAAACATTTTCTGACACCCATATTCAGAATTTAATGGATGCGACTGTCAGTTACATCTGCCATATCTTCATGCATGAACGCCATGTCAGAGAATTTTGTAAAATCTCTTACTGAGGTTTTTCCCTCAAAATCTAAGAATTTCCCTAATGAACATTCAAAATCTTCTCACGAATTAGAGAAGTCTAATGAATATGATAATTCCTCTGATGATTCTGTACAACAAACTGCCATTGGCAAAAGAAAATCCAAGCTGAAACATTGTGACAAAATCTGTATATAAATTTCATTATAAAAGAGATAAGAATCCCAAATATGATGATTGTGGCTCAAAAACACTAAAAAGACCCTCATCTCGGGAGGTAGAACTACCGAGAAAGATACCAAAACAGTATGAAAGACCTGATTCCTCTTCTTTTTCTTCCTCTAATGAGGATGATGTTTTGGAATCGGAGGATATTTATGACCCCTCAGAGGTTTATTCTGATGATAACCCTATCAGGAAAAAGGATAATAATAAAAATGCCTTGTCTCATGAAAAAGACTCCAAAACAATTTTGGATGAAAGAGGCCAACCTTTATTTGACCTGGACGAAATCATACATCCTAGATCCTCAGAATGGGTACCTAGTAAGCATGTATCCAAGTTTATAGAACTATGGATTACAAGACCATTAGAAACTGCTACAAAGAATGATGAGTATGTCAAACCTAGTATCAGCAAAATATGTGATACCTCCTAATACTGACCCTTGCATTGTGCAATACTTGTCCAAATCTGGAAAAGATCCCAGAAAGGGAATGAATAGATCACTCAAAATTTGCAGGACAAGTTGTTAGATGTAGTTGTCCCACTTGCCAAAATGTATGAATTAACTAAGTAATCGGTCAGCAATAAACCCCTCTTGATACTAATATTATTAGAGGGTGGATTCAAAGACCCTTTTGCTTTTTAGGAAATGCAAATACTGCTCTGTCCAGAGAAAGATGCAAGTCTATCCTATTGAAAATAGACCACAAACGTACTTGAAATGGCTGATTCAGAGGCAGGCCCTGAAGCTAAAGGAATGTTATTCTGAAATTCTTTCATTAAAGAATTGGGCAAATTTGTTAATACATTTACATCTCTTGATAAGGCCCAAACCTCTATGAATAAAGATTTCTCAAAAAAAGTTTTGGGAAGGCCGGGAAAAGTAGGGGTAGTTCTTCCAGCCGATCATACCATGGTCCTCAGAGAGGACAATCCAGATTTTTTCAAAACCCCCCTTCATACGGTAGAGGATACAATTCCTTTGAGAATAGGTCATCCAATCCATTTTTCCCCGAAGACTAAGATTATGGAGGTCCAAAGCATCCAGAGGACAGTCACATTCCAGAACTTTCTCAGGTAAGTCTAAGTCAACATCTTTGTCCCCATTTTTGTTCCTGTTGGGCTCAAACTACGTCAGATGAATGGATTTTGGATACAATCAGAGGGTACAGATATAATTTTATTCTCTACCCATTCAAACTATAGTCCCTCCTCTTTTCTTGTTTTCAGAACAAGAAAGGAAACGGGTAGATTCAGAAATCAAAGCATTAGAGGTGAAGGGGACCATAACTCAAGTACCTTTCCAAAACCTAGATTATATCAGCAACATATTCTTGGTAAGGAAAAAAGATTCAGGTCTAAGACCCATTATAAACCTAAAAGAACTAAACACTCACATTACCTATAGACATTTTAAGATGGAAGGAATTCACTACCTTAGAGATCTTTTGATACAATCAGATTGGATGGTGAAGATGGATCTCAAGGATGCCTATCTGACGGTTCCAGTGTCTCACCTTTTTCAACCTTTTCTACAATTCGTTTGGGAAGGAAAGAAATGGCAATTCACTTGCCTACCTTTCGGCCTGTCATCTTCAGCCCTATGGTATTTCAACAAGTTGATGAAACCAGTGATTTCCTTTCTGAGAAGCAGGAGAATACGTCAAATCATTTATCTAGACGACATGCTTATCATGTCACAAGAGAGGTAGACTCTCTTATCTCACCTCCAGTTAACTATTCAGCTTCTCACCCAATTAGGATTCTTGATAAATTGGGGGAAATCAATTCTTCAACCCACTCATTTCTAGGGTTCATTATCAACTCTCTGACTGCATTACTTCTCCAACCCAAGAAGAAATTAAAAATGCTTCGGAGAGAGATCTGGTTATTATTAAAGAAAGATCTTATTTCATTGAGATCAATGGCAAGGATCTTAAGACTTCTATCTGCTTAAATTCAGACAATATTTCCAGGCCCCCTTGCATTACAGAGCTCTTCAGAGGTTAAAAACCCTGCACCTTTGGAAAGGTCTGAATTATACAGATTTCTTTCCCCTTTCAATAGAAGCAAGGGAAGAACTAGCATGGAATGGCAGAGCGATCTTTGGATTGAATTCAGATCTGGTTATAGAATCAGATGCCAGCAAGACAGGATGGGGAGCTCGATGCGGAGAGATCACTACCAGAGAAAAATGGTCAAATACAGAATGGGACCTGCATATCAATTGCTTAGAATTGCTAGCAGGCTCGTTTGCAATTCGAAGCCTGATGAAAGACATTTCAAATTGTTGTATTCTACTCAAGATGGCCAATGTATCAGCAGTAAAATACATCAACCGTCTTCGAGGGACCAAGTTCAAGACCTTAGCAAATCTGGCAAAGGAATTTTGGAATTTTTGCCTGGACAAGAACATCTCTGTTCAAGCAGAATGTCTCCCAGGGCTCAAGAAGATTTTTTAATTATGGGGTCCCCTAGAAACAGATCTCTTTGTATCAAGATTAAACAAACATCTTCCTAAATTGAAAATGCATCTACGTATGTTTTTAGTGTGATTTCATTGCAATCCCATTGAAATAATATAAATTTGAAGGTGCAAACACATACAGTTTTACCAAATAATGTTTTACAATGAGGCTAATGTAGTAAGAGGCACTGGAACAATTCTAGAGAAAATCAGCTACACCAAAGGTGGCAAATAAACATTATCTTTGATTTAAATGAGACTTTGCAACCTTTGGATGCTACAGAAGTCTCCATTACATTACAAAGCAATGCATTCAAGACCACTTTGGCATACAACAGGCACATTTAAATTAATTGCAATGTTGAAAAATTAATCTGTTCCCTATGTTGCAGTTGTTATAATCTAGGTACAGAGCGATAATAAAAGAACAGCACACTTTAATGGAGGATAACAGGCCATAGCTTTACTGATACAGTATATATGGCAATAACACTGAAAAACTTGCCGAAAAATATAATATACTCAAAATGGAAAACCACGCATGGCATGGGTGGTTGCTCTGCAATGCATTACGTACCCCATCTGGCACCAGTGGGTAACACCTGTAATCTAGGGCTGGATTGTCTGCCTAGGAATGCATTTATTATCAGCCTTAAAATATGACTGTACCCATCCCATTATAAACAAGGCAAGGGCAAGCTGCCCAGCTGTGACAAACATGAAAAACAACAACAAACAAGGATAATTAAAGGGTGAGAGGGATGCTTCAATGCTGCTGCCAGCCCATGAATGCTGCGGGCAGCTGGTTCCCCCAGGAAGCCACCCCTAGCAACTCCACTCTCTGCTTGACTAACTTCCCTAACCCTTCCCCATGACCTGCTGCCTTCTACCTCCACAGAGAACTGATTTGATATGGGCGTACTGCTGGGATGCAGGAGAGACTGGAGATGGATAGAATGTTTTTGTTTAATTAAAAACATTGTTCCGCAAAAAGGGACAATGATGACAGGGACAGTGATATCACTTGTCCAGTTCCTATGTTATTCTATGGAGCCAATGCACTAAAATGTCTTCAACTTTGGAGATGTTAGTGCATAGGTTCCATAGAATAACACAGAAACTCTAGAACAGCGGTTCTCAACCCTTGCCCTCAGTGGCTACTAACAGGCCAGGATTTGAGAATTTCCTTTTAAGAGCACAGGTTAGTTAATCAATATGAACGAGCCTCTGATCAACACATTTGTGTTCTAGCAGGGAAATTCCTAAGTCCTGGCCTGTTAGTGGCCACGGAGGGCATGGGTTGAGAACCTCTGCTCTAGAAGTGATATAACTGGAGAAGTCACCTCCACTTTATCACCTCTTTATCACGCCTTAGTGAATAAACCCATACATGTTTGTATAGGGAGAAAAAAAAGAGGTTTGAATAGCTCATCACTGTGAAGGAACATTACATATATTTTCTTGTTCTATGACAGGTGTAGTCAACTGTTGGACCTCCAGATGTTGGGGACTACAACTCCCATCAAGCCAACAGTAAGAGGTCCCACAATTGTCTTCTGTTGCTGCATAAGATGTACACAGTCAGGAACTACTCTATCAAGTTTCTGTCTGTGTTATGCTACTGCAGTCTGATCCTGCCCACAAAGTAACACTGAAATGCCAGGAATATTTCCTCTGCATGTGACTGCCCAGTTCCTGAATAGTTACCATCCCAAGAACTAATCATGCTTGCCCTCTCTCGTTGAGGACTTATCACACGTCTCTATTTTTATCTGTTGGTATGTGTGATTGCAGGCTTATGTTTACAGATATAAGGCCTTTGTACAATGATAATTAATCCCCAGTGCATCATAAAGAACAAATAAAAAATGCCCACATTTCCAACTGATTTAAATAGGGCTTTTAACACTCTGAATGTTAGAGGTGTCCAATATATTGCAAAACAATGCATCTGCAGCCTCTCTATAATTTATGGGATTAAAAACCCCATTTAAAATGGCTATTTGTATTTGCCCCTTATGTTGCAGTTAGTATAACCCAAATTTACACCTCCTTTCTTCATGCATAAGACCCATGGATTCACTACTACCTGTTTCCACTTAATAAGGAAATCCTTGTTTTCTGATAGTGCTAGCCAGGCTCTTTAACCCTTTCATTCATGTTCCTCCTAAAGTGAGCACTAAATTAGTTAAAGGAATACTAGAACCTAAAATGATCTATTGTTATATACACTGAAATACCTTCTACTCCATGGTAGCCTCTAAAAATTCTCTGAGGCCTAAAATCTAGTTTTACATGTGCTCAATGGGTTTTGATCCCTGCCTTTCTAGGGCTTCCATTATAATAGCAATACAATTGGTATCTGAGAAATAAAAGTGTTGTATTGCCTGAAAGTTACCTTTAGATAATGTAAACAGCTTTTCTGAATAAAAGTTCTAATCTCAATACATAACCATTTTAAATTCAGCACAAACAATTAGCCAATTGTATCCATATACAACAGCCTAGACATGCATTACAACGCAAGTTCAGGATTAGATTTTAGGAATAACATAAAATACCAAAATTTTACAGATGCTAGCTTGAAGTACATTATATTTAAAATTATATAACCTAACTGCTTTTTTTTGGTGTTACTGTCTCTTTAGACAACACTATTTAAGCTCTTCTGCATCGGAACAACAAATGTACCATACAGCTCTGCCAAATTTTGATTACTCTTTTAAACCATTCAGTGATGGGTTCTCACCTTAGAGTAGGTATAGTCAGTTGTTGGACATCCAGCTATTGGGAACTACAGCTGCTGCCAGTTGGTAGATTACTGGAGATGAGGGGAGCTGAAGGTTGAAAGATTGACTAGAGGTAACACTGCAATTGTTTGCTTTGATTGCAAGGGTGTCCACCATGGTCTGTCTGGTATTCTATTGAAATGTCCCCGCTATTTGTCGACCATCAAAAGGGCGACATCAGAATGTCACTCGCATCAAAAGGGAGACATTCTGATGTCACCCGCTTAAGGGTTGCTATGTAGGCAATCTGAGCACTGCCATGTAAAGAAAAAGAAAATATCGATAAGATGCATTAACATCAACACACATTCATGCATGTAATGGTACACCTACAGTGCCTTGCAAAAGTATTCACCCCCCTTGGCATTTTTCCTATTTTGTTGCATTACAACCTGGAATTGAAATGATTTTTGGGGAGTTTATATCATTTAATTTACACAACATGCCACTTTGAAGATGCAAAATATTTTTAATTGTGAAACAAACAAGAAATAAGACAAAAAAAACAGAAAATTTGAGCGTGCATAACTATTCACCCTCCCAAACACAATACTTTGTAGAGCCACCTTTTGCAGCAATTACAGCTGCAAGTCTCTTGGGTTACATCTCTATAAGCTTGGCACATCTAGCCACTGGGATTTTTGCCCATTTTTCAAGGCAAAACTGCTCCAGCTCCTTCAAGTTGGATGGGTTCCGCTGGTGTACAGCAATTTTTAAGTCATACCACAGATTCTCAGTTGGATTGAGGTCTGGGCTTTGACTAGGCCATTCCAAGACATTTAAATGTTTCCCCTTAAACCACTCGAGTGTTGCTTTAGTAGCATGCTTAGGGTCATTGTCCTGCTGGAAGGTGAACCTCTGTCCCAGTCTCAAATCTCTGGAAGACTGAAAGGTTTCCCTTAAGAATTTCCCTGTATTTAGCACCTTCCATCGTTCCTTCCATTCTGACCAGTTTCCCAGTTCCTGCCGATGAAAAACATCCCCACAGCATGATGCTGCCACCACCATGCTTCACTGTGGGGATGTTGTTCTTGGGGTTATAAGAGGTGTTGGGTTTGAGCCAGACATAGAGTTTTCCTTGATGGCCAAAAAGCTCAGTTTTAGTCTCATCTGACCAGAGTACCTTCCTCCATATGTTTGGGGAGTTTCCCACATGCTTTTTGGCATACAGCAAACATATTTGCTTATTTTTTTCTTTAAGCAATGGCTTTCTTCTGGCCACTGTTCCGTGAAGCCCAGATCTGTGGAGTGTACGGCTTAAAGTGGTCCTATGGACAGATACGCCAATCTCCGCTGTGGAGCTTTGCAGCTCCTTCAGGGTTATCTTTGGTGTCTTTGTTACCTCTCTGATTAATGCCCTCCTTGCCTGGTCCGTGAGTTTTGGTGGGTGGCCCTCTCTTGGCAGGTTTGTTGTGGTGCCATATTCTTTCCATTTTTTAATAATGGATTTAATGGTGCTCCATGGGATATTCAATGTTTGGGATTTTTTTTTATAACCCAACCCTGATCTGTACTTCACACAACTTTGTCTCTGACCAGTTTGGACAGCTCCTTGATCTTCATGGTGTCACATGCTTGGTGGTTTTGCAGACTCTGGGGCCTTTCAGAACAGGTGTATATATACTGAGATCGTGTGACAGATCATGTGACACTTACTGTAGATTGCATACAGGTGGACTTTATTTAACTAATTATGTGACTTCTGAAGGTAATTGGTTGCACCAGATCTTATTTAGGGGCTTCATAGCAAAGGGGGTGGATAAATATACACGCAGTTATTTTCTTCATTTCACTTCACCAATCTGGATTATTTTGTGTATATCCATTATATGAAATCTAAATTAAAATCCATTTTAATTCTAGGTTGTAATGCAACAAAATAGGAAAAATGCCAAGAGGGGTGAATACTTTTGCAAGGCACTGTACCTACTGGAGGTGCTAGGAACTCCGTGCACCATCGAGTAACCCCATTGCAGATGTGCATGATGTATTTATCCCGGTATTGAGCTCCCGGAAGGAAAAAGGAAACTGGTGGCAGAGTGGCTCCAACAAGGTTTACTCACTGGTGCACAGAGCTCCTGGCACCTCCACTAGGTAGCTGTACCATTACATGTGTGAATTGATGTTAACCCATCTTTTCTATATTTTCTTTTTTTTTTCTAAAAGGCAGTGATCAGATTGCCTATATGGCAAAACCTCACGCGGCCGACATCAGAATGTTGCCCTTTTGATGCTGGCGACATTCTGCTGTCACCCTTTTCATGGTCGCCAAATAGAGGGCAACATTTCAATAGTAAACCGCTCTGTCTTACAGGGCATCTCTCACACAAAGCAATGTGTTTCTCATCCCTCTGGGGTTGGGGGGGAAAGAATCATAATGAAAAGGAACAGTGCACTCATGTTTCCAATTAAAGGGATAGTAACACTTCGTTTTAACTTTATTTTATTTTGTAGGCATTAAAAAAACATGAAGAATGATATAAGTCTTATCTCTCAAACCTTTATGGTTTATGAGATATTCACAAGCAAAGTTCCCCTCCCCGCCCCTTTTTCCTAGTGTAAGCCATCTCTTCTCAGATGTGAGTCTGGTTGTATGACAGTACAGATAACAGAAGGGGACAATTTTCTTTGTATGAAAACAATGAAAGCCCTTCCCCCCTTGAAAAGTTTTTCAGCTTTTTCCATTATCTTAATTGAAGATTGTCCCTCTCTGCAGTCTACCTGGGCATCTCCCTTCTTATCTGGTTGAACAGGGGGGGGATACTTTGTTTGTGAATATCTCTTAAACCATAAAGGTTTCAGAGATAAGACTTATATCATTCTTCATGTTTTTTTAATGCCTACAAAATAAAATAAAGTTAAAATGAAGTATTACTATCCCTTTAAGTAAAAGGCAAGAGTGCTAACTTCATAATACTTCAGTGTTTTTATTAGTAGAACAGAATTCAATGCCTTTGTTACAATGATGATCTGTTTTAAATTAAATAGGGAAGGATTTTTCAGTACAGCCAGCTCAGAACGTGGACAGCGGCTAAGACTTTTAGCTAGAAGGCAAAAGCTGAGCAATTCTGGAGAATGCAAATTGCACCATGGGAGAGGAGGATCTATCAACGCCCATTCATTTAATGGGGCTTTTAATCCATTGAATGCTAGGTAGGTATCCAAGGTATTGCTTTGCTCTGTAGCATTCAAAGGATTAAAATCACCATGTAAACCAATGGGAATTTGCGGAAGTGTTCTGTCCCTTAGGGCGTAGTCTGTATGTTACAGAATTGCTCTCTATTTGATTTCTGCATAAGTCCTTACATTTTCAGAAACCTTTTGAGACATGTATTAAGAAAGAACGGGGACAATTGTGAGACAATCCAGTTAAAATTACCATTCATTTAACTAGGGTTTTTAACTCACAAAATCTCTAGCATTCAATGGGGTAAAAGGCCCATTTAAATCAACAGAAATTTGGGGAATTGTTATTTTCCCCCAATAGTGCAGTTGTTTTTTTTCCAGTTCTTCTTAGAACAACAGCCACACTTTAATTTACAATATAGAAAAGGCTGATCTTTTTTTTCTTTTATGTTTTAACTATTCTTTTTTTTTTCTTTATTTTCACATAGACAGATGGTACATATAATGTAAGCGTGTAAATCACATATCCAGTATAATCACAGCATGAACAGAAGAATAACCGCAAATGTGGGATAATTACTTTGCTTTTATGAGTGTGTGTGTGGGAAATCAAAGTGAGCCAAGAAAATGAGGCATGTAGAGGGGAGCTGGGAGAAACAGGTGGAGGATGGCCACTGGAGGATGAGTGAAAAGAGGAAGAAGAGATGAGGGAAGGACAGAGGGGTTAACAAAGACATTTATATGCTAGTTGTATCAAGTTTATAACAGTGTTTTCTTGTGATCTTTATTGTGTTTTAGGAAATGTCCACCTTTAACGAAATAATGAACAGTTGCCTGGAGTTGGTACCAGGGATATCCTTCTGCCAGAGTGTTAAAGCCAGGATTGTGTCCTAGTGGGTTTAGCAAGCTTGGAAAGTGGGAAAGGTGGTAGTATATTTTGAGGCTGTTTCATATAATGGCTGTGATCTTTGTTAATTTGTTGCAAGGAAGCTTCTAGAGTGGACCACTTGGGGGTGGTCTTCTTGGAGGAGTTTGATCATTTGGGTAAAAAGGGTCTCTTTATCACCGCTTAGTTAATCTCCCCCCAGGTCTTTTGTGCTGAAATCTTGCTGTCATTGCAGATGTTACGAGTTTTCCCAGCACACTTTCATCAAAAGTTTTACTTTTTACTGGGCTTCTCTAGAATGTAGATAATTCTGCACTTTGTGTCTCTTATGTTATTGCATCCTTTACACATTCTCTTAGAAATCTACTGCTAGTTTTGAGAATCACATTAATATGATGCCAACACCATAACAAATAAGTCATAACTGGCCAAAGTAATTAGCTTTCACAAACATTGCTTGAATGCAGTTTGCAAGAAAATGGACCAACATTTTGCAACATAAGTAATGACAGAAGGGCAATTAAATATGATATGAAAGATGGAGAATAATATAGTGTGAAATGGAACAAACATTAGGACAGATGGCATTGGAGGTAGGTGGTGAATTATATGAATTTGGCAAAGAGATCATTAGTTTTATATGGCACAAGAGAGAAGCAGGCTGGGAAAGAGTCAGAGAAAAGCTATTATGTGTTTTTCCAATCTTAAAATGAACTCAAGCTAAAAATAAAACAGGATGGGCCATAAAAATTCCCCAAATTTCCAATTATTAAAAATGGATTTTAAACCCATTGAACGCAAGGAGAGATCCAATTCATTTGTAAATTGCAGATTATGTAGAGAAAACTATATGCTGTTTTTAAGGACAAGATACATTTAAATGGTTGCTCATAAAGTACATTTTTGGTTGTACAACAAGATATCATGTCATACATAAGAGAAGGAAATAAAAAAATATAAATTATCATACACTATGTTTCAAACCAGTCTAAGTTTGTAGCTAATTTTTCAATTATTTTAAAATACTCACCAAACATAACTGGCCTGCGCAGACCCAAACGTGAAAGGATAGTAATGTCGCTTTAAAATTAATTGCCTGAGTCTTCTGTATATTAAAAGGAACAGACTGCGCTATGTCTAAATGCTTACTTCCTTGTTGTTCAAAGTTATGAAGCACTAAAGATCCCCCGCCCGCCCCTTTCTGGTCGCCTCCCACGGAATCTGAGATCTGGTCAAGGCGACCCGGCAGCTGCAGTGAGGGACAAACTTCAGTAAGTATAAGGAAAATCCTGCACCCCTTGAAGAAGGTATTCTTTTAAAAGGTTGCACGTTCTTTTCCGTTCACCATGTCGCAATGATACAAATGGCGACCTGAGAATCTTGCACTGCATGAAAACGCGAGATTCTCAGGTCGCGCTATGTAATGTCGCAATGTAGCTCAATGTGGTTAGTTTTGTTGGACTACAACTCCCATCATCCTCTACCCTCCATTGCCCTGCAGGGAATAATATCAGATGTAGTCTGACACCAACTGGAGAGTCATAGGGTTGCTCCAAGAATATTTAACTAATGAAACTCCACCTCTGCTCCGATTCTGCTTCCGATGCAGGCTGGGTCTCTACTGGCTGCCTGTTATGTGGAGAGTTGTATGAAAAGTATCAGAATGTAATGATCACCATGTGCTACACCTCCAGAGACAAACGTTTCTCAGTGTGACAACTCTCCACATAACAGACAGCCAGCAGAGACTCAGCCTACTTCGGAAGCAGAATCGGAGCAGAGATGGAGTTTCATTAGCCGGTAGAGGATAATTACGGTATCTTTTTAGCTACATTGCGACATTACATAACGTGACCTGAGAATCTCGCTCTTTCATGCATAGTGAGATTTTCAGGTCAACATTTTTATAATGGAGACATGGTGAATGTGATTTGTTGTCGCATACTCTTCTGCGTGTAACCATTTAAAAGTGAACCTTTGACGATGGTGGGCAGGGTTTCCCTTTGCTTACTGAAGTTTGTCCCTCGCTGCAGCCGTCCCGAGCAGATTGCATCTTCTGAATGATGTGGCAGGAAGGGATGAGCGGGGGATATTCAGAGCTTAATAACTTTTGAACTACACAGAAGTACGTACTTAGACATAGCGCAATATTTTCCTTTTAATATACAGAAGACTCCAGCAACACATTTTAAAGAGACAATACTATCCCTTTAAAGAGAGAAAATAATTCAAAAGGTGCATTGTACTAATCACCTGGTAAATAATCATAAGACTGTTGGATAACCATATCAAAAGCATATATCAGTTTGCAAACTGAAGGAACAAAAGCTAGCTGAATCGCCATCTTACACAAAATATTCCAGCAAATAAGAAGTGATACAAATAAAAATGTTTTTTTTTTTTTAAATGTACACAAATCTTACAATTACAACACAAGAGGGGGTATGCACTAAGGTGTTATAAAGAGGTGATAAAGTGGAGATGACTTTTGTGCTGAAATCTTGCTGTTATTGCAGATGTTACGAGTTTTCCCAGCACACGTTCATCAAAAGTTTTACTTTTTACTGGGCTTCTCTAGAATGTAGATAATTCTGAACTTTGTGTCTCTTATGTTATTGCATCCTTTACACATTCTCTTAGAAATCTACTGCTAGTTTTGAGAATCACATTAATATGATGCCAACACCATAACAAATAAGTCATAACTGGCCAAAGTAATTAGCTTTCACAAATATTGCTTGAATGCAGTTTGCAAGAAAATGGACCAACATTTTGCAACAGCTCCGATTCTGCTTCCGATGCAGGCTGGGTCTCTACTGGCTGCCTGTTATGTGGAGAGTTGTATGAAAAGTATCAGAATGTAATGATCACCATGTGCTACACCTCCAGAGACAAACGTTTCTCAGTGTGACAACTCTCCACATAACAGCCAGCCAGCAGAGACTCAGCCTACTTCGGAAGCAGAATCGGAGCAGAGATGGAGTTTCATTAGCCGGTAGAGGATAATTACGGTATCTTTTTAGCTACATTGCGACATTACATAACGTGACCTGAGAATCTCGCTCTTTCATGCATAGTGAGATTTTCAGGTCAACATTTTTATAATGGAGACATGGTGAATGTGATTTGTTGTCGCATACTCTTCTGCGTGTAACCATTTAAAAGTGAACCTTTGACGATGGTGGGCAGGGTTTCCCTTTGCTTACTGAAGTTTGTCCCTCGCTGCAGCCGTCCCAAGCAGATTGCATCTTCTGAATGATGTGGCAGGAAGGGATGAGCGGGGGATATTCAGAGCTTAATAACTTTTGAACTACACAGAAGTAAGTACTTAGACATAGCGCAATATTTTCCTTTCAATATACAGAAGACTCCAGCAACACATTTTAAAGAGACAATACTATCCCTTTAAAGAGAGAAAATAATTCAAAAGGTGCATTGTACTAATCACCTGGTAAATAATCATAAGACTGTTGGATAACCATATCAAAAGCATATATCAGTTTGCAAACTGAAGGAACAAAAGCTAGCTGAATCGCCATCTTACACAAAATATTCCAGCAAATAAGAAGTGATACAAATAAAAATGTGTTTTTTTTTAAATGTACACAAATCTTACAATTACAACACAAGAGGGGGTATGCACTAAGGTGTTATAAAGAGGTGATAAAGCGGAGATGACTTCTCCAGTGATATCACTTCTCTAGTTTCTGTGTTATTATATAGAACTTATGCACTAATATCTCCAAAGTTGGTAAAATCTTAATGCATCGGCTCCATAGAATAACAAAAGACTTGGAAAAGTGATCTCACTCGAGAAGACATCTCCACTTTATCACCTCTTTATAATGCGTTAGTCCATATCCACCAGGTTATCACAAGTTTAGTTTAACAAACAAAACAAGTATGAAATACTGTTGATCCTAAGAGAGTAAAAAGAAAACCCCACTGAAACCATTTCCAATTAAGCCCTAAGTGGGTAAAAAATTCCTTCCTGACTCCAAATGGCAGCAGAATATTTCCCAGGATGAACATCATATCTGCTATGAAACTAACTGTCATAATGCTCAAAATTGTTCTGAGCAAGAAAGATACTTTTTTTTGGAAGCAACAACAGTATATATAAGCACAGCATTTTAAGGCAAAGAATGACATAACATTACTTCCCTTATTATAAAAAATCCCTGCCTTTGTTTTTGTTGAAAGCTATTTTTTTTCTAGTCTTAATGGATGAACTCTTGCTTTTTCTTTGAGTAAATAATTCCTTAGTGAGTTATTTGTACTGTATTTATAAACTGTAATCATATTATCCCATAGATGTCTCTCTTTATAACTCAGATCCTTCAATCTCTTTATGAATTTTGTTGCACATCGCTGCACTTTTTCCAGTTCAGTAATGTCTCTTTTAAGAACTGCTGCCCAAAACTGTACACCATTCTAGGTGAGGCCTTACTAAGGATTTATATAGAGGTAGAAATATATTCCCATCTTGTGCATCTATACCCCTTTTCATGGAGGATAACTCCCTATTTGGTCTTACAGCAAACAGTACCTGCGGGCAGCACTCTGTGTCAAAAGCACTGGATCAAGAGATGAGGTGCCCCAAATTGTTACCTAGGGCCCTATGGAGCCTTAATCCATCTCAGTATACATGCATGTGAATGCTTTTGCTGATATAAAGCTTATCTGTTTTATATTTTTGTTCAAAATCATATTAATTAAATACATTTCCCCATTCTGTCTTCATCATAGGCTTTATTAACAAGTAACTGGCAATCATATCAGTAACAATATGTGTATTTCAAGTGATTTCCATATTTTAATTGCGGTTATTTTTAAAGTGATAATAATGCTAAATATGGAAAATATATATACACGGGGATGAAGAAAACAATGGAAACACTAGAAAATGTAGCAACAAATATGTTTTGTTGTTGGCAGTACTTAAATAACAATTCTTATAATTATTGGTTGTTTTTTTTAGGCTATGTGGTTATAATGAATTATAGATTATCCAGAGTATAAAAGCATATGAAAACAGTATGAATGGCAGACGTTGGATTTTAAAAGAAGGCTGTTGGTGCACTTTTAGCTGGAGCATCTGTGGTAGAAACTGGTACACCACTTGAAATTGGTCAGAATTTATTTGAGTCTATTTAATGCATGCTGTGTTACAGGCAAAAGGCAGCCCAGCACCATATCCTATATAATAATTTGCTAGAATGTTTGTCACGATGGAGTCATGTGCAGACTGCCTGCGTTCGGGCAGTCTCTACTGCGCATGATTGCATTCCGTGAGTGAGGCGACGTAAGACTGCATTGAGTGAGGTAGCGGCCTCCTAACCCTTTTGAGTGCCTTTTGCATTGCGTACCCCTCTGGTACTCAAAGGGTTAACATTACCTGGACCTAGACCCATGTACACCGGCTTTTACACTAGTTAATATATAAACGTTGCTATTTCATTTCCTTTTTCCATTAAACTTCCATAGGATGGTGAAGCCATAGAGGTACTATACTAAAAGAGTGTAAGATTGAGCCTCAAAAAGTCTGAATAAATCACCTCTCAGCAGTGGAGATACCCTTGTTTTGTGCCGCTGAATAAACCTTGCAATATATATTTCCTTCAGTATTGTGTTACTTTCCCTTTAATAAAACAATATATATTGTATGATGTTTTCTGTTTTATAAAACAAGAGCTATCCCATTGCTGGCAAATTCTTCAGTCAAAGGTCATTACAATGCAATTATTTTTATCGCAAAATTTTATCAACAGTGCCAACTAGTGTCAGTAAGGCAGATTTCATTTTCTTAATATGTATGTATGATTGAAGCATCTCACAGCAAACTTCGTACACTTGTTTTACTCAACAGGAACACTGCTACAGTCAGGTCTGAATTCCCCAATAGGCAGAGCAGTCAAGTGCCTACAGCTCCAACTATGGAGGGGATACCTCAGCTGTGCTGGCCACACTCATATCTCTGCACAAGTTTTATACCCCTTTACAGGCTGTTGTTTAACCCCCCTCCCCCTTTGAAGAGAGAAATGTGTTGAAGATATCTGTAGTAAGCAGGGTTAAACTTTTTTTCCATTCTTGCTTGTTATAGGCCAATGGTATTTTCTGTGCCAGTAAACAGTGAATGGGACTGGGGTCATGTGAGGAGTGGGAGTGTGTAGCAGTAGGCCAAGCCAAGTGCGCCTAGTATGCCTTGCCTAGGAGCGCCTGGGATGTAAATGCAGACCTGACTACAGTATGTCTACTGCTCCTTTAAGCCTTTTATTATTATTAATGATATTCCACTTAATTTTTAATGTTGGGTCATGCCTTGGGTGTTTTGCTATATGAAGTAGTGGAAACATTGGTCTATGGCATGTTATGGCAGTAGTTCCCAAAGCTCTTCCAGACAGGGCTGTATTTACATTCCAGGTGTCCCTATGCTAGGCATTCTAGTTCCCTTAGTTCCACTCATGGCCACACCTCCACTCCTCACATGACCACATCCCCAGTCCCATTCGCTATTTCTTGGCACATAAAATACCCCTGGCCTATAACAAGCAAGGACAAAAATAAGTTTTAACACCTAGGTCACTAGAAAGATGTCCAAAACATTGCTCTGCAATGTGTTGGAGATCTCTCTGTAATCCAAGAGGTTAAATCATAATTTGTAAAAGGGTATATAAACTGGTGAAAGGACATTGAGATTGGTTTGGCCACACCTACAACTCAGAATTTAGGTGTGGCCAGCACAGCTAGTGTTGCCACCCAGCCGGTATTTTACCGGCAGGCCGGTAAAAAATTGGCTTCTGTCCAATGTTAAGTCTATGGAGGGAATGCCATGGCCGGTATTTTTTTTAAGAAAAGGTGGCAACCCTAAGCACAGCTAAGGTGTCTCTCCAAATTTGGAGTGCCTACTCTGCCTAATAGGATATCCTGCCCTTTTTGCAGGTAGCCCTAGCATATCAGGACTTCCTTGCCTGATCAAATGGGGGGGAGGGTCAGTGGTTCAGTAAGTTTGAGCCACATACCAGGCTTCACCACTAGGTGCATAACTACAGATGTTCCTGCTTGGACACGGGTACACCAGATTTGAATTCTTGCCTACCAACCCAGCTGATATGCTAAACATTAAAAAATCTTCATTTTGCCCATCCTGTGGCTATCAGACCCCATTCAAAATTAAATTATGTCACTGTTCACCACCCTCAATATTCGTGTTATAGAAGAGTAACCAAACCCCTGCTGGGATGACATTGGATAACTAGAATGTAATATCAGCACACACTTCCCAGCATGTCTATACAAATCTTCAAAGCTATCTTGAATATTTGATAATATTTAGCTGTATCAGCCTGAGGTGCCTGCACAGTGTCTGTTCAATCACTTTCTCAAAGCATTTAGAGTCAATAGTCTCTTGAATGCACAGAAAGAAGCAACTCAAGGGGAAGAACCCTCCCCCCACCCCTCATCTCTTTCCAGTTAAGCCCCCATAGACAATACTCTGCTGTACTTATCTATGACTCAACTTAAACCCATCAAAGCAGCACTGTAGGAAGATGTGCATTTGTGCTTGTACGAGCAATTATATTACTAAAGATGGATGTCAGATATTAAGTGACAGGGAGCTGTCAAATAACAACCGCAGACAAATTATGCTACATTTTACTAAATTGCACTGTATCTTGAAATAGCCCAATTTAGCAGTGGTAGTTCAATTATCTCAGTTTCCTCTGAAATGTCCTTACCTACAGTATACTGCCTGCACTGTGCATGTTTTATAAACAAAGGTGATACAAGCTTTCTTTGGTTTGAGAAAATTATAATGATAACATGGCAAATATTTTTGCCATCCAATGGGAAAAAAGTTATTGTTCACCATGTATCATCCCAATGCAGGGTCTTTAAGATGATTGATGTTTGATTAGTATTCAGGTCTTATTTATTTTGCATGACCTTGTGTACCATTACTCAAGACATTAACATTTGATGAAGATTGTATGATCTTTTATGCATGCAGGGATATTCTAAGGTTGTCAACTTGCTAGCTATGATTTCTAGACAATTTGCTTAGCGATATACACAGCACACAGTTTAAATAATCACTTGCCATAAAGAACACAAATCCTAAAAATATGGCTGAACAATCATCTGTGAGGCCTGAATTGGATGACAATAGGAATGACCTAAAAAGAAACATTAAATGTAACAGTTCCCAAGCAACAATGGCATTTTCATTTTTATGTATATCGTAAATTAGTTTTCCACTTAAAACCTGGATTCCATTGCAGCTGATAATTTTATCAAGGATTTTATCAAGAAATTTCTCCATAGGCCTCATTGGGGAAATATTAACTAAAACCAGTTATAACCACGTATCATCTACAATGTAATCTAGGCCTAAATGTCTACATATGACAAATTACACTATGAGTAAGTTACTCCCAGTATTCTGTTGAATGTATGATTCAATCAATGACATTTCCGTAGAAAGCTGATATGTAACAGGTCTTATAATAGGATAATTCGAAACTGAGAAAATCAGTGTAACATAGTTCAGTCAGCAACTCCCTAGTCAAAGTAGTAAGAACAATGTTATTTGTTTTAAAGGAAAACTAACACCTTCAAACGATAATCCCAAATACTTCACTATGGCTGGAAAATCCCTAATAATTTACATGACTTGTGCTCTTGTGCCTTGATTCAAAACATCTTCAATTAGTCCTGGATTCTATGGCCACAGTGGTGAAAATGTCAGTTACTGCCAGAACCACAGAACCCCAAACAACTAGGATAGCACTACTGTTCGTTAGTAAGCAGCAATATCTCATATGGAATATGAATCAGAAATATGTACACTTGTGAGAGTAATGATCGGTGAATCCTGAAATCAGCCTTTCTGAAAGCATGTGGGGAACATAAATCTGGTCCTCCACTCTATGAATAAATCAGCACTTTTGATGGAATTTTATATACCACAATAGGAAAAAACTCTAAGATGCACTTTATTTTTAAAAAACAATTAAAGCAGTTATATACCAATATGGAAATCAAAATAAAATATTATATAAATCCCTCAATGCATTTCATGGTCATTTGACTATTTCATCAGGAGACTATCAAGGATAGGTATAATGATCACTTGTTCAAAGCCATTTACAGTTAACTAGTGTTTCAAAGCACAAGGATATTCAAGCCCTCTCTCTTTACTAACACACACACGTTTTCAAATTATACTTTCCCTTTAAAGAGTCTTGAGCTGTTCTGCACAGTCCCTCAATGGCTTTTATCAGCCATTGTGATGTGCAAAAAAATTAACTCATGGCTGAATGTATGTTATTACTGTAATAGTGAAACATTTTTTAATAAGATGTGAGGACAAAAATAAAAACAGTCCTAATTTATGTTCTCCCCTTAACATAATCATGTTCTTATCTCAGTGTTGTCCTAGGATTCACCACCCCCTTTAAAAAGTATATATGTTATCATAGGAGTCTGTAATAAACATATTTTTGAGGCAGTGCTTGCATATTGAAACATTCTAGCAAGCCCAGTTACAACCTAATACAGTGTCTCTACTGTTAATTTCTTGGATATTTCTATTCATCAAAGCGGAAAATATTGTGCACTCCTTGTACTAAAATCTAGCAGATAGAAATATTATTTTTTAGCCACCAAGAAGTCTTTACCATACTCTCAGTTCTTGAGCATTTTCTGTAATAATTACAGTGTCAACATGAGAGCTGTTCAGTCATCTGAAATGGACCACAAAGTCATGGAAAGAGGATATTCTCCTGACCTTTTGAGGAAAGCACATGATAAAGCTTTAAAAACCTTTATGGGTGAATCAGCTGATAGCCCTGTGCCTTCAAACAAGCCCCATTTGATTTTGACCTCTAGATTTCCAGTGACAGTTGAGGAGGACTGTTAATACCCACTTGGAAATTATTGTCAACAAATCCCATATTACTTCAGTGGTGGGTAAACTCCCATTATTGGCTTCAAACATAATGTCAGTTTGAGAGTTATTTTGGTTAAATCAGACCTTATTCATTGTTATAGGAAGATCCAGACTTAGTTGTCTACATCATCCGTAAGATTGGGATACCACAAATGTGTGGACTGTGTGACCTGCAGCATATTGATATCTAGTTCTAGCTTTAAACATTCACACAGGACACGATACTTAAGATTAAATACATTATTGACTGTATCACCAATCATGTAATTTTCCTCATTTCTTGCCCTTGTGGGTTTGCATATGTTGGAAAGGTAGATTTGACTCTTAGGGATCAAATTAGGGGCCTACAGATTTAGAAGGCCTTAGAGATGGTAGGACTGACAAGCAGGTGGCAAAGTATTTCTTCCTTTGGGACACTGATTGCCATCACTTAATTTTCTAGCAATTGTCCATGTCTGTAAGGCACATGGAGGGAGTAAATGGTCTCAGTTTCACCTTCAGAAACAGTTCTTCTGGATTAGGGCATTGGATTGGATTGCACCTTAATGAGCAAATCTCTTCTTTCACCATTAGTTGACAATGTTCTTCTATTGGGCCTGTTCTATGGGTATGTACCATCTACTTTTACTATTTCTTACTCTGACATTACTCAACTTCCAGTTGTGTCTGAGGGACTTCCAGTGCTAGTGGCGGTATACTGGGGAGCCTGGCAAGGAGTTGACACACCTGAGGTAAGTGCACATTCTTTTGTCTCTCTACTTATTCAAAGTCAGTGGCCATGTATTTTAGGTCTTGATAAAGGCTCTATGAGAAAGCCGAAACATTTAGTATGTCCATTGTGTAATGTATTAAGAGATTTATTTTTTGTATATTTCATGCAAATGCTCCAGCCTTTTGTTTTGCATATTGCACCCTTTGGATGCGCCCAGGTCTCATTTTTCAGCTCTTTCATTGATGCTGTGAGTGCCAAAATCCCTGTTAATTATCTATCTATCTATCTATCTATCTATCTATCTATCTATCTATCTGTCTATCTATCTATCTGTCTATCTCTGACTGTTTGTCTATCCATCTAAATTCACACACACGCACGCACACACACACACAGGACCTAAAGTGCACAAAATAGGAATTGCAGCAAAGAATGACTGAAGGGACTATCACAGTCTACCTTAGAGACCTAGTTATCCTGTGCTTCCTTCCTCTGTGGTGTGTCAGCCGGCATAGTTACAGCCACTTTTGCATTGCTGACATCATGAAACAGGCACTGGCTAGGATGCCTGTTTATGTGCCTATTCTGTGTGGCCTAATTGGGTTCTGCTT
Source organism: Rhinophrynus dorsalis (assembly GCA_037306005.1). Taxonomy (NCBI): domain Eukaryota; kingdom Metazoa; phylum Chordata; class Amphibia; order Anura; family Rhinophrynidae; genus Rhinophrynus; species Rhinophrynus dorsalis. Next base: position 474,578,475 of record CM074718.1, read on the forward strand.
TCTCCTGCTCCTTTATAAACCTCCCTGGGCCTGGGAGTCATTGGCCTTACGTGGTGTTTCTGATATTGTCTTTTGCTTTCCATTGTGACTAGGAGTGCACTGAAATTTAGTTAGCCGAAATGTTTCGGCCGAAAATAGGATTTTCGGCAAAAAGCCGATATAAAAAAATAGCCAAAATGGGGGAAGCTCTCTCATTTCTCCCTGAACTGTCAGAGCCTCGTTATGTTCAGTCAGTGTCCTTACTTCTGCAGCATACTCTCAGAAGATTATAGTTACACTTTAAAAGTTGCTATCTTCACTTTACTACAAGTCCCATCATCCTTACCTTGCCTGGTGCCGAATGTAGCTTTGTTTGAGTGCTAGAGAGAGCAGTGAATGAGCGCTGCCTCACTCTCCACTCGCCCTGTCATTCTGCTTACAAAGCAGGGTATAAAGTGGGGCAGTGCTCATTCATGACTTTCTCTAGCACTCAAACAAGGCTATGTTTGGCACCAGGCAAGGTAAGGATGATGGGACTTGAAATAAAGTGAAGATAGCAACTTTTAAAGTGGAGAACTATAACGTTTTGGGAGCATGCTGCAGAAGTGAGGACATTGACTGAACATAAAGAGCAAAACCATCTCTATGGAGAAAATGGCTCTCAGTCCCCAAAATCATTATAATAAATATAAATGAATGAATGCAACCGTCAAACACTGTGAAAGGAGAGCGCTAATTTTGGCTAGGACATAAATATATCAGATCCTAATACACTAATGTACACAGATACTAGCAGTAAAAAATACATTTGTTTACTAATAAAGTAAATACATACAAACGATACCCATAAAAATACAATATAGGTCTCTCCTGTCAATTTGCATAATTATACTTTGCGCAAACAGCGGTTCATGCACTTAATGGACTTAGAACTTTGTCCAGAGAACTTTTCATAGACTGCAGGCCATTTATTTTGCAGAACACTGCATATTTAGTTTGATATTTTAATTAATACAGTGTTTTATTATATTGTATATTTTAGAGTAAAGTTATATTAAAGCAATGCACCCTGGGACTTGTAGACCTTTTTAGCAAGCAGTATTTTTTCTCCTGCTAAGGCTATTGCACTTACAGACCACAACTACCAACCTCTTAGTAGCACTGAAGGATTTGTTCGGAAGGTAACAAGCACTCTGGATGTGTGTGTGTTTCTGTCTGTCTCTGTGTGTGTTTCTGTCTGTCTCTCTGTGTGTTTGTGTGTGTGTGTGTATGTCTGACTGTCTGTGTGAGTGTGTTTCTGTCTGTCTGTGCATGTGTATGTCTGTATATGTGTGTGTGTGTGTGTGACTCATGGTCAAATGTTTGGCAAATCAGTAAAAATGGGACTTGCGGATAATGTAATCGCAATGGATTGGAAAGGTCGCTTTTTTTCTAGGCAAGTTGGTAACCTTCAGCTCATGGGACATTCACTTTGACTGTGCCATGTGCACTTGCTCTACTATATTTTTTGTTTCTTTTGTTAGTCCTATAAACTAAAAAAAGTCATTTTCGGTTTTCGGCCAAGTGCATCCTGACGTTTTGGGTCAAAACTTTCATTTCAGTGCTCCCCCCCTGACTACCCACATCGGTTCTGACCTGTGGCTCTGGCTGACTAACTCGCTCCGTATAGTCCCCGGTTTGTCTGACCTCTTGCTCTTGCTTCCTATCACTCCGTATAGTCCCAGGCTTGTTTGACCTGTGGCTCTGGCTGACTACTTGCTCTGTACTCTCTGAAGTTGCCTGACCATCAATCTCAATGTTTAATGCCTCTGTTTGTGTGACCCATGGTTGAGACTTGTGCCTCAGTTACAGTTCTCTCTGGTGTTCCACCCGCACCTTGGTCCTAGTCTCCAGTATCTTGCAGTAGTGCAGTGCACAGCAGTGTGCAGCTCCAGGTAGGAGCCTTGGTTCTATCATCCTGTGTTCTGGGGTTGTGTGGGCTATACTATTATTACTGTACTTATTAAATAAAGATGGATTTATATTTTATATTCGTGTCTGTCATTCTTTGCCTGAAAACTGTGACAGGGACAAAGCCAATCCTGCTCTACTGCATAAAACTTACTGAAATGTGAACTATGTATCTAGTACACATTATTACCCACATATTTACTCAGTTATGAGATGAGGCTGTGTTTGACCACCCTATTACAGGCAAGTCCTATGTAATACAGCTTACCACATCATATGGCATCTAATAATGATTAACTTGAAATCTCTCTGATGCTCTTATGGCTAAACTTAACATGCCTTTGTGTATGCTATACAACACAGGTAGTTGAGGATTGCCTTTTGTTTGTTTAGAATTTAATTTGGGGTTGTGGAGCTGTCCCTTATTCTTTTCTGCTATTTGTGCACCTACATTCCTATCTTGTATAGGTCTATTATGGAGAGTTTTGGGTAGACCTTTATATTAATGGACTTTAGATACATCCCAGCTTTTAAGGTCCCTGTAGATACATCCCAGTTTTTGAAGTCCCTACCCAGTCACTGCTGGTAAAGTCAGGTCTGTTAGGCCATGAGGACAATAGACAGAGCTTTCAATACAAATTATTTTTGGAAGCCATATGATGTGGTAGGATGTAATAGGTAAGACTTGCCTATAATGGATGCCTTGGGGTGGCAGGCAAGCTTAAGTATATAATGACCAAACTATGCAACAAACCCTCATATTCAAATAATGATCACTATAAACAGATTCCACATTTAAGTAATTTAAACAATGTAGCACACGATTGTATTCTGTTTAAATAGGGTTTTTAACCCTTTGAATGCTTGGGAATTCACCAACATATTGCAAAGCAATTCAAACGAGACCTCTATTATTCAAAGGGATAAAAGACCATCTAAATCAACCAGGGCCATATTTGCATCTCAGGAGCCTGTGGGCACAGATATCTGAAGTGCCCCCCCCCCCCATTGACCATCTCCACAATGCTCCAAATCTCCATATTGCTCTGACATTGCCCCCATCATCTCCACATTGCCCCCATCAGCTCCACATTGCCCCATCAGCTCCACATTGACCCCATCAGCTCCACATTTACCTCATATTGCCCCATCATCTCAACATTGCCCCCATCAACTCCATATTGCCCTCACATTACCCCCCATCAGCTCCACATTGCTCCATCAGCTCCACATTGTCCCCATGACCTCCACATTGCCCCCCATCAGCTCCACATTGCCCCCAACAGCTCCACATTGCCCTCATATTGGCCCATCATCTCAACATTGCCCCCATCAACTCCATATTGCCCTCACATTGCCCCCCATCAGCTCCATATTGACCCCATCAGCTCCACATTGCTTGCCCCCCCATCATCCCCATATTGCTCTCACTTTGCCCCCATTATCTCCAAATTAAGCCTCACATTCTCTCCCCTCCATCCGTTTCCTACCTCCCTGGTGGATCAGCCGCAGGAGAGATCTGTGCTTCTTCACAGACCTGCAGCTACTGGAGCTCCTGCGCATTCTGCATTACTAAAGAGCCGGGAGAGCTCAGCAGCTACAGGTCTGTGAGGCACAGACCTTACAATGCGGCGGGCAGCGCGGCATGTCACGCCACTTAAAAAAAGAAAAAAATACAAAATATATCAATTGCAATGGCAGGTGCCCCTCTGTAGGGTGCCCCTGTAGGCAGATGTCTACTCTGCCTTATAGAAAATCCGGCCGTGAGATCAACTGACATTTTTATTTGTTTCCTATGGTACAGTTGGTGTGTCAGATAAGGATGTCACATTTCTTAATACAGCAGTCTCTCTGAGTTCTCCTTTCTGTTTTTTAACCCATTATGAAATTGATAGTTTTAGAGACAGATTAGGGCTCCATAGGGCCCTAGGTAAGGTGCAGATTTGGGGCCCTGTATCTCTTGATCTAGTGCTCCTGAGTGCTGATAGCAGGTGCTGGCATTGTGGCTTTAATAGAAGTGGCAGCATCTGGGTGATGCTAGTCTCTCTGACAAGTTGTTAGCAGAAGCAACAGCAGGGTCTTTGTCTGTGTCCCATGACTTTCAGCCAGGAGCCCTCATATTGCCACTTACCCTAGGCAGTAGTCTAGCTTGCTATAGTGGATGATCCAGCTCTGGATAGTTACATTATAATTAGGGCCAGGAGCACACTTTTACCTATGCTACATTCGATGGGTAAGTAGAGTTCTGATGAATTTGGCATTGAGGGCTTCCAAGTCCATATGAACATTCAAGCATAACCTCTAAGGTAGTACTGTACAATGTAATCTGTGGCAATACCTTTGCCCTATCCGGGTTGTACTATAAAATAAAAATGCACACATACTGTGGACAAAATATATATTTTGTGACATGTTAGACCAGTAGAGTGCAACCGGAGGTTTGTCAGCACTTGGGAATACAATTTCCATAATCCTCAGCCAGCTATGCAACAAGTTGCAGGGGTAATGGGAGTTGTAGTCATCAACAGCTGGGGAGCCTCCTGTTGCTCATCACTGTTATCTAAATGTGTGATATCAGCAAAGAAGAGACTGAATATCTGTGTATTTTTGCTGGGCCTATTTGTATTTCTGTGACTGTACAGAACAACTTTGGTTACATTTCTGAGAATTCATCTTTTTAATCACTCACATCAGGCAGATGAAAGGAATGTTTTATTACTCTTGGGCATATCCATTTAAATTAAGGGAACAAATGCTAAAATGTGATTTCTCTAGAATGTTGCATCTTTAGGGAGAATAAATATTCTGCCCTGGTTCTTACTTTATAGTTACTTTATATAACTAGATATATATATTGGCAGTCTATGATTACAACTCTAGGAATCTCTAATTGGACATTTGCTGAAGGATAATGAAGCTTGGGTTTAATAATTTATATATTCCAGTCAAAAAACTATGAGTATGCTTCCAAATTGTGCTTCTCATTATAAACTCATTACTGGTATCAAATAAACCCTACACAGCCAGAAGGACAGAGCATAAGAAAATCAATCTGTCTCTGTTGGGAAAAGCCCTTTGAGTTATTATCATCTCTAGAATACCATTCTGTCTTACACTAAAATGCAGGGAGATTCTATTTACACATAATTGCTCATGAATGTATTACAGATAATAGAGTGATTGTTTCCATCCACCTAAAACAAGAGTACTGTATGTCAGTAAAAGACATCACTGAGAGGTTAAAATGCCTATATTATAGTGTATTATGTAATCTTCACCCATTTTTTCAGTGACTATTATAACATTTATGCATGTACAACCTTGCATAACCCATAGGGATTGGCAAAACATATTTTTTTTCTTCTTGTGTGATTTTCAGCAGAAAAGATTGTTTCTTATTTTCTACTAAAGTTTACAGAAGAAGGTATAATAAATGAACCAATCCCAGTGCTTTCTGTGCCTAGACAACTGAGCCCATTGATTTCAATGGGCTTAATTCTCAGGAACACATCATCATGCATGCACATATATATCATCATATCACACATGCATATCCAAGACATGGACATATTTATTAAAGATATGCTTGTTCTCATGACACCTCTGAAGGACCTTTCCACTATAGAATAAATTGTCCATCAAAGCCAAAGTGGCAGTCACTTGCGTCTTCAAGGTTCTACAGCTAAGCCCTGTTTTTTTAAACCTTTGAGTGCCAGAGAGGTATCCAACACATTGTAAAGAGTTAAATGACATTCAAAGGGTTAAGTGTTCTTCAAGGAACACAATGATGTGGATTCTATTAGCATGGCCAATATCTGATGAAATATACCATATTTGAAGTCTCTTCTCAGTGTTGTAAAGTCCAGAAGTAGTTCTGCCTTCCTGGACGATGATATTGTATCAGTAAGACCAGATCGTTAATAGCTTAGTAGCTCTCCATGTAATCAGACTTAGAGATTTTGGATATAGTTGAAACAGACATGTCTGGCATAATAATATATTTATGAAGTATCCAGGAAATTGATCCACTTACAAAGTATGCCAGTATAGAGGAAAAGGCATGAAAGTGGTTCTAACCAGAGCTGATTTTCAGCCAGAAAAGTTCAAGTCAGTGACTCTGTACTTTCTGTTTGTCACCTGATATCTTTCACCAGCAATTCTGTAACTTTGTGCTACTTTGTCCATCAAGAACAAAGGAACCTTATCTAATTAGAAAACCACACCTGGTTCTTTCTGTTAGGACATAGGAAGTTGGAACCTGGACTAAAATACATATGCTTTACAATTTCTTGTAGATGCAATTTAAATTGATCAAAAAAGGTATTCCCCATCTCTGGGTATGCCTGCTGAAAACTGCATCCACTCTATTTTTAACACTTGCTCAAAAATTCTGCTTTTATATTTGTTTTCCCATGAATCTGAACATCTGTAATGGTGATCAGATGTAGTTTCTGCAAAATTGAAAACCTATGGTGGAAGCTTTTTATGATTTCCTATTATTTCCTAATTTACAACAAGCTGTCAGTTCTGTCATACGCTGCCTGATCCTGGAGTTGATATGTACAATTAAATCAACATTTGATAATAGCCTGAATTTCCAAAATGTCAAATGGCAGATTCTATTAACTGCTGTCCATTATATTTGGAATTATGACGAATACAGATGTGTATCCTGTGTCATTTGCATCAGTGGTAAGATAGAGATATTGTGCTAGCAGAAGACAAACACCATGAACATGGTCTTATCTTTTTAACCATTTAGGTGCCAGAGGGGTATGCAACACATTTCTCTACAATGCGTTGCATACCACTCTGTAGGGATGGGCGAAAAGTCAGAGAAATTTCCCGTAGTCACTGCTACAAAATTTCCCACGAGAATGTTGCCATTTTTCCACTATGTTTTTTATGACTGCAAGATTTCCTGCCACAATATTCTGAGGCTGAAGTGAAGAAATGAATAACTGAAAGTTGGGAGATCTACAGCAACATATGCCTTGAAACAATTGTTAGCAGAATGAGTGCCTTTGTCCTTTGCCCACAACACTAACTTCCTACTTAAGTAACATTGGCACAACTGTCTTTGAAAAATAACTGTGGTTTGAGATATTCCAACATATGACATAAATTCTTTAAAGCCTGTGTTTTCAACAAAAGAAAAGGGCAGCAAATCAACCACCAACATTTTGTCAAGTTTACTATTCCACAGGCATACTTTTTCATAATTTTTTTGCAGGTTTTGACTTCTTTCTAAGAAATTAGTAAATGTGGGATGGCAGTACATAGTGGAAGAATTCTGTAACTTTATTTCTTTAACACCATCACTTGTGGAGCTGGTGGTCGTATGTGTGGGCACTCTATAACGCTTGTCGTCTCCAAAAACAAACTTATACTCCTCTGCTGATGATAGTTTTGGCATCTCTGACCTGATAATGGTGTGTCTCCAAGATAGACCTGTGGTTGTGCCTAAGTGTGAGCCTGCTTTCCCCCTGCTCAAGTGCTTCTTTCACAAACAACAGACAGCAACATTCTTAGCTTTTGTATGGTGAGTGAAGTATCTCCATACTGTGGACTTCATAGATTGCAGAGTTCCTGAGGGGTTGATGCTACTATTGGGGCTAGATGTTAATGCAATTGTAATACTACTGGGTGTCACAGATGCAGCACTTCCAGCAGCAGCACAGGCACTCATTATAGCTATGGTTGTGGATGTTAATAACCTGTGTTTTTGTAGTTGTTGCTGGTTACTCAACAAAAGTGTGTGTGGCTGACTGGGGCTTGGACTTGGAAGTGTTAATGATGCTGATGATGACTGACAGGATGACTGTGTATATTTGGGCATCTTTGCTTGTCCAGGGTCAGACTCTCCAACTGTTTTCTCAAACAGGCACAGTGCTCCTTTTCAGTGATGACATATTGAACCTATGCCTTTCAGATAATTTTCTGGCAATTATATCATATCTATCACTCTCAACTTCATCTGTATCTGGAGAAGAGGAGGATGCTGGTGAGATATATTCTAGATCTACACCATCATCAATCATCATTAGGTCATCCTCAGCATTGCCTGCCACTTCTAGACAACTACTTTTATCTTTCTCTATGCTTTTAGATGTCTCAAATTGTCACTTGATTGCAGTCTGTCCTGACTTTTCTTCATTCCAGACCTGGTTCTGTTTGCTGATTTGGATCCTTCATCATTGTTTGTGTCCTCCTAATCTTGTATTTTTCTGTGTGAGTTGCTTCAGTTTACACCGCCCCCTAGCATCTGTATCCCTGGTCACGTGTTGGTGGGTAACTTGTCTATGGCTGTTGAAGTTTCTAACATGTTCTCCATCTGATCATGAATTATGGGTGTATGTTGCAATCCCCTATGCATTCCTGTATTAATTATTCATTTTGGAGCATTAAGTCATACAGAATTAATTCATACTGGCCAGTGGGACTTTTTGACCAGATTAAGATAAGTGGTTGTTTTTTTTAAGAGGTGTTTGTTCTGCTTTATAGACTTCACAAAAGTCTGGTCTTTCAGGGTCCCTCATGGGCTAGTCTCTGCCTCTTTGTAAAATGGTAACATCTATTCTTTTTCAGATTGTTGGTGTTATATGTTCTTTCCATCATAATAAAATATATATATATATATATATATATATATATATATATATATACACACACACACACTGCTTAGGGCAGACACATCAAACATGTGGCACTCTAGCCAATAAACTGCAGGTCAAAGTAATATTTCTCATTTTAATTACAGTGTGGCCCTCCTGGTCCAAATTCTGATTTAGATCAACTGTCACCCTCTACAGCAGTGGTAGGAAATATTGGCATCTCCAGATGTTGGATGGATGCGGATGATGGGACATGTAGTCTTCAACAGCTAGAGAGACAAAGGTTGCCTTCCATGTTCTAGGGGTAAGCTAGAGGCTCATTATCCCCAGTAGAGCAGCAATCTATTTTTATTTAATTCCTCTCTTCAGACATCCACAAAAATCTAGAGCAGACATCAGCATCCTTTGTTGTGAGACACCTTAACGGGCAATGCATACTCTCTGAAATGTCCATATGGTCCTTAATTCCTTCCTCTATGTCAAGAGCTGGCAATCAGTGGCTATCCAGCTATCAGATACTAAAACTTCCATCAACCCCAACCAACCTAGCTCTGCTCTATATTGTTCTCTTCACATACTAGAATTCAAACCTCCTCCATTTGAGCACAACAGCTGTTTCCCCATGACCACGCAAGTCTGCCCAGTGTATAGGTTCAGCACTAAAATCCCAGGGTGGGGAGACTGTCTGGAATCCCAGTACTCAAGGGCTGATAAATAAATGTAGATTTTTTTGTTTTTTCTTACAAGTTTCATTATCAGAGAAGCAGACATTCATGCCAGCCAGTGGTGGCAATGAGGAGATCAAGTACATATTTGGCACTGTGGAGATATTGAGGCTGATTATGAGCAATTCTGGGGCAAACCAACTGTGCCATAATATACAAAACATCCTGTTGACTTAAATGGAGCTTTCATCCTCTTGAGTGCTGGAGAGGTATTCAACTCATTGATTCAAGGGGTTAAATGCATATAAGTCAATGGGATTTATTTTGTCCCCTGTGATGCATTTGGTTTACCCCAGAATTGCTCAGATCTTCTTTGTACATCAACCCTGAAGCTGGAATGGTTTTACAGCACTTGCAATGAACATGTCCTTCTACTACACTGGGGCAGTGAGTCTTATTGTACCTTCAGCTACTGGGACTACAACACTCATACTTCCCAACCAATTTCTGGTTGGGATCATGGGAGCTGTAGTGTCCAATAGCTTGTGGTCCAAAGATTGACTATCACTGTAGTACATGATTGATATACTGTATCTGCTAATATTACAAAATATCCAAAAAAGCTCTGTTTCTATTATTTCATAAAATCTCGCAATGGATAACGGTTGCCCGTCCTCAAATGTAAAAAGTTTTCTGGATGTCTACACAGCAGCAGTATTCACTTTGATTCTGAAAGATCAGATGGAACCCAATATGCAATTCAAAGTGAACAAAAACATTCAGAGAAATATCAAATCAGCAGGTTCCAAGACAATTAGACATCTCTGAACTATTCTTCAGCAATCTGAACTCCTGCTGCGTCTGTTGCAAGCCAGAGTTTTATCAGTCATGTCAAGCAATATGTTTGTGGCCGTCAACCAAACTAAGATTAACACCAGAGAGGATAAGATCTACACAAAAAATTATATTAATCTGTGGAGGTTTCTGCTGGCATAAAAAAGCAAGAGCACCTGCTGCGATCACCAGCCACTTATGGGTACATTTGGCACTGACAACCAAACAGCCTGCAGCTAATTAGCTCTGCCTTACTGCAGTAACATTCACTGCAGTCAATTAAATAATTCAGAAGCATTTCAAAGACAAAAACAAAGGCTGTGCAAAAACTGAAACCCACATCTACTAATGCAAGGTACAGTTAACTTGAGAGCAATGGGGATGTGCAGTGAACTGCTCTGCAATGCCCTGTGAACCCTCTAGCTCTCAAAGGGTTAACACATTGTACACAAACCAATTTCAAATTCATTGAACATATCAAGTAATATACAGTGATCCATCTAAAGTGAGCAAAACTGAGCAACATACAGTTAAATAGGACTGTTTATACAGGGCTGCAGTGGAATGACAGATGCTCCAGTCCTGCTAGTTTTAATTGGTTTTAACTATCTCAGTACTGGGTTTCACAATTTGGCCACCTTAAAGAGACCTCTGATATAATTTTGGAAAATCTGATGTTTTTGCTTTATATTTGTGTAAACTATAATTCATCTCGCAGAGTGCCTGTGCACCGTGCATACAGATTTAAAACCTGTTTTATTACAGTGAATGTTTTGTGAAGTTGCACAACTTTCTCAAGAAAACTTCATGTAGTCTCAAGGAAACATTATAATGATAAAGCAATTTTGAGACTGAGTGCATGCTGGACTCTATTGATTTATCCCATCCATAGAGACACATATACTGTGGAGCATGCTTTACCATGTTCTACATGACTAGCATCTCCCTTCCAAATTTTTGTTAATGGTTTCCAGCATCGTATTAGTGACTTGCCTCAATGGTTTTCAAGTCCTTGGGAAGTACATAGAAGAAAGTACTTTGATATCTGCTATATGGTCTCCTTGACCCCAAGGTGAACATTTGCCTGCCAAATCAGTTTATGGTCCCTCTGCCTTGGTAAGACCCATGAGTTATTTACGCTGTACCTGAATGAGCAGAAAACAAAAAGTAATTTAGATTATTTAAAACTTAAGGAGAGCATTTGATTTAAAAATTATATTGGTAGGTTAATTAGTGAGGATAAGGAAAAGGTTGATGTTGTTCAGAACAAATTATTTTCATTGGTATATACCAAGGAGCAACCAATGGTAGAATAACCTCAACAAATAACTAAAACCATCATACCAGTTATTGGGTAAACATAATAAGAGATGAAGGGAAAACTGGACAAAATGAAGACTGACAAAGCACCTGGTCCTGATGCTGTTCATCCAAGGAGTCTTTAGAGAGTTAGTCAATGTTATCGAGTATCCATAGGCTCAGTGTCACAAGGCTGACAAAAAGCAAATGTGGTAGCTTTATTTAAGAAGGAAAACCAGATCATTGGAATTATAGACCTGTGAGAATGATCTCAGAATTTGGGAAAATTACTTGAAGGGTTAATTAGGGGTTATATCTTTAAGTGCATTGTGAAAAAACACATTTTTGACCGAAATTAGAAACCAATATGGTCTTATGGGGAAAAGATCCTGCCAGGCAAAGCTCTTGAGTTCTATGAAGAAGTGAGTTGGAACTAGATAATGGTCGAGCAGCAGTAGATGTAGTATATCTAGATTTAGCAAATGTGTTTTTAATAGGGTGACACACAGAAAGCTGGCCTATAAAATACGGAAATTAGATCTAGGATATAGAAAATTGTTTGAAGGATAGAGAGCAGTATGTTGTAAATTGAATGTTTTCCACTAAAGTTAAAGTTGTGAGTGGTATACCTCAGTGTGCAGTACTTTGTCCACTGCTTTTTAACAGGTCTATTAATGACTAAAACATTGTATAAAAATTAAAATTTCAATATTTATAGTCGTCACTAAATTATCAAGGCAATAAACTCAGAATAGGTTGTTCTTTCCAAAAGGAATTATCTAAAATGGCAGACTGGGAAAATAAATGGAATATGAGACTGAATGCAGGTAAATGTAAAGTTATGCATTTGGGAAGTAAAATAAGAAGGCTACTTTTGATCTTAAAGGGATAGTAATACTTCGTTTTATCTTTATTTTATTTTGTAGGCATTAAAAAAACGCGAAGAACGATATAAGTCTTATCTCTCAAACCTTTATGGTTTGAGAGATATTCACAAACAAAGTTTCCACTCCCGCCCCTTTTACCTAGTGTAAGATAACAGCAAAGGACAATCTTCTTCCTATGATAACAATGAAAGCCCTTCCCCCCTTGACAAGTTTTTCAGGTTTTTCCCTTATCTTTATTGAAGATTGTCCCTCTCTGCAATCTACCTGGCCTCCCTTCTGCTCTGGCTGAGCAGTGTTACATCAGTAAAAGGGGTGGGAGGGGGATACTTTGTCATTGAATTACTCTTGAACTACAGCTCTGACAGAATTGAAATAACATTCTCCAAAGTCCAAATACTATGATGATTAATTAGAGCTGCTTTTATTATGAAACATTACTATCCTTTTAATGGGAGCATTCTAGGAGAGTTATTTCTGGAAAAAGATATTGGAGTACTTGTAAACTGCAAACGTGGACACAGTGATCAGAGTCAAACAACAAAATCAAAAGCAAACAAAATACTATCCTACATAAAAAATATTGATGTAAGAGTGGACAGCATAATTTTGCCACTGTACGATTTGTTGATGAAACCATCTCCTGGAATTTGCAGTACAATACACCTGTTCTTAAAAAAAGCACACAATTAATTAAGTGAATGGAGAAACTGAATTAAAAGAATGTATAAACAAACATGATTTATTAACTCTAGAGAAAAGAAGCCCAGGAGGAAATAGTTCACTGTACAATATACCCAATGTCAATACGTAGATCTCTCAAGTAAACCTTTCATTCCAAGTCCTGATCAAATAACCAGGGGCTACCTGTTAACAAAGAAAGGAGTTTATAACTTCAGCAGAGGAAATTATTCTTTACAGTAAGGTCTGTTAAACTGTGCATTTCTTTATCAAGGGATTTGGTGATGGAAGATAGAATAGATACAGTTAAAATTAGGTGGGCATGCAAGTTATAGTACATGTTAGTATTAAAATTAAGAAGGTCTGGTAAACAGATAAACACGTTTGAGTTGGGAAATATTATGAAATAGTCATTTTCTGAGATATACTGCGGTGAAGGTTGACTTGATGAACTTTCATATGTTTTCAATCTAATTTACTATGTAACTAAGTAACTGTTTAAAGAATAGGGGGTGAGAAAGTAGCATTCAGTCCTCAAGGGACTTAAAAGATGTCATGGATATGAATTGCTTGCTCAACTTGCTCTGTATTTGGCAGCTATATTCTGCATGTGCCTCATCTCGAAGGATAACACAAGCTGGTCTGTCGTTCACAGGTGGATTCATCTTTTCTAGGTTTATCCATCAACCGCTAGTGCAAACTAAAATGCCTTTGTTTCCTGGGACTTAACCTCTTAAGATGGAGAAATAGTAATAGTGGTTTCTAGTCATGTGTATCCCTTCTACTTACTAGAATTCCACCTTCACAGAGTGGTATTAATATTACAGGATGATCATTTATGAATCGGTTGTGGGAGGCAGCTCCTGCAGACTAAAGCTCTATTCATTTACCTCAATTAGTAAAACCAAACTAAAGTCAGTAGTTTTAAGTCACTGTTTGGTATTCTATTAGCTGTGCTGTGACAAACTACAGACTGTTAAAAAAGCCCAACTGGCACAAAATTAATGCCCACTGAAAACAATGAAACAGCATATGAATTTGCTATTCAGTTACATGCAGTGGCTAGAAACACATGTTAATTCCTCTCTTTTTTTCACTATTTTAGTGCCTAACAAACCTAGGCACTGAGTCCCTAACAAGTGTTAAAAACCACCAATGTGTAATTGAAAACAGAAAAACACAAACAAACCAATACACGCATGCACAACTAGATATCCCTACACTAGTGAACAACAGATGCTCTAAGCCCCATATCACTACATCCATATTACCAAAATCATAAGTGAAACCAAACCATAAATAACCCTTTGAGTGAGGGGTATGCAATGCATTGCAGAGTGTTGCATATACCTCTGGCACTCAAATAATTAATCCCACTTAAAGCTAACACTATCACATGGCCCATTCCCCACAGCATTGACAGTGAACAGTTACCTTGAAGTGTAAGGTCCTGCGAAGTCTTCTGTACTCTGGTCTTCCTCTATCTTTCTATTTAGCTCACTGGTTTGAGGTCTGAACCAGGTAGTGACATGCCATGCAGTGGCATAGGATAATGCACTGGAGACTGTCTAGGATTTGAGAGATTCATGCATATTACAGTGATGCCCTATTGTAGACCCTTTACTGCATTAAACATCCCAGTTCACAAAAAGTAATTTTTTTTCCATGGAGAGTTTCAAGGAAAAAATCACCTCACATTTTGCTGTTTTTGTCCATTGGAATTCATACATAAAGTTTCCACCTTTTCACTACTGCCAGTGAACTTCCTGCAAGAGCTTTGTTGCAAGAATTCTTGCTGCAATACTATTGCTTCTGAGTCCTGAAGTGATGAAATCCATAGCTGAAAAATAAAAGTTGATAGCAGGGCAAGTCCTCAAAAATTGTCAGCAGGCCAAGGGCTCGATTCTATTACCAGCGCTAAAAAAAAACAGTTGTGTATTTTTAAGTCAGGTTTTAGTATCCTGTTACCAGACTTGGGAAAATAAAATCAGTGGTAATTATACATACCGCAAGTTTAAAAAAAGCCCATAGGAAACAATTAAAAACAAATTGCAAGTAGCATTCTATTATCCACGCTCAGTATTAGCGCCTGTTCTGTTGGTACATTTTGAGTCAGGAATCTTGCACCTCAGAGGTTGAGGCATAGAAGCCACAATGATGGTTTCAAAACCATTGTTGTTCGAAAAAAAGCAGTGTACAATACAGTGTACAACATAGAAATCCAACACAGAGTGCCCCCCTTCGACATTTTAAACCCCCCCTTTAAAATTTGACTTACAGTGCTTTCTTTCACCACATTAATTCGACAAATATTGTTCACATTGGACATGTTAACTCTTCCACTTCAAAATTAGACTTACAGTGCCTTATTTCACGGCTTTAATTCAACAAATATTGTTCACATTCCACATTTTAACCCTTCCCCTTGAAAATTCGACTTACAGTGCTCCCATGACTTTTTTCTCCATTTAAACATTGATCTCCATTGAACAGATTCATTTGTTTGATTCACATGCACAGACAGACAGACAGAATTAGGCAGGGGCAGCAGAAAATAGGGTTGCTTTACTATTATCAATTTGTTCAGTAATTAGGTAGATACAAGTTCAAACAGATAAATCGAAATTGACTTACTGAAAATGTAATACTTTTCAAGCAATTGTACCACATAAAAAGACAGGATGTGATAATCTGTCTACAAAACACAGTCGGTGTGACAAGCACACATTGAAAATTAATAAAACACAGTGCATTCTTGGGTATGGCACCCCCACAGGTGCTGTTCAGTCACATTTTTTCCTCCTTTGTGCCAGTGAAGAGAAAAATATTCCATATTCACATCAGTCTGGTCCTGCCCAAAGACAGCCCAGTGCCAAAATGCAAATCTTCTCTGTCTGTCCCCTGCCCGTTTCGGTCTGATAAATTAAGCATGGTTCTGTGCGACATAGTTAAGCTTGCAACATCAGAATCTTGCCCTTTTGATGCGGGCAACATTCTCTTGTCACTCTTTTTAATTCATGTGACATTTTTAACGCTCCTTTCTCATGGTCACAAAAAAGATGGTGACATATCAATAGGATTCCTTTTTCTTCTATCCCTCGCACCCCCCATTAGCTGATCCTTATGTCTATCCCATATACAAACCTCTCCCTACCTGGATATACTGTGTCTTTACTGGGTGTGGGTGTGTTTGTGGGCGGGGAGGGTCACAGTAACAGTCTCTGATGGTTAAGTTAGCAACATCTGGCAGAAATGCAGGAAGCAGCTTACTTCATTGTTACACATTATCACACTGACTCCTTCATTTGGTGCACACACAGTATCACTGGGCAGGGAGAACATCACAGAGGGGGATACTGTGAGCTACATCAGAAGAGGTAAAAGAAGAATGGGAATTTTTTTTTCACCTTTGGTGCAGTTGGTTTGCATCATGTTTGTTAATTTTACTTAATGCATAAAGCCCGAAGCATAGACAGAAAGGCCTTCTTATCCTATATAATAATTTGCTAAATGTATGTTTGTCAGAAGCTGTCATGCTCAGTACAGTCAGCTGCGCAGTGCAGTCATGAGCAGTACAGACTGCCTGCGCCATGGCTGATAACAGAGCGTGGATCTCTGAATTTAGACCTTAGTTGCAGAGAGGACTACAGTCTGAATTTGGACTGCCCCGCACCGTATCAGCCGTGACGCGCACAGTCTGTACTGTTCATGGTTCCACTGCAGCCATTGCTGGATGGCACTGTGGCCCGTCTACACGGGCTCTTCAACTAGTCTGCAAACCAAGTGTACCACAGGTAACAAATACAAATTTCCATTAATTAAAATGGGGATTTTAACGCTCTGAATGCTAGAGAGGTCTAACACATTGGCTAATTTTTTTGGAATGTTTACTTGTTCTCTGTGGTGTAGATGGTCTGCCTCAGAATGGATGCTCTTTGTCTTTACACATATACTTCTATAGCTGTGACACACCAATCTCCAATAATAAAGTGACAACATGATGTCTGGCAAGGATCACTTCGATAAAATACTGTTCAATTCAGCACTTCTATACATCAAAACCCTTATGCAGAAAACAACAGAGAAGCAGTTAAAAATAAACCAACTGAACCAAAGGAGAGAAATAAAAATGTTCAAATTAAACTGATTTAAATGGGTCCAGCTGACTTAAAAGCAATAAGTTGGAGAGCCCTCTAAATGTGTTTCAACCTCTAGAATTCAATCTGTGGGGGATTTTCATTTGTCCCTCATGATTTTCTTCCAAATCGCTATCTAAATTTCTGAATATATCTCTAAGATTTTTCTAGGACACTGATATAGTAAAAGTGACACCTTTGTTTGCTAAGTGGCTCTAGGATGCAAGCTTACAAGACGCTTACAGGTCTCTTCTTCAGGCTTATTTAGAATGAATACGAAATACATGGCATGTTGCAAATTGTTTTCACATTTAAATTCCACTGAGATGTGCTGTGATCATTAAAGGGATAAATAATGTAAAAAAATAAAAAAAAACTCTGTATAGCATTAGTCATTTAATTTGTTATAATGTATAGCATATTTTTTTGTCAAAATTGATTTAAAAGATTCCCCCTCCCGGCCCCTTTCTATCACGTCATTCAGATCCAAAAGCCCATCCAGATGGAATGCAATGAGGGACAATAATGTGTCAGCATAAGGAAAACCCTGCCCTGCTTCATTAAGGGGGGCAGGGTTTTCCTTATACTGACACAATATTGTCCCTCATTGCAATCGGTCTGGTCAAGTAACCGGCTTTCAGATCTGAGGGAACTCTGAATGACTTGACGGAAAGGTGAGGGGGGGGGAATTTTTTAAATAGATTTTTATGAAGAATATGAAGGTAAAGAGATTTAAAAATATGCTATGCCTTATAAAAAAATTAAATGTAATAATCCTATACAGAGCTTTTTTTCATTTTATTTTAACATTACTATCTCTGTAACTCATACATCATGAGGACAGTCCTATGTCCTCAAAGGACGGAATTCTGTGACAGTCCTGGCATGTCATGCGGCATTAATGGTTAAAAGCTCTTTCTAATACTTCAAAGCTTAAATTACATGCCTTTAGTAGGGATTGCCTGCAGTGAATGGATGGGGACATCAAAAACTGCATTATGAGGTAGTAGATTTTTACAATGGTCTGCCCCAGCCACATCCATTAACTACATGTAGTGATTTGGCGTGGCAATCAAGCTTAAACATCAGTTAATATATGGGTAATAATGTATGCTATGCAGTGGGGTCAAATTTAAATAATTGATATGAAGTAGTTCAGAACTGTGTTCTGTTTGTTTTGTTATTAGTGGAACAAGGCTGAGGAAACAGATTGAATGTATGATTCAGTGTCTACCACTGGGACAAGGCTGGGGAAGCAGACAGTTTATTTGTTGTTCTATGGCAATCTGCAGGACAAGGCTGGGGTGTCAGAGTGTATACATATATATATATATATATATATATATATATATATATATATATATATATAGAAAAATCTCAGAATAGAAAAACAGGAAAATATTTTTTTATATAAAATTCTGCTGCGCTTCACTCCAAAGAATAACAATTATAGAGAAATAAAGGTATATTATACTACCTTTGTGGTCAAGAATGGGCCCCCTAAACCAAAGCAGCGAGGTGATCGCACAAATAGGACCACCGTACTACTACAACAGAACGGTACCCCCAAAATCCACCATTCCCCTATTCTGACCTATGGTCAAGAATAGTGCACATCTACAACAATTAGGTTGTGTCAGCAGGAAGTGCTGGGTTTGTGATACACAGTACTTGTTGACGCTTCCACATTGATTGAGCATCAAGAGTAATTGGAGCTTTGACGTAAGACACCAGACTGGGGTGTGAGCCAGTACAAGCGATTCATCCTGGAGGCTGGTTGGAGCCTCAGAAGAATGTGAGTACGTTTCCAAAAGTTTGAGTGATGTTTTCAATGGACTGAACATTCATAATACTGCACTTAGAGGTTATCTTCTGCGCCGTCTGTTTTTGTGTTTTCCAGTTTTATACATATATACATAACTGTTTGAAGCAAGGTAGAGCTCACCAGGTTTTGGTGAATTTTATTTTTTGCTCATATAGTAAACCCTTTCCAGTGCAATAAATCATGCATAGGCAACTGGAAAATAGTCTCAAACTGGTTTCAAAAAAAGCATATAGAAAACATTTAGAGTGAAGGGTATGTATTAATATCAATGTCCTAAAATATGTGTTTTATTTGTAGACATTTAAGAGCACTTCATGGTGTACTTGGCTGTGCCTGTGAGTAAAGACAATTCACATGAAAATGGCTGCAATCCTCCCTTCTGCCCCTATCATCCTCTCCTGTCAGAAGAAGGCATGTCAGAAGGTTAAGTGTGGGTCTGTGTGGGCATTTTTTCCATGTCTGCCTAATTCATAAAGTAATGTGCCTACTGAGTATAACGAAAACGCCTTTCCAAGGGTCACCTCCTACAGTGGGGTATACCAGTAAAATGAGGGTCACTTAGCAACACTTAAACAGTTGGTGAATCTCGCTACCCAGTTCCATCACAAAATGTATCCACCTTTTCCCATCCCTGTAAACCCTGGATTGGTAGCCCAGAGTTCAATAGATAGAATGTTTGTCCTTTGTTAATAAACTATATCTACACTTAAATTGCTTTTGTTGCCCTTTTCCCAATTTTATTGTCTTTTTTAAGGTGAATGTCCAGATGGAGTGCTAGTGTGGGATGTTCCATTCAGTGAGGCAGATCTTCCTCTTAATGCTCTGACTTGAAGTGTGGAGAGCTAGACCACATGGCCTTGATCAGGTCCCACATATGGGTGTTTTACACAGTTTTTTTTTTTTTTCAATTTTTCCTTATTCAAATTTTTGCATAGGACATGTTAAGCATACAAAAAAGGAGTACTATGATATGCTCAGTGTCATTAATGCTGTACTAAAAGCACTCTTGTGAAACAGCTTGGTTCCATTGTGGTTTTTACAAGGCCAGTTTCCCCCCTGAAGATTGCATTGGAATTCAGCATGCTGCAGCTTGGATCCACTAATGCACTGGACACATCCAAATTTCATCATACTGATCTGCATGGAGGCCTGTGGGCAATTTTGAAGAATGCAATATCATATCACCCAGTGACTGGATGACCCAGTTATCCTATAATAATATGCTAAGTGTGTCTTTGTCAGAAGCTGTCATTGCAGTACAGACGGCTGCGTGTGCTTCAGTCATGCTCAGTACAGACTGCCCGCACCGCTGCTGATAATGGAGCGGGGCTCCGAATTCAGACTGGACTACGGTTTGAATTTGGAGCGCCCCGCTCCATATCAGCCTTGGCGTGGGCAGTCTGTACTGTGCATGACTGAACCATGGCTGTTCCTGGGTGGCACTGTGGCCCGTGTACACAGGCTTTTCAGCTAGTATATAACTAATGCGCATGTGGACTGATCTTGTCACAGACCTTCTCCATAACCCCATACAGGAGTATCACAGGGAAGGAGTAAGGGCATCTAGGGTAAACTGGCACAGTTGGCTTGGCATACACTAAACTGGAGAGCAGGCAAGTTGCCCATAAACATGGAATGCTAGATATGTCTTCAATGCATTGCGAGCATTGTTCATTCATGTTTTTTTAAAGACCTGTTGTGATCTATGGACATTTTCATTGTCACCCCTTGGTGCATTTCTTTTGCTTCAAAATTACTCCAGTTTTTACTTAGTTCAAAAGGGTTCACTTTTAAAATGTCACACACAAATTAGCTGCAACATTAAGGTGCTTTAAACAGGTTGCCATGATGAAAAGGGCGACATGAGAATCTCGCCCTGCATCACAGCTCAGAGAAGAATCACAGACCTGTCACTGATCACTGTCATGTTGTCCCGTTCAGCTTGTGGGAGGCAATGCAAAGAGGGAAGTGTGGGGGCCGTGTCAAGAGTGAGTTCTACAGGAGGATTCCTTACACCTTCCAGCAGAGGGCATACTTTAAGGCTGACCATGGGATCTTAAATTGCCATTAGATTACAATGCTCTCAGACTGTACCTATGAAGTCAGATATAGTAACCATGCCATTAACCTCTGGAGTGCTAGAGGGATGTGAAACATATGTCATACATAACTGTGGAACTCCTCTAGAGTCTACAATTTTCTGATATAATTACCAGGTCTCTGGGGACAGAGGGTGATTTTCTGGGTTAGTGAGACCCATGGTAACCATGCCTAGTTTACCACCTGTCCCTCCCTCTCCCCTCTCTGTTCCACCCCACCTTCCATCATACCAATCCAACCTACTCCTATTACCACCCCCCCCCCATTATGACATAGATCTCCAGCTTCTTGTTACGCAAAGGACTGTTGCCAAGTTCCCAGAGATGATTATTGGTGTTGAAGTAATTTGCAAAGAAGTGTACTTCTGTACTGCACCACGATGAACTAAGAAAATATCCAAAATCATATCTCGGGAACTGTGGCTGTTAACCCTTGACTGCTTGAGGTCTGCAACACATTTTGAAGCGATGCTTTGTAGCTCTCGCTAGCATTCAGGGGTTAAACGTCACATTTACATTACATGTATTACTCTGTTGAGCATTTATATTGCTATAGAATTGCACCAATTTTCTTTAGTACATCGTTCTCACTGTGTTCCTTTTTAATGTGCTATACTTTGGTTTCAAAGGGTGTAAATATCCTAAAATATAGCTAAATTTTAATATTTAATAATTTTAATGATTAGAAATATGAAGGAAAGGTATGCAAGGTATACCATTTTCCAATGTACAGATTAACTTATATCAAATGAGAGGTCACTTGCCTTTTTACTCTTAGGCTAGAGTGCACAAATATTTTATATGGAAGCGCTAAAGGACCAAAATCATGCTATTTTACATTTCCACCACTTCAAAGATACTAAAATATTTGAAAACCATATAATTTCCTGCTGTATTCAGTACCTGCTACTAGCCAGAAAGGTACTCCTTTTGAGTGGGTTAATATACAATATGGAAGTACTAGGAACACTAACCTATATCTGCCACTTTTTTTTTTAAATTAAGTGCCTGCACCAAAATGGTCATAGCCATTGCAGATATGGAGGAAAGTAGACATTAACCTGCATTAAATAAGGGGTCACATGCCTTTTTACCAGCAGACTGGTGTGCAAAACTGTTGAAAAACATGGAATTTCTGACTGTAATTAGCTACTAATATTCCAAGAAAAATTACACCCTATTGGTATGAGTTGACATACTGTAGGCGGTGCCAGAAGTACAAAACTAGCCAATTACAATCTATAATTTATCAGACATTTTTCAGCCATGACTTGCCTGTACTAAAATGATTATAACAAAGAGACAAATGAAGGAAAGGTAGATAAAGCATATAATTTTGCAAAGTGGAGAACTAGCCACAACAGATGAGGAGTCACTTGTCTGTCTACCCCTAAGTTAGTGTGAAAAATGTGGAGCTATAGGAAAAAGCACATATTTTTTACACATCAATCACAACAAAGATATGAAAATGGTTCAACACCTAGAGTTCCTTGTGTATTACTTCCTGACTCCAAATGGCAATGGAATTTGCTAGATCAATGACCTACCTGCATTGAAGCCATCTGTCATAATTTTCAATATTGTTATTGTGCTAGATTGGATCCATTGATTTTTTTGAAAGCAGTTACATTATCTACAAGTACAACATCCAGAGAAAATAATTCCATAGCTTTACTTAGGTAAAAAAAATCCCTGCCTTTGTTTTAGTCGAAAGAATCTTTACTCTAGTCTTATTGTATGACCTCTTGTTCTTAGCTCAGCTTTGCATAAATAATTCATTGGCTAGTTCTTTGTATTGACCTTGAATGTATTTGTAAATGGTAATCATATCACCCCTTAGTCATCTCTTCTCTAATGTACACAAACCCCATTTGGCTAGTCTCTCTTTATAACTTAGATCCTCCAGTCCCTTTATCAGTTATGTTGCACGTCTCTGCGCTTTATCTAGTTCAACAATGTCTTTTTTAAGAACTGGTGCCCAAAAATGTACTCAATATTCTAGATGAGGCCTAAACAAGGATTAATACAGATGTAGGATAATATTAGCATCCCTTGCATCTACACCTCTTTTTATGCAGGCTAGTACCATATTTGATCTTGCAGCAGCTGAGTGACTCTGCACACTGCTGTGAAGACTATCCTCTATCAGTACTCCTAAATCTTTCTGTAATGAGCATTCCCCAAGTTGTTTCCCATTTAGAGTATATATAGCAAGTTTGTTTCTACAGCCCAAATGCATAACCTTACATTTATCTACATTAAATGTCATCTGTCACATTTCTGCCCATTCACTCAGTTTATCTAAATCCTTCTGCAGAGAAAAAACATCCTGCTCTGTATGTATTTCCTTACATAGCTTAGTGTCATCAGCAAAGATTGAGATGCTACTTTCAATTCCCACTTCTAGATCATTAATAAACAAATTATAAAGCATTGGGCCCCGGACTGAACCCTGTGGAACCGCACTTTAGACCAACTTGAAAAGGTTCCATTTACATTGCAATTCACTGAGCCCCAGTGACATGCACAAAGTTATTTTTTATCTGCATTACTTTTTATTCAGTATTCATTGGAGGGGGTCATCAACTAGGTAAAAAAAATAATGAGAGAAAAACACCTGTTTGTGACAAAGGGGTATCCAATGCATTGCAAAGCAATATGATGGATACCTCTGTGGCACACACAGGGTTAATTAATATTTTGTCCATCAAGTTTTTATTCAGATCTTTTTGGAGAGGCATCAGGACCCCACAGGTATCTGCACTGGACCCTCCTGTGGCACACTGCTGGCACACTAGGAATTAAATGCCTCTTCTCTAAGGTAAACAAACCCAATTTGGCTATTGTCTTTTGGATGTCTCAATAATATACTAAAAATTGTCCTACGTAATCTAGATGGGGTCTTACCATGGCTTTGTAGAAATGAGGAATTGTATTATTATCCAGTAAATCAATACCTTGTTTTATGAATGATAATACCCTATTGGCTTTTGCAGCAGTTGAGGACCTTTCACACTTTTCTAAAGTTTGTTATGTTCAAATCCTTCTGTAACAAGGACTCCTGGGCCTAGATGCACTAAAGGTCAAAGAAGGCTACGAATGTCGATGTTGTGTCACAGCAGTGTTGTAGGCACTTCCTCAGTAATCACAAAGTGTCTATGACATCACTTCACCAGAACTTCGACTAAAAAAATACAAACATCAACATCAATCCGACATGCCTTCACCATGTCTACAAATTTTTATTCTTCAAATCGACAATTGCTTATTTCCATATGGAAATGAAGCATAATCAGATACATTCATATGCAAGGGGGTGTGGTGACATTATAATGTGACACTTCGACTCATTCAGTAAACTCTGCTGTTGGAGTTCACAGTCTCCAGTTCACCTAACTCACCCCTGTGGCATTCAAAGGGTTACATTAAACAAAAATAGTAAACCAAGCAGTACACAATGCCCCCCCTCCCCTTCAACATCATCCCCCTTAGTATGTCGACTTATAGTGCATATATTCGACATACTAACTCCATCCGACATTTACCTCAGGGACTCCCATGTAGTGACAAATTTATCTTTTATTTGACACTTAACACTTTGAGTACTTAACACTTTGAGTACCAGAGAGGTAGGAAGGTATTGCTTAGCAATGTGTTTCCTACCCCACTGGTACTCAAAGGGTTAATAGGCAAGGTATGGACTACATAAGTTGCCTGTATATGTGTGTGTGTGTTAACCATTTATTTTTTTTTAAAAAATGTGTTTATTAAAAAATGTGTTTAACTGTAATTATATGAACATTAGGCCTCAAGGGGGGTATCATGACCCCTCATGACACCCCCCTAACATGAGGCAGTTAATTACATTAAGCGCAAATAAGCTATGTAAAACATAGCTTATACGAGCTTTTATGGTTACAGTAAAAGATCAGACCTCAAAGGGGGCACCAGGACCGCTCCTGATAGCCTCCCTACCATGGATCATCTATCCAAAAGGATAGATGACCCATGGGGCAACCCCAAAGGCATTTATTGCCTTCTTGATGCATCAAGCTCTCAGTGAATGAATGAACCCTGTCACTGGGTTCATTCAAGGTAAGCGGATTGTTATGCTGTAATCACTGAATTAGTCGCTGGGGTCAAACCCTATGACTGATTCAATGATCAGAGAACAGGGCTGCTTTCTAAGAATGAACCCGGTGCCAGGGTTCATTCATTGAAGGGTGCGCTTAAAGTAGATGTAAAAGCCGCACCTACTCTAACGCTCCCTTCAATGAATGAACCCTGTCACCAGGTCAATTCTTAGAAAGCAGCTCTGCCCTCTGATCATAAAATCAGTTACCGGGTTTGAACCCGGTGACTAATTCAATGATTACAGTGCAACGATCCGCTTACCTTGAATGAACCCAGTGACCAGGTTCATTCAGTCACTGAGAGCTTGATGCGGCGGGCGGCTGTAAAGCCGCCAGCATTAAGAAGGCAGTAAATGCCTTGGGGGTTGCCTCATGGGTCATCTGGATAAATGATTCTTGGTAGGGGGTTATCAGGAGGGGTCCTGGTACCCTCCTTTGAGGTCTGATCTTTTACTGTAACCATAAAAGCTCATATAATCAATGTTTCACATAGCTTATATGCGCTTAATGTAATTAACGGGCAATTGTCGGCCTCATGTTAGAGTGGTGTCATGAGGGGTCATGATACCCCCCCTTGAGGTTTAATGTTCATATAATTACAGTCAAACACATTTTTTAATAAGCACATTTTTCAATAAAAAATAAATGGTTAACACACACATATACAGGCAACGTATGCAGTCCATACCTTGCCTATTAACCCTTTGGGTACCAGAGGGGTAAGAAACACATGCTAAGCAATGCTTTCCTACCTCTCTGGTACTCAGAGGGTTAAGTGTCGAATAAAGGACAGGTTAGACTACTATATGTCAGTCCCTGAAGTGAATGTCGGATGGAATTAGTATGTTGAATATATGCAATATATGTCGACATACTAAAGGGGGGATGTCGAAGGGGGGGGACATTGTGTAGTGCTTGGTGTACTATATCTGTTTATTGTAACCCTTTGAATGCCACAGGAGTGAGCAATGCACATCCCTATGGCATTCAGTGCTGTCCATGGTGCTGAAAGCCTTCTCTGTATTCCCCTACTGGCTGGGTAGGGAAGCATAGAGAATGCTGTTCAGAATTGTTGTAGTGTTGGTGATGTGTGAGGGAAGGAGATCCCTTCCACACCGACAGCACTTCGAAAATCCTGTATGCTAATAGGGACCTTCTCGAACCCGAAGTTACTCTTGGCCAACTTGAAAAAGTGCAAGGGGACATCAGTGTAATAATACACTTTCCACTGACCTCAGAGATAAACAGTGGGATATATAGTCATTGGAGTGCCCTAGTACAACTATTTTTTAATCCCTATAATGAAAATACTTACTCTCAAAGGCACAGAACCTATTGCTCCTTAGATCTAATGAGCCTCCTAGGGTGCTTGACCCTGTCAATACTCTACTTTCTGTAACACCTGTACTTATGCCCTTGGAGACAAATGTATTTCACCACCATAGATACAAATAGTAAACACGATACACAGCATGCAGAATCTGTTGTAGCTATAAGTTTAAGATTGCAGAAACCTGTGTGCATGTTCACATCAGTAGTACAAAATGGCTATTCTTTTTATAAACATTTGGCAAGCAAAAGTGTAGAAAAATTTAATGTATTGAAACTTAATAGAAGACCTAAAGCCATTTCTCTTTGTAATTTATGTATGATTTCAATGTATTATTGCATCCATTGCTCATAACGTGACAGACACACAACAGAAGGGAACTCAACTCCCTGCAGTAATAGCATGCTGCTATGTTTCACACAGAGACAGAAAATACCAGTAAGAACATTAACAGAGGTTATGCCATGATAGTGACCTAAATTACATCAATTATCACTTTGCTTACCCATTGGGATCACTTATTAAACTTCAGTAATTAGAATGTCTAAGTTTATATCCTTACAGAGAAACTAACACCTAAAATGAAAATGTCATATAATTTTAACATTTTTTATTGAGAGCATTTGTAAAAAAAATAAATAAATCTTTGATTCTACATCACTAAACTCAAATTCCCAAAACGCGCTTTTTACATCATATATATATATATATATATATATATATATATATATATATATATATATATATATATATAAGCTGTGTGTCTGCTCTAAACAGCCAGTTCTGAATAAACGTGTAATGAGCAAATAGATCAAGGCAGTATTTTCTAACCCTATGGGTGCCAGTATCCATTTGAAGTGTTGCATGTGCAGTTTCGCGTCATAAAATGACTCGTGTTTTGCCGCATAATTTGAAGTGTCGCATTTAAAGTTTTGTGTCATAAAGTGACGCACATGCTACATTTTGTGTCGCTCCGAATGGCGCATTCACCATTTCATGCGTTAAGGTGTTGTAATATGGGTGCAATAATGACGCAATATGGGTGCAATAGGGGTGCAAAAAGGATGCAATATGGGTGCAATATTGGTACATTAAGTACGCAATATGGGTGCAATAATGACGCAATATGGGTGCAATATTGACGCATTATGGGATTTGGGTTGGTTTTTGGTTGGGTTTTAGGTTAGTTTTGGTGGTTTTTGGTTGGATTTGGGTTGGTTTTGGTTTGGATTTGGTGGGTTTTGGGTTGGTTTTTGGTTGGGTTTTGGGTTGGATTTGGGTTGTTTTTGGTTGAATTTGGGTTGGTTTTTGGTTGGGTTTTGGGTTGGATTTGGTGGGTTTTTGGTTGGATTTGGGTTGGTTTTGGTGGGTTTTTGTTTGGGTTTTGGGTTGGATTTGGTCAGTTTTGGGTTGGATTTGGTGGTTTTTTGGTTGGATTTGGGTTGGTTTTTGTATGAGTTTTGGGTTGGACTTGGTTGGTTTTGGGTTGGTTTTTGGTTGGGTTTTGGATTGGTTTTTGGTTGAATTTGGGTTGGGTTTTGGGTTGGATTTGGTGGGTTTTGGGTTGGATTTGGGTTGGTTTTGGTGGGTTTTTGGTTCAATTTGGTGGGTTTTGGGTTGGTGTTGGATTTGGTGGGTTTTGGGTTGTATTTGGGTTGGTTTTGGGTTGTATTTGGTGGGTTTTTGGTTGGATTTGGATTGTTTTTTGGTTGAGTTTTGGGTTGGTTTTGGTGGGTTTTTGTTGCAACCATATTGCGTCCTTAGTGCACCCATATTGCTTCCTTAATGCACCCCTATTGCACCCATAATGCGTCAATATTGCACCCATATTGCGTCATTATTGCACCCATATTGCGTACTTAATGCACCCATATTGCGTCCTTAATGCACCCCTATTGCACCCATAATGTGTCAATATTGCACCCATATAGCGTCACTATTGCATCCATATTGCGACACGTTAACGCACAAATGAAGAATGGGCCATTCGAGGCAACGCGAAATGTAGAATCTGCGTCACTTTATGAACCAAAACTTTAAATGAAACACTTCAAATGACACGGCAAAACACATGCGTCATTTTATGACGCAAAACTTTACATGCAACACTTCAATAGTAAACCATGGGTGCCAGAGGGTTACACAATGCATTCCTCTGACACTCAAAGGGTTAAATACCCACCTCTCTTTTATTCACACATGCTCAATCCCAATACCGTAAACTAATATTTACCACTTTAACACTTTGAGTGCTGGATACCTTTCTGGCACACAAAACGGACCAGAGGGGTGTACAATTCCATGTTTGACCATGTGTTGTGTATCCCTCTTGTTCTTAGAAGGGTAAAACAATCATTTAAATATATACTAAATATATTAGTTTAGTAGATGCTAGACTGAAGTGCAATGTATTTACATATGTATAACTCCATTTCAGTTGTGTTAGAATTCATTTATAGTTACATTTTTCTATTTTATTTCTCATAATAAACGGTCTATAGAACTAGCAAATTATAATAAGGCATCACATCAATATCATAAACTAGTGATAAGTAGGGATGTGCAAAAAATCCTGTTTAGTTCCTGCAGGAATTTTCTCACAGAAAACATGATTTTCCACTTTTCCCACAGGAATTCCCATCTTTACAGAAACCCAAAGATTTCCCACATTTTTAACACCCAGAATTTCCCGCTAGAACAGATCCATTTCCCATCTATGTTTTCCAACTGCAATGAAACTTCTCACCTCCATATTATAAAAACCCAATTATTGTGTAGTGTAGACTAGCAGACAAAGAGGGGTGGCAGGCACAGATAGAGAGAGAGAACTAAAAGTAAATGTTAAAATAAGAGACGGCAATTGTGACCACAGTGGACCCTCTGTCACACTTGTCATCCCCAACCAGTCCCAAAGAGCAGCAAGAGACTGGTGGTGGTGGTGATGAGTGTGAGGGTGATGGTGGAGCAACTGGCATAGAGGAGAGTAAGAGAGCATTTTTGGTTGAAAGCAAAAAGGAATGGGAGAAAGTTGCTTGAGAGATCTCACAATGCTTGAGAGATCTCTAGAGCAGTGTTTGTCAACTCCTGTCCTCAGGACCCACTAACAGGCCAGGATTTGATGATTTCCTTGTTCCTTGTTAGGTGAGTTAATCAATGTGAATGAGACTCTGATCACCACACCTGTGCTCTAGCAGAGAAATCCCTAAGTCTTGGCCTGTTAGTGGGTCCTGAGGGCAGGAGTTGAGAAACACTGGTCTAGAGCAAATTAGAGGTTAATATCTGGTCTGCAGATAGAGGAATCACTTTAGCTATAACTGATCTACCTTTATCCATGAATACATTCAATTGTGTAATTTTTCAAGCTGCTTTCAAAAATTATTATATCCTAATATGCAGTTAGATTGTTTATATTAATAAACTCCCACCAATACAATGCAATGTATTATCAGTTATAAATAAACAGTAGACATAAACAATCTCTGTTTTATATTAGACCAGTGAATTAAAACGAGTGACTTAAAATAGCATTATTTCTTGGAAAAAAGATAAACAATTTATCTCATACAAATATTTATCCTTGCCATCCCAGGCAGGGTTTTTTTTTTCTTTTCCATCCCTTGGGGGGGGGGATGGACTTTTTTCAGCTGGCCCATTATAGCGTCCTTTTCACATTCGGAGGCTTAGCTGTGGGTTTGGGAGCAGGCACACCAACTGCATGCAGGAGTTTTCTTTCCAGGGGGAGTGTGTGCCTGCACATGGCGAGCATGCCCATAGAGACCAGTGATACAAAGTCTGTGGACTCCCGTTCAAGTAAGAATTTTATATATCTATATATTCATTCTTTTATGTTTTCTGTTTGTTACTGTGGTGCCTTCTTTGTCTCGCTGGCAGTCTGCGGCACAGCTGTTCATCCCCTGGGGTGGCTCTGCTGGATTGCCCGTGTCCTCCTTTTACCAAGCCTAGGTTGGCTTACTCTTGGGTTTTGGACCTCTTTTCTTTAGACAACTATATATATATATATATATATATATATATATATATATATATATATATATATTTATATATATATATATATATATATATATATATATATATATAAAATTATTTTACCCTTTGAGTGACAGAGAGGAATCTAATTAATTTCAGTGCAATGTACTGGATACCTTTTCCTGCACTAAAAGGGATATACCTCTATAAACTGAAGAAGCACAAGGCTAGGCAAAAAGAAAAGAATGCCCTGAACAGAAAGGAAAGACACACAACAAGGGCAAAGAAAGGTCTTTATCTACAGTAGTTATTCGTTAACCAATGAGGAAACCAAGGTTTTATGTAGAGGTCTCTCCTTTGGCCCTAATAGAGAACCCAATAAATTTATGTGGATATTCAGAAATACATCAGATCTATTATCCTAAAGAGAGTTTTTGCAAATAAACAAAATGGATCTGTGGCCCCTATACAATCATACTCTATGATGCATAAATATAAGATTAGAAATCTAGAAATGCTTCAAAAAGAAGACTCAGATAAGAACAGTCTTAATGTCATTCACAGAGACAAGAGACCATAATCAATGTTTTGCCCTACTAATTCTAAAAATGAAAATATTAAAGTATTTTATCGATTAATAAATAGGACATTGAGAAAATTTGTAATAACAATTCAAAACCAGTTTACAATTGAAAGAAGCAGGAACAACTCGAGGTCCAAAAATTACATCAGACTAAGGATGCTGTAATTAGAAATGCTGACAAGGGTGGAGGTATCTGCATACAAAATACAGAGGATTACATTGAATGGGCCTTACGATTGTTGAAAGATGTAAATAATTATAGGAAACTCAAAAAAGATCCCACTCAGGATTTCATTACAGAACTAAAATCTCTTTTCTATCCTACTCAAATGTCACATATCGTTACCAAAACTGAATGTAGTTTCCTCATTAATGAATTTCCTACCATACCAATTATTTATCATCTGCCCAAACTCCACAAATCTATGATTAATTCACCTGGAAGACCAATTATTTTGGGGATCAATTCTCTCATTAATCATTTGTCCCAGTTTGTAGGTGAATCCCTACAACTGCTGGTTAGTTTACAAAAATAATTTCTCAAGGATACAATTCATTTACTCTGTGGTTTAGAACATTTTACTCGTAATGACAAGTACATAAGAGCCACCTGTGAGGATAGTAGCCTATATACCAGTATCCCACATATTTTGGGTATTGAGGCTATCCGGGTTTCTTTCCAGAATCACAATACACAAATTGAGTTCTTAGTTCAATGTATTGAATGTGTTTTATACTGTAATTATTTTCTTTTCCACTGTTGTTTTTATTTACAAGTGTCCGTTGTTGCTGGGGGTTCAGTTTTTGCTCCATCTTATGCTAATCTTTATATGAATCAATGGAAACATTCTTTAATTTACAATAACAATCCTTACAGACACCAGATCATTTATTACAAACGTTATATATTGATAATTTGATATTCATCTGGAAGGGGACTCATAAAAGTTTTTGGGAGTCTGCCTCCTATATGAATTCAAATCATCTGGGCCTTTCCTTTACAACCACCACTGACCCACACAAAATAGTATTTTTAAATGTCACACTTTATTAGAAAGATAATAACAATTTATCTTGCAACTTTAGAAAATCCTGTGAAAGCAATAGCTGTTTACAAACTAGAAGCGGACATCATAAGAGATGGATCAATAATATCCATACAGTCGGTTTCAACGCATAACGCATAACTGCACAAAAGATGAAGATTTTAAGAAAGAAGCTAATGTTCTCAAAAACAAATTTGCAGAATAGGGCTATAATCAGGTTGTAGTGGACAATGCATATCAGAGAAGTTTGAACACCAGAAGACAAGACCTTTTGGTGTACAAAAAGAAGCATAACTCCACACAGCGTGATTGCTTCCCCCCAATTTCGTGACTACATACAATACCAAGGCCCCTCACATTCAGCATGTGTTAGCAAAACATTGGCATATTCTTATTCAAGATCCCATGTTACATAAAGTATTAGGTGATAGACGCCATATTGTTCCTAAAAGAATAATAGTATAGGAAACCGGATAGCACCTAGTGATATTCACTACAAAATTGCAATAATTGCAGGCCCACAGTCATTTTTGTCTCCTCCACACAGAATGTACAAATGTGGCAAACTCAATTGCAGTCTACACTCCCATAAATCTGGTTCTAAATGGAAATCATTTAAATCTACAACTGGGAAAGAATATAAAATCAAGCAGTTTATTAATTGTCATAGCACATATGTTTGTTTACCTGATGACATGTCGCTGTGGGCTCGAGTACATTGGTAGGACCAAGAGGAAAATTAAAACTTGATTTGGTGAACACCTCAGAAACATTTCCAACAGCCTGAAGTCCCATAGTCTTTCAAAAGACAGTAGAGATTTTCACAACTGCCAACATGAGAATATTCAAAGTACAGCTATAGAATATGTTACTCTTACACGTAGGGGAGGAGATTGATTATAAAAACTGAGAAAAAGAGAGTCCTTTTGGATCTTTGAACTCAAGACTATGGTACCTCTAGTACTCAACTGTAATGGTTTTATGGACACTCAGACACGGAAGATTAGGTAAAAACACAGTTTTATTGAAAAAACACAGAAATTAGAATAACCCTCGCGGGTCCAGTATATATAGACAAATATAATACTGATACAGGTCAGGTTACAGTAGAAATCAATAACCCACACAGGTCCAGTGAGACACGAAGGTACAACACTGACACAGGTCAGGTTACAGTTCGTGTGAATCCTAAATGAGACAGTGGAGAAATGGTTGCTATTAGGCCAAGAGGTACAGACAGGCCCTAATAGCGCAAAGGACCACAGGACACTCACTACGCAGAGAGTGACACAATAGCGACTGAGGCCATATAGGAGTTAACGAAGGCCCTGGACAAGTGGCAGACTGCCGGAACAGTTAGAGGAGACCAGAAACTATAGGCACAGAGTAACGCCAAACCGAGACTGCAATTGACTGTGACCCAATGTGCAATAGCACCAACCTGCAAGGGGTTATGAACGCTCAGACCTGAAATTGGCTGCCAGATAGTGGGGACAACCTGAGGCGCCCAGGGAACAAACCAGCCTCAGCTTGTAAGCGGTGAACAGGTCAAGTATACTGTGGTGCAACCAGATTGATCTCCAACACTGGAGTGTAGGATCACGAGGCACAAACTCGGTGACTGGGTCACAGTAACTAGACTGCCGGAGCAGCAACGAGGCAACAAGAGGATCTGTCCGTAGACAGAGAGGACATTGGAGGACAGCCCCTCACCGGATGGAGCCGTGAGCCAGGCCAGATGGATACACAGTGCAGGAATGTCAGCCAATCCGGGTTGGTACACAGAGCAGGAACGTCAGCCAGGCCGGATCGGCACACAGAGCAGGAACGTCCACCAAACCGGGTCGGTACACAGAGCAGGAACGTCAGCCAATCCGGGTCGGTACACAGAGCAGGAACGTCAGCCAATCCGGGTCGGTACACAGAGCAAGAACATATACAGGCAGAGTAGTCAGGCAGTCTGGGTCATACACAGGATTCACACGAATATAGGAACAAGCGCTAGCAACGGGAACACCACGAAAGGGCACTGCAGAAGTGACAGGGCTCAGTATTTAAGGGCTAGCACTGGGCTGAGCAAAACCACGTTAGCCAATAAAAGGAATCAGGAAGTAGCACTGGTCATAATGTCACCAGCAATAACACGGGCACCATGATATCAACATAGAATTTGACTTCATGGCATTTTTATTTACCCTTCAAAAATGTTTTTAAGTATTCACAATTTTTTAGCTTTATTCTTTGGTAGCATTTGTTGCTATCATTACTATTATTCTTAATATGATTATTATAATTTTTTCATTGATACTTTTTTTGCACTTTTCATCAGCGTGCTTTAACTAGCTAGTCAGAGATGCTCTCTATATTGTATGCAGTTGCAGATTTTAAAGTATCGCTGACCACATTAATGTCTGATTTAGAGTGATGGTTTTCATTGTTATTAGTCTTTCCTTTACTACTATCATTATCATTTTATGGTAGGGTTACTCTGGTAAAGCCCGGGGGTGCTTGGTCCGACTTTGCTCCTTGGTGACAATAGGCGAGCTATATATTTGCTCACCCGCTGCCACTACTGTAAGGATGAGGGTATGGCCCCTGAGTGCTAGCCTTCTTTTGTTAGTACTATGTATGCACCCCTATGGGTGAGATGAATACCAGTATTAGAATTGAGGAGGCTTTTATAACCAGCTGGGGCTCCTCTCTATGGGATGCATTGGACATCCATTAGAGTAAGGTGGCATATATGAGGTTGCTTGTATTTTTGGATTTCTTCTGTGTCCTGTCCCCGGCTAAGAAAATGGGCATTGCCTCCGCCCACTGGCTGAGGTAGGACCAATTAAAAAATATGCAATTAAAGTGAGGGCTTCCTCTCTGCAGGCCAGTCTAGTTGGTCCCACCAGGCTGGGTGTAGGGTTTCAGCTATATGCTTCGTAAGACATTTATTCTAAAAAAAGTTCCTTATTTTATTTTATTCAAGTACCGAATCGCCCCGCACCCGCCTCCGATGAGCCAGGACAGAGGTAGTATTTTTCCCGGACATCACACAGGCTGCATTCACAGCCTCCACTGGAACTGGAAGTTCGGCAATATACATCCAAGGGTGGAACGCATAATGTTTGAAGCGATCACAGCAAATGAAATCAATAAGTACTGGTGTTTTATGCCTTTTTAGCAGGAAAGGGATGGTCCTTTGCCTATTTAAAGCTCAGCTGGTCAGATTCTTGTTGGTTCTCTGTCAGGAAAGGGGTGGTTAGAATAGTTGATAGCTCTTTTTATATGCATATTATAATATAATAAAAATGATAATTGTGACGGTACCAGCGGACACCCAGCCCCGGTGTCATCATCAATGGTCACTTCTTCCACTACAAGCCAAGGGCCAGACAAGGGCTCAAGTAACAGGTAGGATCCATTACTGTAGTAGCCCACACAACCCCAGACACAGGCTGATAAGACCCAGGCTCCTCTCTGGAGCTGCACACTGTGCTGTGCACTGCACTACCACGATCTACCGAGACTAGGAAAGAGGCTCGAGTGGAAAGCCAGTATGAAGCTGCTAATATGCGTAAGTCCCACTTTGGTCTCGTGACTGGAGGCAAAGGGAGTGAGAGCAGGCCAGAGCCACGGAGATTACAGGTCAGGCAAGCTAGGAGCGCACGGAGCAAGTAGGCAGCCAGAGCCACAGATTAGACAAGCTGGAGACTTATCACAGTGCCTGTGATTCTCTGTCACTCTTAACTTGTGGTTTGCTCTGATTTGCTGAGCCAGTTTGGCCCGCCCCTGGTGACCTTCTTATGCCTGGCCCAG
This sequence comes from Rhinophrynus dorsalis, assembly GCA_037306005.1. Classification (NCBI taxonomy): domain Eukaryota; kingdom Metazoa; phylum Chordata; class Amphibia; order Anura; family Rhinophrynidae; genus Rhinophrynus; species Rhinophrynus dorsalis. Next base: position 474,614,327 of record CM074718.1, read on the forward strand.
ACATCTGTCAGATGCCCTTTTGTGGTGTTACCGAGCCAGTAGTGCTGTCGCTGTGTTCCTGTGTTCCGGATTCTCGTGTACCGACTTGGCCTGTCCTGACTACGCTCCAGTGTTCCTGATCGTGTTTGACCCGTGCCCGTCTGCGAACCACCTCTGTGTCTTGACCCGGCCTGGCTGTCGTTCCTGTTCATGTATGACCCGGCTTGTATGACTACCTCCTGCGTGCTCCGACCCGACCCGGCTGACTTCCTGCTCCATGATCAACTTCCAGCCTGTTCCTGTGACCTCCGATCCTGTTCTCGTCACCGCGACATTTTGCACCCGCTGTTGCCAGCCACCGTGTGACCATCCTGCCTTGTGTTTCCTTCGATCAGTGCAGTGTACCGTTGTCTTGCAGAGCTGTGCGTGCCTCACAGTGCCTCGCTATACTTGCAGAGCCTCGTTACCTTACTGAGCCTTGTGAAAACGTGCATATTAACCCTTGCAGTAACGCTTTACTCTCGCTACCTCGATTCCCAGTATAGAGCCTCTTTCTTTGTGCTACGTCTGCTGAGTTGGCCGCTCACCGTCGGCGACTCTACCTATCCTACTGCAGAGTAGTCACTTTACGTGGGCCGGTAGGGGGTCCTTGGCTCTCACTCCTCGTTGTTTATTGGGCGATACCTACTGCGGTAGTGTGGCAGCAGAGAGAAGGCTCAAGCTCCGGCAAGTTCCCGTTGTATACGCCCGTGGGGGCTATAGGCTCTAGCACTATTACTGCTGGTATCCGGTTACGTCTGAGGAGGCTATTATCAGCTCTTGCATTGCAGGCCGGTTTCCGTTACGCCCGTGGGGGCTACACACACTTGCACTCGCAGAAGCAGTCTTCCTGTAGGTACGCCCACGGGGGCTATTTGGATCTCTGTTCTGCTTTACTACTTGGTCACTTTGGCTAGGCATTTACGTTTCCAGTACACTGTGGACTGTCTCTATCAGCACCTCCTTTTAACACCTAGGGCGTGCCAAACCGCCACATCTGAGACTGACTGATTTATGCTCTTAACCCTTTGGGGTATAGTCACCATTCTCTGCATAGAGATCTTGTATGTCAATTATATTGTGCATTATCTCTCTGTACTATATCAGTCTTCACTGTGTGTATATTTCTACCGCCACTAGAGGGCGATTGCTTGCATTATTGTTATTCTAATAAAATTGTGTTTTATTTTACCTACTGGTCTGAGTGTCCCAAAAACTGTTACAAGACTACACGGAGCGAGTTAGTAGCCAGAGCCAGAGATCAGACAAACCGGGGACTACACTGAGCGAGTTTGTAGCCAGAGCCAGAGGTCAGACAAACCTGGGACTACACGGAGTGAGTCAGCCAGAGCCACAGGTCAGAACCGATGTGCGAAGTCAGACAAGCCAGGGTCATTCACGGAGCAAGTTAGTCAGCCAGAGCCACAAGTCAGAACTGATGTGGTAGTCAGACAAGCCGGGGTCATACATGGAGCGAGTTAGTCAGCCAGAGCCACAGGTTAGAACTAATGTGGGTAGTCAGATAAGCTGGGGTCATTCTTAGATAGGCAAGGGTCACAAAGGAGCGCAAGAAGAACTAGCAGAAACACCACGTAAGGGCAATGACTCCTAGCCCCAAGGAGGTTAATAAAGGAGCAGAAGAAGGCAGGACCCAATTAGGCAAAACAGAATAGGCCCATAAACACATCCATGCCAGTGCCTGTTTCATGATGTGAGCCATGCGGAAGTAACCACAATCATGCTGGCCGACATACCACAGAGGAAGGAAGCACAGGATAACTTAGGCCTCTAAGGGAGACTGTGATATGTTTATATAAAACATATTTTGGAAAAAATATTTTAAACATCAGGGGAATAAAGGTATATTTAGATTATTCCCTTTTAAAGTTCATTTTGAAGATCAAATCATATGTTAGGGCTATTGGACACTTTTTACAAATGTTAAGGGGGCTCTTCCACTACCAAATGGTCATTTGTATCAACTACGCTAGATGTATGTAGCTTGTAAACAAATAAACCTCATTCTGAAAGGGTATAGGCTACACAGAAGGCCTTGGTGAGGAATCAAGTTGGGCTACCACCTATACAAATTTTGTTTTCTTTATTGCATTTTGTTTTGCACCACAACTACATTAGATTTCAAGGTAAACTACCTATTACCTCCAGCAAGTTGCAACTCTGATGAGGAGTAACATGATTCCCAAACTATGTCAATTTGTTCATGGAGGGTTTTTGTCAGAGAATCTGAACGCTTGATACATAATATCTTTTCTCAGAGTTAGCTGAGACAATGATGTCAAAATGCAACAATGCCCTATTGTTCATTGTTTCTTTTAAAGGGATAGTAATGTTTCACAATAAAAGCAGCTCTGATTAATCTTCATAGTATTTGGGCTGTGGAGAGTGTTATTTCAATACTGCCAGAGTTGTAGTTCAAGTGTAATTGAATGATAAAGTCTCCCACTCCTTTTACCGATGTAACACTGCTCACCTCAGAGCAGCAAGACTGTCAGGATGGATTGCAGAGAGGAACAATCTTCAGTAAGCATAAGGAAAAACCTGTCAAGGGGGGCAGGGTTTTACTTGTTTTCATAGTAAGAAGATTGTCCCTTGCTGTGAGCTGTCTGGCCAAGGGACCAGATTCCACATCTGAAGGGAGGTGGATTACACTAGGTAAAAGGGGTGGGAGGGGGATACTTTATCATTCAATTACTCTTGAAGTACAACTCTGACAGTACTGAAATAACACTCTCCATGGATCACATACTATGAAGATGAATTGGAGCTGCTTTTATTATGAAACAATACTACCAATTTAATCAAACAGGTGTTTATTGTTTTTTTATTATTAATTTATGAAATGTAAGTTTTTTATCGGCATCTCCTGGCGTAAAAGATTGTTTCTAGTAAGCTTTGATTTGTTTTGTTGACCCATTAAAGAGCTTTCTGGATAATTAATATACCCTTATATTATAATTCATATTGGGCTATCAAATAACGGTGGGTAGTACCTTTTGGGTAAAAGGTTGTATGAAATAAAAGTAAATGTGATGAGAGAAAAGTTTTTTTTTGGCTGGGTTTCTCAGAGTGTCTTTCTGGCTGTTATGGGAGTCTGGACTTACCTGAACTGGAACCAGTAAGCTGATAACCTACATCACCACAGATTGTATCTTATCTGGAATTGGTAACAATATATACTTTGGTATAAACAAAATTCCATAAGGCTTCTAGAATTATTATCACTCAATCTATTTTGGGGTAGATAAGTGACTTTGCCCACTATATCTGGCCAATCTAATGGGGACAGCCACATAGCAGCCATTTAGGCGGTAGTGTTAGTTAAATTTCAGAAGCTAAACAGAATATCTCATTGCCAATTCATAGATATAGATATTGATACTGTGGGAGATAAGAGTGATTGTAATTTTAGATCATAGAAGGGGTTGCTAGGGATATCTAGTTACTATCCGCATCAAAGAATTAATTTTGTGCTGTATAAATGCACATGCAAATGCTGAGGAATGTAATAAGATGCTGTTGTAAGTGCATACAGATGATACACAATCTCTTTGTTTCTGATTGGTCATCGATGCTCCTATGATCTGGTGAATTCATTATTAACCCTTTGTTATTGCTATCTGGGAAGCTTTGCCTTTGTTTCTCAGTTGGTGTTCTGTTCCTTTTAGAGATTATCAATTCATGTGTGCTAATCTCATCGCATGCATAGTGTTGTTGGGATGTCCATAAATTATCTGCCCCACATGGTAAAAATTCTGACAGAACAAAAGATGTCCTCCATTTTGGTTAACCCTGGCAGTGATGGTATTGTGTAGCAAACATGATTCTGCCATTTTTATCACTATAGTTTATATGATGTATTGATATAACTTCATATTCTTTGCTTTTCAATAAACATATATTGTTCTATGCATAAGATTATTATGTTGGGAGAATTGTATTCCCAGCTTTTGTTTCATTCAGAAGGTGTAAATATTGAAAACAGCAGATAAACAATTAACCCCTGCTATGCTGCTGTATTCAAATATTGAGCTTATACCTCTGGATACATTTATTTAAAGTTTAACGCTAAATATGCTGGTAATGTTGCCTTGTTATATCATCTTATATATATTGCCAAATATCAATTTTATATATTTATGGTCATATATATATGAGATATATGACTGAGTCACTTGATATTCACTAAGACTCTGCACTAATTACCAATTTATATTACAGTTTATTTTCCAATGAAAATAATGTTTTGCATAAATATGCGTAATTGATTTTTATCAATATATTTACTGTGAAGTAGCGTATCAAACCTACTTTGTTAAATGATCTTAAATGAATCTAACTATAATACTATTGTATATCTTATGCGAGGAATACAATTATTTGGGGTCTCCTGATTCTTTCCCACTGTATATCCTCGACATTTTGAAGAGAAGTATATTTACTGCTGTAATTATGTAGGACACATGTTGAAAAGGTGGAGGTGTATTTATGAACACTTTCTAATTTCTATATCTGAGGAGTCAGTAATCTGTTTTGTTGATTACATCAACGGCTTGAACAACCATAACCAAATTCACCATGAGTTGGTTGTAGCACACAGCAAGCGTCCTTTTTGGATGTCACGGTAAGACTTAGAGTGAGGGTGTGGTTGAGACATTGCTTTGTAAAGAAATTGATAGAAACACCTTATTATAGTAAAACCTTGCCAGACACACCGTTTTTGAGGTTAACAGAATTGTTAGAGAGCCAAAACAGAGAAATATAGCCATATGAGCTATGAGATCTAGATTTCTGGAAAAAGAGTATGATGAGAAGGCTTTAGATGAAGTAGGGGTTGGATTGCCACATCCACAAAGTCCTAAAAATAAAAGAATTCTGACAAGGTTTTAGATGATACATCCCCATATATAACCAAAGTTTTGAGATAACACAGGCCGATTTTACAATCTGATAGCATTCTTAAGTAGATTTGTGAAGAATTTTCCATTCTCATTTATAAAGATTACCCAATTTGTCCAAAAGGATAGTGAAGGCAGATGATTTATCCATATATGTCCGTTATCGCTTTTTTCTAACCACACACACAGTGTTGTGTTTATTACCACAGTTTTATGCCTGCAATTGTTTGAATGTATGCAATACCTTCTCAGTGGTCTGGTATGAGATATTTCATCATAAATTAATTACATGTGAGTCCAACTATATAACATATTATCACATGTTCCTATGGTTTGTTATAAATTGGAATCACCACTAAAAGTTTCAAATGTAGGAAAGGTCAACATAAATCTAAAATTAGACCTGGAGAAGTACCAACAACTTTAATACCACATTGTATTGCATTCAGATATCCTTTGACATCACTTAAATGTATGAGCATAGACAATGTAGACAAATCATAATAGGGTGGGCATGGAACAAAGTTACTGAAAAGTTATTAAAAAATTAATCATATTTGAAGTTTATACACGATGCAGTGGCATCAAGGGGTCTGAATAATGAGTTAAGTTTGAAATATTTTCTTCCACTCAAATAGTTTTATCTACTTTATAATATATTTAATATGAATAATTGAGGTTCCCTTTTACCAATCTACTAAATACAAGTTCTGATATATAATAATAGATTTAATCTTACAAAAACATTTTTTTCTTCCCCTTATGCGTAAATATTTCTTCCACATTTTTTCATATAATAATTAATGAAAACCATCATATTTTGTATATAGTACATGACAAAATGTTTATTGTTGTTTTTGATTAAATTTCATATGGGAATTATATTTCCAGTCCAGTATTTCCACACATTTCATATGTAATATGAACTAACTTTACACTGCATCTTATTTATGTTTAGTAGAGAGATAGTAGTCACATAATTCAACCTATATCTATATTGTAGTATTGGTTGTATAATATCAATATATATTGATATAAATTCACTTTTTATTTATGGTGAATTTATTTAAATCAGACTTAAAGGGGAACTACCACCCCGCAAAAACTTTACATTAATTAAGTCTTCATCTGGTGACTAGCTGCTTAGTAGCGCTAGTCGCCAGAAATATTACCTGGTTTCAAAGATTTTCAAGTTTTTCGGAGGCTGACAGTAGCAGGAAGCACGGACATCTTGTCATAGTGACGTCCGTGCATCTGCGCTGTCAGTCCCTTTTGGAGCTAAAAGCAGCCGCTGTGGTGTGTGCAGCTGCAGCTCTTCTCTGCTGCATGCCTGCATCCCCAGTGCGGCCTAGGCCGTAGACTACCTCGCCTATAGGTGGCGCCGGCCCTGATAGAAGAACACATTAGATTAATTTTGTTTCACAATAACATTCGATATATTATAAGGAGAGATGTTTATGAATGTGTGCTGGGCAACCAACTGATAGTAGACAAGTGTTATCTTAATACACATTATGCATGGATGCTGTGGACTGTCATTTGATTAATAACAGATTACTCATGTTCACTTCACCTTGTACTTTGTTTGATTATTTAATCATGCACAAAAAAAATCTCTGTTTATAATCTTTATTTTGTATTTTAGTGTTGATTTGTGGTAAAGGGGAAAAATGACTGACTATTCGTCAACACCAAGCCAAGCTTCTGGAAGAATGTGGATGTCATTAAGGGGGTTGGGCTAGATATTGCCAGGAATTTTGAATTGTTTGTTAGAATTTATTGTGACATAGTTACAATACATTTATGAAGGTCATTTTGTTCGGAACTGAAATATTGGTTGAAATATACTTTGCTTCACTAAACAATATTGAATCTTAATCCCTTAAGAACCAAAGGGGTGGGCAACTCATTGCTTTGCAGTGGGTTCCACACCTCTCTGGTCCTTCAGTGGTTAAAGCGACTGTTCCTAAGTCATTGCTCCAGAATTGTTCCACTTTGTTTATATACATCAGGTACTGTATCTCTAAGTTTATTCACATGGTTTAAAGGCCTTTGCAAGAAATGTGTCAGACCTAGCCTCTCTTTCATATATGTGTACGTATAATCAATATCTTCTTTATTTCATGTTGCAACTCATGTTAGGTTTACTCTTGACTTTCAATTAGGCTCTCTTTACTTTGGAAACCCTCTAAGTGTCAGAGGCATGTGCAACATATTGCCTGGAAATGTATTATACATCCCACTGGCATACAAAGGGTTAAAATGATTTGTTGTTTCCCAGAGGTTGTCCTAGTGTTTCACCCAGGAAACCATAATAAATGACCTTCTTTTGTATTGCATTGTTCCACATCTTGGGCATGCTTTGTTAAGTGTAAATAATCACATTGTAATTCCAGGGCCACGCTGCAGGTATTTACTTGCCTTTATAAATACTAATTTCAGCATTTTCTCTCCACCCCATCACTCTATTGACTGTTTTTCATACCTGTAACTAGGTAAAACATGACAACTCAACATGAACATGTTTTTCTTGTTGTATTATTGCTGTTTCTCTGTATAATACACATATATAGGATTACACAGCAGTTTAACCCTTTGAGTGCCAGAGGAGCACACACGCATTGCAGAGCAATGCATTGTGTACCCCTATGACACTCAAAGGGATAAGAAAGGACAACACCTATAAAGCATAGCCTAAAAAAAATGACATATGGATGCCTTGAAAAAACAATGCAGATATAAAGGGAGGTGGGTGAATTAATATGATTATTTGTTATTACTAGCACTGGAACTGAATTTTCAGCGCTGCTCCTGCCTAATACATGTATATTATAACACCCAACCCCCAATTCTCTTCTGCGTGCCACTTGTACCAAGAGGAGGGCAGTGAGGAAGTGTATGGGCATGTTGGGGTGTTTAATTTCTTGTTATGTACTAAAAAGGTACTATACGATTTTTTTCTTTTTCCTGTGCATGGATAGGGGGCATTCTGGGCTTGCTCGCATTAAACTAAAACTTTCCCTTGTAACAATATGTGATTTACAAAGAGCTTTTGAAATCACCTAAATGTTAGCCATTTTTATTTCAAACATAGTTCATGATGTATTTAGCCTTCTTTGTTTGTCAGTTTAAACAAATTAGTTAGTTCTGGTTGGCAGGAAGTAGCAGGTGGGAGGGAGAGCAGAGTGGGATGCTATTGTCTGGCAGGCAGGCATACTTTCCAGTACTGTCTATTGTGCATAAACAAAGATAATTATCTCACTTTTGTTTTAAATTGAGAAATGGCTAACAGTACTATAGGTGATTGTGAAATCTCTTTCATAATTATATATTTGGTAATATAGCTTGATATTAAAAAAAGATATATTTATTGCTGTGTTTATAGTGACAAGTAAGACAATGGCACTCTGACTGCTGAGAGATGTTTTATTCAAAGTTATTGCAACTCAAATGCATTTTTGGGTGTATTTCAATGGCCTGAAACTTGATGGAGGCATTGTTGCTAAAGCAACCTATGGACAGCTCTTGGCCATCCATAGGATTTAGTACCAACAGTGCCATTATAAATGATTGAACCATAAAATGCAGGTTTGAGCTGCAATAGCTGCAAAACCTTTCAGCAGTGGGAAAACCTTTGTTTAACTCAGCAGAATACATTATTTAGATATATTTTAATAGTAAGTGCTCCTGTCCCTTTAAATTAATAATGTGGGAGTCTGTGTGCCAGTATGCAGAAATGTGATTGTACACATACAGAGGTGAAGTCATGTCATTTTATGCCAACGTATAAGCTCAGGTAGTGAGCTACTCTAGCAGATGTATACATAACCCCCAAAGGTACTGAGGTACAAAGTAGGACCGGAACAATTATTGGACAAGACATCCTTACCACTGAGGACAAATAAACATTTCCATTGATTTAATGAAGGCTTTTAACCCCTTCATTTCTAAACATGTCTCCAACACATTGCAAACCATTTTAGAATTCTCTAGCATTCAAGGGGTTAAGATTCACATTTAAAGTGATAGTTTTAAGATTAGTTGTCGGAGTCTTCTGTATATGAAAAGGAACAGATTGTACTATGTCTAAGAGCTTACTTCTTTGTAGTTCAATGTTATGGAGCACTGCCTGCACCTTTCTGGCCACCTCCATGGAATCTGAGATTGGGTTGTGCGACTCGACGTCTGTAACGAGGGACAAACTTCTGTAAGTATAAGGGAAATCCTGCCCCCTTGACGAAGGAGGGCAGGATTTCCCTTTGCTTACTGAAGTCTGTCCCTTGCTGCAGCCATCCCGACCAGCCTGCATCTTCTGAGTGACGTGGGGAGAAGGGGCAGGTGGCGGATTTTCAGTGCTTCATAACTTTTGAACTACAAAGTACGCGCTTAGACATAGTGCAATCTGTTTCTTTTCGTATACAGAAGACTCGGACAACTAATTTTAAATAGACATTACTATCACTTTAAATCAATGGGTAATTTGGGATATTTTTTCTCCTTTATAGTGCAAATGGATTGCTTAAGGTCTCGTTAGTGCACCAGTTTCAAAGTGTTTTTTTCTTGAATTATTATAGCTGAAGTGCACCTGTCACCTTAAGACAGGTTTAATATTACACGTAATTACATATACCTATATGATGTACCACCAGTTTTTCTGTAAGAAATTAACCATATAACTTGATGGCACAGGGTGGAATGTTATGCTAAGTTCATTCACAGTATGCTAATTATTTATGTTTGAGGACAAACTTACCATTTACAGTGCTAAGAATAAGCCCCCAGAATGCCACACTGTGCCACAAACAAATGTTCTTATCTCAAAAACTATTTATATTAACACAATATATAAGCAGTTTTCTTAACATTTATCTCTGTGTTAGGTCCGCTTTAGATGACCAGACCATTCTCTTAATGCAGGACACTTATGAGAATGTCACTGTGCAGGGCTGCACAGAACCCAATGCAACCCTGCTGTGTTTGATTTCCATAACCATCATGTTCATATCTCATACCTGTAAACTGTCAACTTCTAACCTCCAACCCCTCTTTAAAAAGAGTTGCACGCTCTGCTCATTAAGAGATTAAATAAGTGAACTTCACCCAGTCTCTTTTTATAATACAGAATTAAAGAAATGTCTACCTCTTAAATAACTGTGTAAAAACAAAAAGTGTATTCATCTTTCATAGAGTCTCATGAACTAAGAAGAACTGGAGTAATTCTGGTACATACCAACTGAATCATAGAGGACAAATATTCTAGTGAATTTTAATGGGCATTTTAAACTTTGCCTCTTAAAACAAATTAGCACATTGAATGTAATTCCCACCATTAGGCCTCGATTCAATTATTACCGGCAAAACTGCTGGTAGGGCAAAATTGTCTACCGACCGTACAAAAACATGTATAAGTCGGTATTCAATTGCCCTGCCAATTGAAACCACAGCGAACGTTTGGCCGGGCCCCGGGTGTAAGGGGCCGTGTCGCAGGTGCGACCCCTGCGACACCTATTGTTACGCCACTGGTTGGGATATTTCAAACACATAATGAGTAGTGTTGAGCGAGCATGCTCGGCCGATGCTCGGATCGGCTCGAGCATCGCTCTGCTCGGCACATGGCGGTACTCGTACGAGTACCGCATGTGCTCGCCCGCCATGTTCGGGTCTCCTCCCCGCACGTTTTGCGGCTGCTGCGCAGCCAATAAACGTGCAGGGAGGCTCTGACATCGGTGTAATGCCAGCAGCCATGTTGGCTGCTGGCATTACACTGATTGGCTGGCCAGAACCCGTGGTCGGGTGCTGTATAGCACCTGACCATCGAGTTCGGCTCAGTCTGAGCCAGGGAGAGCTGAGGATAGGAAGGGAAAGGCAGTGTAGGGAGGAAAAAAACAAAAATTGTGCAAAAAAAGAACCAAAAGTCCTTTTTAGGACTACTGTGTGTGGGGGCAGCAGGTTATTTTGTGTGGGGGGAAAAAAACAAAAAAAAAAAAAAAAAAAATATTCTGTTTAGTGTGAAAAGTTGCAGATTAGAGCACATTCTGTTTAGTGTGCACAGTTGCAGATTAGAGCACATTCTGTTTAGTGTGCAAAGTTGCAGATTAGAGCACATTCTGTTTAGTGTGCAAAGCTGCAGATTAGAGCACATTCTGTTTAGTGTGCAAAGTTGCAGATTAGAGCACATTCTGTTAAGTCTTCAAACTAAAATATCAAAGTCACATATTCCATTCAGTGTGCGTCGCCGCAGTTTAGCAGCACATTCTGTGTACTGTGCAGAGTTGCAGAATAGGAAGAAATACTGTTAAGTCTTCAAACTAAAATATCAAAGTCACATATTCCATTCAGTGTGCTTCGCCGCAGTTTAGCAGCACATTCTGTGTACTGTGCAGAGTTGCAGAATAGGAAGAAATACTGTTAAGTCTTCAAACTAAAATATCAAAGTCACATATTCCATTCAGTGTGCTTCGCCGCAGTTTAGCAGCACATTCTGTGTACTGTGCAGAGTTGCAGAATAGGAAGAAATACTGTTAAGTCTTCAAACTAAAATATCAAAGTCACATATTCCATTCAGTGTGCTTCGCCGCAGTTTAGCAGCACATTCTGTGTACTGTGCAGAGTTGCAGAATAGGAAGAAATACTGTTAAGTTTTCAAACTCAAATATTAAAGTCACATATTCCATTCAGTGTGTTTCACCGCCGTTTAGCAGCCTATTCTGTGTACTCTGCACAGTTGCAGAATAGTAAGAAATACTGTTAAGTTTTCAAACTCAAATATTAAAGTCACATATTCCATTCAGTGTGTTTCACCGCCGTTTAGCAGCCTATTCTGTGTACTCTGCACAGTTGCAGAATAGTAAGAAATACTGTTAAGTTTTCAAACTCAAATATTAAAGTCACATATTCCATTCAGTGTGTTTCACCGCCGTTTAGCAGCCTATTCTGTGTACTCTGCACAGTTGCAGAATAGTAAGAAATACTGTTAAGTTTTCAAACTCAAAAATTAAAGTCACATATTCCATTCAGTGTGTTTCACCGCCGTTTAGCAGCCTATTCTGTGTACTCTGCACAGTTGCAGAATAGTAAGAAATACTGTTAAGTTTTCAAACTCAAATATTAAAGTCACATATTCCATTCAGTGTGTATCACCGCCGTTTACCAGCCTATTCTGTGTACTCTGCAGAGTTGCAGAATAGTAAGAAATACTGTTAAGTTTTCAAACTCAAATATTAAAGTCACATATTCCATTCAGTGTGTTTCACCGCCGTTTAGCAGCCTATTCTGTGTACTCTGCAGAGTTGCAGAATAGTAAGAAATAGTGTTAAGTTTTCAAACTCAAATATCAAAGTCACATATTCCATTCAGTGTGTTTCACCGCCGTTTAGCAGCCTATTCTGTGTACTCTGCAGAGTTGCAGAATAGTAAGAAATACTGTTAAGTTTTCAAACTCAAATATTAAAGTCACATATTCCATTCAGTGTGTTTCACCGCCGTTTAGCAGCCTATTCTGTGTACTCTGCAGAGTTGCAGAATAGTAAGAAATAGTGTTAAGTTTTCAAACTCAAATATCAAAGTCACATATTCCATTCAGTGTGTATCACCGCCGTTTAGCAGCCTATTCTGTGTACTCTGCACAGTTGCAGAATAGTAAGAAATACTGTTAAGTTTTCAAACTCAAATATTAAAGTCACATATTCCATTCAGTGTGTTTCACCGCCGTTTAGCAGCCTATTCTGTGTACTCTGCAGAGTTGCAGAATAGTAAGAAATAGTGTTAAGTTTTCAAACTCAAATATCAAAGTCACATATTCCATTCAGTGTGTATCACCGCCGTTTAGCAGCCTATTCTGTGTACTCTGCAGAGTTGCAGAATAGTAAGAAATACTGTTAAGTTTTCAAACTCAAATATTAAAGTCACATATTCCATTCAGTGTGTTTCACCGCCGTTTAGCAGCCTATTCTGTGTACTCTGCAGAGTTGCAGAATAGTAAGAAATAGTGTTAAGTTTTCAAACTCAAATATCAAAGTCACATATTCCATTCAGTGTGTATCACCGCCGTTTAGCAGCCTATTCTGTGTACTCTGCACAGTTGCAGAATAGTAAGAAATACTGTTAAGTTTTCAAACTCAAATATTAAAGTCACATATTCCATTCAGTGTGTTTCACCGCCGTTTAGCAGCCTATTCTGTGTACTCTGCAGAGTTGCAGAATAGTAAGAAATACTGTTAAGTTTTCAAACTCAAATATTAAAGTCACATATTCCATTCAGTGTGTTTCACCGCCGTTTACCAGCCTATTCTGTGTACTCTGCAGAGTTGCAGAATAGTAAGAAATACTGTTAAGTTTTCAAACTCAAATATTAAAGTCACATATTCCATTCAGTGTGTTTCACCGCCGTTTAGCAGCCTATTCTGTGTACTCTGCAGAGTTGCAGAATAGTAAGAAATAGTGTTAAGTTTTCAAACTCAAATATCAAAGTCACATATTCCATTCAGTGTGTATCACCGCCGTTTAGCAGCCTATTCTGTGTACTCTGCACAGTTGCAGAATAGTAAGAAATACTGTTAAGTTTTCAAACTCAAATATTAAAGTCACATATTCCATTCAGTGTGTTTCACCGCCGTTTAGCAGCCTATTCTGTGTACTCTGCAGAGTTGCAGAATAGTAAGAAATACTGTTAAGTTTTCAAACTCAAATATTAAAGTCACATATTCCATTCAGTGTGTTTCACCGCCGTTTAGCAGCCTATTCTGTGTACTCTGCAGAGTTGCAGAATAGTAAGAAATACTGTTAAGTTTTCAAACTCAAATATTAAAGTCACATATTCCATTCAGTGTGTTTCACCGCCGTTTAGCAGCCTATTCTGTGTACTCTGCAGAGTTGCAGAATAGTAAGAAATACTGTTAAGTTTTCAAACTCAAATATTAAAGTCACATATTCCATTCAGTGTGTTTCACCGCCGTTTACCAGCCTATTCTGTGTACTCTGCAGAGTTGCAGAATAGTAAGAAATACTGTTAAGTTTTCAAACTCAAATATTAAAGTCACATATTCCATTCAGTGTGTTTCACCGCCGTTTAGCAGCCTATTCTGTGTACTCTGCAGAGTTGCAGAATAGTAAGAAATAGTGTTAAGTTTTCAAACTCAAATATCAAAGTCACATATTCCATTCAGTGTGTATCACCGCCGTTTAGCAGCCTATTCTGTGTACTCTGCACAGTTGCAGAATAGTAAGAAATACTGTTAAGTTTTCAAACTCAAATATTAAAGTCACATATTCCATTCAGTGTGTTTCACCGCCGTTTAGCAGCCTATTCTGTGTACTCTGCAGAGTTGCAGAATAGTAAGAAATACTGTTAAGTTTTCAAACTCAAATATTAAAGTCACATATTCCATTCAGTGTGTTTCACCGCCGTTTAGCAGCCTATTCTGTGTACTCTGCAGAGTTGCAGAATAGTAAGAAATAGTGTTAAGTTTTCAAACTCAAATATTAAAGTCACATATTCTGTGTAAGATGAAGAAGGCGGGTAAAAAGGGACGGGGAAGTGGACGTGATCCTGAAAGTTCAGGGCGCGGGTCAGGACGCGGAGAAACTGTGCCTGGTGCCAGAGCACAAGAAAGAAAGACATCCACCATACCTAGCTTCATGTGTAATTTTACAGGGCGTCGCAGGACATCACTCTCGAGGTCCGACCACTGCGAACAGGTGGTCGGTTGGATGACAGCTGATACTGCTTCCAGTCGGTTAAGCACCACCCTGTCTTCCACCAAGTCCACTCTCAGTAGCCAAGAGTCTGGTCAACATAATCCTCACTCTGATCATCCTTCCTCCCACCATACACGGTCTGGTCAAAGAAGTGATCCCACACTGGGATATAGTGAGGAGCTCGTCTCATCACCAATCCTTCATTTGACCCTCTCTCCAAGCACGCTTGCAGAGGAACATGACATCTTGTGCCCTGATTCACAACCTCTAGAGGCTACCCAATCACAAGAAGATGACAGATGTGAACGGCATTTAAGGTCAAAGGAAGTAGTGGATGATGATGATGATGATGAGACACAGTTGCCATTAAATCAACCACTATTTCCGTCTCAAGACCTTGTTGAGGAGAATGTTATACAGTTGTCAATGACTGAGTATGTGGTGGGATCAAGACTTGAGGAGGATGATCAGAGTGAGGAAGTGGAGGAGGACTTGGTGGACGATGAGGTGACTGACCCCACCTGGGAAGGTGTAGAGCCGAGCGATGTCAGCAGTCCTGAGGGTGAGCCATCTGCAGCACCGCAACAGGCTGGAAGAGGCAGTGGTGTGGCTACAGAAAGAAGGAGGACCGCACCAAACCGGCCCGCAAATGTTCCACGGAGCACCCCCTTGCGTAAATCTACCTTGCCAAAGGGTAGGTGTTCCGCGGTATGGCGTTTTTTTAAGGAAAGTGCGGACGACAAAAGAATTGTAGTTTGCAACCTGTGCCACACCAGAATGAGCCGAGGCATGAACACTAGAAACCTCACCACCACCAGCATGATCCGACACATGGCATCCAAGCACCGTAGTAAGTGGGAGGAACGCCTGGATCGCCCATCTGTGTCTGCAGGCCACACCACTGCCTCCCCTTCCCCTGTTTTCGGTGCCGGCCAATCGCCTGTCGAAGGCGCAGGCCCGCATACCTCCCGCCCTGCACCTGTACCATCTGAAGCACCATCAGCGACCACATCCACTTCCCTGTCCCAGCACAGCGTCCAAATGTCGTTACCCCAGGCATTTGAGCGCAAGAGAAAGTACCCAGCCACCCACCCACAGGCCATAGCACTAACCTCACACCTTTCCAAATTACTGGCCATCGAAATGCTGCCATTTAGGCTTGTGGACACTGAGTCCTTCCGCAGCCTGATGGCAGCAGCTGTCCCTCGGTACGCGGTCCCCAGCCGCCACTACTTTTCCCGGTGTGCCATCCCCGCATTACACCACCATGTGTCCCGTAACATCACCCGTGCCCTGACCAACGCAGTTACTGGGAAGGTCCACTTAACGACTGACACATGGACAAGTGCTTGTGGCCAGGGACGCTACATTTCCCTGACGGCACACTGGGTGAATGTCGTGGAGGCTGGGAGCGACTCGGACCCTGGGATGGCACGGGTGCTACCCACGCCGAGGATTGCGGGCCCTACCTCCATCAGGGTTTCCACCAGCACCTACGTTATTGGCTCCTCCTCCTCCGTTTCCACCTCCGAATTATCTACACGCAGCGCCACTCCCCCATCAGCCAGTAGCTGGAAGCAGTGTAGCACTGCAGTGGGGAAGCGTCAACAGGCCGTGCTGAAGCTGATCTGCCTTGGGGACAAACAGCACACGGCCTCAGAGCTGTTGCAGGGGATTAGTCACCAGACCGAGCAGTGGCTCTCGCCACTCAACCTGCAACCAGGCATGGTTGTGTGTGATAATGGGCGTAACTTGGTGGCGGCTTTGGAGCTCGGCAAGCTCACACACGTACCATGCCTAGCGCATGTATTTAATTTAGTGGTGCAGCGATTTCTAAAAACCTACCCCAATGTGCATGATCTCTTGACCAAGGTGCGCCGCGTGTGTGCACATTTCCGTAAGTCATCTACAGCTTCGGCCGGCCTGTTGAAGCTGCAGCAGCGCTTACAATTGCCAGCTCACCGGCTGCTGTGTGACGTGAGCACGCGCTGGAACTCCACCTTCCACATGTTGGCCCGGCTTTGTGAGCAGCAGAGGGCAGTAGTGGAGTACCAGCTGTTACACGGTCGTCGCCTCTCCGTTCAACTTCCTGTAATCAGAAGTGAGGAGTGGGAATGGATGTCAGACCTCTGCGAGGTTTTACGCAATTTTGAGGAATCGACACAGATGGTGAGCGGCGATAACGCTATTATCAGTGTAACCATCCCACTTCTGTGTCTACTGAAACGCTCGCTGCTCACAATTAAAACCGACGCTTTGCATGTGGAAGAGGTGGAAATGGGGGAGGAAGAGCTTACACAAGGTGATAGCCAGAGCACCCTCACTTCGTCTTCTCAGCGACAATTGGAGGAGGCGGAGGAGGAGGAGGAGGAGGAGGAGGAGGAGGAGGAAGACACGGTTGCCTCCGCTACAGAGGGTAGCCATGGAACTTTAGTTCCATCTCTTCAGCGTGGGTGGGCAGAAGAGGAGGAAGAGGATGAGGAGATTGAGAGTCATCCTCCTGGTGAGGACAGCGAAATCTTGACTGTTGGTACTCTGGCACACATGGCTGACTTTATGTTAGGCTGCCTTTCCCGTGACCCACGCGTTATACGCATTTTAAACAACACGGATTACTGGGTGTTCACCCTTCTGGACCCCCGCTACAAAGAGAATTTCTCATCTCTCATTCCTCCGGTGGAGAGGACAAGCAAAATGGTGCAATACCAGAAGGTTCTTGTCGAAAAATTGCTCCAAAATTTTCCATCTGACAACGCTGGCGGCAGAGTACGTGCTACCTTGGCCAACCGAGAAGGGGAGAAAAGGGGAGCACACAGCAGTTCCGAGAAAGGCAGGGCAACACTCTCCAAGGCGTGGGACACCTTCATGACACCCCGCCAGCACCCTCACCCTGATGCGCAGCCTAGTGTCACAAGGAGGGAAAAGTTTTGGAAGATGGTGAAGGAGTACGTAGCAGACCGTGTCAGCGTCCTCAATGATCCCTCTGTGCCTTACAACTACTGGGTGTCCAAGCTGGACACGTGGTATGAACTGGCACTCTACGCCTTGGAGGTGCTGGCCTGCCCTGCCGCCAGCGTTCTGTCTGAGCGGGTATTTAGTGCTGCTGGTGGCATCATAACAGATAAGCGTATCCGCCTTTCCACCGACAATGCTGATAGGTTGACACTTATAAAAATGAACAAGGCCTGGATTTCCCCTGACTTCTCCACTCCACTGGAGGAAAGCCCCGGGGGAACATAAACTCACTTTACATATATTATTTACAATGATGGGAATACTCTGTATTCCCATTCACCCCTTCCACCCAAAAAACAGGTATATGGTTGACTCTTAATCTTCTCATCCTCCTCCTCCTCTTCCATATGCCCTGTGCTATAATTTTTATATAGGGCCAGCTCACCAGCGGGCCCTGTGATATAATTTTTATATAGGGTCAGCTCACCAGCGGGCCCTGTTTGCCAATTTTTATATAGGTCAGCTCACCAGCGGGCCTTCTCATATAATGTTTTATTGGGTCAGCTCTCTAGCGGGCCCTCTCATATAATGTTTTATAGCGTCAGCTCACTAGCGGGCCTTCGCATATAATGTTTAGGATGGTCAGCTCTGCAGCAGACCCTCACCCATAATGTTTTAGATGGTCAGCTCAGCGCACGTTTCCCTCTTAATCATGGCCTCAGTTCAATAAAATCAAGGAAATTTTTGGGAGAATTTGCCTCTGTGCACGTTTCCCTCTTAATCATGGCCTCAGTTCTGAAAATCAAGGAAATTTTTGGGAGAATTTGCCTCTGTGCACGTTTCCCTCTTAATCATGGCCTCAGTTCTGAAAATCAAGGAAATTTTTGGGAGAATTTGCCTCTGCGCACGTTTCCCTCTTAATCATGGCCTCAGTTCTGAAAATCAAGGAAATTTTTGGGAGAATTTGCCTCTGCGCACGTTTCCCTCTTAATCATGGCCTCAGTTCTGAAAATCAAGGAAATTTTTGGGAGAATTTGCCTCTGCGCACGTTTCCCTCTTAATCATGGCCTCAGTTCTGAAAATCAAGGAAATTTTTGGGAGAATCTGCAGATGATATACAAGTAAATATACAGCAAATATTGTTTGGTAACAATTTTTCGCCTAAAGTCGTTTTTATTTTCCTTTTTGTGTGTTTTATGGTCAGTCTGTAAAAATGGCGTACTACGGGCGAAAGATCGTTCCCAGCAGCGATGTTGGAGTCCAAGATGCATCCAGACATCCTCCCTATGCTGTCCCTGAACCATTTCTGTAGTGTTTCCATCTTTTTCTGCCCTTTTCCTATGGACCAGGCACCCTCCCCTCATCAGAGCAGGGGGTGCCTGGTGTAATGCTCGAGTCCTCCCATTGACTTCAATGGGGCTCGGGTGCTCGGCCGAGCACTCGAGCCTCAGGGGGTGCTCGGTCAGAGCACCCGAACACCCGAGCATTGGGGTGCTCGCTCATCACTAATAATGAGGCAAACAACAATAGATGATCTGCACAAGAATGTGCCCATGACATTGTGGTTTTGGTGGGAACGTGGTATAAACATCTTATGTGTGGTCACATGCACGCACAGGTTCTACATCTCGTTTGTAGACAGGGAAAAGTACTATTTTCTGTTGCATTCTTAAGAGAGCTCTTTACCAACAGCTGTTTCAGGTTGGGAGGTTATTTATAGGAGAAGAGGTTTTGGGAATAATTGTTTTAATCTGCCATTAGTATTTAGTATTGTTTGGCGCTCTTTTGAGATTTTGTGCAGTTCTTCAAGCTATGGGTTTAGGTGACTACCAGTGGCACCCTGTTTTCTTCCTGTAGTTATTTGCTGTCCAGGAGATTTATTGTGGGTACACTGATGGCTGTATGAATTTGGATGTCCGTGACCTTGGTCAGTGACTGATAAAATCTCTCATGAGATTTTTAATATGTTTGTAGTGGTCAGAATCTCACGGCATATGCAGTTATACCTTAGGGCTTTGTGTGTCTGTGATGGAAACTTTTATTTTTGAAATAATTAGGCCCGTCTCTTGGTTTCTGGTAAAGAGATGTTCATATGGAGTTGTTTCTAATACTGGGGCAAGGAATTTATGTCACATTATGCCACGCAATAAACATGTTTTGGGGTCTTTGGGCTCCTGTGGGATGTGCAGTGCATTTCAAAGTGATACGTTGGGTACCTCTCTGGCACTCAGAGGGTTAACCCATACATTCCATATACTTAGCGATCTTTGACTGCAGTCACAAACTCTTTACACGATACAATTACTGGACCTATTCACACATTAAAAATAACCTAAATCTCGTACAATTACAGCTACAAAGAGAGGCCTGTACTGGAATCTAAGGAATCATTTATACAGAAAATGGTGATAAGAATTTCACATTCAGTGGAATTTAATTTTAAAAATATTTTACATGAATGTGTAACCTGTCATGTATTTTGTATTCAGCCTTCATTGTAAAAATACCTGAAGAAAATGCCTAAGTTGTTTTGAAGCTTTCTTTCTAAACGTAAGCCAGTAAGGATATCACCTGAACTCTACCAAAGTCCTGTTCTCTTAAGGGAGGGCTGTTGCTGTTCTTGGTTGTGAATTGTCTATGTTATTTGAGGATGAACACATCCACTCTGGTCCCTTCTTGCTATCATCATGCCCAAAATCATTTGTCACTGTCTCCCTCCCTCCCCTTGCTTTATGGTGGTGTGTTATTCTCCAAGGTGAAGTGATCTTCACACATAATCAGAAACATTTCACAATTATTTTGAACCTTAGTGCATCTTGTCTCAGTTTTCTTAGAGCATGAACCTCAGTATGCAATACTATAAAATACTAAATAAATACCACATATGGGTAACAAGTGGAATAGGGACATATGATCATGTGTTGTATCACAATGTAAATGGAAGACCTTGGGATTCATGGCTTATGCGTGTTCTTTGGAACAAAATACAGATCTTTCATGTAGCATTTTCTGCAGTGCCAAACAACATGTTGGCCTAGATTAACTAAAATTCGAAGAGGGCTGAAAATGTCGATGACTTGTCGGATCAGAGTTGAAGGCACGTTGATAGTATTCACTAAAGTGTGAATGACATCTCATCACCAGCACTCCAACAAAAATATGAATCTGACAGGTTTAGGAATTTTCATTCATCACATCGACAATGGCCTATTTCCATATGAAAATTAAGCATAATTACACAGTTTCATATGCAAGGGGGTGTGTTGAGATGTTAATGTGACACTTCAACACAGTTACTAATCTCCGATAGCAGCCTCTGCTGTCACAGTTCACAGTCTCAACTTCATCTATTTCAGGCTGATGAAGTTGGGATCTCCATGTACTTTCCTTTGCAGCAACAACCCTCAAGCAATCACAAGCAGGGAGGGCTGTGACCTGTTGTCGGTGTAGAAGGGATTTCCTCCCTCACATATCACCAACACTACGACAATTCTGAAGTTGAACAGAATTCTCTCTGCTTCCCTACTTGGCAAGTAGGGGGTGAACAAAATGCTTTCAGCACCATGGACAGCACTAAGGGCCATAGAGATGTGCATTGCTCACCCCTGTGGCAGTCAAAGGGTTAAAATAAAAAAAGTACACCAAGTACTACACAATTATCCCCTTACCTATGTATCATATATTATACATATTGTGCACTCCCAGAGGAACAAGACTGGGGGTCACGCAGCATCTATGAGGATTTGTGGCTACTACTTTACCTCCCCCAGCCTTGTTCCCTTGCCCAGTGGTAGCCATAGAACCCCATATACACTGCTTGGCCCCCACAATTGTTCCCTTGACCACTGGTAACTGCGGATCCCCATGTACACTGTCTGACTCTCTCCAGCCTTTTCCACTTGCCCACTGCTAGCCACAAATCCCCATGGCCGCTGCCTGGGCACGGGAAAAAGGCTGGGGATGTCAGGCAGTGTATATGGGGCTAACACACAATGGTGTTGTTCCCCATGCTGCAGAACATGTTATAAATCCACATAGAGTGCCCCCTTCAAACATACTAATACCCACTTTGTGATCCGACATATAGTCCTCCCATCTGATATAATAGGAGGCACATTAGGGCTTTCTTGCTTTAAAGTCTTACACTGGCTGAGTTGCTTTCACAGATATGTACTAAAGGCATCTGTACATAATCACAGGTACAGGAGATGGATTTGCAAAGCTTCATGTTAGTTCAGTAGCATATTCGTACATTTTCCTCATGATGTTAAGTATTGATTTGTGTGCAGAAAAATATTCGGAAATATCCTAACTTTTCGTATTGTGTAATTTGATATGAAAACATTTTGTTTGGAAGAGTGGTCATAGAAACTTCCCAGTGTACAGAGCGTGACACAAGTAGGAAAGGTCTACAACATAAATAAGTAATTCTGTTAGCCTTTCCTACTTTCCTACTTCTAGTGTACCCACTATCAAAAATTCTTAATAATGCTCCAGGACAGGATGACCTTCACTTCTGAATCTGTTTTTCTTTGTTATTTTGCAATTGAGATTAAAGGGATAGTAATACTTAAAATATAAAAAAATATATGTTGTAGGGTTGGGTTTATCCCCCTGAGTAAAACAAGGGTACTCCCACTGCTGTAAGGTGTTTTACTCAAAAGTTTTTGCAGCTCAAATTTGAATTTTTTAGGTGCAATATCACAGTGGTCTGAAATTGTACAGTGGTACTGTTGCTACACCATCCTATGGAGATTTATGGTCCTGGGACCAGAGCTTGTTTTACTCAGGGGGATATACCCTACAAAATATTTTTTTTACATTTTAAGTATTACTATCCCTTTAAAAAAATAATAAATAAAAATATGCATATGATTAAATATATCTTTCTATCTAAATAAATAAATAAATAAATAAATATATATATATATATATATATATATATATATATATATATAGTTAACAGTCTTAGCAGTCATAAGAACTGTATTCACAGGACTTCTTGGTGGAAAAAGAAGGTGCAATTTTAGTGTCATCAATGTTTCGGCCCCACTTTTGGCCTATGTCAATCTATCTTATTCTATCCAGTTTTGACCTGGCACCCAGGCTTATTGCTATATACCACTGGAAAGTGACAGATTCACCATTTGTATATATATATATATATATATATATATATATATATATATGTATGTGTCAAATTAATGAGTATTTCCGAATGTCACATAGTAACATAGTAATTTAGGTTGAAAAAAGACTTGTGTCCATCTAGTTCAGCCCTTGATTCCAAATGGCAATCAGATATCTCCTTGGATCAATAAGCACTAACTAAATATTAATCCCAATACTAACGTACATAGCCCTCTAAGTTCTGCTCTTTTAAATAAGTATCCAGGCCCTTTTTAAAGGCATCTAATGTATTCAATAGCGCCACCATCTCAGGCAGTGAATTCCATACCTTTATTGTCCTTACCGTAAAGAAACCCTTCCGCTGTTGTAGATGAAATCTCCTTTCCTCAAGTCTAAGCGGGTGGCACCTTATCCTTGGTACTGTTCTGTTAATGAACAGGTCTTTGGAGAGCCCTTTGTATGGACCTTGAACATATTTATATAGTGTTATCATATCCCCTCTAAGATGCAGTTTCTCTAGTGTGTACAAGTTTAACTTTTCTAGCCTTTCTTCATATCTAAAACTTTCCATTCCCCTTACTAGTTTTGTTGCCCTTCTCTGCACTTTCTCTTGTTCCATAATGTCCTTTTTCAGAAAGCGCACCCAGAATTGAACAGCATATTCTAGGTGGGGTCTTAACATGGACCTGTAAAGAGGCCTAATAATATCTTCCTCCTTTGAGCCAATGCCCTTTTTAATACATGCCAATATTTTATTGGCCTTTGCAGCTGCCAGCTGGCACTGTACGCTACTGCTAAGTCTATTGTCTACCATTACTCCCAAATCCTTTTCATTAGTAGATTTCCCCAGAGAAACACCATTTAAACTATATGTTGCATTTTTATTATTATACCCAAAATGCATAACTTTACACTTGTCTACATTGAATCTCATTTGCAATTTGCCTGCCCGGTTACTCAATTTGTCCAAATCCTCTTGTAATGAAAACACATTCAGTTCAGTGTCATCGGCAAACACTGATACATGGCTCCTTATGCCCTCTGGGAAGTCATTAATAAACAAATTAAAAAGAAGAGGACACAGGACAGATCCCTGAGGTACTCCACTTATCGCATTTATCCAATTGAAGAACTTGCCATGTACTACCACTCTTTGCATTCTATCTTTTAGCCAATTTTCAGTCCACGTACAAACATTTCCCCTAAGCCTATTTCATTAAATTTGTACAGTAACCTCTTGTGTGGAACCATATCAAATGCTTTGGCAAAGTCTAAATAGATCACATCAACCGCTGCTCCCACATCTATATTTTTACTCACTTTTTCATAAAATGCAATCAAGTTAGCTTGACAAGAGCTGTCTTTCACAAAGACATGTTGGCTCCTGCTAATGATATTATCTTTTTTTATTGGACAAACATTATATTTCATGAAGACAAGCTTTCGAGAGATAAACACCCTTTCTGAAGTCTAAAGCATACTGAAAACAAAAGAAATTAAGCATTCTGGAAATAAGAAGAAAATGAGTTGATAGTGAGTGAATAGGAATGTGAGAGCGGTAGCTGGCAGCAATGGGGTGGGAAGAAACAGAATAAAATTGCCCAGATACAAGTCAATAAATGGTAAAACAGGCCTAAAACTCAACCTAAGGATGAACACACACACACACAGATAATCTATTGAAAAATACCACAAAACTAAGAATCATACACCAGTCGATCATCATTTTACCCAAGATACCCATTCCATCCATAACCTTAAAAATCAAAATACTCAGAGGGATCTTCAAGAAAAGACAGGAGAAAAAGACATTTTAAATTAAAGGGATAGTAATGTTTCACAATAAAAGCAGCTCTAATTAATCATCATAGTATTTGGACCTTGGAGAGTGTTATTTCAATTCTGTCAGAGTTGTAGTTCAAGAGTAATTCAATGACAAAGTATCCCCCTCCCGCCCCTTTTACTGATGTAACACTGCTCAGTCAGAGTAGAAGGGAGGTGCCCAGGTAGATTGGAGAGAGGGACAATCTTCAATTAAGATAAGGGATAATGCTGAAAAATGTGTCAAGGGGGGCAGGGCTTTCGTTGTTCTCATAGGAAGAAGAATGTCTATGGTCTATGGACCAGATTCCACATCTGAGAAGAGATGGCTTATACTAGGTAAAAGGGGCAGAAGGGGGAAACTTTATCCTTCAATTACTCTTGAACCACAACTCTGACAGTATTGAAATAGCACTTTCTATGGCTCAAATACTATGAAGATTAATTGGAGCTGCTGTTTTTGTGAAAGATTACTATCTCTTTAAGATGATAAGTTACTTCAACACCAAACACACTGGACTGAATTAAGACTTGGGATTCTTGTCACATTACTAAAATGTTATTTAATATTTCCTTCTATATATTCTGTTCTGATGCATAATTTACTCATCTCTAACTATATTTTTTGACTTGCATCTGTGTACTTTGATTCTGTCTCTGTCCTCCGTGTTGCCAACTAACCCCCATCACATTCCCATTCACCCCCTATAAGCTCCTAAATTTTCTTTACATTGCTGTTGTTTTTTTCTCTTATTTCCAGTATGCTTAGACTTGAGAAAGGGAGTTTATCTCTCCAAAGCTTGTCTACATAAAATGTAATGTTAGTCTAATAAAAAAGGTATTATTACATACTGGAATACTCAAACATATGTATATATGTGTGTATGTATATATAAACAACCGAAAATGGAAGCACTCACACTTAAATGCGACTCTGGCCTGGGTGCTGTTCTCCACGGCAGGATACACAGAAACGTTGATCATTAAATAATTTGGATTTATGTCAGCACTATATCAAAGTCCTGTGTGTGCGTTCTTATTTTGAATAAGTTCTGTGTATCCTGCCATGGAGAACAGCACCCAGGCCAGAGTCGCATTTAAGCGTGAGTGCTTCCATTTTTTTTTTTTTTTTTTTTTTCCGGTAAAAGCTAAATGATATGATGAAAATAATAGTATCTTTAGAAAGCCCATCTTATGACAATAAAATCAGTATATAATATATGTGGGTACATTGAATGAGTAAGAGAAAAATTACAGCTAAACACAAACACAGTAGAAGTGTTAAAACATCCAGGGTCCAGAAAGACAAAAAATGTTCCAAAGCTCCAGTCCTTAAAGGGATAGTAATACTTTAATATGACTATTCCCCATATTGTAGTTATTTCAAAAACAACTGAATTGCCCCAGGTTCATCTCTCAAACTTTTATGGTTTGAGAGATAACCAAAGACAAAGTCCCCCCCCCCCTCCATTCCCCTTCCCTGAAGTCAGCATTGTACTGACAGGCTTGCGGCTCTGCAGTTGAGCAGAGATCGCATTAGTAAAAAATTATTATTTCACTAAAACAGTCTTCTACATGTGCTTAGTTTGCAAATGATCTCGCTCAGCTGCAGAGCCACCTGATGAAAATAAGACCAGATATCCCTGCAGTCAGTACAACGCTGACGTCAGGGAAGGGGGAGGTAGGGGGGAACTTTGCTTTTCGTTATCTCTCAGACCATAAAGGATTGAGTGATGAACCTGGGGACAATTCTTTTTGAAATAGCTACAATATGGGGAATAGTAATATTAAAGTATTACTATCCCTTTAAGGGGTTAAACAACAGCAGTTTTGCTGTACTGTAACTGTATATATATTGTGTCTCTATCAATATTGTCTATTCTATGTGTGTGTGTGTGTGTATATATATATATATATATATATATATATATATATATACATATATATACTAGCAATATTGGCACGTGTGGTTAATATATATATATATATATATATATATATATATCTATATATATAATCCCTCCAAAAAAAAAGTACTATGCAGTTGTATGCATGACTAAATAAACATAAAATGTGATACATGTCTTGTACTAATAGGGTTAAAAAAATTAAGTGGACTTAGGTGTAGAACAATTTTCCCCTGACATCCAGGTAAATCAAGAAAATGTTCTTAATGACTGGATTGTTGAATTTGCATGTGTTGTGTGTGTATCTATTGTGTATTGTGCATGTGTGTATTGTGTGTGTGTGTATTATTTGTATGTGTTATGTGTCTATTGCATGCGTGTGTGTAGTGTGCGTATGTGTGTGTTGTGACAAAGTGTATTGGAGTATTGTAGAGGGAAGGTATTTAGGACCCAGAATCCTACATAGCTTCTACCCCTCTACCTGTCCCAGTTAGCAGGTTTAGCAATCCCAGGCTGCAGAGTTTGTAAAAAGAAAATGGAATTTGACTTGCTGTGAGCAAGAACTGCGAGCAGTGCAACAAAGTAGGACTTGGAAAGATAGGTTAAACCTGTGCTATTTTTGTTAGTTTTGAACCTTGAAGTAGAAGAGGAATCTACTACAAGTAAAGTTAGTGCTCAGATTGAGCTAAGTTTTTGGGGTAGATTTGAAGGCAGCTGTTAAACCAGCCTCTAAGTAAAAAAGGCACATCGGCCGCAAATAACTCGACTTACGGCAGATTTAAAGAAAAGAGTACAAGAATAGCTATCGAGCATAGGCACAACAAAAACACTTTACACAAAAACCTGCCTTGCAACTGTTTTCGCATCACCTTGTGTCCCAAACACCCGTTAAAACACAACTTAAGGCAAAATGTAACATTACGGCGGCCGTTGGCTAGTAACCCTGATAGATGCACAAACAAAATTCAAACCTACAGTCAATCCCAAAGTAGCAAAAATGTTCATCTACACCTATATATACCCCAAAATAACAGTCACACAGTCTGTGTTTTGAGTTTAGGCAAGCTAGATCACAGTACCCAGGAGCGGAGGATAGAGCTTAGAGCGAGGGAGAGAGGAGCTTACATTGGAGGTAGAAGGAGTTTTTGGAGTTTGGAGAGAGAAGAGCATTGCACTAAATATACACATATCACACTTTTGCACATATTACATACACCCATACAAACACAAACACATACATACACAGTCTTTTTTTTTTATTTTTACAACACCTTACTGTAACGGTTTGTTTGACACACAGACACAGTAGGTTTGGATAAAACACAGTTTTATTGAACAGTTGTAATAACAATAACCCTCACGGGTGCAGTAATATATCAGAAATATAATGCAGACACAGGACAGGTTACAATGAAGTATGCTCACACGGGTCCAGTATATACAAATAATACAGCATACAATATACTGACACAGGTCAGGCAGTTTTCGTGTGATACTCAAGTTAGACAGCACAGAATGGGTTACTATTAGGCTGGGAGACCTGACAGGCCCTAATAGCGCAATGCCCTTTAAGAAACTCAGTCTTGAAGAGAGAGCACAATCTTGAGTAACGCCCAAACAGTAACGAGACCAAAGCAACTTGTGGACTGCCGTAGCAGTAACGGAGACTAGAGCAACTTGTGGGCTGTTGTAGCAGTAACGGAGACCAGGCAACTTGTGGACTGTCGTAGCAGTAATGGAGACCAGGCAACTTGTGTACTGCCGTAGCAGTAACGGAGACCAGAGCAACTTGTAGACTGCCGTAGCAGTAACGGAGACCAGGCAACTTGTGGACTGCCGTAGCAGTAACGGAGACCAGGCAACTTGTGGACTGCCGTAGCAGTAACTGAGACTAGAGCGACTTGCCCGGAGAGGCACCCAACCGGGGACTGCACCGGATGGAAGAAACACACAGCAATGTCGCCTGGGCAACACTGATGCAATGGAGACTAGACTGCAGAGAATGACTGTCCAGAGACAGCAAGGATCCTGTCACAAGCCCAACCGGAGGCCAGATAAGGCGTAACAGGAGGGAAACTAAACCACAGTGGCCCAGCCGGGCCGGGTCGGTACACAGAGCAGGAACGTCAGTCAATCCGAGTCGGTACACAGAGCAGGAACATCAGCCGGGCCAGGTCGGTACACAGAGCAGGAACGTCAGCTAATCCGAGTAGGTATGCAGAGCAGGAACGTCAGCCAAGCCGGGCCGGTACAAAGAGCAGGAACGTCAGCCAATCCGAGTCGGTACACAGGACAGGAATGAGATGCAGAATATTCAGGCAGTCCGGGTCAGTACACAGGCTGTAACGAGATACAGAGTCATCTGGCAGGCCGGGTCGGTACACAGAGATCACACGAAATACAGGAACAAGCACTGGTACAGAAACACCACGAAAGGGCACCGGATAATTGACAAGGCCCAGTATTTAAGGACAAATACTGGGCGGGGACAAGTCACTTCAACCAATGAGTGAGATCCATAGGGGAAACTGACAGAATGTCGCCAGCACAGCACGGGCACCGTGATACTTACACATATTTTAAACTTTTGTTTGACAATGTGAATCTGTGAGTGAGAGAGTGTGACAGAGAGTGAGTAGGATTGAGTGTGTCTGTGAGGGCCTGTGGAAGTGCCTGGGTGTGAGTGGGTGAGTGATGGCCAGGAGAGGAGGACAGGAAAAAGGGATGGGGAGAGTAGTGGAGGAGGAGGAAGGACAGCAGGAATTCCCTGTTGTGAGAAAGGGTGGGAGAGGGAGATCCGCAGGGTGGAAGGAGAGCCGGCACAGAAGAGCAGGCACACAGAGAACAGGGACAGAACTTGCAGTGGGACAAGGGGTACATAGTGGGGACCACCATTCACAGGCAGGGGCAGCGAAGGCAGGGCACTCTGGGTCCAACTCCTCGCAGGCTAGAGCTGAGAAGGACAGAATCAGAGATCCCTGTTACACTGAGGAGGAGAACAGGGCACTCGTGGAGGCTGTGCTGGAGAGGGAGACCATCCTGTTCCCGAGGGAGAGGGTCCCTGGCATGGCTGCGAGGAGGAAGCCGCCTGGAACCAAATCTGCAGCCGGGTCACTGCAGTGGCCAGCTGTGGACAAGATGTGCACTCCCTCAAAAAGAGATGGGGCGACTGCAAAAGGCAGGTCAAGAAGAAGATGGGGGATGCCGCCCTGCACGCCCGAGGCACCAGAGGTGGTCCACCGGCAGACATCACGTTCAACCTCTGGGAGGAGATGCTGCGGCAGACCATGTCCTCCACACTGGTTGAGGGGGTCCCTGGAGGATCGGACACTGATGGAGAGAGGAGACTCCACACTACCGGTAAGTGCACCATCACATAACCACACACTACATCAACCCACACAACCATGATACTCAATCACTGTCACATCCCAACATACGCCCATCATTCATCCACACAACTGCACCAACAGAGCATCCTGAGGGTTCAAACAAGACACAAGACTAGGACAAACGTCCAGGTTCAAACAGGCCCAAACCTGTTCAACCCCCCTGGTAACCCTCATGTTGCTGTGCTGTTCACACACAATACACATAAACCATGCTTATAAAAGTGTTGTATGTTAAACAGCAGGTCGATGTAAGGAAGACCCCACTTCTGAACAATGAGGGTGAACACCTCTGGGTGCAGTTCCCACTCTCCGCTGTCCACTGTGTGTCGAATGAGGAAGTCCACCATGATGTTGTCTACGCCAGGAATGCGCACTGCGGATATGGCAGGAACATGTTCTTCTGCCCAGGACAAAATAGCCTTGATCTCTAACCAAGTGGCGAGACTTTTTGTTCCGCCCTGCTTGTTGATGTAAGCCACAGCTGTGGCATTGTCGGGCTGTACCCGGACTGGACAGTCTTCCAGCTGAGATGTCCAATGACGAAGGGCATGAAATATCGCCCGAAGCTCCAACACGTTGATGGGAAGGAGAGATTTCTCTGGAGACCACCGACCCTGAGCACTCAGGCGACCCAGGACCGCTCCCCAGCCGGAGAGGTTGGCATCCATCATCACCGTGGTCCAGAAGGATACCAGGAAGGACTTGCCCTTCAGCAGATTGGAGAGGTCGAGCCACCATGACAAACTCAGTTCCACATGAAGAGGTAGGGACACTGACATCTTCAGAAGGTCTGGCTGACGCCTGCACACCTGGATCACAAACCTCTGGAGTTCCCTGGTGTGTGCCATGGAAAACGGGACCTCTTCGGTGGTGGAGATGAATTTCCCCACTAGAGAGGATAGCTTCTTGGCTGGAACTGGATCTTGAGCCAGAGCCACAGAAACCCTGTTGGTGATCTGGTGAGCTACCTCGTCCTTGAGAAACACCATGCTCTTCTAAGTGTTGAAGAGAAGGCCCAGGAAGACCAGACGCTGGGATGGAACAAGATCTGACTTGTCCACGTTGATGATCCACTTGTGATGGGTGAGAATGTGAATGCATAGCGGAACCTGCTGATGAAGAAGTTCCGCAGAGGGGGCTTTCAGAAGCAGGTCATCCATGTATGGAATAACTCTGATGCCATCCCTATGGAGAACGGACACTAAGGCTCCCAGGACACGGTTGAAAACTTGAGGAGCTGTAGACAGACCAAATGGAAAAGCTAAAAACTGAAAATGCCCTCGGTCGCAGGCAAATCTGGATGAATGACGATGTGTAAATACGCATCCTGAAGATCCAGAGATGCAAGGAATTCCCCCAGGGACATAGCAGCAATCACTGTTCATAAAGACTCCTGGTGATAATGAGTCCGGATCACAAAGGAATTGAGATCCTTCAAATCCAAAATGGGGCGACAACTGCCTTCCTTTTTGGAGACCACAAAGAGGTTTGAGTAAAAACCCATACCTCTGTCCTGAACTGGAACCAGCTCTAGAACATCCTTGTCCAGAAAAGCCTGAATAGTGCCGTTGAAAAACCGGCGTTTCTCTGCTCCCTGAGGTGTATGAGAAGGAAAGAAGTGAAAGGGAGGAAGAGAGACAAAAGGGATCCTGTTCCCTTCCATCACCACCTGTAAAACCCACTGGTCTGCCACTGAATCCTCCCAGATGGTGTGGTAGTGATGCAGACGACCACCCACAGCAGAGTGGGGACCCGGATTCAGAGATTCATGCTGAAGAAGGCTTGGAAGCCTTGGGCTTGGAGGAGAGATTGGAATTCCATTGCTGTTTGGGCTTGGAGGAGGCACGCTGAGCTGAGGGAACTGTCTGGTTAGCCGGAAGTGTCTCATTCTGAAAGGAATGAAAATACCGATTACTCTTAAGAGACATTTTCTTCCTGGGAACCAAAGGTAGAAGGGTACTCTTACACCCTGTGGCCTCACTGATCAGATATTTAAGATCTGGCCAAACAAGGAAGTACCTTGAAAAGGTAAGGAGAGCAATGCTTTTTTCAGCAGACCAGATCTTGAGCCAAAGAGCCCATCTGGCAACCACAGACATGGTGGAAACCCTAGACACCAAATGGATGGCATCAAATAAGGCAGCAGAAACATAGTGTTGTGCCTCACAAATGTTGGCAAAAAGGCGCAACATATCTGAAGTAGGAGCACCCTGATGGACAGCCAGGGTGAGCTGTTCAGTCCAGACTGCAATGGCCCGGTTTACCCATGCTGCAGCGAATGCTGGACGCATGGTTGAACCAGCAGTGGCAAAAATGGACTTGAGGGAGACCTCAAGTTTCTTGTCAGTCCAGTCCTTCAGGGTGGACTCATCAGAGACTGGTAAGGCAGTAGACTTAGATAGCCTGGAGATAGGAGCATCTACTTTGGGAGGATGAACCCACTGAGCAAGCTCTGCCTCAGAGAAGGGATAAAGCTTGGCAAATTTCTTGGACATGGAAGTTTTCCTGTCCGGGGATTTCCACTCTTCAGACACGAGGTGGTCAAGAGTGGGGTTAGGTGGAAAGCAAGTAAGGGGCTTTTTAGGCTCCTGAAACACATCAGAGGGAACAGAAGGAACCTCCTGAATTAAGAGAATGTCAATGGTATTCAAAACAGCCCTGATCAGGCCCTCAGCTGAGGGCTCAGGATCAGCCTCAAAAGGGTCCCCAAAAAACTGAGAGGAGCCCACATCAGAACATTCCTCAACATCTGAATCCACGAGCAGTTCCTCCACAGAGGAATCTGATATATCAGGTACTCCCTGATGTTTTGGCAGGGAAGACTTGATGGAGAAGGGGGTCTGCCAAGAATGGAAGACCCCTTGTAACTGGGATGGAAAGAGTTGCAATATAGACCTAAGGTCCCTGGTAGCTGCCCTGAACTCTTGCACCCAAAGTGGCTCTAATGCATAGCTGGAAGTCCCTGGGAGACTCTCAGGGACATCAGAGCATGCTGGGCATAAATGATCTGAGAATTCTCTAGGCAACCCTGACTGACAGGAAAAGCAATGCGCAGTAGGGGATACAGAGACCCCAGCATCCTTAGTCTTAGGTCTGGCCCCAAGCTCCAACGCTATAGACATTCTCACAGTGTCAAATAACCTATAGTATAAGAAATCAATCAAGTATAGTGTGTAGGATTAAAGTTTCACCCCAGAAATCGCTAAAATAGACTTTTCTGGCAGGCGAAGGGTTAATCAGCAGAGGAGAGAAGGAGAATCCAAGCCCTATGTAGGATACTTGTTCTGGAAATGGCACAAAATGGCTGCCGCAGCGGGAGCCAATCAGAAACGAGCGCGCAAAGCAAGCACTCATGGGAAATGTAGTTTTCCCAGAAAGAGTACCCAAACTGTGCCCGAAGCCCCCTGTGCCCCCCAACACACTAGAAACATGAACCGGATGATAGAGCAAGGGCAGACAAGACAAATGAGCCATCTCTGAAGTCGCTAGGTTAAGCTGTTGCAGAGATGTGTCCCAAACTGTACAGTCCTGTAGAAGTGAATGGAGCAATGTCACCTATGCGGTAAAGCGGGAACTCAAATTTTACAAGAATTGAAACAGTAAAATAAAAATGCATGAAACATCACTAAAACATGTAAGGATACCCAAAAAACACTGAACCAGTAGGAAAAGTGGCAGGAAACCCCCCAAAAGATGCAAAACCAGCAGCTAAAGGGTTAAAGTACCACATAAACCTGCTCCAAACACCCAACATATATACCCAATGTGTGCAGGAGTGTGCAATAGGAACTACAAAGGTAAACCCATGTGTGGAGGGGCACTGTGGGACATGTGGACCTGCAGCACTCAAAAGGTTGCTCACCTTTCCTTTCAGATCTTCTGTCTTCAGACTACCATGTATTAAGAAGAAGCCTCGGTGGGCAACTCCTGAGGAAAGAACTTGTAGCCAAGATTTTCCCCCCAGGGCTTAAGGTCCACAAAAAGCACCTGGTAACTGAGCTAGCCACATCTAAAGCCATTGTCAGTTATAGTAATCCGCCTAATGGTGGTATTCCATTTCTAACAGAAAAATAAAAAAAGTTTCTAAAACTATAGCAGAACTGTTCTCTTGCCTTGTGTCTTCACCAAGGAACAAATGTTTCTGGAGCTGGTTGGCTAGCTGCAGCCAAGAAGGGAAGGTAGGCTCCACCCCCTGCATACCATTCTAGAATTGTTCCTGCCTACAATTAAAGGGGCGGATCGCCTACCCAAAGTTACCAGTAACCTGTATTGGATGACAAAGAAACTTAGTTTGTGATGGGTTCACATATATAGCCATTAAGGCAATCACATGTACTGAAGTAATCTCTGGGTTCATATCTTGGAAGGATATGTTTGTACCCATATGAAAGGTACATATCCACATACATATCAGACCATTTTTATTTCTGTGCACCTTGGACGGGATAGCAATGGTTAATTTCACCTTGATGTAATATTGTAGGCATTGGAAAAAGATGTGTATCGATGTTAGTCCTATCCCTCAACCCCTCATGGTTAGACAGATATTGCTCTATGTGACAGATGGAGATTTCACTCATTTGACCACACGGAGGCACTTTAGCAGTGCCATACTCTGTGGAATATCCCAATGAAGTATTAATCTTTAAATGGCGCATTTTTGACTCAGCTGAAGAGCCTCCGTGTGGTCAAATGAGTGGTGGTGGGGAAATGTATGTAGGCACTGGCCTTGCTTTTGAGGGCTGGCAAGACCTAGGCCAGCACTCTGGATAATGTGGCCTGTGACATGCCAGATGCATAACCCTCAGTGGACTGGAAGGCGCCACTTGCCATGGAGTGTATGGCACACAGGAGTTTTTGCAGGCCAGATAGGGCATGGTTTAGGATGTAGATAGGATCCACCTGATCCTTGATGACCTCATACAAGGCAATGATGCTGTGTGGCCTCAACCTGTAGCGATCATTCACCTCATCATCGGTCATTCCAAAGATAGTGACCTTTGGAGGGTATACCCTGGACCTTGGTGGTCATCTATACATCCTCCACTGCTGCAGGGGTCCCTGTGGCAGCTGGGGTGCATCCAGTTGCTGTGGCGCATCCTGATACTGCAGCTGTGCATCTGCAGGCAGGTGTTGTCCTCCAGGTGGGGATGGGCTCCTGTGTGGCTGCTGAGCCAAAGCCTCCTCACTCGCAACAGGTGAAGGCTGTTGATCAGGTTTGCCTGGGGCTTGCTGGTGTTCCCTAGCTCTCGCCCTTGCATGCCTTCTCCGCAGTCTTCTCATCCACAAGTATCTCAACATACTTATTGTTCTCTCTCTATCTCTCTCCCTGAGTGGAAAAAAGCCACAAGTAAGTGTGGTGAGTTGTCCCTTTAAGTACATGAGAAGGCGTTATGTAGGTATGGTGATGAGGTGAATGCTGACCA
The DNA here is from genome assembly GCA_037306005.1 of Rhinophrynus dorsalis. Classification (NCBI taxonomy): domain Eukaryota; kingdom Metazoa; phylum Chordata; class Amphibia; order Anura; family Rhinophrynidae; genus Rhinophrynus; species Rhinophrynus dorsalis. Next base: position 474,649,588 of record CM074718.1, read on the forward strand.
ATGGGAAGTTGTTTATTATCCAGGTAAGTGTTTGCAGGTGTGTATGTGTTTTAAGATGTGGTGTTTTGTGATTGCTGTGTCTCTGCCAGTTGCGTCTGGATCGTGTGGTGATGTTGCACAGGTGAGCTCGTTTTCTAATGGCAGGTGTCCATGTTGTCTTATAATTCGCATTGTTCCGTGCAATGTTGGTTTGGTGTTTTTTTGGAAGTCCTTGTCCCTGTGGCGTTGCTTGTTGTTGTGTGTGAGAGTGATTTGTGGTGTCTGTCCATGTTCTTGTGTTCTTTTGGCATTGCACTGGTTAATTTTTCCATTTACATGCTTGTGCGGTAAGCATTTTGTGTGTTTTCCTATGTAACGGGTGTTTTTTTTGCCCATTAAGTGTCTAACAGCTAAGAAAACTGTCTCTTAACTTTTGTCCGTTAAATGTAACTTTTTTTCAGATGTTAACAGTACCGCAAGCCTTTAAATAGCTCTGGGGATTCTTGTTCCATGCGTCTCAATGCACATAAGTGTATTGGCCGTAAGGATTATCAAGCTGCCGTTAGCTGTTCCTTGGACAGATCTTTAAATTGCTAAATACAACTTAACGCACCCAGTAGTGCTTTATTTTGCCAACGGCTGCCTTTAAATCTACCCCTTTATTTGTAGTGTGTTTTCATTTTGTTTTGTAAAACACTGCCTGCTGATTGTGTTTCATATAATGTCAAAATAAACCTGCAAATCTTGTTTAAGAACTGGGAAATGTGTGTGATATCCTAGAAGACTGTGCTTGCTGCCCACCAAGGGGCAGTCCACATATGGTTTATCATGTGTGTTGTGGTATATTGTGTGTATTGCGTTTGTGTTGTACATGTGTTTCTGTATTGCATGTGCATGGTGTTTGTGTGTTGCGTGTGTTTTTTTTTGTGTGGGTGTGTGTGTTGGGTATGTGTGTGTGTAAATTGTGTGTGTTGTGCATCTTGTATGTATATATATATATATATATATATATATATATATATATATATATATATATTGCATCTTCTACAGCAACATGTGGGTGACAGACACCTTTGGCACTTAAAAGGTTATAATGAATCTGTTAGTCTCTTTGTTTTTTCTCCCTAGATGAAAGATGCAGAGAATGCTTTCTTGGAAAGTTCCCTAACTATCTGTGTGACAAACTTTCTTCTAGTATCATCAGTTCTCAGGGGTACAATGTCAGCTTTTGGACAAATGGCCAGTTCTCACTCACATACAAGAACTTCCCAGTACGATGCAGTACTTTCAATGTGTATACAGATCTGGAAATCACATATGTCCTTAAGGAAAGGCCATTTTTGGGTGTAAAAATTCCTTGATGCAGATCTTCTTTCGGTGATTATATGTACCATACCCCCAATTGTCCCTTTTAAGGAGATATTAGGGGTACCTACCTCCCAAGTGTCACTCCTTAGGAAATAGTGGGGGTCTATACCTCCCAAGTGTCCCCCTTTAGGAGATAGTAGGACTCTGTACCTCCTAAATGTCCCTCTTTAGGAGATATTAGGGGTCCATACCTCCCAAGTATCCCTCTTTAGGAGATATTAGGTGTGTGGGATGCAATGGCTATCTGTTTATTTTTTAACCAATGCGTAAGCCTTTGAGTGGCAGAGGGGTAAGCAATGCATTGTGTAACCCTCTGCCACTCAAAGGGTTAATGTGAGGCTGAAGACATGATGGGCAACGCTGTCCCAAACTGCTAGTATATATATATATATATATATATATAATCTATCAGACTCAAAGCACTTAATACACAGCCTTTGAAATAACCTACTAGTGGCTCCTGATAAACAGTCGCTGCTATTATCCAGATCAATAATATTCACTTTATCAACCTCATATGAATGAAAGGCTGGCCCTTCCAAGCTATAACTTACAACCCTAAGGTCTGAACAGATACTACAGCTGCTGTATGTAACAAATGGCCTCTCGCACATACTTGATTTTATGGAGTGCCCTCTCATGTGAATATCAGTGCCTGCAGAAAGGAACAGCACAAACAAATCAATTCCATCACCTATTTTAGAGTGGAATCATATTAGCACGTCCCCGTCTTAAGTTGCTAAAACCACATTTTTATTTTATAAATCAGTAACATTATCAACTATATATTTAAATAAATACCACAGTCGAATGCCACAAAGAAGTATAGAAAAAGTAAGCTATTACACACCAGTCAAAAGCTCCTGGGTGGAACAAATACAGAAACATATGGTAGGCTTAACCAAACATGTCCTGTTGTCATTATAGGAGTGGTGGTGCTATTTATTGTGTGCAAATATTGGAACACTTAAAAAAATAAAGCATACCAAGTGCAAAATACTCAGCATAGTGGAAAATAATAATGTAAATAAGAAAAATGGAAAATATTAATATGAACCTATTACGAAATACATAAAGTAAATGCCAATGTTGAGGCCCAACTGCTATTGCAAATGAGGAAAGCTGCCCAGTTTGGACATACTATAATTATGAGAGATTTTAATTATCCAGCTATCAACTGGAAAAATGAGACCTGTCAGAGTGCTAAGGGTAGCAGGTTTTTGAACACACTTCGAGAAAGCTACATGTCACAAATGGTGGAAGTGCTGACAAGAAATAACAATGTATTGGACCTAGTGATAACTAATAACACAGAAATGGTATCCAATATTAAGGTAAGAGAACATATGGGAAACAGTGACCACAACATGGTTACATTTGAGATGAGTCTGGCAAAGCAAAACTGTATAGGTTCAACCAAAACTCTTAATTTTAAAAAAAGCTAACTTCAAATTGTTAAGGGTTTCAATGCAACACATAGACTGGGATATTTTATTTAAAGGCAAAAATACTGAGGAAAAATGGTCAGAATTCAAATTTAGGTTGCGGAAATGTACCCAACAGTATATACCAATGGGGAACAAATGCAAAAGAACTAAGTCACAGCCAATGTGGTTAACTGCACATGTAAAGGATGAAATGGCAAGGAAAAAAAACACATTCAAATTATTTAAGTCTGAAGGAACTGAACAATCTTTCTTAAAATACAGGGAATGCAACAAAGATTGCAAAAAAGCAATTAGGGTAGCAAAAATAGATAATGAAACTCGAATTGCAAGGGAAAGCAAGACTGATCCAAAAAAGTTTTTCAAATATATAAATAGCAAAAAACTTAAGAGGGAGTGCATTGGACCATTCAAAAATGAGATGGGTCAGTTGGTTAGTGAGGATAAGGAAAAGGCCGATGTTTTAAACACTTTCTTTGCATCAGTATATACAAGGGAGCAAGGAATGGTAGAAGAGCCTCCGCAAGTAACAAATAAAACAATACAATTAATAGATATTGGGTTAACTCAAGAAGATGTCATGGGAAGACTGAACAAAATTAAGACCGACAAAGCACCGAGTTCTGATGGTATGCATCCAAGGGTTCTTCAGGAACTTAGTGCAATGTTAGCAAAACCCCTATATTTACTCTTTAAAGATTCTATTACCACAGGCTCAGTGCCACAGGATTGGCGAAGAGCTAACATAGTGCCTCTATTTAAGAAGGGAACTAAAACAGAATTATAGACCAGTGAGTTTGACCTCTGTAGTGGGAAAACTGCTAGAAGGCATAATAAGGGACTATATTCAGGATTACAACACAAAAAATAAAATCATTAGCACAAATCAACATGGTTTTATGAAGAATAGATCATGCCAAACTAATCTTTTCAGCTACTATGAGGAGGTAAGCAGCAACCTTGACAATGGCAAGGCAGTAGATGTAGTATATCTAGACTTTGCAAAGGCATTTTATACAGTGCCACACAGAAGGCTGGTGTATAAACTAAGGAAACTTGAGCTAGTATATAACCTTTGAAATTGGATACAAAACTGGCTGAAGGATAGGGAACAGTGTATGGTTCTAAATGGAAAATTCTCCAGTACAGTTAAAGTGGAGAGTGGAGTACCTCAGGGTTCAGTATTAGGTCCGCTGCTTTTTAACAGGTTTATAAATGACCTGGAAATAGATGTAGAAAGCAAAAAAATCAATATTTGCAGATGACACTAAATTATGCAAGGTCATTAATTCAGAACAGGATATTTTCTCTCTACAGAGGGACTTACATACAATGTCACATTGGGAAAACATATGGAATATGAAGTTTAATGTGGGGAAGTGTAAAGTCATGCATTTGGGAGGAAACAATCCCAAGGCTACTTATAAACTTAATGGAATAATTTTAGGTGACTCATTGCTAGAGAAAGACCTGGGTATCCTTGTCAACTACAAACTTGGAAACAGTGACCAGTGGCAAAGGCAAACAAAATCCTGTCTTGCCTAAAAAGAGGTATCAAAGCAAGAGTGGATAACATTATTTTGCCATTATACAAATCATTGGTAAGACCCCACCTTGAGTATGCAGTGCAATTTTGGGCACCGGTTCTGAAAAAGAATATACTAGAACTAGAGAGGAAACAGTGGAGAGCAACAAAATTAATTAAGGTATTGGAGGACTTGACATATGAGGAACAACTAAACAAACTTGGTTTATTTACTCTAGAGAAAAGACAACTAAGAGGAGACCTTATCACATTGTACAAGTATATGAGAGGTCAATACAAGGATCTCTGCGGTGAGCTATTTATTCCAAGGCCTGATCAGGTGACCAGGGGACACCCCTTGAGATTAGAGGAAAAGAGGTTTAAACTTCAGCAGAGACAGGGTGTTTTTACAGTAAGGTATGTTAAATTGTGGAACTCAGTGCCCAGGGAGGTGGTTATGGCAGATACAATGGATACATTTAAGAGAAGATTAGATACATTTCTTTCAAAAGGGAACATACAGAGTTATACTGTTTATCAGTAAGTTTGATAAAGACTAATTTAATTGGTAGTAGGAAAGCTATAAAATTCTCAGTTACTGGGGTAGGAGGCGAAGGTTGAACTTGATGGACTTGTGTCTTTTTTCAACCTAATTTACTATGTTACTATGCCTAAACAATATTTTTATCTTTAAGTATAATAGAATTAACAGAAAACAAAATCTATACTATTATCTTTTTATAAAGTCTATATCATGGCTTAAAAGTTTAAGTCCTTTGCTACTAGCCAGACCTGAAAAGTTACTCGCCACTGCAAACATAACATACCCACCAGGGCTGAATTTCTGCTCGCCAGGGCTAAATTTTCACTCGCCATTGGCTAGTGGCGAGTGAAAATTTTGAGCCCTGGTCTATATATATATATATATATATATATATATATATAGATTCATGTTGTTGTGTGTGAAAGCACTCACTCTTCGTAGATTATTGCCCAGGTGCAACACTGGTTATTCTTCCTTTCTCCCTATGTTTATGGGCTATTCTAATTTATTTAAATCACATCTGAAAAGAATGGAGAGCAAAAAAGAAGGAAAAGAAAAATCGATCTAAGTGTAGCATTTGACAATTTATTGCACAATATCCACAAAGGGGATCTACTCACAAGAAGATATATAATTCCAGGCTCATCAGAGAGATCTCCAAAGCTTGTCCCAGGGTAATCACGGAAAAATCCCTTGTGCTCCTTTCCTCGGGCGTCTTTCACCTTCACTCTCCACAACCGTCTCACTGCGGTGACGTCACGCCAACAGCAAGCGGTATCCCACGTGATCGGATCTCAGCCCGATTAGATTCAAAGGTGCTCCTATCTCATCTACCTGGTGTAGCTCGGCAGTCAATCCTCTCTGTCCTCTCCTCAACGCACGTTTCGTGTCTATCCACACTTTCTCAAGAGTTCTGTATAGAGCCTATACCTAAGCTATATATACCATATCGGTCATACAATGTAGATATATATACATACCATCAACATAAAAACATATTAATACATATAAGTTAAAACACCATCACTTTTAATCGTATAATGCATTAAAAACATACTGGCATAGATCATTATCTATTATTTTACCAACCTTAAAACCTCGGCATCGAAATGAAGAAAAATTGATAAATAAATATTCCTGAATCTAAAAAACAAAAAATACATAATATATTAACCATAAAAAATAATAAAATTCGTACTAAAAAAGAAATCAAAAACAATACATATCAATTTCTTCATTCATGCCATCCGGCTTCATTGTATGCAGAGTATGAATCCAATAGGATTCCCTCTGACATAATTTCCTAAACCTATCCCCCACCCGAATGCTCACTGGAATTTGTTCAATACCTACTATCTTTAATTGATCTACTTTACCTCCTTGACAATTTAAAAAATGTCTAGCTACCGCATGTTTCATAGATCCATTAATGATATTAATCCTATGTTCTCTAAATCTATCTTTCAAATTCCTCACCGTCCTCCCTATATATTGTTTCCCACATCCGCAACTTAAAAGATAAATCACATATTTCGAACAGCAAGTAATTCTATCTTTAATTTTATAATTTCTCTGATCTTTATTTGATCTGAATCCATCAGTCCTTTCCAAAAATTTACATGTTAAGCATCTCCTATGCCAACACTTAAAGCATCCTCCCACCTTATTATTTTTATCCCCTATTTTGTCATTCTCTTTATTATTTCCCTTTTTCTTCCTAATCAAGCTTGGTGCTAAAATATTTTTTAGATTTTTTGCCTTCCTAAACACAATTTTAGGCTTCTTAGGAATTTCTTTACCCAAAACTGGATCACATTTTAGCACCCTCCAATGCTTTTCCAAAACCTTTCCAATATTCTTCGCTGCAACATTATATCTAGTCACAAACGGCAACAATTTATTCCCTTGATCTAATCCCAACTTCTTACTTTTCTGCTTCCTTCTACTACTATTTTTATTTTCCCCTATAATATTATAATCCCTTTCTTCATCCAATTTATTGTGACCTTCCATTTTTCCACTTTGTCTATCTATTAGAAGGTTTCTGTCATGTTTCTCAGCTCTTTTATAGGCATTATTCACTGTATCTATGTCATATCCTTTTTCTAAAAATCGACCCTTCATCTCCTCCGATTGGGCTACAAAATCCACATGACGGCTACAATTCCTTTTTAGCCTTAGGAACTGTCCATAGGGGATATTATTAATCCATCTCTTTAAGTGTCCACTTGTGGGGTCTAGATAGGAATTGGTATCCACTGTTTTATAAAAAGTCCTACTCTGGATTTCTTCATGCCCATCAATAAAAAACTCTAAATCTAAAAACTCTATTTTCTTCCTATCATACTTATAGGTAAAGTGGATACCCACCTCATTCTTATTTATAGAGAATAAAAATTCTATTAATTCTTCCTCAGTCCCCCTCCAGATGATCAAAAGATCATCAATGAAACGACCATAGTATACAAGGTTCGCACTCCACCGGGTTGAGCCCCAAATATTTTGCTCTTCCCAATACCCCATGAATAAATTCGCATAACTGGGTGCGAACCTTGTACCCATGGCCGTTCCACACTCTTGGAGATAAAAATGTTCATCAAACATAAAATAATTATTCTTTAAAATAAATTCCATACATATTAATAAAAAGCTAATCTGTTCTCTTTTTAAATAGTTATCCCCATTTAAAAAATGTTCAGTAGCCAATAAACCTAAACGGTGTTAGATATTAGAATACAAAGCTGTAACATCACAGGTGACCCAAAAATAATTAGGGTCCCATTTGATACTCCCAACTTTACCTAAAACATCCGCAGAGTCTTTAATGTAGGATCTCAATTTTAAAACTAACGGTTGTAAAAAATAGTCCACATATTGTGAAAGGTTAGCTGTAATAGAATCTATCCCTGCCACAATAGGGCGTCCCGGAGGATCTTTCAGGGCTTTATGTATTTTAGGTAAATGATACATAATTGGTACTATCGGATATTTATTATATAAAAATTCCCTTTCATTTTTATTAATAATACCTTTCCCAAATGCTTCTTTTAAAATCTTTAACAACTTTAAGTTGATATCCATAGTAGGATCTCCATCTAATTCCCTATAAAAATTCTTATTTCCTACTATATTATATCCTTCCCTTATATAGTCTTTTCTATTTTGTATCACTATACCACCTCCTTTATCTGCTGAACGAAATACAAGTTGTTCATCATCTATCAGCTCTTTCAAACATTTCCTTTCATAAGTGGAAAGATTTCCGCAGCTTCTATATCTCTTATCACATACTGTGTTCAAATCCTCCAAGACCAGGGTATAAAATGTATCCAAATAGCTACCTTTCGATTCCACAGGATAAAAATTTGATTTCTTTTTAAAAGTCGTATGTTTAAAATCATCCCCTATCCTACCATTATCATTCAAAGCTAAATCTTCAATTTCTATCAAGTTCTTTTTCATATAATGCCTCTTCAGTGTTAGGTTCCGTACAAACTTATTCAAATCCACAAATAGTTCAAATTTGTTAGGGTTACTATCAGGGGCAAAACTCAATCCTTTTTTAAGCAATTTTACATCCCAAATGCTTAATTCCCTATCAGATAGATTAAAGATCCCTAAATCTTCTATCTCCCCACTACCTCGCTGTATTTCTTTTTGTTCACTGGCATTTCTTTTCTTTCCTCTTCTTCCTCTTCTAGATTTCTTTTTCCTTTCTTTACCCTCAAATTGTCTATTTCTCCTCCCCCTGAGTCTTTCAATTGGCTCCTTATCCACTTTCTGATCGGTGATTGATTGTCCAACTTCAAAAAAGAAGGATTAGTGTTGGGGGGAGTAGAGGTTAATTTTTCAAACTCATTGGGTACTGGAATTAATACCCCTTTTTGTCTTTCTTTTCTTTTTAACTTCTTACTCTTTTTTACCTTTTTACCCATACTAACCTTTTCTTCTATTTTTTCTTTAACCTCCATAAGTTCTTTTTCCATCAGAAACTCCCTACTCTCAATATTATCATCAATATTATTGTCCTTAGATATCACAATAATTTCAGGGCTCAAGGGGTAAGTAGTTCCCCCCTTCAATCTTTCCTCCTCCTCTTCTATAAGCTTATCTAAACGTCCTATTTCCGAAATAATGGAGTTGGGATAGAAACCAGAACCCATATTTCCCTCCTCCAAAACCTCAAATCTATTCATAATATCAAGATCTTTTTCTATGGCTAATTTCTTATGCTCCACCTTCTTCTCTAATAACCTTTTTCCCACATTTTACTGTCCCTCAAATGTATATCATCCCTCATCAATTTCCTTCTTTTTCTTTCAACCACATCTAACTCATAGTTTGCAATCCTATCATTAATAAATCTGTCAAGATCTTTAATCCATTCAATCCCTCCATAACTATCAATATCTTTTAGTACCTCCTGAATCTTGTCCTCTAATCTTGATAATTCTGTTTCCCTATATTTCATCAATAAGTCAATTAAAGACATGGAACATTTCTTTAAAATCATATTCCAATTATTTGCAAATGTGTCATCCTGAAAAGTAGGCATTTTCAAAATCATTAACCCCTTAGGTGTCTTATTATTCAAAACATACTGATTTAACATTACCAAATCCCACCAATGATCTATCTCTCTCTTAATCAAATTTTCCATCAAGTAGAATTTCGATAATACCTCTTGATGAAACATTTCCTGATTGACACTGGTGGGATTTTCATTACTCAAACATTCAGAGAATTTCTCCACAAATAATCCACATCGTCTATTCATTCTCATATTGCTACTGAACATGTTGAAAATGTACAATATAAAAGAAAAAGAAAGTGTTTAAAACGAGCTACCTGTATAAAAAATAGCACAAAGATTGACGAATCCTAAATTGATCCGACTCTCAAAAATCTCAATAGAAAATATATATCTTTATACAGTGCTTCCAGTTTAAAAACACACAAACTTATTTAGTCCATGAAATAGTCCATCAAACTAACTCTTTTCCAATCTATGCTCTGATCCAATCGACAAGCGTGCCAACTTGTAAATAGCTCTAAAGCTAATAATCACATCTGAAAAGAATGGAGAGCAAAAAAGAAGGAAAAGAAAAATCGATCTAAGTGTAGCATTTGACAATTTATTGCACAATATCCACAAAGCAGCAAAATCCCCTTCAGGGGATCTACTCACAAGAAGATATATAATTCCAGGCTCATCAGAGAGATCTCCAAAGCTTGTCCCAGGGTAATCACGGAAAAATCCCTTGTGCTCCTTTCCTCGGGCGTCTTTCACCTTCACTCTCCACAACTGTCTCACTGCGGTGACGTCACGCCAACAGCAAGCGGTATCCCACGTGATCGGATCTCAGCCCGATTAGATTCAAAGGTGCTCCTATCTCATCTACCTGGTGTAGCTCGGCAGTCAATCCTCTCTGTCCTCTCCTCAACGCACGTTTCGTGTCTATCCACACTTTCTCAAGAGTTCTGTATAGAGCCTATACCTAAGCTATATATACCATATCGGTCATACAATGTAGATATATATACATACCATCAACATAAAAACATATTAATACATATAAGTTAAAACACCATCACTTTTAATCGTATAATGCATTAAAAACATACTGGCATAGATCATTATCTATTATTTTACCAACCTTAAAACCTCGGCATCGAAATGAAGAAAAATTGATAAATAAATATTCCTGAATCTAAAAAACAAAAAATACATAATATATTAACCATAAAAAATAATAAAATTCGTACTAAAAAAGAAATCAAAAACAATACATATCAATTTCTTCATTCATGCCATCCGGCTTCATTGTATGCAGAGTATGAATCCAATAGGATTCCCTCTGACATAATTTCCTAAACCTATCCCCCACCCGAATGCTCACTGGAATTTGTTCAATACCTACTATCTTTAATTGATCTACTTTACCTCCTTGACAATTTAAAAAATGTCTAGCTACCGCATGTTTCATAGATCCATTAATGATATTAATCCTATGTTCTCTAAATCTATCTTTCAAATTCCTCACCGTCCTCCCTATATATTGTTTCCCACATCCGCAACTTAAAAGATAAATCACATATTTCGAACAGCAAGTAATTCTATCTTTAATTTTATAATTTCTCTGATCTTTATTTGATCTGAATCCATCAGTCCTTTCCAAAAATTTACATGTTAAGCATCTCCTATGCCAACACTTAAAGCATCCTCCCACCTTATTATTTTTATCCCCTATTTTGTCATTCTCTTTATTATTTCCCTTTTTCTTCCTAATCAAGCTTGGTGCTAAAATATTTTTTAGATTTTTTGCCTTCCTAAACACAATTTTAGGCTTCTTAGGAATTTCTTTACCCAAAACTGGATCACATTTTAGCACCCTCCAATGCTTTTCCAAAACCTTTCCAATATTCTTCGCTGCAACATTATATCTAGTCACAAACGGCAACAATTTATTCCCTTGATCTAATCCCAACTTCTTACTTTTCTGCTTCCTTCTACTACTATTTTTATTTTCCCCTATAATATTATAATCCCTTTCTTCATCCAATTTATTGTGACCTTCCATTTTTCCACTTTGTCTATCTATTAGAAGGTTTCTGTCATGTTTCTCAGCTCTTTTATAGGCATTATTCACTGTATCTATGTCATATCCTTTTTCTAAAAATCGACCCTTCATCTCCTCCGATTGGGCTACAAAATCCACATGACGGCTACAATTCCTTTTTAGCCTTAGGAACTGTCCATAGGGGATATTATTAATCCATCTCTTTAAGTGTCCACTTGTGGGGTCTAGATAGGAATTGGTATCCACTGTTTTATAAAAAGTCCTACTCTGGATTTCTTCATGCCCATCAATAAAAAACTCTAAATCTAAAAACTCTATTTTCTTCCTATCATACTTATAGGTAAAGTGGATACCCACCTCATTCTTATTTATAGAGAATAAAAATTCTATTAATTCTTCCTCAGTCCCCCTCCAGATGATCAAAAGATCATCAATGAAACGACCATAGTATACAAGGTTCGCACTCCACCGGGTTGAGCCCCAAATATTTTGCTCTTCCCAATACCCCATGAATAAATTCGCATAACTGGGTGCGAACCTTGTACCCATGGCCGTTCCACACTCTTGGAGATAAAAATGTTCATCAAACATAAAATAATTATTCTTTAAAATAAATTCCATACATATTAATAAAAAGCTAATCTGTTCTCTTTTTAAATAGTTATCCCCATTTAAAAAATGTTCAGTAGCCAATAAACCTAAACGGTGTTAGATATTAGAATACAAAGCTGTAACATCACAGGTGACCCAAAAATAATTAGGGTCCCATTTGATACTCCCAACTTTACCTAAAACATCCGCAGAGTCTTTAATGTAGGATCTCAATTTTAAAACTAACGGTTGTAAAAAATAGTCCACATATTGTGAAAGGTTAGCTGTAATAGAATCTATCCCTGCCACAATAGGGCGTCCCGGAGGATCTTTCAGGGCTTTATGTATTTTAGGTAAATGATACATAATTGGTACTATCGGATATTTATTATATAAAAATTCCCTTTCATTTTTATTAATAATACCTTTCCCAAATGCTTCTTTTAAAATCTTTAACAACTTTAAGTTGATATCCATAGTAGGATCTCCATCTAATTCCCTATAAAAATTCTTATTTCCTACTATATTATATCCTTCCCTTATATAGTCTTTTCTATTTTGTATCACTATACCACCTCCTTTATCTGCTGAACGAAATACAAGTTGTTCATCATCTATCAGCTCTTTCAAACATTTCCTTTCATAAGTGGAAAGATTTCCGCAGCTTCTATATCTCTTATCACATACTGTGTTAAAATCCTCCAAGACCAGGGTATAAAATGTATCCAAATAGCTACCTTTCGATTCCACAGGATAAAAATTTGATTTCTTTTTAAAAGTCGTATGTTTAAAATCATCCCCTATCCTACCATCATCATTCAAAGCTAAATCTTCAATTTCTATCAAGTTCTTTTTCATATAATGCCTCTTCAGTGTTAGGTTCCGTACAAACTTATTCAAATCCACAAATAGTTCAAATTTGTTAGGGTTACTATCAGGGGCAAAACTCAATCCTTTTTTAAGCAATTTTACATCCCAAATGCTTAATTCCCTATCAGATAGATTAAAGATCCCTAAATCTTCTATCTCCCCACTACCTCGCTGTATTTCTTTTTGTTCACTGGCATTTCTTTTCTTTCCTCTTCTTCCTCTTCTAGATTTCTTTTTCCTTTCTTTACCCTCAAATTGTCTATTTCTCCTCCCCCTGAGTCTTTCAATTGGCTCCTTATCCACTTTCTGATCGGTGATTGATTGTCCAACTTCAAAAAAGAAGGATTAGTGTTGGGGGGAGTAGAGGTTAATTTTTCAAACTCATTGGGTACTGGAATTAATACCCCTTTTTGTCTTTCTTTTCTTTTTAACTTCTTACTCTTTTTTACCTTTTTACCCATACTAACCTTTTCTTCTATTTTTTCTTTAACCTCCATAAGTTCTTTTTCCATCAGAAACTCCCTACTCTCAATATTATCATCAATATTATTGTCCTTAGATATCACAATAATTTCAGGGCTCAAGGGGTAAGTAGTTCCCCCCTTCAATCTTTCCTCCTCCTCTTCTATAAGCTTATCTAAACGTCCTATTTCCGAAATAATGGAGTTGGGATAGAAACCAGAACCCATATTTCCCTCCTCCAAAACCTCAAATCTATTCATAATATCAAGATCTTTTTCTATGGCTAATTTCTTATGCTCCACCTTCTTCTCTAATAACCTTTTTTCCCACATTTTACTGTCCCTCAAATGTATATCATCCCTCATCAATTTCCTTCTTTTTCTTTCAACCACATCTAACTCATAGTTTGTAGTGATGAGCGAGCGTTCTCGGCCGATGCTCGGATCGGCTCGAGCATCGCTCTGCTCGGCACATGGCGGTACTCGTCGAGTACCGCCATGTGCTCGCCCGACATGTTCGGGTGGCGGGGATCTGTGCCGGAAGAGGCACAGATCCGAAGAAGCTCCGCTGGACCGCCAGGGACTGGAGGTACGGGGGCATTGCGGAGATGAAGGGGGCATTGCGGAGATGAAGGGGGACATTGTGGAAGAGGGGCATAGACTCTATGCCCCTCTTCCACAATGTCCCCCTTCATCTCCGCTATGCCCGTCTTCCACAATGTGCCCCTTCATCTCCGCTATGCCCCTCTTCCACAATGTGCCCCTTCATCTCCGCTATGACCCTCTTCCACAATGTCCCCCTTCATCTCCTCTATGGCATAGAGAAGATGAAGGGGGACATTGTGGAAGAGGGGCATAGCGGAGATGAAGGGGCACATTGTGGAAGAGGGGCATAGCGGAGATGAAGGGGCACATTGTGGAAGACGGGCATAGCGGAGCTGAAGGGGGACATTGCGGAGCTGAAGGGGGCATTCGGAGATGAAGGGGGCATAGCGGAGATGAAGGGGGCATTGACCAGGCACCCTCCCCTCATCAGAGCAGGGGGTGCCTGGTGTCGCCCCATTCATTCCAATGGGGCTCGGGTGCTCGGCCGAGCACTCGAGCCTCAGGGGGTGCTCGGTCAGAGCACCCGAGCACCCGAGCATCGTGGTGCTCGCTCAACACTAATAGTTTGCAATCCTATCATTAATAAATCTGTCAAGATCTTTAATCCATTCAATCCCTCCATAACTATCAATATCTTTTAGTACCTCCTGAATCTTGTCCTCTAATCTTGATAATTCTGTTTCCCTATATTTCATCAATAAGTCAATTAAAGACATGGAACATTTCTTTAAAATCATATTCCAATTATTTGCAAATGTGTCATCCTGAAAAGTAGGCATTTTCAAATTTATTAACCCCTTAGGTGTCTTATTATTCAAAACATACTGATTTAACATTACCAAATCCCACCAATGATCTATCTCTCTCTTAATCAAATTTTCCATCAAGTAGAATTTCGATAATACCTCTTGATGAAACATTTCCTGATTGACACTGGTGGGATTTTCATTACTCAAACATTCAGAGAATTTCTCCACAAATAATCCACATCGTCTATTCATTCTCATATTGCTACTGAACATGTTGAAAATGTACAATATAAAAGAAAAAGAAAGTGTTTAAAACGAGCTACCTGTATAAAAAATAGCACAAAGATTGACGAATCCTAAATTGATCCGACTCTCAAAAATCTCAATAGAAAATATATATCTTTATACAGTGCTTCCAGTTTAAAAACACACAAACTTATTTAGTCCATGAAATAGTCCATCAAACTAACTCTTTTCCAATCTATGCTCTGATCCAATCGACAAGCGTGCCAACTTGTAAATAGCTCTAAAGCTAATAATCACATCTGAAAAGAATGGAGAGCAAAAAAGAAGGAAAAGAAAAATCGATCTAAGTGTAGCATTTGACAATTTATTGCACAATATCCACAAAGCAGCAAAATCCCCTTCAGGGGATCTACTCACAAGAAGATATATAATTCCAGGCTCATCAGAGAGATCTCCAAAGCTTGTCCCAGGGTAATCACGGAAAAATCCCTTGTGCTCCTTTCCTCGGGCGTCTTTCACCTTCACTCTCCACAACCGTCTCACTGCGGTGACGTCACGCCAACAGCAAGCGGTATCCCACGTGATCGGATCTCAGCCCGATTAGATTCAAAGGTGCTCCGATCTCATCTACCTGGTGTAGCTCGGCAGTCAATCCTCTCTGTCCTCTCCTCAACGCACGTTTCGTGTCTATCCACACTTTCTCAAGAGTTCTGTATAGAGCCTATACCTAAGCTATATATACCATATCGGTCATACAATGTAGATATATATACATACCATCAACATAAAAACATATTAATACATATAAGTTAAAACACCATCACTTTTAATCGTATAATGCATTAAAAACATACTGGCATAGATCATTATCTATTATTTTACCAACCTTAAAACCTCGGCATCGAAATGAAGAAAAATTGATAAATAAATATTCCTGAATCTAAAAAACAAAAAATACATAATATATTAACCATAAAAAATAATAAAATTCGTACTAAAAAAGAAATCAAAAACAATACATATCAATTTCTTCATTCATGCCATCCGGCTTCATTGTATGCAGAGTATGAATCCAATAGGATTCCCTCTGACATAATTTCCTAAACCTATCCCCCCCCCCGAATGCTCACTGGAATTTGTTCAATACCTACTATCTTTAATTGATCTACTTTACCTCCTTGACAATTTAAAAAATGTCTAGCTACCGCATGTTTCATAGATCCATTAATGATATTAATCCTATGTTCTCTAAATCTATCTTTCAAATTCCTCACCGTCCTCCCTATATATTGTTTCCCACATCCGCAACTTAAAAGATAAATCACATATTTCGAACAGCAAGTAATTCTATCTTTAATTTTATAATTTCTCTGATCTTTATTTGATCTGAATCCATCAGTCCTTTCCAAAAAAACGGTTTAGGTTTATTGGCTACTGAACATTTTTTAAATGGGGATAACTATTTAAAAAGAGAACAGATTAGCTTTTTATTAATATGTATGGAATTTATTTTAAAGAATAATTATTTTATGTTTGATGAACATTTTTATCTCCAAGAGTGTGGAACGGCCATGGGTACAAGGTTCGCACCCAGTTATGCGAATTTATTCATGGGGTATTGGGAAGAGCAAAATATTTGGGGCTCAACCCGGTGGAGTGCGAACCTTGTATACTATGGTCGTTTCATTGATGATCTTTTGATCATCTGGAGGGGGACTGAGGAAGAATTAATAGAATTTTTATTCTCTATAAATAAGAATGAGGTGGGTATCCACTTTACCTATAAGTATGATAGGAAGAAAATAGAGTTTTTAGATTTAGAGTTTTTTATTGATGGGCATGAAGAAATCCAGAGTAGGACTTTTTATAAAACAGTGGATACCAATTCCTATCTAGACCCCACAAGTGGACACTTAAAGAGATGGATTAATAATATCCCCTATGGACAGTTCCTAAGGCTAAAAAGGAATTGTAGCCGTCATGTGGATTTTGTAGCCCAATCGGAGGAGATGAAGGGTCGATTTTTAGAAAAAGGATATGACATAGATACAGTGAATAATGCCTATAAAAGAGCTGAGAAACATGACAGAAACCTTCTAATAGATAGACAAAGTGGAAAAATGGAAGGTCACATTAAATTGGATGAAGAAAGAGATTATAATATTATAGGGGAAAATAAAAATAGTAGTAGAAGGAAGCAGAAAAGTAAGAAGTTGGGATTAGATCAAGGGAATAAATTGTTGCCGTTTGTGACTAGATATAATGTTGCAGCGAAGAATATTGGAAAGGTTTTGGAAAAGCATTGGAGGGTGCTAAAATGTGATCCAGTTTTGGGTAAAGAAATTCCTAAGAAGCCTAAAATTGTGTTTAGGAAGGCAAAAAATCTAAAAAATATTTTAGCACCAAGCTTGATTAGGAAGAAAAAGGGAAATAATAAAGAGAATGACAAAATAGGGGATAAAAATAATAAGGTGGGAGGATGCTTTAAGTGTTGGCATAGGAGATGCTTAACATGTAAATTTTTGGAAAGGACTGATGGATTCAGATCAAATAAAGATCAGAGAAATTATAAAATTAAAGATAGAATTACTTGCTGTTCGAAATATGTGATTTATCTTTTAAGTTGCGGATGTGGGAAACAATATATAGGGAGGACGGTGAGGAATTTGAAAGATAGATTTAGAGAACATAGGATTAATATCATTAATGGATCTATGAAACATGCGGTAGCTAGACATTTTTTAAATTGTCAAGGAGGTAAAGTAGATCAATTAAAGATAGTAGGTATTGAACAAATTCCAGTGAGCATTCGGGGGGGGGGGGATAGGTTTAGGAAATTATGTCAGAGGGAATCCTATTGGATTCATACTCTGCATACAATGAAGCCGGATGGCATGAATGAAGAAATTGATATGTATTGTTTTTGATTTCTTTTTTAGTACGAATTTTATTATTTTTTATGGTTAATATATTATGTATTTTTTGTTTTTTAGATTCAGGAATATTTATTTATCAATTTTTCTTCATTTCGATGCCAAGGTTTTAAGGTTGGTAAAATAATAGATAATGATCTATGCCAGTATGTTTTTAATGCATTATACGATTAAAAGTGATGGTGTTTTAACTTATATGTATTAATATGTTTTTATGTTGATGGTATGTATATATATCTACATTGTATGACCGATATGGTATATATAGCTTAGGTATAGGCTCTATACAGAACTCTTGAGAAAGTGTGGATAGACACGAAACGTGCGTTGAGGAGAGGACAGAGAGGATTGACTGCCGAGCTACACCAGGTAGATGAGATAGGAGCACCTTTGAATCTAATCGGGCTGAGATCCGATCACGTGGGATACCGCTTGCTGTTGGCGTGACGTCACCGCAGTGAGACGGTTGTGGAGAGTGAAGGTGAAAGACGCCCGAGGAAAGGAGCACAAGGGATTTTTCCGTGATTACCCTGGGACAAGCTTTGGAGATCTCTCTGATGAGCCTGGAATTATATATCTTCTTGTGAGTAGATCCCCTGAAGGGGATTTTGCTGCTTTGTGGATATTGTGCAATAAATTGTCAAATGCTACACTTAGATCGATTTTTCTTTTCCTTCTTTTTTGCTCTCCATTCTTTTCAGATGTGATTATTAGCTTTAGAGCTATTTACAAGTTGGCACGCTTGTCGATTGGATCAGAGCATAGATTGGAAAAGAGTTAGTTTGATGGACTATTTCATGGACTAAATAAGTTTGTGTGTTTTTAAACTGGAAGCACTGTATAAAGATATATATTTTCTATTGTAATTTATTTAAATGCAATGTAGCCGGTTTTCCATTTGACTACAAATCTTTGGATGCCCAGCGGGAACAAGACACCAGCAGTATCCTGTGTCTGTATCCCACAGAGGTACTTCAGGGGTTAACTTAAAACAATTTTCTGACTTCTGCCAGTTTTGCAGATTATAGAAAGTTAGGTCAGATGCTGATATGTTTTGCGTGCTTGATACAAATGAGATTAGAGAATGTTACTATTTCCTTTGCTGCCTAACTAGTGGATGTTATGTTTCTAAGCAGCTTCGATACTGATTCTCACTGCATTTGTTACAAAGTAACAGAAGCACACGATTACTATCTTTCCGTGTATTGCAGCGTATGTAGTTGATTTATTTCATTTACTTTCAACTCTCTCATTCATTCATTCAAAGTTTAGCCACAATTCTTTCAACATTTTGCCATGATTATCACAGATGGATCGTTGCAGACTCTAGTATAACACTTGTGAGCATCCTCACATGTTGCTGTGCAATGCGCAGGAGATCGCAACCGACTCTTAGAACTCAGTGTCAGTTTCTTTTTCCTTGTTTTCTTTTTATTTCATTTTTTATTAAGTATTATGATTATTGTCACACCATTACTCCATTATACTTTCATTCACAGTTATTGGTTATACCGGGAGCTGACTTCACTTCTTGCAGTCACACTCCCTGTCTGCATGCAGATGACGTCACCAGCAATTTGGGCACCCTTCTGGAGTCTGAACACTATTTAACTCCTGGTCTGTGTACATGTGATTGTCCTGATAAAGGTCCGTGTCTGGACTGAAACGTTGACCTAATAACTCATTAAAAGTTTTGCTCAATGAAAAGTCCCACGCGTGCTGCCCCTTTTTCCATATATATATATATATATATATATATATATATATATATATATATATATATAATATGACTACAGTAGATTTACTAATACCAATCCATGCTAAAGTAGGTGTAGACTTACTAATACCAATCCATGCTAAAGTAGGTGCTGGAACACATTTCTTATGCCTACCTAACACCAATTTACAAAGCTGATTAGCTTGAAAATTGTCCTCTGCATGGCATTTCAGGGAGATCTTTTTCTCAGTGCCTTGTTTAACACTATGTAATAACAAGCTGCAGGGAAAGTAGAGTAATTGTTCTCCATTTTCTCAGTCATGCTATATGAAGGTGTTTGTGACTTGCTGGCATTAAAGGGATAGTAATAATTGAATTAAAGTTGAAATCCGAGACTTCTTCATATTTTTGTAACACATAACGCTATATTTCAACACTTACAGTTTTGTAGTTCAAGCAAAACTCAGTCGGAAAGGTTCCATCTACCACCCCTTCTGGCTGCCTCCCATTAGATCTGGAATTCGGTCGTGGGACCGGATGAATGCATCGAGGGACAGTCTTCACACGGTAAGTATAAGGAAAACCCTGCCCCCCTTGACGAAGGAGGGCAGGATTTTACCTTTGCTTACTGAAGATTGTCCCTCGCCACGCTCCATCTGGACCAGACAGAGGCAGAGTGACGCATGGGAAAGGGGAGCATTTTTGATATTCACTATTTAGGTATGATTCCCATAGATAACTTTATAGATATTTATGGAGAACTATGGAAAACTATATGTTGTTTTTTTATCAGAACAAATCCAGCTTTTTCATGGTGCATTTGTACAAGTAAAATTTGAATCATGTGACTAGCTATGATGTCATAAATAAAAGAAAATGTAAAAATATTAAAGCGGAAATACCATTTCACAAAATGTTTAGCTTAATTAAGTCCCCTTCTGGCACTACTACGCAGCTAGTCACCAGAAGGGGACTTAGTTAAGCTAAACATTTTGTGACATGGTAGTTCCGCTTTAAGTATTTTTCTAAAATCACACATAATATATCAAACACATTTATATTGGTTGTGAATGTTTCAATTATTTTAAAACCACTGCATTCACCTAGCACACCTATACCAAATATATATAGGTTTACCTATGCACATGACCTATTTAGCTTCACACAAAAGGGTATTTTCATCTTGAAAACTAAAATACTATGAGCTAAAACATGCATGCCGTTCATTACATGGTAAAACTACCAAGAAAACCCCCCATCTCAATAGCTATATAAATACATATATTTCCTGAAAGTACTGTTACAAATCATAAAATGAGTGTTGTCCTCCCACACAAAATTATGAAGAAAGATATCTTTTTTTAAGATAGGCGTTTCCAGAAATGTAACTTTTCCCTAAAGTCACAATTTACTATAAAACATCTCAAGCAAGCTTAGAAAAAGGAACAAAAAAGTTTGAAATATGAATTCCACATATCCCCAGTATGTATAGGTGAACAAGTGTATGCCCTTTTATGGTGCCCCAAATTGGTTATAGCACATAACCAAGAATTTAGATTAACATTTTCTTGGAGATAACCAAAATGCATTTAACATATTCTGAACATATAATAAAGCAATAACATTGATATAAACTCCTCAAAACATATATTTCCTGAAAGTAAATATCCAACTGCTTCAAATGAAGCATTACTCTAGCCTGATGTGCACAAATGTTTCCAGAAGGAGGAGTGAAAGGAAAAAACAGGCATTTGTTTTACATTTACACCAGTTTGCAATCTTGGAAAACTATGGCATTGCCTACTGCATTCATTAGCTACTTCTCTTCTGAAAAAAAAAACACCTCATAGTTATGCATCAATATGTTGGACAGGGGTAACAGAAGCACAAAACTAGAGCAACTACAATCTCACATTGTTTTAAAATGTTTCAAATATGACTTATCTGTACGAAAACAGCTATAACATCTACAGAAATTAAGAAAAATAGACAAACATTGCCATACATACCATTTTGGAATATAGACAACCAACCACATCAAATGAGGGATCACTTGTTTATATTTCCAGGCTAATGTGCACATTTATTTCCAAAATGTTGTGCTATAAAAATATATACTTTTTGAACATTTCCACCACTTCAAAGATACTAAAAACTTTGAAAAACATGGCATGTCCTGCAGTATTCAATACCTAATGCCAGCCTGAGGAAAAAGGTACCCCAGTGGTATGTGTTTATGTACCTAGGGGGTGCCAGAAGCACTAAACTAAACTACACCTACCTTTTTATTGAAATTTGCTAAAATCGTCATGACCATTAGATATATGAAGGAAAGGTATGCAAGACATACCATTTTGGAATTAAACTCTCACATGCATCAAATGGGGAGTCATTTCCTTATCTAGTGTGCACAAATGTTTCCAGAAATCCACAGCTTCAAAGATACTAAAATCTTTGACAAGCATGGCATTTCCAGCTGTAGTCAATACCTCATGCCAAGAAAAAATATACTCCATTGCTTTGTGCTGACATACTGTAGGAAGGTGCCAAGAGCACTAAACTACACCTACCTGTTTTACATTTGTCAGTTACCAGCTGAATTAAAATGGTCATAACCATTACTTATATGAATTTCCAGTTTGGATAGCACACATTCACCCACATCAAATGAAGAGTCATCTGGCTTTCTACCCACAGGCTACTGTGCACATCTACTTCCAGAATATGGTCCTATAGGAAAAAACACATACTTTAATACATTTCAGTCACGTCAATGATACTATAATCGTTCAACACCTTGGTTACCAATAGAAAAAGGTTGAAAAAATACCAGTGGACAAGTCTGGGGAAGCAGACAGTGTATGTGTGATTCCATGGCTACCATGGGACAATGAAACAAAGCTGGAGTGTCAGACAGCACATGTGGGGTTCTGTACAATGGGACAAGACTGGAGAAATAGACAGTGTACATTTGGGTCTATGGCTACCAGTGAACAGTGCAACAAGGCTGGAGTATCACAGTGTATGTGTAGGTCAATGGTTACCAGAGGCAATGCTGGGGCATTACAGTGTATGTGGTGTGATATGACTACCAAAGAACAGTGGTGCAAGGCTGGGGAATTGATCAGTGTATATTTGTTCCAGAGGGGTATCAAATGCAAGGACAGAGGAACAAGGCTGGGGAAGAACGTTATGTAAATGTATTCCACAGCCACGTTCAAAGCATTGGGAAGCAGTGCATTTAAAACCCCTCTGGCAGACATGCACTTCTTTGTTTATTTCTATTTCAGATATCATTGGGGGTATCAAAAAGAAAGGGGAGTCATGCTGCTTTGCAGGGTCACCACTTGTGATCTCCCAGTGCCATCAGCTGGGTGATAAATTGGGGGAGGGGAATCAGCACCCTAATACCCCCTCCCCCAAACAAATGGTCTGATTCTTTTTTAAATAAAGTGAGTGGGACAAAAACAATTAAACGCCACCCCCCCAAGTACATGAGGAATATGTCCCCAGATTGGGGAATCATTTTTTGTGGATGCATTCTGTATATGCTGGCACTGAAAGGTTAAGGCTTTTTAATCATTAGTTCTAATAACTGTAATCATGAGTAACTATTAAACCAAAATGTTACATGCTTGTGACTTTATAGAAGCAGCAGGCAACTGGATAAATCCCAAGTGCCACATATGGTGCCTTAAAGTTCACCAAAGGACTACACCTTATGGTTAAAAATAAATAGGAGTTACAATGCCTTGCAATATGTTGATGACCTCAACAGTGTAACTATTAAGGAAGGTATACTCTGAGTTGAACAAAGAGTGCATATGCTTTATGGGGTGAAAAAGGTGTGTGTAATATGGGAGAGGAAATTATCTCCTCTCCCCACTCTAATAAAGAACAGACTGGGTGCAGTAAGAGATGCCTCTGGGGGCTGCATGAGGCGCCAGGGTCTCCAGTTGCTCCCCACTGCTTTAGAGGGAACAAGTCCACTTTGATTGTTTATACTTCACTAAAGATGAAGATGTAAAAGTGGAACGTTGTAGTCATTATGTGGTCTTGTTTGAGACTTTACAGTTCACAGAAGGGATCTCACCTCTGTCTCTGTGAGCAAAACCTGAGAGTTCAGCTCACACCATCTGTCTGTTCCTACCTGTCAGTTCACATATAGAGAACTGCGTGAGCTCAATTGACAGGTTCGATCCACAGAAAACAGAACATCCATTATTGTTCCCTGTCTGAAATATGGTATGGTCTAGGAGACTTCACTGTACCCGGTATATGCTGGGGGCATCACAATTTGCGAAGTAGCTAATGATATCTTTGGGAAGGGGTCACATTCCTCAGTGTCAGGTGAAACAAAGCTCTATCATGGCAGGAAATACTCCCTTTATTCAGATGTAATATATATATATATATATATATATATATATATATATTCATTATATTACTGGTACTACTGCATTTTGGAGGGGAATAGTGGAAATGGTGAGCTTTTCTAATTAAAAAAAAAAAAAAATCTGGGCACCAGGTGGCACTGTTGTTTAATATAAAGAATAATTTAAGCTGTAATAACTTTGGAATGAAGCCTCTGTTGAAGTATTCTTTTTTTTTTTTTTACTCAATACCAAAAGCTCTACAGTATACCTTAAAAATTATATGGGGGTAAGTCGCCTACCTAGAATACACATTAGACACTACTTATAGCTTTAAATAAATAATTTCCAGCGTGTACACTAATCACATTAGAAGCCCACAACAAAATTACTTTAATAAGGAAAGCTTAACAAGGGGTTTAACAGGCATATCAAAAGTTCTTTATAAGCTTTTCAACTGTTCCTAAGCAGACAAGGCAAGGATATTACATAGCACTGCCAGCTTAATTAAGAAACTGTTACTTTACAGATCCGTACTATTCAGAAATGTGTTACAAAAAAATCCACATAAGTGTTTCTACATCCCTGCATTTTGATTTTAGTGTTTACTGTTACAGTACACCCACCTACCCATATTCACAGGGGGTTGCAAGGCTATATGACACCCCATCCCCAAATTCCAACAAGTGGAATAAGGGGTAGAATGTTGCAAATCCACAAATAAAAATGGAGCCAGTTTGGTTTGTGTGCATGAATGTGTGTCTATGTGTGTGAATATCTGATGGAAGTGTATTTAGAAGGGGGGGTTGTGTGTATAAATGTCTGTGTATGGTTGTGGGGGGTTGTCTATATATGTATGTGTGATATGGTGTGTGTCTGTGTTTATATGTGTGTATGTGTATGTTAGGGTGACCACATGTCAGGGATTGCCTGGGACTGTACGTTAATTTGGGTCTTGTCCCTGATCCTGAGCAACCCCCTCCCGGGACAATAAGCTGTCCTGGAAAATCAGCAGTGTGATTTTGCAGGCAGTACAGTGGCAACTTATTAGGCCTCTAGCTAACCAAAAATACAGTTGTCACACTCCTATGTGCATTCATCACTGATTATTGGGTCTGGTGAGGTTGAAATAAGAAAAATGACTCCACAGGTAGCAACACCAGCAAACAACAACACCAGCAAACAACAGAGAACTACCATCATAACTTACTTTCCCTCATAGGTTGACTGCCAGTTCTGTATGTGATGGGTGGATGGGGCATGCATGGAAGGTGTCTAGGATTCTAGGGCAGTATCCAGTCTATAAACTATGGTGGCATGAGTAGTGCCGTTTCTGGCTCAGACCCAAGCAATCTTTACATAGTAATTTTTTTTAGTAATTTAGGTTGAAAAAAGACTTGCGTCCATCTAGTTCAACCCTTTTCCTATTCCTGTTTACCATCGTTGATCCAAAAGAAGGCAAAAAACCCCCTCAATACAGCAATTTCAAATTCTGCCTTGAATGGAAGGGGGGATTCCATCTTGCTTCCAAATAGCAATCAGATTTCTCCTTGGATCAACAAGCACTAACTAAATATTAATCCCAAAACTAACATACATAGCCCTCTATGTTCTGCTCTTTTAAATAAGTATCCAGGCCCTTTTTAAAGGCATCTAATATATTCGATAGCACCACCTCTTCAGGCAGTGAATTCCATACCTTTATTGTCCTTACTGTAAAGAAACCCTTCCGCTGCTGACTGTACATGAAATCTCCTTTCCTCAAGTCTAAGTGGGTGGCCCCTTGTCCTTTGCACTGTTCTGTTAATGAACAGGTCTTTGGAGAGCCCTTTGTATGGGCCCTGAACATTTTATATAGTGTTATCATATCCCCTCTAAGACGCCGTTTTTCTAGTGTGTATAAGTTTATCTTTCCTAGCCTTTCTTTATAACTAAAACTTTCTATTCCCTTTACTAGTTTTGTAGCCCTCCTCTGCACTCTCTCTAGTTCCATAATGTCCTTTTCCAGAAAGGGCACCCATAATTGAGCAGCATATTCTAGGTTGGGTCTTACTATGGACCTGTAAATAGGCATAATAATATCTTCCTCCCTTGAGTCAATGCCCCTTTTAATACATGCCAATATCTTATTGGCCTTTGCAGCTGCCAGCTGGCACTGCATGCTACTGCTAAGTCTATTGTCTACCATTACTCCCAAATCCTCTTCATTAGTAGATTTCCCCAGAGAAACACCATTTAAACTATATGTTGCATTTTTATTACTATACCCAAAATGCATAACTTTACACTTGTCTTTACTGAATCTCATTTGCCTGCCCAGTTACTTAATTTGTCCAAATCCTCTTGTAATGAAGACACATCCAGTTCAGACTTTAATACCTTACTTAATTTTGTGTCATGGGTAAACACTGATACATGGCTCCCTATGCCCTCTGGGAGGTCAGTAATAAACAAATTAAAAAGAAGAGGACCCAGGACAGATCCCTGAGGTACTCCACTTATCATGTTTATCCAATTGGAGAACTCGCCATTTAGTACCACTCTTTGCATTCTATCTTTCAGCCAATTTTCAAACCACACATGAACATTTTCCCCTAGGCCTATTTCATTCAGTTTGTACAGTAACCTCTTGTATGGAACTGTATCAAATGCCTTGGCAAAGTCTAAATAAATCACATTAACCACCTCTCCCTCATCTATATTTTTACTCACTTTTTCATAAAATGCGATCAAGTTAGTTTGACAAGACCTATCTTTCACAAAGCCATGTTGGCTCCTGCTAATGATATTATGTTCAAGCTGAATTCTTGAATATATTCCCTTAGCAACCCTTCAAACAGCTTTCCTACCACAGATGTCAAACTTACAGGTCTGTAATTTCCTGGCTGTGACTTTGATCTTTTTTTAAATATAGGATTTGATGCCACTGCATCAAATCTTGAGTACCTGCTAGTACTTCCTGCTCCCTCAGTGTCTGGGCAAGAGCAATTCAGTGGCATAGTGCTGATGGCTGGGAGAAGAGAAGCTGGTGCCACTAGCACCAAGAGAAGGCCTAGATAGTCACCTTTTGCCCGCTGGCATTCGTGGATTCTATATTCCTCTTGGGACCTGGATAAAACTAAATATTTTCCGGTAGACAGTGACACATACACACACACACACATTTGCTTAATGTGTATAGTACTTTAAAATATTTGCCATGGAGTATTATGTTAAAACATACTGTCTATGTGATCACAATGTTTAGATTTTATCTTAGTCCTCTGATAGCCAAAGTATATGTGTGTGTGTGTGTGTGTATTTGTATGTATGTGAGTGTTAGGGTTGCACCGATACCAATACTGGTATTGGTATCGGTGCCGATACCAGCATTTGCGTGAGTACTTGTACTCGCGCAAATGAGGCCGATGCCAGCACCGATACCCTGTGTCAGGGTCGGTGCTGCAGTGAGGGAGCCCAGGGAGCTGCTCACAATGCTCCCCGGTTGCCTCTCTCCCTCCTGTAGCGTCGGAGCGTTGCCGCGGGTTACCATAACAACGCTCCGACGACGACTTCTGCCGGGGCTCGCAGCGAGCACCCGGCAGAGGAGGGTAAGGGAGGCAAGATGGGACATTGAGCGGGTGGTGAAAGAGGCAGAGAGGGGGGCCAAGAGGGAGAAAAAGAGGCAAAAGGGACTAAGAAAAAAAAAAGGCAAAAGGAGGAAACATCAGGAGACAAAAGGAGGGGGAACAAGAAGAGGCAAAAAGGAGGGGGATCAGGAGGGAGAGAGAGAGGCAAAAGAGTGGGATCAAGAGTCAAGGACGGGGACAAAGGGGGATCAAAAGGGAGAGAAAAAGCCAAGGCAAAAGGAGGGAGCTCAAGAGGGAGAGAATGAAGTAAAAGGTGGGAATCAAGAGGGGGAGAAAGAGGCAAAAGAGGACAGTCAAGAGGTGGTGTGTGTGTGTGTGTGTATATATATTTCAAGTACTCACCAACACTTTTTTTTGCGGTCATTTGCCAGTTTTCCAAGTACCTAAAGCATATATATATATATATATATATATATATATATATATATATATATATGCGCTTTAAGTACTTGGAAAACTGGCAAAAAAAAAGTATTGGTAATTGGTATCGAGGAGTACTTGAAAAAAGTATCGGTACTCGTACTCGGTCTTAAAAAAAGTGGTATCGGTGCATCTCTAGTGAGTGTATATGTATATATGTATGTCTGCGTGTGTGTGTATATGTCTCTCTGTGTCTCTGTGTGTGTGTGTGTAACTTTAGTTAGGAAGTTACTTTCTGCCCCAGAGCCCAGGGAGCAGTTCTATAGCGATGCAGTAGCTGGTATTTTTACTATGTTTTTGTTTTTATAGGAGGCAAATATAGTTGTTGATACCTTTATTGGCTAACTAAGCAGATTTAGGATGCAATCTTTCAAGACCTTAGGTCTCTTCCTCAGGCATGTTATACAGATATATATGAAAACATCTCTCTTAAATGCAAGTACACATTGCATTGTTTAGAATGGAAATCAAATAAGAAAACTAAGTCCAGACACAGATACTTTGCCCAGTCAATGGTAAATTGCAGTCTTCCTCTGAGAAGTAAGAGGTCTTTACGATCCCAGTGGGACTGTTGGAAAGGTTAATCCACAATGTGATAATGTGACATGAATTCTGTCTTTATTCACACTATAATTTATAGCATTAAACTTCAAAAATAACTTAACCTCCCATACTTTTCTGTGGAACAGTACCACCAGTACTGTTAATTTAATATCCCTGACACTGTGTCAAGTTTTCATATACTGATATAAATTATATGTTTTGATATCTGTGTAGTTCTTTTCAAGAAGTGGGGTTCCACCAGGCTTCTGAAATCAATCAGAGACAATATCATATATATTAAGATATGTATCATTTTACATACCATATATATCTGTGAATGTTCCAATCTTTCATATCCCTCACAAATCACTGAGCTCTAGAGAGGCTCCTGTCTTAGCCAGTGCAGATAATTTCAAATTCTCCTGGCCTCATTATCCCATGTTTGATTAAAAGGGAGTTGATGGAGCTGCAGCTCCAGTCCCCAGGCCCATTCACATCTTTAATTGTTGAGCTATAGTGAGCCACTGTACAGCTCACAAACAGTTCCACTACCCAGTAGCCGAATAGGCCTGCTTCACTAAGAGACCATTATCTATGATCTGGCTGTTACTGTCATTGATTGGTGCAGAAGCTGACCTGACACATCCCATAAATGGTTCTCTCATTAAGTGTCTGTTCCTAGGCAGTTAAGCATTATAGTACTCAGGGACCATGCTACGTTTTTGGGGGCTCCCTATGCTCTCTCGTCGATCTTTCTAATAAGACATAGCAGCCTTATTTTGTTTACATGTGGAAGCAGTATTGTATAAGTGTTGGCTGGCAAACCTGCTGCAACAGTGATAAGAGGCTGGAATGAGGACAGCTGAATGGATGCCTCAGCAAACAGAGACTATACCTCCTGAAGAGTCACAGGAACAGATACAGAAATAAGAAGCTAAAAGCACTGCAGCAAGATACTGGAATTCAGCGTGAATTCAGGCACAGAAATCTGTAATTCAGGTGAGCCTGTGCAGCAGGTATAAAAAGGTCAGTAGGCGAGTGGCCAGGGGAGCAGTAGAACTGCATAGCCATTCGTCGCTGGTAGTAGTTTCCCACAGCACAAGCAATGTAGGACATTGGAGACATGGATCTCTAGGAGCAGTTTCTCATTCCCTGCCACTCAGCTACTACCCCAAAACCAAATAATAGGCCTGCAAGGATTACTGGTGCTGCCCCCCTTGCCCCCCCGGACTCCCATGGCTGCCATCTACAAAACTTTGCACCCAACATCTTTGACCAGTTTAGAATAGAGCAGCAGAAGCAGCACAACACCTTCAGAGTTAGCTGCAGAATGGACTAAAGGTGGCAGGTAAGTCATCTTGAGACATACACACACACACACACATACTTGAAAAAAAAAGCTTTCAGTCTATAAGACCCTGTGGCATAGACTGGTTTTAGAGAAAGCAGAGTAGAGCAGACTACAAGTTCTTTATGGCAGACCAGAGCCGGATTTGTCAATAGGCAGACAAGGCACTTGCCTAGGGCGCCCGATTTTCAGGGGCGCCTGGCAATGGCCTTGTCACACCCACCAATCCTCCCCAGGGTGCATATTAAAAAATAATGCTGTGCGGCGCCGGCTGTGACCCAAACTTCCACTTAAATTCATTATGATGTGTCCGATGCGCCTGTGCTCGTGCGCCCTTGAGGGCGCTTGTACAGTAACACACTAGTGTGTTATGTTGTTGATCATAGACACAATAGGTAGAATAACAGGGAGCATAGTGAGAGGTGAAGGGCGGCCGAATGCAGGCTGATAGGCTTGGTCAGGGGAGGCAATGGCATGCACAGCTCGCACACACACTGACATACACGGGAGCACATAGGAACTGGAGGAGGTGTAATGACAGCTACTACCACGGCAGCTCAGAGAAACCTTTCACTCGTTAACCCCTTCTCGCTTGTCTGAGGCAGCCAGTCAGTTCCTGTGTGTGGTGGCTAGCCTAATGTGCACATATCTGACATCCTGACATGGCAGCCAGTGGCCTGACTTTAACCCTTTGAGCGCCACAGTTGTGAGCAACTTTCGCAACGCGTTGCTGTGCCTCTGGCGCTCATAGGCGTATCACCAGCTAAGACTCCATATTAGCAACGTGCATACTTTAAAACTTTATATTTTTTTTATTCACGATTGGAGCATTATATGCAGATTACAACTGGCACTGAAGCTGATGAAAAGTCATGCAACTCTGGTGCAAAGAAGGCGGCGCACCGTAGGGACTAAATAAAATCCAAACGTGGCATTGGTTTACTTTCGTCTTTTAACCATTTGAGTGCCAGGGGGTAATGAGTCTGTACCACTCTGGTACGCAAAGGTTTAATGCCAATGCATTGCTTGTCAGAGCTGTAGACCTCCCTAGCGTTCAAGGGCTTACATTCCCATTTAAATCAATAAAGATTTTTCATTTGTTTGCTTTGGTGTAGTCCAATTGCTCCAGAATTACACATGTTGTTTAGTACATCTGTCTCACCTACTAGGATTGCTTTTACAACCCAATTTTTGTAAATAAGATTTTTTTTGAATAAATGTAAATTTTGAAGACAGACACTAGCTAAGATTTGCCTTAGCATCCTTAATCCTTTTAAATAAATATGTTTTTATTTACGATTGAAACAATACATATAATTACAGTGAACAAAGTCTAGGATTGCTTTTACAACCTGGATTCTGTAAATAAAACGCTTTTTCAGCATTGTAATATTAACTTATTAGACATTTTGCAGCTGCCATTATAGACTAGAAGTATTTTTTATGCTTATTAAATAATGCAATCAAACTTGGGAACTGCTACTAATGCAGTAAGGATATAAACATGGCAACATGTTGAACTACAGCTTCCATGTCCTCAGCTGAACATTATCCAATATATATATGTATTTTTTTAATTTTTTTTTTACAGCAGCAGAGGAGCCACATATTGCTGAAGGTCTTTAGTCTGCACAGGTTACAATCTCATAACCTGTGGACAAATAATTCACACACATAACTCTCAAGTTTACAAGGGATAAATCTGATGTTCATGGGCGATTGGGCGTGATTGTACAATCAGTGAATATAAGCCAGCCATAATGCCCGCACCTCTCTATATATAATTTTTTCCTCTAACTCTGGGAAAATTGCCACAGTACTGTGAAGAATAAAAAAAAATCTAAAGATGCGTGTGACCATGAGAGGGTGTGGTTAATGGAGGGGTGTGGCTAAGTGGGGGGAGTGGTTGGGTGGGGCAAAGGTGGGGCTAGAGGCGCCAGAGGGTGTTGTGCCTAGGGGCACCTGAGATGTAAATCCGGTCCTGTGGCAGACAGAAAATAAAATGACTTCCACACTCCTATAAAGAGCAGTCTATAGGATCCAGGACAAGCACTTAAGGGTAGAAGGCAGCCTACTGTTGTCAGGAAGACAGTAAGAACTAAAAGAGTGTTAAGGAGCTTACTAATTTAGTTTAGTTACTGTAATCTATACACTGTGCTATCTATTTTAATAAACTTGCAATAGCAGAAATATATAACTTGGTTCAGCTTCTTTTTACATGGGTATGTTCTCTAACCTTCAGCTCCAGTCCCTTAATCCTGCCCTGCATTACCATACTGTCCCCATTAGACCAGGGGCTAATAAGATCTTCTCAAGAACACAAGTAACCCAGGATATTTTAGTGCCTGTCTCCTGTTTCAAGAGGCTGTACCTTGGGTTCTCAATAGTCCCAATTTCATGGAAAGAAACCTGTTTAATCCTGTGGACAGATGGTCGTTGAGGGGTGAGGCTGTTCTGAGTGCATAACACATACATGTGGATACTTTTCTCACAATTGTGAAAGAAAGAAAATTATTTTTTAATATTATTATTAATAATAATCATTATTAGCATCCTTTATTTATGAGCTACAATTTAGTCAGCTGCACTATACAATAGTGAGTAGACCTACAGAGACATTAAACAGTACAAATGAAACATAGAAAACAAAATGATTACAGGGCCCTTCATATGAGAGCTTACAGTCTAGAGGAAGGTAGGTAGAACAAAGAAGGAGTAAGTGCTATGGGGTGTAAGTGCCCCCTGCTACAATAACTTAACTCAAGATGATCCTAAATGTTAAACTACATTTGTGGGATTCCATTCACAATTCTGCCAGGGGCCTAACGGGTTCTTAAAACTGTCCTGGACCTACCTTGCTATTGACACTTAAAGGTATAGTAATGTTTCATAATAAAAGCAGCTCTAATTAATCATAACAGTATTTGGACTTTGGAGAGTGTTATTTCATTTCTGTCAGAGTTATAGTTCAAGAGTAATTCAATGACAAAGTGTCCCCCTCCCGCCCCTTTTACTGATGTAACACTGTTCAGCCAGATCAGAAGGGAGGTGCCCAGGTAGATTGCAGAGAGGGACAATCTTCAATTTAGATAAGGGAAAAGCATGAAAAACTTGTCAAGGGGGGCAGGGCTTTTATTGTTCTCATAGGAAGAAGACTGTCCCCTGCTGTTATCTGTCTGGTCTATGGACTGGATTCCACATCTGAGAAGAGATGGTTTACACTAGGTAAAAGGGGCGGGAGGGGAAACTTTGCATGTGAATATCTCTCAAACCGTAAAGGTTTGAGAGATAAGACTTATATCGGTCTTCATGTTTTTTTAATACCTACAAAATAAACTAAAGATACAACAAAGTATTACTATCCCTTTAAGGGCTGCAGATGCAATCACTGTGCTAGTTCTAAATTTGACTCTGCTTTTTAAATAACTGCTGTTAATTACATTGAACATTAGCTAAAGCCTTTGCTGCTCTTGTAGCCTGTTTATTTTTAATGCTAATAAAATAAGTATAAAGTTGTATTCTTCTTGGTAGTCTTAAGTAACTTTATATGTATGAGCTACATGAGTAAAATGAAACTAGTTTTCTAAATAAAAATGTCTAATACAACATATATGTGATTTTGAAATGTATTTAAAAATCATCAATGTAATTTTAGGTGACAGTGTCCTTTAAAAAGAAATAATTTCCTCCAACATTTAACATTCTCTACACCAAATAATATGCTGACTGTCCAGGGAATGCTAATAAAAAGGGATGATAAGAGAGAGAGAAAGAGAGAGAATAATGAAGACAATTCTTCACATTGTGTTGGAAGCATCACTAGCATTCTAGGGGTTAAAAATCAGACTTACCACTGCATAACTGACAGGAACAATAAAAAATAATGTATATTAAACCTCAGTCTTATTTCTCGATAACCATTTTGCATGAGAGAGCTAGCCAACACACTGCAATGTGCTGGATACCTCTATGGCACTTGAAGGGTTATAAGGGAATGTTACCCTAGGATTAAATGGGATTTATGTATAAAAACAAACTGGAGTAATTCTGGAGCAAGCAAATTGCACCATAAGGGATAAATAAACATTCCCAAAAATTCCATTAATTGAAATAGATATTTTAACCCTTTGAATGCTTGACAGGCCTCCAAAGCATTGCAAAGCAATGCGTTGGAGATCTCACTAGCATTTAAAGTGTTAAAAGCCCCATGGACATTCTTCTTTGCCCATTGCTAGTGCAGAATTGCTCTAGTTTGCTTTAATACAAAAGGTCCAATGATTCACTTTATTTAACTGAAAGACTTACATGGGCAGACATATTTCAAACATCAGTTATATCTAACTACTTTTTATTTGCTAGATGTTTTGGTTTATAATCTGATAAATACTAATGGCTCTTATGATCTATTCAGGTCTATTGAAACCTATTAACCAGAATTCTGTAGCTATCACTATATATAGTAATCTCCAGATATAATGAAAAAAATATAAATATCTAAACCTGTCTGCTGTATGAACTGCACCAACTTAGGTAATTATATCTGTTAAACTAAGAGCCACTTATTCCAAGGAAAAGGTCCCCTTTAATCACTCTTACTCCTCCCTCTGGAAGTAGGGTCATCATAAACATACAACCCTTGATGTACAGGTTTGTCCTGGGCTTCTCCTGCCTAGAGATGGTGCAGGTGGCTACAGAAGGTTTTGACTGTTATAGCATCATTCCAACCTGCATAGCCAATAGGAATGAGGTTGCCACTGACAGCTTCAATTTTTATTTGAGATGGACCTGGAATCTTTCAATAAACCAAAAAAGTGTGGGCTGTATGTTTAAAATGCTGTTTTCCCCATATGTTGGAGTAGCAGCAACTGACTAGCAAAAGATTGAGCTTTAGTACATGTTATTTGCAATTTGTTCATGTTAGTTGTCCTTGCATATGTTAGATAAGATCTGCAGAGCTAAAATCTTACTATTGTCCACACTACATAAGGATCAGTAGTTATACCTCATCATGCCTCTCTGGCAATGAAAGAGAGCAGGGGCATTCCTAGGTTCCAAAAACATCTGGGGCTACAGCCCATGGCAAAATTCAACAGCGCGCCCACATCCCACAGCGATAATGACAACCACATGAGCACACATACACACATTTATATTGTACATATATGTACATACGATATATATGCTAGTTCAACAGCCTGTGTACACAGGCCACAGTGCCAGGCAGCAACGGGCACGGTGCAGTCATGCGCAGTAGAGACTGCCCGTGCCGTGGCTGATAATGGAGGGTGGAGCTCCGAATTCAGACCGTAGTCCTCTCTGTGCATCTGAATTCGGAGAGCCCCGCTCCGTTATCAGCCGCTGCGTGGGCAGTCTGTACAGCGCATGACTGCAGCTCGCGCAGCCGTCTGTACTGCGCGTGACAGCTTCTGACAAACATACATTAGCGAATTATTATATAGGATGTTTACCTGAGGATATGTGGTCACTTATGACACTGTGCCATCTTCTTCACACAATGCTGCAAGCTGCAACACTAAGTGAGGCGGTAGTGGCATAACACATTGCTTGGGCCCCTGCACACTGTGAGAGGGCCCCATGCAGCTGGAACCTAAAGTGCCCACTAGTAGTTGCAGAACTGCGCACACACAGTCAGCCACTCCAGCCTTGTTCTGCTAGTAGTCGCAAAACCACACATACACTGTCTGACAACCCAGCCTTGTTTCCCATCCACTGGTAGGTATATAAGTACACATACTCTGTCTGACACCTCAGACTTGTCCCACTGTTTCCTGGAAGGTACAGAACCACACATACACTGTCTCACACCCCAGCCTTGTTGACCTGTCCACTGGTATTTACAAAAGTATACATACACTGTCTGACACCCCAGTCCTGTTTCCCACCCACTGGTAGGTACATAAGTACACATACTCTGACACCTCAGACTTGTTCTACTGTTTTGTGGTCGGTAGAGAACCACACATTCACTGTCTAACACCCCAGCCTTTTCCACTGTTCACTGGTAGTTACAGAAGTACACCCAGTCTTATTCAATTTTTAGTCAGGATCATAGGGGCCCTAGATAACTCTGTTTTTGTGTCATACAGCAGTCAGGTATATATAATTACTGTGTTCAACAGGACTTATCAAGGTAGGAGTCCATCATGCATCAGTCAGGTAAATCAATATAACTACTGAGTGAAACAGAAGGACTTATCTAGGTAGGAGTCCATCACACAGCAGTCAGTTGTATCTGTATAATTACTGTAACAGAAGCACTTACCTAGGTAGCACTTACCTAGGTAGGGGTCCATCATACAGCAGTCAGGTGTATCTGTATAATTACTGTGTGTAACAGAAGCCCTTACCTAGGTAGGAGTCCATCATACAGCAGTCGGGTGTATCTATATAATTACTGTGTGTAACAGAAGCACTTACCTAGGCAGGAGTCCATCATACTGCAGTCGGGTATATCTGTATAATTACTGTGTGTAACAGAAGCACTTACCTAGGCAGGAGTCCATCATACAGCAGTCGGGTATATCTGTATAATTACTGTGTGTAACAGAAGCACTTACCTAGGTAGGAATATATGTATAGAGGGAACCTACCTAGATGGAGGTAGGTAAACAAAGGAAGCAAGAAGGTGGAGGGAAGGAATGATGGAAGGAGGGAGGAATGAAGAAGATGGACAAGTGGAGGATAAAGAGTTGCTGTGGAATCTGTTGGTTTATTATAAATAATTTATAATGAAAGGGTGGAATAATGAAAGGGTGGAATAAGCTGGAGATGGTGGGTAGAAAAACTTGAGGGAGGGAAGGAAGGAAGAAGATGTAGAGATGAAAAAAGGGAGGCATGGAGATGGATTGCTGAGTGAAGAAGAGGGAGAGAGGAAAGAGAAAAGAGCAGAACAATATTTGGTACAGTAAGTTGTGCAGGGGGGTTGAGGGAAAAGTGGATTTGGACTGCAGCAGTAGGGCATGCTGTTAGTGAATACAGAGCACATAAAAAAGGGCTGTGTGGCACAATGTATCACGCTGTACTAGGGACACATGGGTGAGAAAGGTAGGAAAGGAGGGCACACATTATGATTCCTACTGCACTCTGTACTTAAAGGGATAGTAATACTTGTATTAAACATGAGGTCAGAGTTTTCTTTGTCTTTTTAACACATAGTGCTACATGTGAATACTTACAGTTTTGTAGTCCAAGCACTGTTAAATCAGAAAGGATCCCCCTCTGGTCCCTTCTGTTCACCTCCCATTAGATATGGAATCCAGTTGTGGGACGGGACAGATGCAGTGAGGGACAATCTTCACACAGTAAGTATAAGTAAAACTCTGCACCCTTGATAAAGGAGGATTATATTTTCCTTTTGCTTACTGAAGATTGTCCCTCACTGCTCTCCAACCAGGCCAGACTGAGAGGCAGCATAATGCAGGGAAAGGGGCAGAAGGAATGAATAGCTCTTGAACTACAAAACTGTAAATATTCAAATATATCAATATGTGTTAAAAAAAATATAGAGAGGACTCAGGCCTCAATTTTATTATATTCCTATGCCTTTGGGGGTTTATATATACATTGCCAGGGCACCAAATGTAGAACTGTTTTAACTCTTTTAAATATACAATACTCTAACACATCCACTCATTTCCTCTTACACAAATTAATTTATAGTCTAACATTAACACACACACACACACACACACTGACCCTCTCTCTGCTCTGGCACTAAAAGGGTGCAACTGACTATAGTCCGGCAGATGAACTTATTAAGAGTTCCAGAAACTGAGCAATTCACTCACAGTAGCCAGGGCCAGCGCCACTTATAGGAGAGGTAGGCGCCTGACTAGGGTGCACATCTAATGGGGGGTGCAGTCAGTGCAGAACCACAACCACCTCGGCGGCTGTTGTGATGAAGGAAAGAACAAGGGCCACGGGGAGCGGAGATCAATGACAGGAGAGGAGGAAGACAGTGAGCGGTGAATGGTACATAGGGTGCACCGTGCCCTGCTGATTATCCCACCATTGTGTCCATGCATCCCCCTCCTCACGTGCTGCGCTCAGTGTTGCTAGTGAAGAGTGAGAGCTGCCAGGGGACCCTGGAAACTGAGCAGGGGCTGCTGTCCTGTACAAAATGAGTGACAACTAAATTTTGATGATACATGTGAACCATTGTCATATGTAGAGCTTTTATTAATGTGTTAATACATGAGGAGCAATTTAGTAGCAAAGGAGCAGCAATTCTGGGGCAAACCAACTTGGACACAGTGAACAAATATAATTTCAAAACACGTTGATTTAAATGGGGC
Source organism: Rhinophrynus dorsalis (assembly GCA_037306005.1). NCBI lineage: Eukaryota > Metazoa > Chordata > Amphibia > Anura > Rhinophrynidae > Rhinophrynus > Rhinophrynus dorsalis. The sequence continues at coordinate 474,687,831 of CM074718.1, forward strand.
TTTTATCCCCATGAATGAGAGATGTCCAACAGCTTTTGAAGCAATGAGTTGTAGACCTCTCCAGTGTTTTTCTGGTTAAAATCCCATTATAAATCAAGAGGACATTTTATTTTGTTACAGCTGGTTTGCTCTGGAATTTGCTACATTGCTCCTATTGTAGTTTTATTTGTGATGTCTTACATAAATATTGTCCAGCCATGAATGCCATGTTACAGTAAATATGTATACACACACACACACACTCCTGTGAAAGTCATGCAGGGAGTTGGCCCGCCCACCACTATACAAGTGAGGGAAAGAAAACAAAATGGCTGCCACTTGCTCCTACACCACAGACACTCACACACAAGCCACACAAAAGAATGGCTACCACTCGCACCTACACCGCGTGCAACACAAGCCCCACATACACACACTCCACCAAAAAATAGACATACTCTACCAAAAAATACACACACCACCAAAACACACACACACACACACACTTGATGAGCACCCAGGATAGGATTAACCTACTCTAACCCATCCATATTCAGGTTGAGGCCAATGTAGGTGGAGGAATCCAATACAGAGACAAGCAAGGCTCAGTAGGCACTTGCAATTTGTAGTGTTTTGAGGGCAGGCAGAAAATTATTACATTCTCAAGGCTGCCTCAGCTGTTGGTTCCAGTTATTCTGTTTATCTTGCTTCCTTGGTATTATGGGTCAGAATAATTTAACTGAGGCTGATGTACTAAGAACTTGACCAATTCTGGGGCAAATCAACTACAACACAGAGGACAAATAAATATGACCATTAATTTATATGAGGATTTTAAGCCATTGAATGCTAGAGGTGTATTCAGCACATGCAGTAGCAATGAATGGGAGACCATTGCCTGCCAGGATGTTTTCTCTTATTGTCACTTGGGGTATTCTCTTACACCAGAATGTGTATATACCTGCTTTGCGGCTTCATAATCTGTATCTGCACAATAGGAATTAAAAGGCAAGTATTCTGAGTAGCGATTCCTTCTAATAAGTACCCCATGCTACTCAATTGAAGGCTCTCTGCTTCCTGGACACACATAGGGAACATACACAATGACACTTATATACATATAGGGAACACACACACATTATCAAATCCACACATATAGAGAACACACACACACACTGACACATACACATTCAGGTAACACACATAGGCATAAATACACACACATTGATACTTATACACATATAAGGAACACACAAACACACTGACACGTATGTTCATACAGGGGTAGGATACAAGGGGATGGCAAAATCAGGTTTGGTGGCAAAAATCCTTGCACCAGCCCTGACAGCAGCACAATGTTTATTAGTTTTGCTTTCTGACAGAAATGTTTTAACTGTTATGCATTTATTCTGCCAAGGCAACAGTAAATTAACACTCTGAGTGCCAAAGTGGTTTGCAAGGCATTGTAGACCAAATGCCTTGCACTCTTTTCTGAGCACTCAAATCTTCTGCTTCTGCCCCTTATAGTTATGCCACTGCCCTCGTGTTCTCTTACCTTTTTAATTATGTATTTCTGTAGGTTGTGGGAATGTCTCTGTTCTGAGCTATCCTCCGCGTAACGCAGCATGTAGTAAGCATTATGGAGATGACTCATGGGCACCACACATCCCCCAGTGGTAGTTCCAGGTTGCACTGACATTGACAGAGCAACCCGGAAGTACAGGGAGTCACAGCCCTTGAAGTCATAAACGGGCAGAGGTGGTAGATTCCGGGGCTGCCACAGAAAAGCTTGGGGTTTCAGCCCCCCCTCCTCCTGCGATGCCCCTGAAAGAGAAGGATTTTTGACCATGGCCTCTGGAGCTTAAATGGGGGTATGGTTGACATTTTTTAATAAACAATGTGTTCATGCTGAAACAGTCTGAATATTAAGAGCTGTATATAGTATTGAACAGTAGAATTTTGTGCCTAATGAACTGGGTGATACATTAACTTGCTTATGGTCACACAAGGCTGAATCAGCCCACGAATCCCTGCTTTAGAGTCAGTGGAGCAAAAAATGTTTAAAAGATTCAAAACTTTACTGGCAGCTAGCCTTACTAGAATGCCCCAGCAAAGTGTTCCCTTGTACAATGAAGCAGTCAGGTCTGCAGCACCTATTACAATCTCACACATGAGTTATGTAAGTCATAACAGATTTGCCCATGTATATTTTATATCATAATGGTTGATAATGGAAGGTTATCTTAATCCCTTCCAGGGACATAATCACCCCCCACCCCCATTCATTTAGTGCAGGTATAGTCAATTGTTAGTGACTATAGCTATCATCATCCCCAGTCAGTCCCTGCCCATATTATGACGTGAATTGCTTCATTTGGAGACTCCCATCTCCAGCCCTGTGTATTTCTTCTGAGTCCATGAGCGATGATTTAGAATGTTAAGAGGAACAGTTAATTCATCAAAAACAGAAAAGAAAGCTCACAGCGCTAGACTCATCATAAAATATCCTTAATGTAAATAAAATAAAAATATTTGAATGAAAGATATAGATAGCAGCAAGGAATAAGAGGGCTCTCCAGTCCCCCCGACACTAGGCCCAAACCCAAAAGTGAAAACACATACAAATAAACCTGCGCTTCTCTATATACTATAATTAAATTATGCCCTGCAATGGGCATATATAATAATTCATAATAAATCTCAGTGAAATAAGTGAGAGTTTAGTTCCACAGATTGGCCAATCCATGTGCAAGCTTACCACCAACGCCAAGGTATCTCACTTTATGGTAAGTCCTACTCTAATACATCTACAAATACTACCTAAAATTATCTAAATTAAAATTCTCTGATAGATGTTATTTTGAAACGCGTTAGAATAGAGGCTTTCAAAAAATATATATTATAATGTTTTAATTGTACTTTGTGAGTACCAATGTGGTGCAATTAAAAACAGACAAACAAACATAAAAAAATGTAGATGGAGGACTTACCTGGTGCAAGACCCGTATGGGCCTGCACTAAACAAAGTGATTACATAGAAAACTATGTTCCATTTATATCCTTCCCCACAAATCATGTGAGGAATGGTTGATACCAAATGGATAGGGAGCACACACAATGGAACAGGCCAAAGCCTAGTTCTTAAAGGCAAAGTGGAAAAGAAAGGAATAGTGAATTGAAGTGAAATACTAATGTATTTTAATTTGATAAATTAAAATACATTAGTATTTCACTTCAATTCACTATTCCTTTCTTTTCCACTTTGCCTTTAAGAACTAGGCTTTGGCCTGTTCCATTGTGTGTGCTCCCTATCCATTTGGTATCAACCATTCCTCACATGATTTGTGGGGAAGGATATAAATGGAACATAGTTTTCTATGTAATCACTTTGTTTAGTGCAGGCCCATACGGGTCTTGCACCAGGTAAGTCCTCCATCTACATTTTTTTATGTTTGTTTGTCTGTTTTTAATTGCACCACATTGGTACTCACAAAGTACAATTAAAACATTATAATATATATTTTTTTAAAGCCTCTATTCTAACGCGTTTCAAAATAACATCTATCAGAGAATTTTAATTTAGATAATTTTAGGTAGTATTTGTAGATGTATTAGAGTAGGACTTACCATAAAGTGAGATACCTTGGCGTTGGTGGTAAGCTTGCACATGGATTGGCCAATCTGTGGAACTAAACTCTCACTTATTTCACTGAGATTTATTATGAATTATTATATATGCCCATTGCAGGGCATAATTTAATTATAGTATATAGAGAAGCGCAGGTTTATTTGTATGAGTTAATTCATCAAGTACAGGAGAAGTCAGTGGCCTTAACCTCTTTAAACACAGGGGCTATGCCACATCTTCAAACCCTTTGAGTGCCAGAGAGGTATCCAACAAATTGCACTGCAATTATTTAGAAACCTTTCTGGTACTCATATGTTTACAGATCAGTATTGGGTCAGTGAAAACAAGTTAATTTTAGGTGAAAAGATAGCACATGCTGGAAACAGCAAATACATAGTCAATGCTTTATTCCTGTTTTTCTTCAAGCAGGGTTATGTCACAGATTGTTGTGGTGCTAATGGGATATCACCATAAAGCCCATTGTAATCATGTGTCTGACACTCAGCACCCCCTGTCTGCAAAACATCTGGAACTTAAGCTACAGAAAATTGCTATTATCTTTTTAACATCTTTTAAAAACAAATCTCCAAGCCTTAGATATACCCATGTTCTGCTTAGTAGGAAAAGTGCTGCAATGTATTTTTTCAAATGCATGGCATAGTGCCCCTTCAAGGATCTCATCAAAAAGTCACATTTCTTTCTAGCAGTTTGTAAATGAGGTTTCACTTCTTAATTGTGTGTGTTTTTTTGGGAGGGGGTAATATAAGCTTTAGTTTGGTACCACAAAAATTCAGGATTCTGCCCCTTACTGCTTGCATGCAGTTACTGAAGTTGTAAATTATCTGTTGTGCAGTTGGATTGCCCCTGAATTGCTCTTCATTTATTTTCTGAATTATCCCTTATAGGAGTAGGTTTTCTGTGTATTTTGGCAGTTAAAGGGTTACATCTGTAATTAGCTTTACATTTAATTACAATTTTATTTTAACATTTTTTATATTTTTCTTATATTTAACTATAATACTATGATGCGTACAAATTTAGTTCAGTTACCTGTGCCCCTTGATCCAGGACATGCACTGACACATATAGACAGTCTTATTGGCTGCCTATATTAAAGGGATAGTAATACTTCGTTTTAACTTTATTTTATTTTGTAGGCATTAAAAAAACATTAAGAATGATATAAGTCTTATCTCTGAAACCTTTATGGTTTAAGAGATATTCACAAACAAAGTATCCCCCCTCCAGTTCAACCAGATCAGAAGGGAGATGCCCAGGTAGACTGCAGAGAGGGACAATCTTCAATTAAGATAAGAGAAAAAGCTGAAAAACTTGTAAAGGGGGGAAGGGCTTTCATTGTTTTCATACAAAGAAGATTGTCCCCTTCTGTTATCTGTCCTGTCATACAACCAGACTCACATTTGAGAAGAGATGGCTTACACTAGGAAAAAGGGGCGGGGAGGGGAACTTTGCTTGTGAATATCTCATAAACCATAAAGGTTTGAGAGATAAGACTTATATCATTCTTCATGTTTTTTTAATGCCTACAAAATAAAATAAAGTTAAAACGAAGTATTACTATCCCTTTAAGGTTACCAGGCTTTCTCTGACAACCAGAAATTGAGCATGTGAGTGCAACAAGTAAATTGTTTCTCCTCACTGCCAGGAGTTTCCTGGGTGGGGGAGAGCAATAAAGTGAGCTAAAAAAGGTAAAAGAGAAGACTTGTCCAGTGATATCCCTACTCCAGTTTCAATGCTATGTGCACTAAGGTCTCTCCCACCAGCAAAATCAGGGTAAAGAGAAGGAAACACATGTGCCAGAGTGAAAAGCCACTAAATGACCATTGTGGCCACTGCAAAGGCCAGAAATCCCAGGAAATGGAGCATAACTGAAAGGCCTTATGGTTCATCTGAGAAACTATGAGCTCCACAACTATCACACCCCACTTTCAAACAAAATCAGATTGCTTTAGTTCCCACTCCCTGGTGTCCAGACGTTGATGACTGAGATAGTTTGCAACCACATTGTCTACCCCTGGAAGATGATGATCTGGCCAGAAGAGAATCAGACAAACCTTGAACCACATAACCTTGCTTCTCCCTTAGAGGCATTATTCACTGTTGTAGAAGTAGGACTGGATCTCAACTGGGAGGCTTTGGAGCAACTGGGACAAATGCTGAAGAAACAGATGAAACATATAATTTGACGGCAGATCAAAACCATTCCGCCCACCTATCTGCTCCTTTTCCTACTGTAAAAACCTCAGTGTTGTTCAGGACAGCCATAAACCTATCCCATAAATGCTTAAATTCCATCACTGTATTAACTTCTACCACTTCTGCTGCTAGGCTGTTCCACTTATCTACCATCTCAGTGGTAGTAACTTTCTTAGATTACATCTAAACCTCTGTGGTCTAGTTTTAGACTATGGCCGCTTTTCCTAACATTTTTACACCTTTGAAATATACTTCCCTCCTGCACTTTTTGAATCCCTTCATGTATTTGAATGTTTCTATCATATCCCCTCTCTCTCTTCTATTCTCCAAGCTATACATGTTCAGATCCTTTAGTCTATCCTGATATATCTTTTCCTGTAACCAGTCACCATTTTAGCAACCCTTCTCTGAATTCTCTCTAGATTATCTATATCCTTCTGGAGATTGGATCTCCAGTACTGTACTCAATACTCTAAGTGATGTCAATGCCGATGAGATAGCTCAGTGGAAAATCCCCTGATTATGGAGCTTATTCAAACCTCAAGCTTGCAGGTTTGAGTCCCGGCAGGGTCAACTCAGCCCTTCTTCCTTCTGAGGCTGATAAATGAGTGCCATTGATTGGGTAATAATCACATCTATCATTTCAGCTGCCGATTTGGTTAATTCTGTGAGCGTGCGCTGAAAGCACTTTGAGTCCCACTGGGAGAAAGGCGCTATATAAATATTAGTTGTTATTATTACTATTATGTCTAACCAGAGATCTGCAGAGTGGCATGACCATTTTCCTTTTTTTTGCTACTAATGCCCCTAGCTATACAACCCAGTACCCTGCTTGCATTCCCGCCACTTTGTTACATTGCCTGCCTACTTTTAAGTCTTTAGTAATTACTAGTGATGAGCGAGCACCCCAATGCTCGGATGTTCGGGTGCTCTGACCGAGCACCCCCTGAGGCTCGAGTGCTCGGCCGAGCATCCGAGCCCCATTGAAGTCAATGGGAGGACTCGAGCATTACACCAGGCACCCCCTGCTCTGATGAGGGGAGGGTGCCTGGTCCATAGGAAAAGGGCAGAAAAAGATGGAAACACTACAGAAATGGTTCAGGGACAGCATAGGGAGGATGTCTGGATGCACCTTGGACTCCAACATCGCTGCTGGGAACGATCTTTCGCCCGTAGTACGCCATTTTTACAGACTGACCGTAAAACACACAAAAAGGAAAATAAAAACGACTTTAGGCGAAAAATTGTTACCAAACAGTATTTGCTGTATATTTACTTGTATATCATCTGCAAATTCTCCCAAAAATTTCATCGATTTTCTGAAGTGAGGCCATGATTAAGAGGGAAACGTGCGCAGAGGCAAATTATCCCAAAAATTTCCTTGATTTTCAGAACTGAGGCCATGATTAAGATGGAAACGTGCGCTGAGCTGACCATCTAAAACATTATGGGTGAGGGTCTGCTGCAGAGCTGACCATCCTAAACATTATATGCGAAGGCCCGCTAGTGAGCTGACGCTATAAAACATTATATGAGAAGGCCCGCTGGTGAGCTGACCTATATAAAAATTGGCAAACAGGGCCCGCTGGTGAGCTGGCCCTATATAAAAATTATATCACAGGGCCCGCTGGTGAGCTGGCCCTATATAAAAATTATAGCACAGGGCATATGGAAGAGGAGGAGGAGGATGAGAAGATTAAGAGTCAACCATATACCCGTTTTTTGGGTGGAAGGGGTGAATGGGAATACAGAGTATTCCCATCATTGTAAATAACATATATAAAGTGAGTTTATGTTCCCCCGGGGCTTTCCTCCAGTGGAGTGGAGAAGTCAGGGGAAATCCAGGCCTTGTTCATTTTTATAAGTGTCAACCTATCAGCATTGTCGGTGGAAAGGCGGATACGCTTATCTGTTATGATGCCACCAGCAGCACTAAATACCCGCTCAGACAGAACGCTGGCGGCAGGGCAGGCCAGCACCTCCAAGGCGTAGAGTGACAGTTCATACCACGTGTCCAGCTTGGACACCCAGTAGTTGTAAGGCACAGAGGGATCATTGAGGACGCTGACACGGTCTGCTACGTACTCCTTCACCATCTTCCAAAACTTTTCCCTCCTTGTGACACTAGGCTGCGCATCAGGGTGAGGGTGCTGGCGGGGTGTCATGAAGGTGTCCCACGCCTTGGAGAGTGTTGCCCTGCCTTTGTCGGAACTGCTGTGTGCTCCCCTTTTCTCCCCTTCTCGGTTGGCCAAGGTAGCACGTACTCTGCCGCCAGCGTTGTCAGATGGAAAATTTTGGAGCAATTTTTCAACAAGAACCTTCTGGTATTGCACCATTTTGCTTGTCCTCTCCACCGGAGGAATGAGAGATGAGAAATTCTCTTTGTAGCGGGGGTCCAGAAGGGTGAACACCCAGTAATCCGTGTTGTCTAAAATGCGTACAACGCGTGGGTCACGGGAAAGGCAGCCTAACATAAAGTCAGCCATGTGTGCCAGAGTACCAACAGTCAAGATTTCGCTGTCCTCACCAGGAGGCTGACTCTCAATATCCTCATCCTCTTCCTCCTCTTCTGCCCACCCACGCTGAAGAGATGGAACTAAAGTTCCATGGCTACCCTCTGTAGCGGAGGCAACCGTGTCTTCCTCCTCCTCCTCCTCCTCCTCCTCCGCCTCCTCCAATTGTCGCTGAGAAGACGAAGTGAGCGTGCTCTGGCTATCACCTTGTGTAAGCTCTTCCTCCCCCATTTCCACCTCTTCCACATGCAAAGCGTCGGTTTTAATTGTGAGCAGCGAGCGTTTCAGTAGACACAGAAGTGGGATGGTTACACTGATAATAGCGTTATCGCCGCTCACCATCTGTGTCGATTCCTCAAAATTGCGTAAAACCTCGCAGAGGTCTGACATCCATTCCCACTCCTCACTTCTGATTACAGGAAGTTGAATGGAGAGGCGACGACCGTGTAACAGCTGGTACTCCACTACTGCCCTCTGCTGCTCACAAAGCCGGGCCAACATGTGGAAGGTGGAGTTCCAGCGCGTGCTCACGTCACACAGCAGCCGGTGAGCTGGCAATTGTAAGCGCTGCTGCAGCTTCAACAGGCCGGCCGAAGCTGTAGATGACTTACGGAAATGTGCACACACGCGGCGCACCTTGGTCAAGAGATCATGCACATTGGGGTAGGTTTTTAGAAATCGCTGAACCACTAAATTAAATACATGCGCTAGGCATGGTACGTGTGTGAGCTTGCCGAGCTCCAAAGCCGCCACCAAGTTACGCCCATTATCACACACAACCATGCCTGGTTGCAGGTTGAGTGGCGAGAGCCACTGCTCGGTCTGGTGACTAATCCCCTGCAACAGCTCTGAGGCCGTGTGCTGTTTGTCCCCAAGGCAGATCAGCTTCAGCACGGCCTGTTGACGCTTCCCCACTGCAGTGCTACACTGCTTCCAGCTACTGGCTGATGGGGGAGTGGCGGTGTGTGTAGAGAATTCGGAGGTGGAAACGGAGGAGGAGGAGCCAATAACGTAGGTGCTGGTGGAAACCCTGATGGAGGTAGGGCCCGCAATCCTCGGCGTGGGTAGCACCCGTGCCATCCCAGGGTCCGAGTCGCTCCCAGCCTCCACGACATTCACCCAGTGTGCCGTCAGGGAAATGTAGCGTCCCTGGCCACAAGCACTTGTCCATGTGTCAGTCGTTAAGTGGACCTTCCCAGTAACTGCGTTGGTCAGGGCACGGGTGATGTTACGGGACACATGGTGGTGTAATGCGGGGATGGCACACCGGGAAAAGTAGTGGCGGCTGGGGACGGCGTACCGAGGGACAGCTGCTGCCATCAGGCTGCGGAAGGACTCAGTGTCCACAAGCCTAAATGGCAGCATTTCGATGGCCAGTAATTTTGAAAGGTGTGAGGTTAGTGCTATGGCCTGTGGGTGGGTGGCTGGGTACTTTCTCTTGCGCTCAAATGCCTGGGGTAACGACATTTGGACGCTGTGCTGGGACAGGGAAGTGGATGTGGTCGCTGATGGTGCTTCAGATGGTACAGGTGCAGGGCGGGAGGTATGCGGGCCTGCGCCTTCGACAGGCGATTGGCCGGCACCGAAAACAGGGGAAGAGGAGGCAGTGGTGTGGCCTGCAGACACAGATGGGCGATCCAGGCGTTCCTCCCACTTACTACGGTGCTTGGATGCCATGTGTCGGATCATGCTGGTGGTGGTGAGGTTTCTAGTGTTCATGCCTCGGCTCATTCTGGTGTGGCACAGGTTGCAAACTACAAATCTTTTGTCGTCCGCACTTTCCTTAAAAAAACGCCATACCGCGGAACACCTACCCCTTGGCAAGGTAGATTTACGCAAGGGGGTGCTCCGTGGAACATTTGCGGGCCGGTTTGGTGCGGTCCGCCTTCTTTCTGTAGCCACACCACTGCCTCTTCCAGCCTGTTGCGGTGCTGCAGATGGCTCACCCTCAGGACTGCTGTCATCGCTCGGCTCTACACCTTCCCAGGTGGGGTCAGTCACCTCATCGTCCACCAAGTCCTCCTCCACTTCCTCACTCTGATCATCCTCCTCAAGTCTTGATCCCACCACATACTCAGTCATTGACAACTGTATAACATTCTCCTCAACAAGGTCTTGAGACGGAAATAGTGGTTGATTTAATGGCAACTGTGTCTCATCATCATCATCATCATCCACTACTTCCTTTGACCTTAAATGCCGTTCACATCTGTCATCTTCTTGTGATTGGGTAGCCTCTAGAGGTTGTGAATCAGGGCACAAGATGTCATGTTCCTCTGCAAGCGTGCTTGGAGAGAGGGTCAAATGAAGGATTGGTGATGAGACGAGCTCCTCACTATATCCCAGTGTGGGATCACTTCTTTGACCAGACCGTGTATGGTGGGAGGAAGGATGATCAGAGTGAGGATTATGTTGACCAGACTCTTGGCTACTGAGAGTGGACTTGGTGGAAGACAGGGTGGTGCTTAACCGACTGGAAGCAGTATCAGCTGTCATCCAACCGACCACCTGTTCGCACTGGTCGGACCTCGAGAGTGATGTCCTGCGACGCCCTGTGAAATCAGACATGAAGCTAGGTATGGTGGATGTCTTTCTTTCTTGTGCTCTGGCACCAGGCACAGTTTCTCCGCGTCCTGACCCGCGCCCTGAACTTTCAGGATCACGTCCACTTCCCCGTCCCTTTTTACCCGCCTTCTTCATCTTACACGATATATATGACTTTAATATATATGAGTTTGAAAACTTAACAGTATTTCTTCCTATTCTGCAACTGTGCAGAGTACACAGAATAGGCTGTTAAACGGCGTTGAAACACACTGAATGGAATATGTGACTTTAATATTTGAGTTTGAAAACTTAACAGTATTTCTTCCTATTCTGCAACTGTGCAGAGTACACAGAATAGGCTGCTAAACTGCGGTGACACACACTGAATGGAATAAGTGACTTTAATATTTGAGTTTGAAAACTTAACAGTATTTCTTCCTATTCTGCAACTGTGCAGAGTACACAGAATAGGCTGTTAAACGGCGGTGAAAGACACTGAATGGAATATGTGACTTTAATATTTGAGTTTGAAAACTTAACAGTATTTCTTCCTATTCTGCAACTGTGCAGAGTACACAGAATAGGCTGTTAAACGGCGTTGAAACACACTGAATGGAATATGTGACTTTAATATTTGAGTTTGAAAACTTAACAGTATTTCTTACTATTCTGCAACTCTGCAGAGTACACAGAATAGGCTGTTAAACGGCGGTGAAAGACACTGAATGGAATATGTGACTTTAATATTTGAGTTTGAAAACTTAACAGTATTTCTTATAATTCTGGAACTGTACAGAGTACACAGAATAGGCTGTTAAACGGCGGTGAAAGACACTGAATGGAATATGTGACTTTAATATTTGAGTTTGAAAACTTAACAGTATTTCTTCCTATTCTGCAACTGTGCAGAGTACACAGAATAGGCTGCTAAACTGCGGTGACACACACTGAATGGAATAAGTGACTTTAATATTTGAGTTTGAAAACTTAACAGTATTTCTTCCTATTCTGCAACTGTGCAGAGTACACAGAATAGGCTGTTAAACGGCGGTGAAAGACACTGAATGGAATATGTGACTTTAATATTTGAGTTTGAAAACTTAACAGTATTTCTTATAATTCTGGAACTGTACAGAGTACACAGAATAGGCTGTTAAACGGCGGTGAAAGACACTGAATGGAATATGTGACTTTAATATTTGAGTTTGAAAACTTAACAGTATTTCTTCCTATTCTGCAACTGTGCAGAGTACACAGAATAGGCTGCTAAACTGCGGTGACACACACTGAATGGAATAAGTGACTTTAATATTTGAGTTTGAAAACTTAACAGTATTTCTTCCTATTCTGCAACTGTGCAGAGTACACAGAATAGGCTGTTAAACGGCGGTGAAAGACACTGAATGGAATATGTGACTTTAATATTTGAGTTTGAAAACTTAACAGTATTTCTTCCTATTCTGCAACTGTGCAGAGTACACAGAATAGGCTGTTAAACGGCGTTGAAACACACTGAATGGAATATGTGACTTTAATATTTGAGTTTGAAAACTTAACAGTATTTCTTCCTATTCTGCAACTGTGCAGAGTACACAGAATAGGCTGTTAAACGGCGTTGAAACACACTGAATGGAATATGTGACTTTAATATTTGAGTTTGAAAACTTAACAGTATTTCTTACTATTCTGCAACTCTGCAGAGTACACAGAATAGGCTGTTAAACGGCGTTGAAACACACTGAATGGAATAAGTGACTTTAATATTTGAGTTTGAAAACTTAACAGTATTTCTTATAATTCTGGAACTGTACAGAGTACACAGAATAGGCTGTTAAACGGCGTTGAAACACACTGAATGGAATATGTGACTTTGATATTTTAGTTTGAAGACTTAACAGTATTTCTTCCTATTCTGCAACTGTGCACAGTACACAGAATGTGCTGCTACACTGCGGCGAAGCACACTGAATGGAATATGTGACTTTTAAATTTTAGTTTGAAGACTTAACAGTATTTCTTCCTATTCTGCAACTCTGCACAGTACACAGAATGTGCTGCTAAACTGCGGCGAAGCACACTGAATGGAATATGTGACTTTGATATTTTAGTTTGAAGACTTAACAGTATTTCTTCCTATTCTGCAACTGTGCACAGTACACAGAATGTGCTGCTACACTGCGGCGAAGCACACTGAATGGAATATGTGACTTTTAAATTTTAGTTTGAAGACTTAACAGTATTTCTTCCTATTCTGCAACTCTGCACAGTACACAGAATGTGCTGCTACACTGCGGCGAAGCACACTGAATGGAATATGTGACTTTTAAATTTTAGTTTTAAAAACTTAACAGTATTTCTTCCTATTCTGCAACTCTGCACAGTACACAGAATGTGCTGCTACACTGCGGCGAAGCACACTGAATGGAATATGTGACTTTGATATTTTAGTTTGAAGACTTAACAGTATTTCTTCCTATTCTGCAACTCTGCACAGTACACAGAATGTGCTGCTACACTGCGGCGAAGCACACTGAATGGAATATGTGACTTTGATATTTTAGTTTGAAGACTTAACAGTATTTCTTCCTATTCTGCAACTCTGCACAGTACACAGAATGTGCTGCTAAACTGCGGCGAAGCACACTGAATGGAATATGTGACTTTGATATTTTAGTTTGAAGACTTAACAGTATTTCTTCCTATTCTGCAACTCTGCACAGTACTCAGAATGTGCTGCTACACTGCGGCGAAGCACACTGAATGGAATATGTGACTTTTAAATTTTAGTTTTAAAAACTTAACAGTATTTCTTCCTATTCTGCAACTCTGCACAGTACACAGAATGTGCTGCTACACTGCGGCGAAGCACACTGAATGGAATATGTGACTTTGATATTTTAGTTTGAAGACTTAACAGTATTTCTTCCTATTCTGCAACTCTGCACAGTACACAGAATGTGCTGCTAAACTGCGGCGAAGCACACTGAATGGAATATGTGACTTTGATATTTTAGTTTGAAGACTTAACAGTATTTCTTCCTATTCTGCAACTCTGCACAGTACTCAGAATGTGCTGCTAAACTGCGGCGACGCACACTGAATGGAATACGTGACTTTGATATTTTAGTTTGAAGACTTAACAGAATGTGCTCTAATCTGCAACTTTGCACACTAAACAGAATGTGCTCTAATCTGCAACTTTGCACACTAAACAGAATGTGCTCTAATCTGCAACTTTGCACACTAAACAGAATGTGCTCTAATCTGCAACTGTGCACACTAAACAGAATGTGCTCTAATCTGCAACTTTGCACACTACACAGAATATATATATTTTTTTTTTTTTTTTTTGTTTTTTTCCCCCCACACCAAATAACCTGCTGCCCCCACACACAGTAGTCCTAAAAAGGACTTTTGGTTCTTTTTTTTTCACAATTTTTGTTTTTTTCCTCCCTACACTGCCTTTCCCTTCCTATCCTCAGCTCTCCCTGGCTCAGACTGAGCCGAACTCGCTGGTCAGGTGCTATACAGCACCTGACCACGGGTTCTGGCCAGCCAATCAGTGTAATGCCAGCAGCCAACATGGCTGCTGGCATTACACCGATGTCAGAGCCTCCCTGCACGTTTATTGGCTGCGCAGCAGGCGCAAAACGTGCGGGGAGGAGACACGAACATGGCGGGCGAGCACATGCGGTACTCGTACGAGTACCGCCATGTGCCGAGCAGAGCGATGCTCGTGCCGATCCGAGCATCGGCCGAGCATGCTCGCTCAACACTAGTAATTACTCCCAAATCCCTTTCCTCTGTTGTCTCTGACAGCACAGTACCCATAATACTATATTCTGCCTTTGTATTTTTACATCTCAAGTGCACTATTTTACATTTATCAACATTAGACTGCAGCTGCCATACTCTTGACCATTCTTCTAATTTTACCTAAATAATTTGTACTTATTATTCCCCCAGGAATGTCTATCTTGAAGATCTTTTGCAAAATCACTAATAAAAAAATTAAAAAGAATGGTTCCAATTATAAATCTCTGAGGTACCCCACCAGGCCCGGACTGGGACAAAAAATAGGCCCGGGCATTTAAGGCTGAGCAGCCCATTTTTATTTTTTGAGCAGCCCATGGGGGGAGGGGGGGGGGCGCGGCGGCGGGCGTTCGTTATTTTTTTATATATATATTAAAAGCCCCATTTAACCCTTTGCAAGGCATTCAAAGGATTAAATCATCTGGAAATTCTGATTTATCCCCTATAAAGCAGGTGGTTTACTCTCTGGCTTTTTGAATTGCCCCTTATGTAGCTCTCTTACACAAAAAAGTATCTGACCACAATCCGACCCTGGTCTTGTCCTCCCTTTAGACTTTCTTCCCTTTTCACTCAGTTTCCCCCCTTTTCACTCAGTCTTCTCCCCTTTTCATTCAGTCTTCTCCCCTTTTCATTCAGTCTTCTCCCCTTTTCACTCAGTCTTCTCCCCTTTTCATTCAGTCTTCTCCCCTTTTCACTCAGTCTTCTCCCTTTTCACTCAGTCTTCTCCCCTTTTCACTCAGTCTGCTCCCATTTTCACTCAGTCTTCTCCCCTTTTCACTCAGTCTTCTCCCCTTTTCATTCAGTCTTCTCCCCTTTTCACTCAGTCTTCTCCCCTTTTCACTCAGTCTTCTCCCCTTTTCACTCAGTCTTCTCCCCTTTTCACTCAGTCTTCTCCCTTTTCACTCAGTCTTCTCCCCTTTTCACTCAGTCTTCTCCCCTTTTCACACAGTCGCTCCCCTTTTTCACTCAGTCTTCTCCCCATTTCATTCAGTCTGCTCCCCTTTTCACTCAGTCTTCTCCCTTTTCACTCAGTCTCTCCCCTTTTCACTCAGTCTTCTCCCATTTTCACTCAGTCTTCTCCCCTTTTCACTCAGTCTTCTCCCCATTTCATTCAGTCTGCTCCCCTTTTCACTCAGTCTTCTCCCCTTTTCACTCAGTCTTCTCCCCTTTTTCACTCAGTCTTCTCCCCTTTTCACTCAGTCTTATCCCCTTTTCACTCAGTCTCTCCCCTTTTCACTCAGTCTCTCCCCTTTTCACACAGTCTCTCCCCTTTTCACACAGTCTTCTCCCATTTTCACACAGTCTTCTCCCCTTTTCACTCAGTCTCTCCCCTTTTCACACAGTCTTCTCCCCTTTTTCACTCAGTCTTCTCCCTTTTCACTCAGTCTTCCCCCTTTTCACTCAGTCTCTCCCCTTTCCACTCAGTCTCTCCCCTTTTTCACTCAGTCTCTCCCCTTTTTCACTCAGTCTTCTCCCCTTTTCACTCAGTCTTCTCCCCTTTTCACACAGTCTCTCCCCTTTTCATTCAGTCTTCTCCCTTTTTCACTCAGTCTCTCCCCTTTTTCACTCAGTCTTCTCCCCTTTTCACTCAGTCTTCTCCCCTTTTCACAGTCTCTCACCTTTATCACATAGTCTCTCCCCTTTTCACTCAGTCTCTCCCCCTTTTCACACAGTCTCTCCCCCTTTTCTCTCTCCCCTTTTCACACAGTCTCTCCCCTTTTCACTCAGTCTCTCCCCTTTTTCACACAGTCTCTCCCCTTTTCACACAGTCTCTCCCCTTTTCACACAGTCTCTTCCCTTTATCATACAGTCTCTCCCCTTTATCACATAGTCTCTCCTCTTTATCACATAGTATCTGCCCTTTATCACACACTATCTCCCCTTTTCTTTCTCTCCCCTTTATCACATAGTCTCTCCCCTTTATCACATAGTCTCTCCCTTTTCTTTCTCTCCCTTTCTAGTCTTTACTCCTCTTTTGCCTCCTTCCCCCACTGCCTCATTTCCCCTCCCCTTACCTCTTTATGTGAGGAGGAATGGAGCTGGTCACTTGTGAAGTCCTCTAGTCCGAATTGACAGAAGCCGGAACCATGTGACACGCTCGACACAGACGTGGTGTATGCTTGGGGTTTCTTCATCTTTCTGGGCGCCACTTTTCAAACTTGTTCTGAGGACAAAAGTGGCATCCAGACAGATGAAACAAAACCCCAGCATGCATCATGTCTGTGTAGCTGCGTGTCACATGACATGGTCCCGGCTGCTGTCAAAGTCTTGGGCTGCAGGGCTGGCCAGTACTTTTGTGTGCTCACTGCTCCCCCCGCTATGCCACTGACTTGGGCTGCAAGCGGTGATTGGGGAGCACGGCATTTTGGCAGGGAGTCCCAGAAAAGTTTAAATTAATGCGGAGGGCATGTATGGGCCGGCACTGCCCGGACCGGCCCACCGGGAAAATGCCCGGTATGCCCGATGGCCAGTCCGGGCCTGTACCCCACTAGTAACATGACTTTCGTCTTAATATTCTCCATTGACTGCCACCCTCTCTCTCCTGTCACTCAGCCACTGCCTTATCCATTCAACTACTTTTACATCCAGACCCAAACATTAATGACTCTTCTGTGAGGGACAGTGTCAAATGCTTTGCTGAAACCCGCCTGGTATATTATTTTAGTTACCCAGTCAAAAAAAGACTATGAGGTTAGTTTGACAAGATCATCCTGATGTAAATCCATGCTTTTTGGTACATTTTCTACCTTCCAGTGTTCTGGAACTACTTCTGTCAATAGTGACTGATTGAATAATTCTGTTAATGATTTTGCCAGAACACTCTTCAGTTCTTTTAATAACTTTTGGGTGTATCCCATCTGATCCCATCGATGTATCTGTTTTTACCATAGAGAGTTGAAGTAGAACTTCCTTTGTAAACATGCATGCTTCCCATGTCTTGTTATTTCTTTTTTCTAACAGAGCTCCCTTCACCTTTCATTAAGACAGTCAACTAGCCCTTTTTTCTGATTTACATAACTTCCATTTTTTGTTTTCTGTCTAACTATTTCTTGTTTTATTTTTCTCCTCTCAATTATATATATCTGAAAAAATGTTTTTCCACCATTTTTATTGACTGGGCAATTTTCTCCTCTGTGTGTGTGTGCTTTGGCACATCTATTAATGCATTTTGCCTCCTTCAGCCTAGTCTTTTACCGATACCTATCTTCCTCCTTCTGCGTCTCTTTATATTTTTTAAATGCTTCTTTTTTCTCTTTACTATATTTGCCACTTCTGTGGAGTACCACAATGGTTTCATTTTACTTTTATCCTTGCTGACACATCCCATGCAGTGCTCTGTTGCTTTTAATAAAACACATTTCAGATAACCCCATTTCTCCTGGATTCATCTAAAGATCTCCAAGCTGTTTAAGACTGACATAAATATGTTTCCATTTTAGAAAAATCAGACTTTCTAAAGTCTAGAACCTTTGTTCTAATGTGGTGCAACTCAGCCTCTGTCTTTATATTAACCACACAGATTGATGATCACTGGAGCCCAAACACTCTCCTACAGATACATATGATATCAAGACTCCATTTCTAAATAATAAATCTAGCATGGCTTCCTTCCTAGTTGTCTCTTCTACTAACTGACTAAGAGCTAATCCATGTAAAGAATTTAGGTTATCTCTTCTCCTGGCTGAACCTGCTGCTTGCTTTTTTCAGTCCACATCATAAAAAAATAAGTCCCCCATAATGATAACCTCACTTTCACTATTATCTTAGTTACTTCCTTTCCCAGTAGTTAATCTAACCCATCTGCTTGTCCTGGGGGTCTATAGATCACACCTGTACTAAAGCTATCCAAACCGTCTCTGTGTTCTCCTCCATAAGCTGTATAAGATTAACCTTTTAGCTATTTTTGACATAAATGGAAACCAATCCTCCTTTTCTTCCTTTCCTGTCTTTTCTAAATAGAGAGTACCCTGATATTACTACATTCCAGTCATTTATTTCATTGTACCACGTCTTGGTAATCCCTTCTAAATCCACATCTTCACTAGTTATTATTGCAATAAGTTCATGGATCTTATTCTGTGGACATGATTGAAGATGTTATCTCTTGAATCAAGGAGCAAGGGAAAATTCATATGGGCCATTTGGATTTCCTTGAGTAAGATAACTGGGGGGGTTATTAGAAGGTGTTTGTTCTCCTTTAAAATCTTTATGATGTTCGTGTGTGCACTGAAATGCATTAAACCAATCATACACACTTGTACATAACAAATAAATGCAGACAATGAGCTGTGCCGGCAGATTCATACATTTACCCAATATCTTGTAATCAAGCATGATTACAAGAGGATACAGAAGTTGTAGATGCATAGGTTATACTGGGGATAACTGGCTGCAGATAAAAGGAGTTGTATGCCAACAGTAGTTGGAAGGCTACTGATTACTCACTCCTGGTTATATGGCTTAATACATGAGTCAATAAGAATTATAATTTTGATACATAATTAAAATAAAACTTTCTCTAACGCCATTGAGGTGTCATGGGGTGAAGCAATGTGTCTATAGGAGGCAGGGCATGCTAAGCAAAAAAAACTCCTCTTATTTCTAAGCTAACTCCTTCTCCTGCCCAACTGCCTTCCGTTTTAAAAGAGTATCCCTGAAGGAGGTCCAGGGCAACTTTTCTCCTGAAGAGATCTTCATTAGTTATTACTTCATTATTTTACCTTCCTCACTTTGTGAGGAGAGTCCTCCTATTTAACTCTTTGATTCCTAGCTTCCTTCCTTTTGTAATAGCTTAATCTCTGAATCATACAAGCCCGAACTCAGCCTTTGGCTGTTAAAGGGACAGTAATACATTAAATGTAAAATAATACACAGTGTAGTGTTTATGCCTCTGAGTAGAACAAGGCTAGTCCTACTGCTGAAAGGTGTTTTATTCAAACGTTATTACAGCTTAAACTTAAATTGTAGGTGCAGTATCACAGTGGCCTGAAATTGTACCGTGGCACTGTTGCTACTCCATCCTACGGACAGCTCTGGTCAGTTGACCATAAATCTCCATAGGATGATATAGCAAAAGCGCCACTGTACAATTTCAGGCCACTGTGATATTGCACCTAAAATGTCAAATTTGAGCTGTAATAACTTTTGAATAAATCATCTTTCAGAGTACCCTTGTTTTACTCAGGGGAATAAACACTACAATATAGGTTATTTTACATATTAATTATTACTAGCCCTTTAAGAGTGCAGAAGCTTTGTAGTTAGTAGGTAGGTGATCTTTGTGAGACACATACAGGTTTAATTTTATATTATATATTAACTGGTTTTAATTACAGAAAAAAATTGAATTATTAATGTCAGCTTATTTTACTAGTTACCTTATATTAGAAATATTATAACTTGTAAATGAAACCACTACTAGTTATTGCAACTTTATGTAGCTTGCAGTAATGAATTTAGAATGGGATCAAGGGTGGGAAACATGCGGTTCTTCAGTTGTTGTCGGACTACAATGCTCAAGATCCTCCACTGGCCAAGGGATTGCAGAGAATGATAGGAGCTGAACGTCAGGTCCTCTACATCCGACATGCTTACAGTACCCTAAATAATCTATAACACTCCAATTGTATTTTGTGAATTTGTGACTCGGTCACAGCTTGTTGCTTATCCTTCATACCATTTAACTAGCTGTTCTGTGATTCACATCACTGCCCATATTCCTAACTGGCTGTTCAATTTTTCCTGTTAGCTTTTTCCTCTCCCAAACCTCTTGTAAAATAAATAGACTGAAAATAGAAGCCATGTCTAATTCCCACAAGTCTTTGTCATTTATTAGAGCTATTACCAAGCAGATGACAGAATTAAACAAACAGTTGCTATTTACAGTAAATCCTAAGAGAAACTCTATTTTGATTTTAAGAAAGTATAATCCCAGAATTAAACACTATAATTTATTTTTCAATAATTAGTGGACTATTCAATCAAGAACATGAAGTTACTTGCAATTGTTACAGTTTAAAAAAATCTGACAACACCAACAATGTTTGGTCATAAAGTTGTCTGGAGATGTTTTTAGGGTTACTATGCCCACTTATGTGCCAGTGTTTTTGTGATGTACTTTTCTCTTTTAGTATAGTTAGTAAAGTACACTATAGGTGATGAGACATGCCTCCATCAAGTCCGGCCCATGCTTAAACTCCCCTGTTGATCCAGAGAAAGGAAAAAACAAACAAACATTGAAGCCATTTCCAATTTAGCCTCAAGTGGGTAAAATATTCCTTCCTGACTCTAAATGGCAGTTAGATAGTTTCCTTGATCAACAACCTATCTGTATTGAAGCCATCTTTCATAATTCTCAACATAGGTATCCATTGCTTTTTTGAAAGCAGTTACAATATTTGCAAGCACAACATCCTGAGGCAAAGAATTCCATAGCTTTACTGTAAAAAAAACTCTGCCTTTGTTTTAGTCAAAATCACCTTTCATCTAGTCTTAATGGATGAGCTCTCGTTCTTAGCTCACCTTTGTATATTTAGTACACAAATTAGATTCTTATGATTATGATTGCCCAGCTCTGGCCAAAACAAAACCAGTAGTTTTATACATATATTTAAACCCTGAATTTGTAAGTTTTTAAATATGCATTCTGCCTGTGGAATCCACTTTACTTGTCTGTTTGTTTTTTAAACTTGGGGTACCTGATGATGAGAAGTCAGCACATGACTGCAGCACAGCACAAGTAAGAGGCAGCAGGTTGCTAGAGCTAGCTGAGGCAATAAAAAAATAAGGGGAGCAAATGCAGAACACACCATCAGTCAAATCTGCTATATAATGCAAATGCAAGTACGTAGCTGGTGTTGGCAGAATTTTAGAAGCCCACACTAGCTATGTTAACACCATTGTAGCATGCGGCTGCATGTTGTGCCATCACCCTACTTGCAATGTGAGACATCTTCAGCAGGAAACAGGTGAGTGAGCTGCGCACTCACCGGGGAGAGCTTTGTTTACAGACCCAGCACACTTCATTGACTGAGGCCAAGGTGCCCAGTCTCCAATATAATATTATTATGGGTAACATTTGGGGGGTCCAATTACAGTGGGGTCTCTTACACAATGATTAAACAATTAACTGTGCATCAGGCAAAATTGAAGGGCCCTGAATTTTGCAGGGCCTCCAATATAATATAATGGGGGCCCCCACAAGTATGGCGGGGCCCCCCTGCACCGCAGGGGCCGCAAGAGCTTCCACTACTCCTCTGATTAGTTTATCTAAATCCTTCTACAGAGAAAAAACATCCTGCTCTGTATGTATTTCCTTGCACAGCTTAGTGTCATCAGCAAAGATCGAGACACTACTTTCAATTCCTACTTCTAGATCATTAATAAACAAATTAAAAAGTATTGGGCTCAGGACTGAACCCTGTGGAACCCCACTTACAACTTTAGGCCAACTTGAAAAGGTTCCATTTACAACAACTCTCTGCCGTCTATAGGGTTGCACTGATACCGATACTCGTACTCGCGCAAATGCGGCCGATGCCAGCACCGATACCCTCTCAGGGTCGGTGCTGCAGAGAGGGAGCCCGGGAGCTGCTCACAATGCTTCCCAGTCGCCTCTCTCCCTCCTGCAGCATTGGAGGGTTGCCGCAGGTTACCATGGCAACGCTCCAATGCTGACCTCTGCCGGGGCTCACGAGAGAATAGCGAGCAAACGGCAGAAGAGGGTAAGGCAGGAAAAGGGGGGATCAGTAGAGGCAAGATGGGGCATCAAGAGAGGCAGAGAGGGGGGTCAGGAGGGAGAAAAAGAGGCAAAAGGGTCTAAGGGAGAAAAAAAGAGGCAAAAGGAGGAAGGATCAGGAGACAAAAGGAGGGGGGCGAAGAAGAGGCAAAAGGAGGGGGGATCAGGAGGGAGAGAGAGAAAGAGGCAAAAGGGTGGGATCAAGAGTCAAGGAGGGGGAGAAAGGGGGATCAAAAGGGAGAGAAAAATCCAAGGCAAAAGGAGGGGTCTCACGAGGGGGAGAAAGAAGCAAAAGGTGGGAATCAAGAGGGGGAGAAAGAGGCAAAAGGGGAGAATCAAGAGTCAAGAGGTGGTGTGTGTATGTATGTATGTATGTATATATATATATATATATGCTTTAGGTAATTGGAAAACTGGCAAATGACCTCAAAAAAAAGTATTGGTAATTGGTATCAGTGAGTACTTGAAAAAAGTATCGGATCTCGTACTCGGTCTTAAAAAATTGGTATCGGTGCATCTCTAGCCATCTATCATATAACCAGTTCTCAATCCATGTACAACCAAAACCTATTAATTTGTGTAGTAACCTGTTGTGAGGCACAGTATCAAAGGCTTGTGCAAAATCAAGTATACTACATCAAAAACATTTCCCTTATCCAAATTACTACTTAACCCTTTGTAAAATGCAAGTAAATTTGTCTGACCCATACTTTAGTGTTTGTTACAGGCAGCTGAGTGTAAAGATGAAAGGAATATCCATGATCATGGGGATTGGGGGCTGTCTTGATGAAAATCCATATGACACCCTAATATTGGGAAGTTCTGTTGAGTTGTACTGTTCTGCATAATATGGTACTATTAAGGCAGCCCAGGTTTCCAGCTACACATGGCTCCTTATATGTTTTATGAATATCCCTATTGGAGCACAGATGTGTACATTTAGCTCAGAGAAGATGAAGCCTATTGATGCATTTCATTTACATCTTACACAGCCGACATCAAGGTTATAGGCAAAAAGTAAGATACATTTTTCAGGTCAATCCAGCTATACTGTAGGAAGCAAATACAAATGCCAATGATTACCATTGTCTTAATTAGGGTGTTTAATCCCTTAATGGGAGGGAGGTCTTCAACACATAGCAAGGTAATGGGTTGGAGATATCGGGAGCATTCAATGACTTAAAAGCCCCATTCAGCTCTGTGGTAATTTTATTTATTCCTTATGGTGCAGTTTATTTGCCTTAGAATTGCTTAATTTTCTTTGTACATAGGGCCCAAAATGTGCTTTTTACTCTCTGTTCTTGTCTCAAGTTATGTAAGTTGAAGCATTATGAGGCACCATATCAGTTGTAAGTGGTTCCCAGCTCCAGTTCTAAAATTCAATGGATGTGTGTGTGTGTGGGGGGGGGGTATACACAAATCCACCACTGTGCATCAGAAAACTGACCATTCTAGCTGCCTTCACAGTCCCACACTGCAACTTGGAGGACAGTGAAGCTGGGTATACAGGATTATATGTACATTTACAAAGCTTTAAAGGGACAGTAACATTTGATGTAAAAAAAAAAAAAATGATATTGAGGGGTTTACCCTCCTGAGTAAAACAAGGATACTTCCACTGCTGAGATGTTTTATTTAAAAGTTACTGCAGCTCAAACTTGAATTCTGTTAGGTGCAGTATCTCAGTGGCCTGAAATTGTAGAGTTGTGCTATTGCTACACAATGGACAGCTCTGGTCAGTTGACCATCAACCTCCATAGGATGGTGTAGTGCCACTGTAAAATTTCAGGTCATTGAGATATTACACCTAAACTATTCAAGGCTGAGCTGTAGGAGTACCCTTGCTATACTCAGGAGGATCAACCCTATAATATATATTTTTCAAATGTTAATTATTACTATCCCTTTAATACCTCTGTCAATATAAGAAACCCTGCTTACTGTTCCACACTGCATAGAAGTTGTGCACCTCTTTTCACAGAAGCACTTTGTGCATACTACAGAGGTAGATTTCGTAAGCCGAAAAACAAATGCTACTCTTGCAAAGCATGTTGTACTGTGGTCCATAAAGGCTGCAGGTGGACGGCTGTCCCCTGTACAAAAAATCCACAGCTCTCCTCTACATCCATTCTGGAGGAGGCAACAGAGATCTGGGACAAATGCCCTCCTGCAGAAGATGCCCACTCCTATATGCCAGAGGCAGACGTCCACTGCAGTGCAAATACACATGTCGCCATAATACACAACCTAGAGAACGCAAAGGAGAATTTTGGCGAATGTCCTCCAGAGGAAGATAACCACTGCAGTGCAAATCCACATATCTCCATCTTGAGCATCCTGTGGGAGGCAAAGGAGAATTTTTACAAATGTTCTCCAGTGGAAGATGACCACTGCAGTGCAAAGCCACATGTCTCCATCTTAAGTATCCTGTGGGAGGCAAAGGAGAAATTTGACAGATGCCAGGGCAAGCTGGATGTAAAGGAACCTTGCAAGATCATGAAGACTGTTACCTTGGAAGACTTTGACAGCATTAGAATTGTGGGAGAAGGCTCATATGGGAAAATATTGTTAGTACGTTCCAAACAAGACAACAAGGACTATGCAATGAAAGTAATAAAGAAGAAAAGAGTCTGTGCCCGAATGCAAATGGTGTGGGCAGAAAAGATGGTTTTGCAGCAAGCTTCTCCCTGTTCATTTCTGATTGGGTTACACAGCTGCTTTCAGACACCTAGCTGGCTGTGTTTCATTACAAACTATGCACATGGAGGAGACTTGTCAAATCTTGTCCTTAATCATGGAGCTAGGCCAGAAGACCACATACGGTTCTACTCAGCTGAGATAGCCCTGGGTATTGAATATTTACATCAAAATGGAATCATCCACCGAGATATCAAACTTAACAACATTTTACTGGACTGTGAGGGCCATGCACTAATTACAGATTTTGGCCTGTGTAAGGTGCTTACTGGGAGACATCAGAAAACCCGGACCATGTGTGGGACGCCATATTACTGTGCCCCTGAAATAACTGAAGAACAGGAATACGGGTGTGCAGTCGATTGGTGGGCACTAGGTATCTGTCTGTGCGTAATGGCATCAGATTCATATCCACATCCTGATTATCTCTCGATATACAGCTTCCAGGATATGAGAGCTGTAGTGTGTGAGCCCCACAAAGTGCCAGAAGACATATCTGATGAATTGTACCAGTTATTACATGGTTTCCTGGAATATGACCCGGAAGAGAGGCTAGGAGGAGATCCCCAGTATGGAATGTCAGATATACAACAGCATCCCTTTTTCCATGGTCTGGACTGGGATAAGGTACAGAAAAAACAGATCATGCCTCCATACCAGCCTCCTTCTGTACCAGATCTGAAGCGAGTTTTCCAACAATTAACACCAGAATGCAAAACATCAGGCCAGGAAATAGACCAGAGCCTGTTTGCTGGTTTTGATTATGTTGCTCGTTTTTAAAGACAATATGTCATGCAGAATAAAGTTTATGTCATCAGAAAGAATACTATGTTTTCGTATTTACTTGTGTTCATTCGCTTTGTACATTAAGAGATGTATAAGTATTTTGTTAACTATCCACAACCAGCAGAGTAATAAACAATGCTGCCCCTCCCCCCCATAAACTCCATTGAGGGGGCCCTCTGCCACTGAAACATAAACCGTCTGCTGGTAGTCGCAGCCATCACATCTTTGTTCAGCAGTCCATGACATTCACAGAATTTCACATTTATACCATCTGACACCCAGCCTTGTTCCACTGGTAGTCAAAGACCCACATAAATATATATATATACATATTGTCTGACACCCCAGGCACTCCATTGCCCACTCATACATTGTCACTGTCTGATGCCCCAGCATGATTTCAATGATTGTCACAGATCCCCATATACATGGTTTGTCCTGCCAGGCTTGTTCCACTGGTAGTCGCAGGCCCCCATATACACTCTCACTCCCTGTCTCAGAACCCCACATAAACTGTCAACCCCTTATTTGGCACCACTGGTATCCTCAGTTGGAAACATACATTGTCTGATGTTCCCTGCCTGGTTCCACTTGTATTGTAAGATCCCCACATTTACACTGTATGACTCCTAGCCTGGTTCCACCTTTAACCTCACATCCTCACATACATTGTCTGCCCCCCCTCCCAGCCTGGTTCCAGTGATAGTTTCATATCCCCATTTATACTGACATACAGACTTGTCCCACTTGTAGTCACAGATCTCCACATACATTGCCTAATCCTAATCTGGGTTCCAAGGAAGTCTAATTTCCCCACATACACTGTCGCCCCCCCCCCCATCCTGGTTTCATTGGTAGTCACAGTGTCCACATACCCTGTCTGTTGTTCAGGCTGGTTCCCCTGGTAGTCACAGATTCCAACATGCACTTCTCCGAACTCCAGCCTCATTCCACTGCCTACCTGTAGTCACAGATCCCCAATGCACTCACTGAGGGGACAATTACACCCCTTGGTATGGATCTTCACAGCACTGCCCTCGTTCAATATACAGTTGATCAGACCACTATGCAGGGTGAACATGGGGGATATTTACTAAGGTGTGATAAGGAGTTGATGAGGTGGAGATAACTCCCCTAGTGATATCACTTCTCCAGTTCCTTTGTTATTCTATAGAGCCTATACACTAATATATTTCAGCTAGAGCAATCTCAGTGCATCGGCTCCATAGAATAACATAGGAACTGGAGATGTGATATTACTAGAGAAGTCACCTCCACTTTATCACATCTTCATCACCTCTTCATCACCTCTTCATCACACCTTCGTGAATCTCCCCCATCATCTCCTTGCATCAATACATTTCAAACTCTACTCATGATCCATGTTTAATTAAAAGACCCCTGAGATAAGGGACATGCCATCATAAGTATAACGAAAACATAACTCATAACTATTTTGCTATCTGGAGAAATTTCTAATCCAACATCAAAATCAACAGACATATTATTGACGGTGATGGGCTTCCTTTAATATGTTTAACAATACATTAGAGAATAAACATGTTTGTATAGTGCCAGAATCCACTGAAGCTTTCTAAAAGCAACCACAGAATGCATTTACCATCACAACTGCCTACTGATAAAACAAAGTTGAGCCGCTCATAGGTTCTCCAAAAGATCTTTGAACCCTGAAGAAGAGCAGTATTGCTGTATATGTTTTTCCCTGTTAGATCTTAGGCAGCTCAAACACATATACTTGATTAGATTTTAATATGTGCAAGGTTTTGCATCATTTGGTAACACTTCAAGTGTCACATTAAATGCCATCCCACACTGCTAGTATACCGTAAAATCTCACGTATAATCCGCACAAATTTGCCCCTCTTCATCTCATGTGAAGTGGGGGGTGCGTATTATACTCGAGACATTAATTTTATAAAAAAAAAAAAATCCCATTGCCACCGGTTTCCTCCCTCCCTCCCGGCTTACCCATCTCTACTTCTGAAGTGCCTCAGTTTGCTTCAGCCTGACAGGGTGCCAGCAGGTGGCATAACTATGCGCTTAGGATTTATGGTATTCCCCTGCAAGGACCTTGCAGTCCTTGCAAAACATTACCCATTGGCTGTAAAGGAGAGGTCCTGACAGGGCCTTGCTGGAAGCGGGCGGCGGATGCAAGCATGCCGCCCGCTGGCACCCTGTCAGGGTGAAGCAAACGGAGGCACTTCAGAAGTAGAGATGGGTAAGCCGGGAGGGAAGGAGGAAACCGGATTTTTTTTTGTCTGGCATGGGAAAACAAGGGTGCGTATTATACATAGGCACTCTTGTTTTCCCTGAAAATCTTGGGTATAATATACACCTGCGTATTATACACAGGTGCGTATTATACCTGAGATTTTACGGTATATAGTATGGAGACCCTCTATGATGTGTTCACTGCCTGTTGTTAAGGTTTTGAGTGGCAGAAAGGTATCCAATGCAATGCTTTAGATACCTCTGTGGCACTGAAAAGGTTAAGGAGAAGAGAGAATCAGACATCGTGGAGGGTGAGCAATACTATAGGTAGATAACCTCATTCATGAAGTCTCCCAATATAAAAGGCATCATAATAAAGGTGGCATGTATTGTATACTATAAATGGCAGATCCAAGGTTAAACTGTTTGAGAAGACAGAGTCTCAGTAAATGGCAGTGGTAGGGAGTTTAATGTGAAAACATAAAATAATGTGAGACAACCCTTTAAGTCCCAGAGACGTGCAACATACCAGCGGTGTCTTTGGCATTCCTCGAGAGTTAGAGGGAGCAGGGTGCTACTTACAGAGGTGAGGGGTTTTTCTGGTGATTACAAGTGTATCAACATTAACCCTTTCAGGGCTAGAGGGGTATAGAACTCATTGCAAAGCAATGTACTGCGTACCCCTCTACCACTGAAAGTGTTAAGTCTCCTCCCACTCTCCTGTGTTGTTTCCTCCTGCTGCTTCTCACAACGAACCCCAATGCATAGTGTACTCCGCGTGAGGCACTACAATTCTACATCCCAGGCATCACTTGCATGCTGGGAAATGGTGTCCGGCACCTTATACAGCAAGTTAGCAGAGTCAGTGGTGACAGTACTTGTCAACATTCACTGTGCTAACTTATTGTATGAGTGTCCGGACAGCATTTCCCAGCATGCCAGTGACTCCTGGGATGCAGCGTTGTAGTGCCTTACGTGGAGTACACTATGCATTGGGGTTCGTTGGGTCTGCTAATACCTCGTTAAAGGGTTAGTAACGTTAAAAAAAAAGTTTTTTTGCAGTTAGAAAAGCTTAAAAAGTTGAGAGAGATGCAAAAAAAAGTGTCTCTCAAACCGTTATGGTTTGAGAGATACCGGCATTCACAGCTATCAACAGGAGATCCATGTTGGTCGACACAAAGGCTCTGCCGCAGAGCCGCAATCGTGTTATTGACAACGAATCTCTTCATTGGAATGGTCTAAAACGTGTTCTTGCAAACCAGGCACACGTTTTAGAACATTCCAATGAAGGGATAATAATAATAACGCGATTGCAACTCTGCT
The DNA here is from genome assembly GCA_037306005.1 of Rhinophrynus dorsalis. NCBI lineage: Eukaryota > Metazoa > Chordata > Amphibia > Anura > Rhinophrynidae > Rhinophrynus > Rhinophrynus dorsalis. The sequence goes on from CM074718.1 coordinate 474,717,304, forward strand.
GCAGAGCCTCCGTGTCGACCAACAAATCGAACTTTAAATGCCTGTATCTCTCAAACCATAGTGGTTTGAGAGATATGGTTTTTTGCATTTATCTCAACTTTTTAAGCTCTTCTAAATGCAAAAAAAACTTTTTTTTGACATTACTAACAAAACTAACGCTTTCAGTGCCAGAGGGGTAGGCAACACATTGCAAAGCAATGCGTTGCATACACCTAAGGTGCTCAAAGGGTTAAGTAAAGGCACTCTGTTGTAGGGAGGAGGTGAAAAGGAGGTTGCATTTAAATCGGAAACCAATGTTTTAACAGGCAAGTGCTGTGGCCACTTCTGCCATACAGCTGGAGAACAGAATGAAAAGTATAAATGCATAAACCAGTATGTTATGCTTTTATACTTTTCATTGTGTTCTTCAGCTGTATGGCAGAGTCGGCACCGTGTTTGGCTGTTAACTCATTGTTTGCCGGCTGGAGGGGCGAGCGTTGGAGGCTGAAGAAAAGAGGATTTTAGCCTTACCTGTTAAATCCTTTTCTCTTAGTCCATAAAGGTTACTGGTAACTTTGGTTAGGCTATCCGCCCCTTTAATTGTAGGCAGGAACAATTCTAAAATTGTATGCAGGTGGTGGAGCCTACCTTCCGTCCTTGGCTGCAGCTAGCCAACCAGCTCCAGTAAGATTTGAGACACTAACTATTGACTAGATAGTAGAAGGGAAAGAAGACTCCTGTGAGCATGACCCTGAAGGTCCCCCACTGTCTGCCACAGGAGAGCCAAGCATGGTCCCTTGAAATGGTGGGATACCAGTAACCTGTATGGACTAAGAGAAAAGGATTTAACAGGTAAGGCTAAAATCCTCTTTTCTCTGTCGTCCAATACATGTTAATGGTAACTTTGGGATGTCAAACCATGGCGTTTCCCAGAGGCGGGAAGTAAGGCAAGGACCAGACACAAGGCCCCCAAAGTCACTAGAGCAGATATGACCCATCAGATCAGAGATAGCCCAAGAAAATGAATGATTTTCCTCCCAAAGCTGGCGTCAGCCGATGCCAACACATCCACACGGTAGTGCTTCGAGGAGGTGTGCACAAACAACCAAGTAGCAGCCTTGCACAACTGATCAGCAGAGACCTGATTCCTGTAATCCCAAGAAGCCCCAATAGATCTAGTAGAATGAGCCTTGACCCGAAAGGGAACAGGCTTCTTCTTCAGCTCGTAAGCCTTGCGAATCGTGGACTTGATCCAGGACGCAATAGTCACTTTGGATGCAGGTCGTCCTGCCCTGGGAACCTCAGAAATGACTAACAGGGCATCAGATTGCCTGATAGACTCAGTGCGATGTACATAAAACTTGAGACAACACACCACATCTAACAAGTGGAGATCCCTTTCCTTGTCAGAGGTGGAGTCAGGGCAGAAAGAAGGCACCACAATCTCCTGATTGATGTGGAACTCCGAAACCACCTTCGGGAGAAACTCCTGAGAAGTGCGAAGCACCGCCTTGTCCTTGCAAAACACCAAATAGGGTGGTTTACAGGACAGGGTATGTAACTCCGCGACATGGAGAACAAACACAATTGCCAGGAGAAAAGCCATTTTCCATGTCAACAGGCGTAGAGGCGTAGAGTAGCCAAAGACTCAAATGGAGGGAGCTAAAGAACGCCCCAAACCAAGTTAAGATCCCACAGAGGAGCGGGATTCTTGAAGGCAGGACAAGTATGAGCAGCGCCCTGGAATAAAACTTTGACATCAGGAAGGATGGCAATGTGCCTCTGAATGAAAACAGAGAGAGAGCAGACATCTGAACCTTAAGGGAACTCAAACTGAGGCCCTTCTCCACACCATCCTGCAAAAAGGCCAGGACCGTAGGCAGATCAAATTCCTGAAACAGGTCCTTATCAGCGAACCAAGATAGAAAGGTCGACCAGACATGATGGTAGAACTTAGAAGAAACAGGTCAGCGGGCACTGATCATAGTAGCCATAGTAAAATTAAAATTTCACCCCAGAAATCGCTAAAATACACTTATCTAGCAGGCGAAGGGTTAATCTGCAGAGGAGAGAAGAAGAGTCCAAGCCCTGCTTAGGATCCTCTTTCAGGAAAAGGCACAAAATGGCTGCCACAGTGAGAGCCAATCAGAAACGAGTACATGAAGCAAGCACTCATGGGAAATGTAGTTTTCCCTGAAAAAGTACCCCAACAGTGCCCGAAGCCCCCCAACACACTTAAAACGTTAACTGGTTAACAGAGTAAGGGCAGACAAATAAAATGAGCCATCTCTGAAGTCTCTACGTTGAACGGTTGCAGAGATATGTCCCAAACTGTACAGTCCCATAGAAGTGAATGGAGCAATGGCGTCTATGCGGTAAAGCTCGCCTGGAACACAAATTTTGCAAAGTTGAAACTGTGAATTAAAAATACATGAAATATCAGTAGAACATGTTAGAAGACCCAAAAAAACATCAAACCCAGTAGGGAAAGTGCCAATTAACCCCGCAAAAGATGCAAACCAGCAGGTAAAGGGTTAAGTTACCACATAAACTTGCTCCAAAACACCCAACAGACATACAGATAAACCCAATGAGTGCAGGAGTGTATAATAGGATCTCCAAAAGAAAACCCCTGTACGGAGGGGCACCGTGGGAGATGTGGACCTGCAGCACTCAAAGGGTTGCTCACCTTTCCTGCAGATCTTCTGTCTTCAGATTACCATGTATTAGGAAGAAGCCTCAGTGGGCAACTGCTGAGGAAAGAAAGAATAATAACTGAATTTTGAATGACATTTTCATGATAACCAAAATTAACTAAAATAGCTGAAAGGCTTAGTTAATTCATAATGTCAAAATTATCCCCTAAAGCATACATTTCCTAAAAGCAGATATCCAGCTGCATCAAATGAGCAGTCCCTTACCTTTCTAACCCTAGTCTGGTGTGCACAAATGTTTCCAGAAGATGACATTAAAGGGATAGTAATGTTTCAAAATAAAAGCAGCTCCAATTAATCTTCATAGTATTTGGGCCATGGAGAGCGTTATTTCAATATCGGCAGAGTTGTAGTTCAGCCCTTTTACTGACACTGCTCACCTAAGAGCCACATTCAGTCTCACACATTCTCAGACACCCACTGACATTTTTGTTTATAGAAAATGATAAGCAATTCTTACTTTAACACTGAAACTGGGAGAGTCCCTTGCATTCAAATCTGGCTTGCGTCTTTAGCAGCTCCCTGTTATGATCATTATTGTTACCTCCAACCCCTTCTGAGGTTGTCAGGGAACTTCTTAAAAGATAAGGTGGATGATGAAGCGGGGGACCCCTCCAGCTTCAGTGTTAAATGAAATATTTTTATTTTCTTCTTAAAAGACCCACAAGCTAGACCTAGTTGGTGAGGAGGCTGGATTCTGTCCAGCGTGCTGTATTTTGCCCACCTCTGTCACCCTACACTGGGGACAGCATCACCTACACCCGTCTTCCTGTTCTAGATCGAGGATGTGTTCCGTGCACCATGCTGCACAATTCCATTCTGAGCCTTGTTCTTTCCCGCGTGCCTAATATGTGTCCATTCCATGTCACCCATTGGGTATATAATTCAATAGCGCATAGGGTATCTCTTTGTTGGGTATTATTTTAACCCTTTGAGTGGCTGAGAGAAGTTTAATGCATTGCTCACCTCTCTAGCACTCAAACATTTTCAGGCCCAGGCAGTTACCAACGGTTACATTTCTTATCCCTCTCAGTGCCAGAAGGTTAACCAATTTAAATCTCTAGTATTACGACGTGATTTGTCTTTTTAATGCAAGGCCAGACCCAGCCAGCTGCTTATGGCTAATCTTATTTAACTCTTAGAGAACCAGAGAGGTGAGAAAAAAATTGCTCCTCCCTGGCACTGACATTTTTTGTATTTGTATCCTCTCTACAAAATATCTCCATTCAACTGTCCATAGTGATTATTTTGTTAATTCTTTTAGTGTCAGATTGCTTTGCACGTTGCGAAGCATTATGCTGCTCTCTTCACTGTTCCTCAGATGGTTAAATCTAAGGACAACCTGAGCGTTAGGATTTTTTCAATGTTATCTGTAAAATTTAAATGATAAAGGCCACTGAGAGTGTACTCTCATCTGTTACACAAACTGGGCTTTATGCATGAAGACGCAGTGCTGAAATCCCGGTGCAAACCATCTACATCACAGGGGACAAATAAAAATGGTCAGACTTTCCTTTGATCTTGAATGCTAGAAAGGTCTCCAAAGCAATGTGTTATAGACCTGTCTAGCATTCAAGGGGTTAAAAGCCCCATTTACCTCAATGAGAATTTTTAGTTAGGCTGACCATATGTACCGATTTAAACGGGACAGTACAATTTTTTTCATATTTCCAGACCATCCTGTTTTTTAATATAACTTATATATAGTTTTTAAGTTTTTGTAAAAAACTGAACACGGCTTGTTTATGTCTCATAAGATAAAGTAAATCGTAACTTCCTTTCGTCACATTAGTGGTTTTACTGTTGCGTTACTGTACACATTGATTACCATAGTCTTATGACTCGAGTGACTCATAACTGTCTAAGACTCTCGAGCCTACGGTAAATTACCATAGAGTCTCTTAGACAGTGATATGACGATGAGTCATAAGACTCTATGGTAATCAACGCGTACAGCAAACACAGTATAACCACCAGTGTGAGTGACAAAGAGAGGAGGTTCCAATTTACTGCAGGGCAGGGTTTTTGGCCAGAGAGAGAGAGAGAGAGAAAACACAGCTAGTAAGACAAGGAACAAATGCGTTCTTGCCGCTTGCAGCTTACTACAATCGGACTCGGAGTGACAGAGTCCCACTGTCCATCTGTCCCACACAACGTCCTGCTTTTGTCTCAAGGAAATATGGTCAGCCTAATTTTAGTTGTCCCCTATGGTTAGAGGGCTGGCATGCTGGGCTTGCTAGGAGTCCGGCACTGAAGAAGTGTGTCTGTCAGTATATATTATAGCTCTCATACACTGTATTGCTAATCATTAACCCCTTGAATGCCACAGAGATGTATAATGCAGTGCAACATGATGCGTTTGATACCTCTATGGCACTCATCAGGTTAAGGTTAGCCATTAGCATTCAAGAGTAACATCAGTGTGACTGAACTTGCTTATTCGTACATTTGCCTATTTGTTTTTAGTATATATCAGGGACAAATAAGGATTTCTGGAAAAGGATTTCAAAAAGTGTAAGTATAAATAACACCTAGAAGCTGTTTGATAAAATTCTGTATCTATTGCAACCTCCTCCTGCAACCTCTCCAGCTGATATTGGATTACAATTCCCCTCATACTCTGCCATTCGATTAATTAGTGGGTGTTGTTAAGGGGAGGAAAATATATTGTTGTGTAGGGGTGTGGTCAAGGGAGGAGTCTAAAGGGTACTTGCATCTGGGTCAGGCTGTATACTTTACAATCCCTTTCCCAAGTAAATCTGTGATTTCCGGTTATGTGTAGTATTTATAAAAATACCACTACTACGTTTGCCACCAGGACCGTATTTTACCAGCTCAGCCGGTAATTAACGCACTGGAGCCGGTGCCGGTATAACTAATATACCGGCAATTGAAAAGCTAGCATTTGTGTGCGCCCGCCCGGGCAGGGGGAAAATGCTAGATATGAACCATGCCTGATTCATCCTCATTGGAGGATGGAGGCAAATACTAACCAGTGGGAAGTTTGAGAGGCGTGGTCTGAGGGAGGCAAATCTCCGGCAGACTCAGTGGCTCAGCATTCCCTGTCAATTTTGCGGCTGGAGTAGCTGTGCTGCCAGAGATCCAAAGATTGGGTGGCATGCTGCACTGTGGCTTCTGATTGACTGCTGAGCTATGGGACAGGTATGTGCGTAAGAGAAGGGAGGGTTGTAATGTCGGACGCAGGTTCTGGTGTCTCGGTCGTTGCCCTCTCTGGGCTTTATTGGGCACCTCTACGGTGGAGACGCGGGAGTATGTGTGCTTTGGCACTGTGTAATACCGAGTGCCTTCGGTGAGGACGAGTAGAAAACATCTCATATGGATTGAATAGTGATTTATTAGTAGGCTGGTGGGATAGAGATTATATGAGTAGAGGCCCTTATTCTGGACCACAAACTACAGAAGAGGGGAGTGGGGACCCCTAGTCTTGTATTATCATGGGCCAGGAGTATACATAAGAAAATCCCATAGTCCTGTATAATCTGGGGGATAGGGAGCCCCTAGTCCTGCACTATCCAGTGTGTAGAGGGCCCCTGCTGCTATAGCAAGAGTCAGAGAATATAGTGGGGAGGTCAGAAGTCCTATATATTGGGAGTCAGAGAATATAGACAAGAATAAGGCCTAAAGTAATAAATATAAATATCAGAATAGAGAGTGGAACCCAGAGTCACATTATTTTGGAGTCCCAGGTCTTACATATCAAGGAGTCAGGTGGACATAGAGTAATTGGGTTGTCACACGTGATATATGTCATATACTGTATAAAAGGAGGGAACCCCAAAGTCCAGTGTATCATGGATCAGGAAAGAGGGGTGGGATATCACGGTGCCCTTGATTGCTGCATTTCCTTGTCAGTTACCTGTATGGGGCTCTCCATTGGCTGTCTGCCTTCAGCCCGCCCTGCATTGCCTATTTAGACTGAGCTTGGGCACCCTTTGGTTGCCCTTTCGTGTTGTCTCTATGCTGCTTGCACTTGCATTGAGTTCCTGAGCTTCCTGGGCCATTTCTCTGTTCCTGCTCGTCTGTGTTCGCCAGAGTTCCTGCTCACTAGTTCCCCGGTTCCTGCATCCGTTCCTGATCCGGTTGAGGGTGCTGTTCCTGCTGCTGTTTCCTGCCACCATTCCTGATCCGGTTGACTGCCCGTAGATCTGTTTCCTGTCCATCCTCGGCTGGGTTCCTGCTCCTGGATCGTCTGCAGTCTGCTTGTCTCCTTCAGTCGCCTGGCGACATTTTCATTCACTTGTTCCTCTCTCCAGTGCGCGGGTACTGGTTCGCTCCACATTCAACCGGCTGCTGTCGCACCGGTAGAGATCTTGGTTATTCCAGTACGTGGGTACTGGTTCGCTCCACATACAACCGGCTGCTGTCGCACCGGTAGAGATCTGGGTTATTCCAGTACGCGGGTACTGGTTCGCTCCATTACCAACCGGCTGCTGTTGCACCGGTAGTGATCTTGGTTATTCCAGTACGCGGGTACTGGTTCGCTCCATTTCCAGCCGGCTGCTGTTGCACCGGTAGTGATCTTGGTTATTCCAGTATGCGGGTACTGGTTCGCTCCTTAGACAACCGGCTGCTCTGCACCAATAAAGATCTTGGTTTCTCCAGTACGCGGGTACTGGTTCGCTCCACATTACCGGATGCTGTCTCACCGGTAGAGATCTGGGTTACTCCAGTACGCGGGTACTGGTTCGCTTCACGTATATTACCGGTTGCTCATTGTCATCTATAGCACAGGTGCTGGTTGTGTTACTCCAGTACGCGGGTACTGGTTTGCTCCGTGTTTACCGGCTGCTGTTCAGTCCTAGACAGCTCCGGAGATCCTCCTGTCACTCCAGTAAGCGGGTACTGGTTTGCTCCATGTAACCGTTTGCTGTTCAGTCCTAGACAGCACCAGTTGATTGATTGTTTTGCCCAGTACGCGGGTACTGGTTCGCTCCTTGTATTTACCGGCTGCTTGTTGCAATATCTATCTGCACCGGTCGAGACTGTGTCTCCCCTGTACTTATACTGGTTTGCTTCAGCACTATTGACTATCCTGTGGGCCTCAGTCGGTCATCCTAGGTGACTGGTCTATCCATCTAGCCAGTCACCTAGGCCATAGCTGCTGCCATCCAGTCCCGCCATCCAGGCTGCCTTGCCCGGTATATTGGTAAGGCCGGTAGAACCCACTCCTCTGGTTTCCAACTTTGGGTTGCCGTACCGGGTATTGGCAAGGCCGGTAAAGCCTCCATCCTTGCTGTCTCAGTCCCAAGGCTGCCTTGCCCGGTAGATTGGCAGGGCCGGTAGAGCCTACACTATTCGTTGTACCAGTCTCCAGGCTGCCTTGCCCGGTATATTGGCAGGGCCGGTAGAGCCTACACTATTCATTGTACCAGTCTCCAGGCTGCCTTGCTCGGTATATTGGCAAGGCTGGTAGAGGCTATCCTATTCGCTGTACCAGTCTCCAGACTGCCTTGCCAGGTATATTGGCAAGGCCAGTAGAGCCTACACCATTCTTTTTCCTAGCTTCCTGGCTGCCTTGCCCGGTATATTGGTAAGGCCAGTAGAACCTTGTCATCTCATGCCACCTAAGGTTGCCTTACCCGGTATTGGCGAGGCCGGTAGAGCCTGCTTCTCATTCATTGTACCAATACTAATGCTACTTTGTAAATCGCTATGTTATATGTGTATGCTACCCAATAGGGTTATCTTAAACTTTTCAATAAAGTTGTGTTTTTACCTAACTCTGTGTCTGAGAGTCTTAACAAACCGTGACAGTGGAGTACAGCTGAGTGAATCACCGAGTCATAGGATCTTATGTATGAAGACAAAGTGTATCGATTCTGGGGCAGATCAAGTACATCACAGGGGTCTGCCAGATTTACCATTGATGTAAATTAGGCTTTTGACCCCATGGATGCTAGAGAGATCTCACTTAACTCTTTGAGTGCCATATGCATAACACATTCCTTTGCAATGTGTTGCATGTTATTCTGGCATTTCTAGTTTAAGAGTACCATTTAAATTTCTGGGAATGTGTATTTGTCTCATATAGCAAAGTCCCTGTGTCCCAGAATTGTTCCACTGTTGCTTTAAAAGTATGGACCATATTATATGGAGCTGAGGCTTATTGTAGAGGAGCCTCCAAATCAGGAGTCCGGATATGGTTGCCACCCAGCTGGTATTTTACCACTCTCCACTAAGCCACTAACAGTTTTTGTGGAGGTTATCCATCTATGAGTGTCTATTATAATTCTAGACCTTAACTACTACTGTGCTTCAGAGATCCTGGCACCCGGTACCTGTAATGAGGAGCCTGTAGGGTCATGAGTGGTTCTGCGCCTTTTGTGGCTCTTCCCTTTTGTGGCTCATCCCTTTTGTGGCTCCGCCCTCACCAACCCACAGCTATGGCCAGTATTTTTTTTTTAGGAAAAGGTGGCAACCCTAACTACAGCTCTGGAACCTTATTTTCTGCAATATCAGGTGTTCATATGGGACTCACTTCTTAGTTGCTCAGGAAAGCAAACTAATTAAATTGATCCATTTGTTACTCTGTAAATGAGATTTCTAAACACGCCAGGGGACTTGCGGTGAACTTTTGATCTTCATCTTAAAGTACACTGAAGGATCTCATGCAGTTTACAATACATATTGGTGTTGGCTGTGCTTTTCAGACATATTAAATATTAAACAGAAGGCAATAAAAGACTTTTAAAAGCAGTAGCACATTAGGCTGAATATATGTTTTTTATTGCTTCTCTTTTATCCGACAGGTCTAAAGGTCTAGTCCATCTCTATTATTTTATCATTAACATTTTATTAAGGAACCAAAAAATACAACAAACTGATCTGACGCAGATTTCAAGTCCATTTAAGTATGCACATTTGTAACACTGTGAATAATACACAATTCATGCTCGAAATATTAATGAATACCAGCATTTTTATTTTTTTTTAGAAATAAAAATCTAACCGTTTAAGGACACAAAACAATGTGTTGCCCACCCCTCTGGTCCTTATCAGTGTAATATGTGAGGGGTAAAATAAGAACTATTTGACCTTTTGGATGCTGAAGAAGACCATAAATCTAATCAAAACATCACACTGGAACATTATCTGAACCAGATCTAGGCAACCTGAGGCCCAGCCTGTGGAGAATGGGACTTGTCATGAACATCTTGAGGGTTTCAGGTTGCCTACCACAGATCTAAGGTGTTTACTTAAAATCTTTCATTTTCATTTATTTTTAAATCCTACTAGCAGGTAGCAGGTGTGAGGCATTTTCCTTAATAAAACCCTCTCCTCAACTTGTAAATATGTTTGCTGTATTTTTCCAGTATCTTATTTTATTATTAAAGGGATAGTAATGTTTCATAATAAAAGCAGCTCTAATTACTTATCATAGTATCTGGACTTTGGAGAGTGTTATTTCAATTCTGTCAGAGTTGTAGTTCAAGAGTAATTCAATGACAAAGTATCCCCCTCCCACCCCTTTTACTGATGTAACACTGTTCAGCCAGGTTAGAAGGGAGGTGCCCAGGTAGACTGCAGAGAGGGACAATCTTCAATTAAGATAAGGGAAAAAGCTGAAAAACTTGTCAAGGGGGGCAGGGCTTTCATTGTTCTAATAGAAAGAAAATTGTCCCCTGCTGTTATCTGTCTGGTCTTACAACTAAATTCCACATCTGAGAAGAGATGGCTTACACTAGGTAAAAGGGGCGGGAGGGGGAAACTTTGCTTGTGACTATCTCTCAATCCATAAAGGTTTGAGAGATAAGACTTATATCGTTCTTCATGTTTTTTTAATGCCTACAAAATAAAGAAAAAATGAAGTATTACTATCCCTTTAATCACCTTTGTCCACAGTAAAATACTGTAGGATATGTTGGCACTATATAAATATATGAAATGATAAATGTCAAATTAAGACTTTTGCTAGCTGGATATATAACATAATACAAAGTGGCATTTAGTTGCATTTATGAATTTCACAGATGTTGCTGCTCTCATTGAGCTCTGCTGAATTGTGCCTAGTTCCAGAAGCACTTAGCTTGTAGAGTTATTTAACAACACATTGAAATTTATGTTTGGAAGGCAGCCATGTTGGTTTTTCAAAAGGGGCCAGAAAAATACAATGTTTTAAACAAAATAAATACCTCAAGAAGCACTGAATCCCTAAAGACAGTTCAGTTCTGGGTACTCTGTGTATCACCCATGTAAAATAAATAAACAACATTTCTTTTTTACTTAAAAACAAAATGGCTTTTGCTTACAGTATTTCCCACTAGTACTAGCACTGAACAGAATGCTGATACTCTAGTTTACCACTTAATTTCAAATGTATTTCATTATTATTGATACATATTTGGAAGGGATTTAACTACACTTTTACCTAGATTTTTGAGACACAAACACAATTAAAAATAATTTTACTAGACGGGGATACAGATTTATAAATAAAGAACATTAACAGTCAATAGAGGAGACATCTGTTATGTGACTAACAAATAAGCCATATTTCAACATCTCCACTTTTGATGAAGAGCCAACAAACAGAAAATAACATGCAGACAATACTGGGAGAGTTAACATCATCCATGGTAACTGTAATAAGTGTAACCTGGTAGTGAACAGAGAAACATGTAAATGTACCAATCTATAGGTTTAACTTTATAAAAAGACTATTTGTAATTCACATCTCCGTTTGGGTGTTTTAATAAATATTGTTGAAGCCTTTCAGGGATAATCAGACAGTGTAAATACTAACAGGGCTAATTTTCTAATCATATGTGATGGCCCTGCTAGCAGTTGCAGTCTTTTTGTTTAGAGTGGTGTTAGACTATGCTCCCATGGCCTACTTCATCACTGTTTCAGTGTTTTCCTACACAATGTTGCCCATTCAGAACACTGAATGAATGCTGGTTGGGCTATTCACATGTCTGGGCATCTCTTTGTGACCACAGCTTGATGCAATTTGCCTGTGTTCATTGCACAATGCAGGGTAGTTGCAACAGGGATGACCTGAATGGCAGCAGGTACAGCAATGGTGGTGGAAGGTCCAGCACTGGTGGCAGCATGGGCAGCATGTATGGCAGCATGTACATCAATGGTGGTTGCAGGTACAGCACTGGTGGCAGCAGGGGCAGCATGTCTGGCAGCAGGTACAGCAATGGTGGCTGAAGGTACGGCAATGGTGGCAATGGCAGCAGGGGTAGCAGGTCTTGCAGCAGGCACAGGCAGCTGACCTATCCTGCTCTCACTAGCACTACCCTTTTCTCCCTCCCTTCCCATTCCTTATTTTCTTTGTTTCACTAGTTGCTATAAACATTTTAGTACAGGCAAGTCGCATTTGAAAAAATGTGGAAAAATGATAGATTGCAGATAGTGTCGTTTTTTAATTCTGGCACCCCCTACAGTAGCTAAGCTCATACGAACTGGGTGCCAGTTTTCTCAGAAAAGCAGTAGCTAATGAATGCTGTATTAAATGCCATAGTTTGCAGTGCTTTCAGTACATCTGAAGAGTTGGAAATGCAAAATAATGCTTATTTTTTTCTTTAGCACCATTTTCTGCAAGCATTTGTACATATCAGACTAGAGGTACAAAGAGGTGGAATTATAAAAAAAAGAAAATTAGAATTTTTTTCTTTTAGTGCCACCTTCTGGAAACAATTATGCATATCAGTTTTGGGGTAGAAAAGCAAGTGATCCCTCATTTGAGTCTGTGTGTTGTCTTCTTTCCAAAATAGTATGATTTGTCCCTCTTGCTCAAGGACCGCTTAACCCTTATAGGTCCAGAAACATGTCCAATGCATTGTGTTGCAATGCATTGGATACCCCTTTGGTGCTCATAGGGTTAAAGTTAGAATATTTTCTAAAACTGTGAACATGTAGGTTGGATCAGTGCACCTTATGGACCTTATGCATATAAAGCATTCTGTAGCAATTCTAGGGTAAGTCATCAAATTCCCACTCATTCATTTGGGGCTTTTAACCCCTTGAGTTCTAGAGGGTTCTTCAACACAGAACTTTGCAATGCATTGGATGACTTTCTAATGTTCATGGGGTAAAAAGTCCAATTTAAATTTAAGGGGTATTTTATTTCCTTCATACACAGCACTTATTTCGCTTTTACCTTCATGCATAAGGTCCACTGTACCTCAATGGGACCAGAACATTCCCAGTGCAACTGACATTTATGACTTAGAACTTGTTGGACTGTCCTAGTATGCCACTGTGAGAGGATTGTATTGATTTTGCTGTCATAAGTCCTAATGCTTGGAAGATCAGTAGAACTAAAAGATGACTGCACTCACCACCTCGCACCACCTGCACTTAAGACCTCATATTTTTTTATTCAGGAGCAATGAGGTCCTAATGTGCTGTGCGGCATAAGACATGCCCCTCTTTGTTATCTCTATTCCTCCTCAATCATGGCTCTTGAATAAAAATGTGATGATGTTTTAAGTGCAGGTAAGTGCAGAGTATCTTGCCTATAACAAGTGTAGCCTGAGCGGGACTGTGAGGGGCAGGATAATGTGAAGAAACAAAATGGCATACGGAAAAAGGGGTCTTTTCCTATACCCATTACTATACCAAGTCTGAACATGCCATTGGCATGCTTGGCAATATTCCCAAAAATATTTCAAAGCACACTTTTCCATAAATACCCCATAGGTAACCTGAAACCCTCCAGCTGTTCGGGACTATAATTCTCACCATCCCTAGTCAGCTGTTTGCTGGTTGGGGATGATGGGAAGTGTAGTGCTGAATAGGTAGAGAGCATCAGGTTGCCTAACCCTGGCATAGCACATCTTCTTAAAACTTAGACTTAGAACAGACATTACCCACACCTAGAGATTACTTGAAATAATATGAATCATCAATATATGGGGAGAATTATCATCCATTAATGACAAGAACATAGAATATGGGATTGAAATGTATATTTAAAACCAGGGACAAAACAAAGAACTGTACCAGGGACATTTTTGCATCTATGCAATGGATATCTCCTAATTTATCAGCTCTCCTCAAATAATTTAAAAAGCAGGCTTAAAACAGAGTATCATCCCTTCAAACCTTTTATAGCTCTCTGCTGCCTACTTGACTGATACGCTGAACACAGAATGTTGCCACGATGCTGCATTCTTAACATACTGTGATACATTGTATCAGTTCTAACTGTCAAACACTGGTCTTGGCACCACAGCAAACACAACAAAACCTCCCAGCTCCCATGTGTTCACTGAAGGCATGCAAGCGGGGTTCTTATCAAGCAGATGATAGCCTTGGGAGGAAAATAAAATGGATAGAATTTAAAGGCGATTAAACAGGGAGAGTGTATTAATATACTGTCATTTTATTGCATGGTTCATTTGATTTATAAAATGGCAGCAATGTAGCTACACATTTAAATATAAAATATCAAACATTATGTATAATCAAGAAAATGGGATCATGTAGATCATAAAATAAAGCAGCGGTCTGAAGCTCCAGCCTGCAGATTCCTGCTACAAGCCAGTTTTAAATCTATCCACAAGCAAAGAGTGTCAGAGAAACGTGACTGAGAAATTGCTTGAACTAGGTGAGCTCCAGTTAAGATACCCTTATCCCCATTGATACTAGAGACATCTCCAACATTTAATATTATTCTGTGCTAAAATATGAGCTGGCATCGATTTACTGTGCTGTATCTACAGAAAGCCTGTTTATTAAGCTGACTATGCCAAAATAATCATCCTCTTTGCTCCACTTTGCAAAGAAAGAACAGGGTGTGCGTGTGTATGGGAGTTTTGGGGTATTCTGTTCCACTGCTCCTTGTTTCTCACTATGTACTGCTAACAAGGAAATTGCTGTAAATATTAGACCAGTTTCATACATACGCTTTAAGGGAGAAGTTTTGAACCTGCTTGCATTAAAGCCTTAATCCTGAAGAAGTATGTGTGTAGCTATTGTGTGCCAGGACAGTCACTGTTTTTTTTCCCTTAAAGGAGCAGTAAACTTTTTTTTATGAAAAAATATATATTGTAGGGATTTTCCTATTGAGTAAAATAAGGGTATTCCCACTGCTGAGAGATTTATATTTCCAGAGTTATTACAGTTTAAATCCATGTTTTTTTACATTAGCAGTGCCCTTTAGTGGTCAAATTCTAATTAGATTTCCTGTTAGATTCTAATGGAGAGGAAAGTCAGAAAAGTCAGAGACATACAGTTCTCCATAGAATGTGATAGAAACTGCCTGTCACTTCCTGTCAGTTAGAACTATCAGGAAGTAAACACAGTAAATTCACTTCCTGATTATTTAAACTGCTATAATTTTTGAATAAAACATCTGACAGCAGTGAGAGTGACCTTGTTTTATTCAGCAGGAAATGCTCTATAAAATATGTGTTTTCATATAAAAAGTTTACTGCTCCTTTAAGGGGATCGGTCATCCTATAGAAGTTTATCTTAAACGGTTAGTAATGTCCAGGAAAAACTACTGTGCATTTTGTAGTGCTGCAAAAGTTGTATTCAATGAAAAAAAAACATATCTCTCAAACCACTATGGTGATATATCTGCATTTAAAGTTTGATGTTTCCTGCTTCCAGCTGTAAAGCTGTCAGCAGGAGATCCGTGTTGGTCGACACGAAGGCTCTGCACCAGAGCCACAATTGCGTTATTTACAATGAATGACTTCATTGGAATGGTCTAAAAAGTGTGATAGATCCCCCCTTTAAGGACTGGTGAACGGTCCTGGCACGTCACATACTTTTTACTTACAGTGCTGCTGCGAGAGCTCTGCAAGTAAAAACGGGTCTGAAATTGACCGTTCCTAGGCTGGAGCAGTCTCTCTCAGCTCACATGTTCTGGCACGTTGACAACGATCAAAGCGGTCCTTAAGGGGTTAAAGTGTTCATAGAGTCTTGTATATGTTCATTGCAGGTGCATTTTTAAGGTAAAGGGAAGAAAATTAGCTACACTGGCTTTCTTTCTTTTTTTCTTTCTTTCTTATTGTTTATTTATATAGAGCCAACTTATTCCACAGTGCTGTACAATAGGGAATAGACATATAGAGATTTTAAATACCGAAAAATCTCAGGTATAATACGCACCTGAAGAGCCACCACTTGCTGTGCAGTTACACATTTACATTTGCTATCCATTGGATATCTGGGGTCCTGTTCTACGGCCATGACCTGTGGATCAGATAAACTTTTTGTTTGAAACAATGTGTTGTGGGTGAGTGGGAGGACTGGACACATTAGATACGGAGGACTGATATTGTTTTAACTAACAGCAGTTATAGTTTATTGTGATTGCTACAGTGTGTTCTCTAGCTTTTTAGCTTCTTACACGATACGGTGGATAGGAATCATTAAGTTGGATCCTGTGTGTTGTGGATGAGTATGAGAATACAATAGAGTATATATTAGAAGGGGGAACAATTCCAATTGTGACAAGTATACAGTGTCCAATTTTCCTATTTTTATAGCGTTGTTTTTCTGTTTTTCTAAATACATTTTCTATTTTTCCATACTTATTCTGTCTATGCATTTGTCCACAGCTGCATTGATTTGTTGTATTACTACGTATCACATATAGCGCTAGGATATATACCCTAGGATATACACAATTTTTATTTTTACATTTGTTTTTAGCACTTCTTAGTTGAGAGAGGTGTTTTATCTTTTAGCTGCTGTTGTATTATTTTTCTTAAGACATTATTCACATTTTGTAGTGCGCACTTTAGTGATACATTTTTGTTTCATAATACGCACCTGTGTATAATACGCTGGTGTATATTATATCTAAGATTTTAGGGGAAAACAAGAGTGCCTATGTATAATTCCCACCCTTGTTTTCCCCTTCAGTAAAAAAAAATTATGGCTGGCAGATACCTTCCCTCCCTCCCCTTACTTTGTTCCACTGAAGTTCCCACTGAAGCCAATAGAAGAGAAGGCAAATTAAAAACTTCATCTATGTAAATCTTCCCTGCAGATGGCGTTTGTCGCCCACTTCCTTCAATGAAAGAGGAAGTGGAGGACCACACCACAGCGGTGCACTACAGACCTCCAAACTGCTGTTACAACACGCTGCAAAAAGTATGGGGAAGGGGTCAGAAAATATATATGGGCATCGGTGACCACCAGTGAAACCAAGCTAGGGGGGGGTGAGGGGTCAGACAATATATGTGTGGATCTGAGATTACTATTGAATCAGGCTGGGGAGCAGATAATGTATCTGGGCATCTAATACTACCAGTGGAACCAAGATGGGGGTCAGGTAGAGTACGTAGGGATCTGTGACTACCAGAGTAACCAGACTGGGTGGGGGCAGACAGTGTATATGGGGACTGTGAGTACCATTGTAACCTTGCTGGGGGAAGACAGTGTATGTGGGGACTGTCACTACTGGAAGAACAATGCAGGTGGGGGGTGGAGGGATCCAGACAATGTATTTGTGATAAGCATACTCTGACCATATTATGTGAGTAAAACCTCATCTTTACTATAGTAGCAAGTAGCCACAGTGATGATAAAATTGAAGAATTTCATGATGATTTATTATGCCTCTGCAAGCAGGACAATTGTAAAATCTCATGTATAATACTCAGAATTTTGCATTTTTCACCTTATTATGAAATAGGGGGTGCATATTATACACGAGAGAAAAAAAAATTATATCCTTAATTCTGCTCCTCTGCTCCCTTCCTCCAACTCTATATGCTCCCACCTTCCCCTCCCTCTGCTCATTCCACCCAGAGGCATCTGGGACATCTGCACGGCAGGCGGTAAGCCTGCATTTGCCTCCCATTTCCCACATCCCACTGTGAGGATTTTGTTCATTAAAGATAATGGTAGTGCTCTTTGAGGATCTGAAGGTCCTCACAAGGCACTACTGCAGTTTCAGCGCAAAGAGGTCTATGCACTGGATCTACGGTAGTGCCCTGCACTACCATTATCATTAATTAACACAGGTCCTCACAGGGTGATGCAGGAAGCTGCACAGATATCCCAGATCCTGGAAGGGGTGAGTAGAGTGAGAGGAATTTTTGAGCATATTGAGGTAGAGGGAGGGAAGCAGATAATATAATATATTTTTTTGCTGGGTAAGGCGAGGGAAAACAAGCGTGCGTATTATACATAGGCACTTTTGTTTCCCCCTAAAATCGTGTGTATAATTGATGCCTGAGTATTATACACAGGTGCGTATTATACCTGAGATTTTATGGTACCACTACAAATATATAATGGGAGATTTTAATGTGAGAACTGAAGATCAACTCTATCCAGTTACTGAAAAAAAATAAAAATTTTGTGTTAGCACTGTATAAAAGCTTCAATGTGCTGCACGACCTTCCAGACACAGACATTTCAGCCCAAATTGAAAAAGTTATTGAGACTATTGTAGACAATATGCATTGCATACCCATCTGGCACTCAAAGGGTTAAGGATATATTGCTGCATTGCAAGCTGTATTGTACACATATTTTGGAGTAGCGATGACTTTATATGAGTTGAAACTTCCAGTTTCCTGGTTTGGATACCTACTTGCCTCTTTGTTTTGAGTCGCATACGCAATGAAGAGCAATGCGTTGTATACCTTTATAGCAGTGAAAGGGTTAACAGTGCTATACATGTGTGTGTATGTATATAGGGGTAGTGAATGCGCGTTTTAGGGTAATAAGTGGTGTAAGAGGAACAGTTGGTGTTCAGGAGAGGTCTGGTGAGTGGATTATGTATGCATGTATGTATGTGTGAGAGTCGGGCATGTTTTTTTTGTTTGAGATTGATGGAGGCAGACAAAGTCCTTGCAGCATACAAGTATAATGTGATCCATGATTGATCTGTACTTTGTGAGCAGGTAGAAAAAAATGCAGACAACGTTGTTTTAATTTGCTGACTGCAAGACCACTCATCAGCGGCCGGTCTCACCCGTGACATGCTTCGGCTCCATGTATAGTTGTGGAGGGATTGAGCAGAGGGTGGCGTGGTAGGGTCCGGCCAGTCTGTGCTGGGTAGGGAGTGCAAGAGACAGGTTTACTGAGGGTTGGTGTGAGGAGAACGGTGCTGCATGAGATAGAGTGGAGCTTAGGCTTTTTTGCTGGCGGCCGGTCAGTAGTTTATGCATGGAGCGTCATCCATGTTTTTCTTTATTTTCCCGTGGATGTTGGGGGCGGGTCAACTCCTTGCCCCTGCCCGCTCCTGTGAAAATCACACCCCTGTGTAATCTCCAGTATAGGCAGTAGGGAGGAGATTTGAATATCTCCTCCGTACTTCCGCCCCTGGATATGTGTGTCAGACACACATAAGTCTTCTTTAAATATATATGTATATATATATATTTATAACAGACAGAGAGAAAGCAAAGTTAAGACATCTATCTAAAATTTGACAACCCGCAGTGGACCAGTGTGGCAGATTATGGTTCCTTCTCTCAACATGGGTTCACAACAAAAAAAATTCCTACATTACCCGGAGGCTTGTGAGCTACTACATAAGGCAGCAGGAAGACCAGCTCAATGCCAGAGGATACTAAGAATCACAGGGTTCTATTAGGCTGCTTTTGGTCTTTAGCCGTTGAAACACTTAACATTCAAACTATGAGCACAGTTTCATGCTTAGAGCAACCAGTACAAGAACTGAATAACATCAACTGGGACATTATCGGTTTATGTGAGACTCTTAAAAAATACAAATATTTTGTTAGATTAGAAGAGGGACACCGGCTGTACTATAAAGTTACCAGTAGGGATGGGAGAAAATTTTTGCCTCAAACCAAAACTGGTGAATAATAATTTCTGCGTGGTGAATAATTTCCTGTGAAAATTGTCATTTTCAGCTGTTTTTTTTTCTAGATTGTTGCATTGAAATCAATGGTAATATTAAATTTCCACACAACACATAGCAAATTTTATTTTATTTCCCACAGGCATAGTATAAAAGGGGTCTGAGGGTGCCTGTGTTGGTGGAGTGTGGGGAAAGAATCAGTTGAACAGGGAATTCTTTTGGAGGGAGTTTGTTGACTAGTGATACAGTTAATATAAATAAATAAATAAAATAAAAAATTGGTACATAAAGTGATAGAGACAGGGACCCCTGACATTAGCTTTGACTGGGGCAGATAGTTACTTGACATGATAGAGTATTGTATAGAGGATGATTTGTTGTTAGAAGCCCAAACCCTGAGGAAACATTGATGTGTAGGACTTAGACTTGCTAGACACAAGCCCCCAGGAAACACTGATGTATATGGCTTAGACTTGTTAGAGGCCCAAGCCCTGGGGAAACATTGATTGGTAGGATTTAGACGTGTTAGGCACAAGCCCTAAGGAAAAATTGATTTGTAGGATAGACTTGTTAGAGGCCCAAGCACCAAGAAAACATTGATTTGTGGAACTGAGACCTTTTAGAGGCCCAAGCCCTGAGGAAACATTGGATTTGTAGGACTTAGACTTTTTAGGCCCAAGCCCAGAGGAACATTGATGTGGAAGACTTTGACTTGCTAGCGTCATAGTCCCTGAGGAATCAGAGATAATTTTTATGAATCACGCTTGTAAGAGTCACAAGCCCTGAGGAATCAGAGATAATTTATATCAGTTAGGCTTGTGAGCATCACAAGCACAAGGAATCACATCAGAGATAATTTTTAACAATCAGGCTTGTTAGGGTCACAAGCCCTGAGGAATCACCACACATTGTGCAATGGGTGGGCATGAACGACCACATCCTGACATCTACAGAATGGCTATGAGTTGGTGGGGGAGGTAACGATGAACAAGGTGGATACCCAGAAGATGTAGCTAAAAGAAGATGTTTCTCTCACCATCGAACTTTCAGACTCTGGCTGGGTCTCTCTATTCTTCCTCCTCTGATTTACATATCTGTTCTTGTTGCCTTTGGGGAGAGACAGGGGGTTTAGCAACAGCAGTGCCCAATTTCTTTTGGTGGTGCTTTGACTTTAAAATACTTCACATAAATGTCATGTTGTCTGTGTTTCATGTGTTTTATGAGGGCGGTTGTGCCAATGTGAGTTCCCTCCTTTACCCTAATTTATCACAAATTGTGAACAGTGCCATCACTGAAGACTGCGTTGTGCCTGCCACAGGAGAAAAATAGTCCCATACCCAGGACCTTGGGGGGGGGGGAGGTGAAGAAGAATGGCCTCTTTCTTATTCTCCACAACATTCCCCTTCACTGGCTGGGGCAGAGGATGATGTTGTTGATGCTGCTGCCTCAGAATCAGTACCACTACTAAGACCAGGAGTATTGCTGCTGGCAAGTGGTACCTGTCCTCATCACATCGCACAATTGCTGGACCCCATTCCCACTGTGGTCACGTTGGTCTGTGGCACACTAGTCTGCTCCTCATCATCCTGCTTCCGTTGCAACTCAGCAGCAGCAGGAACTACATCAGCAGCAAACTCCGCAAATTCTGAAATATTACTGCTGCTAGTGGTGGTGGTGGTGCCTATCTCCATTTGTATCTCAGTCTCCCATTCCTTCTAGATTTGGTCTAAAAAGGTCATTAATGTCTCTTCCACCCCAGCTGTTCCACCATCACCCTCATCATCATCATCACCACCACCAGTCCCTCCTTGCTGCTGCTGCACTATTAGAGTCTGACTGGTTGGAGGTAATGACAGATGTGACAGAGGGTCCCATACTGTCCCACTTGTCATCTCTTGAGGTGAAGAAGGCAGACTGATAGCACTAGCAGCAGCCACAAGCAGCTGATCTGTGCTCATGGTGATGTTACTGCTGCTAGCTGCCAGTTCTGCCCTCTTCAGTATCATGTCCCAGAGGGACTATGTCAAGAGAAGGGGATCTCAGGGTCAGGGGGATGTTGTGGGATCCCTTGAACACTAGTCTGGCCGCTCCGCATCACTTCCCCTTCCATCTCAGCACTAGCAAGAGGATCTACTGCGATCACAATAGTGCCACCAGCTTCTTCACTAACAGTAACAACATCAGTTTCAGGCTCTGAATCTTCATCACTATCACCCCCTCCCTCACTCCCAACACTTTGAGTCTCTAGCTGCTGCGTCGTAGTTGTTGTGGGACTGCTTGGGGATGGCAAGTGTGACTTATGGTCCTCTGCTTAAACACTTGCCATCATCTTCTTCTCCCCCCTCCTGAGAATCACAAGGCATACTGGCAGCACTAGCATCAGGCACAGGGAGATGACCTGTCCTGCTCACATTGCTACCTTCTTTTTTCTGGGCCCGTGATACAAATTTCCCCAAGATCCCAAGCTATACCAGAAGTTTTGCTAGAAGAAGTAGAATCTGCAATAAAATTAATGAAAAATGGAAAAGCAGCAGGGCCTGATAAAGCCACTATTGAGGTATGGAAAGCCAGAGGTCAACCCTTATTCAAAGGCCTAGCTAAACTATTTTCAAAATACCTACTACTCGGAAAAATGCCTAAAACACAGAAAATGCAGTCATCCTATTGCACATAAAAGGTGAGAAGTCAGATCCAGAAATCTACTGACCAATTAGCTTATTTCCAGTAAAAGTTTACTAATCCTTTGCAGTGCACTAAGGTGCACTGTCAATGCTATGGTGATCTGTGTCTGTCAATCGACTTGGCAATGAAGACACACAGCCATATGCACTAAGAATTAAATATGCTCTCTCTTACACATTCCCAGTGGTTCGACAAGTCTGAGCACATCCTCTCTGCTCTTACTTCAGCAGCACAAACAGCATTACTCCCTTAAACCATTCAGTGTTATAAGGATGTGGACTGTATATCCCCTGTGGTACTGAAAGTGTTCCAATATGGGAACATGGCAGATAATCTATATATATGAAAGCTTCTCTGCCCTTCTGTACTGACTGAACAAGCTTAACTGTCTATCTGTTGATCAACTGATTCAGATGCCTTAAGAGTCCTGTGTTTACCTGAATCAGCTGATCTGTGCATAGCCGGTTCAGCTGGTTCAGTCAGTATAGGAGGGCAGGGACGCTGTGATATCTCTGCCTTTCTCTAATTTTAGAACCCTTTCAGAGTCAGAGGGGTACACAATCCACATCCCTATTCAACTGAAAAGTTTAAGGGAGGGCAGTAGTTGCCTCTACTCTTTAGCACAAACAGAAAACTGTCTGGCTCCATAGAGAGCTTTAGGAAGATCTCAGCATCGCCAACCTCAGCTTGGTGATGTTGGGACTATGAACGTTGACAGCAAAAGCTGCTATCACAGCTTAATACACATGGCGAACAGCTGTATTAATAATATAAACACACCCACAGGAATACGAAAATGGCTCATTACACTGTATTTCCATTTGCAAATTAGATCTTGTCAAGCAAAATGTTAAACATGTTGAAGGCATGGCAGATTCATGGCAATGTCAGCAAACTGGGAATGTGATTGCGAAGACCTTTCAGGGAATACTGTTGATATGCCATCAACACAAATTAAACACCATCCTGGCTCCTTATCAACCTTTAGTGCATCTCCAACCAGTCTTTAATCCGTTAAGGACCATTGACGTACCCGGACCGTCACGCTGGTCCGGCACTTAAGGACCAGTGACGGTCCTGGTACGTCACATACTTTCACTCACCGCGTTTCTGCAGGAGCATGGTGAGTAATACCGGGGACTGAAGTTGATCGCTCCAAGACCGGAGCAATCTCTTCCAGTCCCTCATTGAGCGTGCCGGCACATATGATTAGTCACGTGGAGCGGCACGTCGAACTTCCCTATCTGGTCCTTAAAGGAACAAACACCCCAGCACCGCTGGTCCTTTAGGGGTTAATGAGTGAAGGGTGTTTTCTTTTTATGAGCATAAGCATATCATTTAAGATATGAGCATTTCATTAAACCACTTCTTCTCCACAAAGGATACCCTTTTGATTGAGGACTGGAGTTCGTAATCCCTAAATTAGATGCCTGAAATGTGCCTAGATTTGGAACAGAAAAGAGGGGCAAACTTACCTTCTTGCCTGGTATATCAAGTTTATAAAAGTGAATAAATAAACTTTACATTTTAGAATTAAAATTAATTTTAATCAGACCAAGTGCAAGCAACTAGATGTTTCTGTGTTTCATATAAATGGTAAAATACTCGTACAAAACACTGCTATTAAATCACCAGGAGATTTACAATGCTTTCAAAAGAAAAAGCCTTATAATCAGTAATTGTGCTTTACATGTCAGCCTGTTCGCTGCTGTTTAATTATTTAATAATTCCTTTTGAATGTTTGTCACTGTGCTAACAGTAATTTCCCAAGTTACAAACTCTCTGTAAAGTGCCATTTAAGTTACTGGATAAACTTTTCTAATAGAACAATATTTGCAAGGGTCGCTGTAGAGTGTACTTAAGCACTCAAGACAGGGAGATAAAAAGGAAAAAAATAAATATAATTACTTCTAAGTCTAGTAAGTTTGCAAATAAAATTATATAAACTGGGTATGATTATATGAATTAAAATAGTATAATTTTATATGATACACATAAAATAGGTTAGGATAGTGGATATATGTCCTTATTTAGAAAAGGAAAATTAAAAAATACAAAATAATATTTCAGAGTTTAAGACGCATTTAATCAAAGGCAGTATATGGCTGCCAATAATTTAAATTGACTAAATAAACAAAAACTTACTGCATGAACAACCAATGCTGGCACCAGAAAGCCTGTTAATGGTTTTGCTCAGAATGCGAACTTATATTTGGTTCCAGGTGGAGCTATGATATATCTAAGAATGAACCAGTATTGGGGTTAATGGTATATACAGGGAGATCAGCCAGGAAATAGTACTATACATATCTAATTAACATATATTTCCTCAATATGTGTACAACTAATAGATGATACATAGTCTCTGAATTAATCCCCCCATGTCCATTCCCCCTTTGGTCGTCTGCTTTCTGTCCACTTTCTTTAGATATCTATTGCATATCAGTCTTTCTCAAGGCTCTGCTGCAGAGTTATTCAGTGGTTTGGTAACCGCTGGGTTCTTTGTTGACTAGTCTGGTCCTCCTTGATGCCTCCAACGGGCTTTTGCTTCTCATGGTTCTCCAGCGCATTTCAGGGCACAGCTAGGCCCCTTCCTCAGGGTAAATTATTTGGCTGTATAGTCAACACTGTGTTACTCACCCACGATATTTGCAAGGCCAATATTCTTTGCAAAGGAAAAATTATTATTTCACCAGGGAATAATGAACACAAATAATGATACATCTATGATGAAAACAATGAAAACCAAATGAGA
This sequence comes from Rhinophrynus dorsalis, assembly GCA_037306005.1. Classification (NCBI taxonomy): domain Eukaryota; kingdom Metazoa; phylum Chordata; class Amphibia; order Anura; family Rhinophrynidae; genus Rhinophrynus; species Rhinophrynus dorsalis. Next base: position 474,742,205 of record CM074718.1, read on the forward strand.
AAAACATATGCCAATAAAAAATTACAAAGTAATAAAAATGACCAACACTTCATGACTCATTACAGTATTAAAGCAAGAACTGTAATTGCAGGGAAGAATTGTTGAGCCCACAATGTGTGCCCTCTTCTTGCTTCTGGAGCAGGTGGTATGTGGTCCTCCAGCTGTGAGACTACTAATATCATCATCTGTTGCAATGATTGGAATAGTAGTCCAAGCACAAATTGGGCTACAAATGTCCTAATGTCAGAACTGCCAAACAAAGTTGATATTTGGGCTTCTATATTCAGGGTGACTATATGCCATGAAATGTTAAGCCCTTGGATTTCTATGCAATGTAATGGAGACCTCACCAGTATCCATGGGGTTGTTCCTCTCACTTTGGGTTGAATTACATTGCAGAGGTTAAGTGCTTTCACTGGTTTTATCTCACCCAGTCCTCAGAACCAGATTTACATACCAGGCACCCTTAGGTAAGGCACTCTAGGTGCCCATAGAGCCACCCATGACCATAACCCCAACCCTGGTCTCATCTACTGTTTCCTGGCACATAACAAGCAAGAACCAAAAAAAAAGCTTTAACCCCTTAGTTCTAGAGAGATCTCCAACACATTTAACCCAAGGGGTTAAGTAATAGCCTATAAAAGGTTATAAAACTAGTGCAGGGACATTGAGATTGCACTGGCCACACCCACAACTCAGAATGTGGGTGTAACCAGAACAGCTGAGGCACCCCTCAAAATTTGGAGCTGTAGACAGTTTCCTTTCCTGCCTATTGGGAAATACAGCCCTGCAAGTCCTTCTTCAAGTCTATGGGGGGATTTTTAGATAGAACCAGTGATAAAGTTATCAACTGTAATGGAATTCAATCCTTTATTTGACTCTAAAACCTCTGATGCGTATCTGTTCCCTTTAGGAAGCAATATAGGTAGAGATAAGTAGATATCCATGAGGATAATGCAATGGCAAACACCTTAAATAAATAATTTTCTTTTGTGAATAAAAAGCATGCAAAAACTATATACATTCTGCAAACAGAAAATCATAACATTTCCCCCATCATGTTCATGACTCACTCAGGACAAAGTCCAAAAGAGACTATAAAAATGAAGGTGAACAAAGGACCTAAACCTCATGGCATACACTAGTGGTACTCAGAAATGTTAGTTCAGTAATAGCAAGGTCATTATTTTGTTACTTTTTATAGAGTCACTATAAATCATAGTGACTTATGAGGAAAATAGATGTAGTACCATTATTCAGAAGGTGAAACGATCTTAACCTGTAAAATCACAGACCTATACATTTGACTTCCACAGTGAGTATAATAATAGACAGCATACTAAGACATAATATGCATGATTGTGTGATAATCAACAATATCGTTAATAAGGCTGCATGATTTTTTGAAGGACAAACAAATCTACCTACATTCTATGAGAGGATAAATAGCAATTTGGACAAGGTTTTGCTGTGGATTTTGCAAAAGCCTTCAATACTGAGCCTTATAATTGGTTACTTCATAAATAAAAGGACTAGTCTTGAGAGACAATATCTATGCTTGTTTAGAAAACTGGTTGAATGATAGAATACAAAGAGTTGTTTTCAATTACAGTGCAAGTTGTTAAAAAGTCATTAGTGAAAAGATTGAGGGATCAGCCCTATGTTCAATGTTTTTAATTTGATCATTAATAGCTGTGAAGTGATTATTGAAAATATGTTCTCAGTCTATGCGAAAGACACAAACATTTGTTAATACTCATAGAGCAAGATGTTTTTTCCCTGCACAAACATTTGGTTAAGTAGAGTGAATGGGCAGATAAGTGGCAGATAAGGTTTAACATAGATACATTAGGAGTATGCTACATATAAATTTATAGGAAAGCCACTTGAGGATTCCTTTGGGGGAGATGCACTAAAGGACGATAAGGACTCAGGAGGATGATGTTGTCTTGGATCTGTGTCAAAGGCACATTGTCAGTATATACTAATGTGTCTTTGCCATCATATCCCCTTCAATTCATCACCAATCTACCATGCATTCAACAGGTTTATGAGTTTCACTGGACACATCGAAAATGGCTAATTTTTATATAGAAATGTAGGTTAATGAGTAGGGATGGTCGAAAATTTTCACCTAAAACTAAAATCGGCGAATAATGGCACTTTCTGCTTGGCAAATAATTTCCGGCAAAAAGTGCACATTTTTCAAGCCATGTGTTGCTGTAGGACTCACAACTTTGACTGTCAGCAACTTATTTCTAAACTTCAACCCTCAGGAGAAGTAATATTACAGTGGAAAATGTTGTACCTGTAGGAAATATAGGCAAAAAATGTGTTAAAATAGGCGAAAAGGCAAAATCACTTTTCACACCCCTATTAATCTGCCATATCCATATGGAAATGCAGGATAATTAGCCATTGTCATACTCATGTGGGTGTGGTTATATGTTAATGTGATGTTTCCCACATGCACTAAACTCCGATAGCTTCCCCTGCTGTTGCAGTTTACATTCCCAACATCGCCAGCCTGAGGATGACAATGTTGGAAGCACCCTGTAGCTTCCTTTACAGTAACAGCCCTCAATCAGTCATAAACACTAAGGTCTGTCATACTGCTAGCTGCATGGAAGGGATGCCCTCCCTTACATATCACCAGCAGCAAATGCATTGCTTTGCAGTACTTTGGAGACACTTCTAGATGTGAAAGGGTTAAATGTTTCACGTACTTGCACTGTCCCTGTGTTTCCCACCACTGGAAGTGCCTTGCAGGTGTGAATAATGAATAACCCATGTGTGTCAGCCACAAATAATTGGCTGATGCTCACATAGGCCGGCCTTTGATTTGGTGACATGACAGTGTTTACAGGGCAAAGCAGTGAAATATCCCACTCACACTGAGGGAAGTAGGTACAGACAGTAGTTATACTTCTCTGGAGTTGTCCCCATGTTCTCCTTTAGAGAGACTCTCAGCCCTGCTTGTCTTGCACACGTGGGTGCCCATATAGTACTAGATTCTGGCAGCAACGATTCCCTCTATCACCTTGCAGTCCCACTGGCATCCCCTCTAAATACTTACATGGACTCTACCATGGGATCACTGCAATTTCCAAAAAAATTCTCCAGATCGGCAGAGTAGCATGAAGGCTCCATAGGGCCCTAGGCAAGGTACGAATTTGGGGCCCCAACTTTGTTGATCCGGTGCTTTTGACAGCATTGCCAGCAGGTACTAGCACTGTAGCTCTAATGTAAGCGGGAGCACCAGTGTTATGCTTGTCTCATTCAACACCAGATGTTAGTAGCAGCAACAGCAGGGCCTCTGCCTATGACCCATTACTTGCAGCCAGGGCCCCTCATATTGCCATGGGCCCTAGGCAGTAGTCTAGATTGCCATTATGGATGATCCAGATCTGCAGATTGGGCTAAATTCTCTGCAACAAAAGTATATTATTAACCTTTTGAGTGCCAGAGGGGTACACAATGCATTTCAAAGCAATGCGCTGGCACCCCTCTGGCACTCAAAGGTTTAAAACAGCACTGGAATGCGGTGTTGGAACAGGATCTTGAATTCTGTCCCTCTTCCAACACTGGTAACAATAACAACAAAACATAATACTTTCGAGACCTCTCGAGAATTTAAGGGGTTGAAAGACAGTGATATTTGCACTGTGACATTACCTAGATGTCAAGCCCACAGTGTCTGCAATCTAGTCCCTACATTTTGAATTGGGGAAGAACAGGTCCCTTGATTGGCTGTGAATAAGACAAATCCTGGTGAGTCTGGAAAGTGGTTGTCATGTGTGTGTTGGTAGCATCAGTTCAGTGAGGTGTTACATTTGCACAGCAATGCTTTGGTCAGCTGAGCTGATTGCAGTTTAAAGGGAACTGCTGCTATTACAATGCCTGTATCCGGCAAAAGGTCAAAATGAACTTAACATCAATACAGAATCTTGAGCAACCCAAGCATGTGACAGATGAGACAAATGTACTGTGTGTTTTAAAATTTTCTGTATAAAAATATTCTGTGAGGTTCTACAAATATAGTAACATTTTATATTTTTCTGTTTATTTAACAGTTAAAGGTTTAATCATACAGCCACTAGTGCCCATTTTTGTAGCCACAGCAAAGTCTAACAGCACCTGGAGATCGGCAGATAAATGACATCCTATATAATAAAATCCTATATAATAAAACGTTAGAATGTTTGTCCGATTCAGTCATGCACAGTACAGACTGCCCGAATGCACAGAATGCTGGGAGGTGTAGGAATGCTGGGAGCATTCTGTGCATTCGGGCAGTCTCTTCAGTGCATGACTACATTGCGTGCACCACCAGTGAGTTGGCAGCAGTACGCAGAGCAGGACTGGCCTCTTAACCCTTTGAGTGCCAGAGGGGTACGCAATGCATTGCAAAGCAATGCATTGTGTACCCTTCTGGCACTCAAGGGGTTAACATCACCCAGACCTTGGCCCGTGTACACGGGCTTTTACACTAGTTCATCATATTTGACTGGCTCAGTTCCCATGCATCCATAATGATTGCTCATTGCAAAGAGAAATGGCACAATCCAACATCTGACTTTCTGCACTTCATAGACACAACTTGCATCTAAATGGCAAAAGTCACTAAGTTTATAACTAGTTGCATCCATGAAGGGATGCTAAATCAGTAGTACTTGTTTGTATGCCTTCTCCATAGAAAGAAAGTCATACTTAATTGACATGAGCCTGGATTATATATACTATATAATAATTTGCTAAAACGTGTGTAACGATGCACTCATGCGCAGTAGAGACTGCTGCGTGTGCTGCAGTCATGCACAGTACAGACTGCCAGTGACGAGGCTGATACAGAGCAGGACACTCCGAGGAGCATCCAGCTCTGTATCAGCTGCGGCACGGGCAGTCTCTACTGAGCATGACTGCACCGTGATCGGCTGGCACTGTATCAGCCGTGGCGTGGGCAGTCTCTACTGTGCAGAACTGCCCTGCGACTGGCTGGCAGTGGTACTGTGGCCCGTGTAATGGGCTCTTCAGCTAGTTTGTGCATAAAAGTCTCCAAATGCAGGTTTTTTGATTTGTGGAATTATTTTGTTGCGATCAGAAGTTGTCTTTGAACTCCTTACTAAAATGTATTTACCCAGATTCTTCAATTGTTATTGGAACTTCATTCTGGCTGAGGTATATCAGTAATGTGCTGTGACCCTTTTCATATCTCTGTGTTGCATATTTAAAGGAGCAGTATACTTTTTTTATGAAAACACATATTTTATAGAGCATTTCCTGCTGAATAAAACAAGGATACTCCCATTGCTGTCAGATGTTTTATTTAAAATGTATAGCAGTTTAAATAATCAGGAAGTGAATTTAGTGTGTTACTTCCTGATAGTTCTAACTGACAGGAAGTGACAGGCAGTTTCTATCACATTCTATGGAGAACTGTATGTCTCTGACTTTTCTGACTTTCCTCTCCATTAGAATCTAACAGGAAATCTAATTAGAATTTGACCACTAGAGGGCACTGCTAATGTAAAAAAACATGGATTTAAACTGTAATAACTCTGGAAATATAAATCTCTTGGCAGTGGGAGTACCCTTATTTTACTCAATAGGTAAATCCCTACAATATATATTTTTTTCATAAGAAATGTTTACTGCTCCTTTAAGGAAGTCAAATGGGTGGCAACATATGATGCACTTAACTATTAATTATAAGGGATCATCCTCGAGATAAGTATAGTATCTGTGTGTAATATACATTTTTTAGAATCAATATTGACAGCTACAAGGTCAGTACATTAAAACCTTTTATTAAATATTCAACTGAAAGGGTCATGAGATGTTAGAATTTAGGACATGTCAGATTCATGATAATATTTGAGATCAAGTCTCCTGTAAATGTTTATTTTGCGTATGTGCATTTGAAATGGCAAACGTTAATTTTAACTGAGAAGGTACTGGATTGTAGCCTCTTCAATAGCTTCAAAGTGTCACAGTAGACATTTTTCAAAGCGACACTGGAAATCTCAATCGGCTGCAAAAGTAATCACTAAACTGGTTATTTCTAATGGTATTCTATTAATCGTTTAACTGCTCATGATCTTCTTGGAAGACAGCCACCAAAATAAAATAAATAAGTAAAAACCTGAAGAGCTTTTTTCCCAGAAAATGTTGCTCCAGATGTCCAATTCAGTTGCCATTTATTTGAGACCACAGTGGTTAGTATGACTTATTCCTTACAATGACCTCCACTATGTTAAAGGTTCATGGTAAATGAAATTGTTAAAAAACATTAATACTGTTAAGGCATTGCACCAGTGATAGACAGAAAACTAGATTAATTCCAAGAGCAGCTTAAAGGGATAGTAACTCCCCCCCCCCCCCCGAACAATGTGGCGCCAAAATACAGCAATCATACAAACATACTGAACGCACTTAGTCCCATCTCTCCAACCTTTATGGTTGGAGAGATGTAAGGCAAGACAGTCCTCCGGTCCCTCCCCCTTCTGCCTGACGAGCTGTAAAGCTGTCAGAGGCAGAATCCGGTCGGGCGACTTTCGACGGTTCTGCAGGAGCTCTGACATCTAGATATCTCCGTATAATTACTTCATAGGAATGGTCTACAACATGTGCTTGCAAGCCAGGCACACGTTTTAGACCACACCCATGAAGTAATAATAAGGAGATATCTAGATGACAGCGCTTCTGCAGAGCCGCCGTCTGGTGCTGGAAGCAGGATATCATGACGTCCGCTATACAGCAGACGCATGGGAAGGGGGAGGGAGCGGAGGTCTGTCTTGCCTTACATCTCTCAAACCATAAAGGTTTGAGAAATGGGACTAAGTGCGTTCAGTATGTTTGTATGATTGCTGTATTTTGGCATCACGTTGTTTGGGGGGTTACTATCCCTTTAAGTATAATGTTTTGTTCAAATAAAAAGGAGTTTAAAATGGTCAGAGGTTGGAAAACCATATTAATACTAGAAAGGACTTCAAGACACTTTTTCAGAAATACTATTATAATTCTTTCCTAAACTGTGATTTTTCTGTTGTTTGATTGTGGTTACACTTTAAGAATTCCTAGCATCCAGTGTGCTAGTTGTGTTTTCTCTGTTTGTATCCAGGAAGTAGCTTTGGAATGGGATCACCATCCCTAGAAAGGTCTTTGTGGAGGTAGTGGCAATGTGCTTTGGCCATTTATCATCTGACTGCACTTTTAAAAAGTGAATGCACTGGATTTTTCCAAATATTGAATGATATCATCCTTTGGTAGCATCTCATATTATTATTTTCTACACTAACAGTGCAGGATATCTTTCCTGAAGCACAGGTAAATAAATCAGTGGCTCAGTCATCTTAAAGGGATAGTAATACTTCATTTTATCTTTATTTTATTTTGTAGGCATTAAAAAAACATGAAGAACGATATGTCTTATCTCTCAAACCTTTATGGTTTGAGAGATATTCACAAGCAAAGTTTCCCCTCCCGCCCCTTTTACCTAGTGTAAGCCATCTCTTCTCAGATGTAGAATGCAGTCTATAGACCAGACAGATAATAGAAGGGGACAGTCTTCTTCCTATGAGAACAATGAAAGCCCTGCCCCCCTTGACAAGTTTTTCAGGTTTTTCCCTTATCTTAATTGAAGATTGTCCCTCTCTGCAGTCTACCTGGGCACCTCCCTTCTGCTCTGGCTGAGCAGTGTTACATCAGTAAAAGGGGAGGGAGGTGGATACTTTGTCATTAAATTACTCAAACTACAAATCTGACAGAATTGAAATAACACTCTCCAAAGTCCAAATACTATGATGATTAATTAGAGCTGCTTTTATTATGAAACATTACTATCCCTTTAACTTGTCTCTCTGCACACAATAGGGCATGTTATTCAGTAACGAGAATGCACATCTTGAGAGGTGATATAAGCAGCTAGACAATGAGTCATACATCACTGTGATGGTCATGATTTCTTTGGGAATTTTAGTCCATGCAGCATCAATTTGCATGCAACTTCTGCAGGGTGGACATAGAAAGGATATGTTACAGCTTACCTTGGTTTCAGTGTCATCTGCAGGTGCAAGGCTTCAAGCATGCAGCAGGACTCTGTTTTATGTGTTTGCTTCCTGTAGTCTCCTCCTACCTACTTCCTCCCTCTGAGCTGCTCCTCCTACCTACTTCCTGAGGAGGGATTTAAAGGGCTGACTGAATCCTGACTCAGTTGCCCTTGCATTGTTGTACAATACAGTTCTGTTTCCCTTGGGCTCTGTGTATGATCTGGCTTGTCTGACCATCCATTCTGGTGCTGACCTGTGTCTGAGTCTGACTACTCTTTTACCTGCTCCCATTGTGTAGTGGACACCCAGTCTGGTGCGGACCTGTGGCTCTGGCTGACTACCTGAACTGTGTATGACCCGGCCTGTCTGTCCTTCCATTCTGGTGTTGACCTGTGGCTCTGTCTGACCATTCTCCTTGTGCGTTCTGATTTGGCTTAGACGTCCATTCTGGTGCAAACCTGTGGCTCTGGCTGACTACCTACTCTGTGTATGACCTGGTTTGTCTGACTACCCACTCTGGTGTTGACCTGGGGCTCTGTCCACTGTGCATCCAGCATACCAACACTTCAGTGGATATCCTATCTGGTGCAAACCTGTGGCTCTGGGCGACTACCTGCTCCGTGTATGACCTGGCTTGTCTGACTATCCTTTCTGGTGCTGACTAGGGGGCTCTGTCTGTTTTCTCAGTGTGTGGGTCCCCATTCCACAGACACCCAACCTAGTTCAGACCTGGGGCTCTATCAGACTCCTAGACTGACTGCAGGCTGAGTCAATGCTAGTCCTTTGGGCGTTCCAAATTACCTCAAGGCTCCAGTGGGCTGAGGCCTAGTCTCGGACAGTGTGGTGGATCTATTGGCAGACTGCTATTTCTGATAGAGTGCTTGACTCTTTGATCACCCTCTGTGTGTTATCTGTTTTCATGTATTACTGTGATTATTCTAATAAAAGATTGTTTTACTTTACCGTACTGACTCCTGGTTTATTCCTGGGAACCGTGACAGGGTACCAGTGGAGGTGTTGACCTATAAGGTCCCACGTGTGTTTTATGGAGGACAGATCCAGGAAATATATAGATCCAAAGGCTCAGAGGTAATACTTGCAATATTTGGTAGGCATTGTCCTGTCGCAGTAAGGTGTCTGGAACATGATACAAACAGGATCCGACTGAGGAAGGTCAAACTGTTCAGGCTAGCCACTGGCTCATGTTTTGGGATTTTGTAAGTATTCAACAATGTTGGTCCAATGTTGTGACTAGTGATACTCACAAGAATCATACATGGTGAAACCAACCCCACTCATCCACTTTTCAGTGCAGTATTTGCCTCACCATCTCTGCTACTCTGATTGTGACATTGAATACACATAGTAATACTGAAAAGGATCAATATAAATAAGGAATGTGTGAGGATAGACTTTGATAGATGAGAAATAATGTGCTCCTATTGACTTTCCATGAAGCAAACATGACTGGTGAGTTAAATATTGATCTAGGCAAAACCAAGGTAAATATTTTCTTGAAGGGACTATTTATCTTAATTTGACCTGAAAATAGAAGTAAATTTGGAGAAGAGCTATTTTAGTGGTTCTACCGTACTTTCATTCAAAACCATAAAAAGCTCAGATATTGCAGTATTTTGATTTTAGGTAAAGGTTTAATTACACACATTATACCAGATCTACCTTAAATCACATTCTTAAAGTAGAATTATTACTTTGTAACAAATATGAGATTCTGAAAGGGCTTTCAAAAGCACCTATAATTATGTTAGCCATTTTTTATGTAAAATAGATTTAGATATTTAATTTGTCAATTCATGCACATTGGCCAGCATTGTCAGGTATGCCAAACATTGAGCACTGCTCTGTATATCAACTGCCAGTTCCTCCCAGCCAGTAGTGGCTCATTTGCATAAATTACAAAATAATTAAAACTACATTTCTCAAATTATTGTTTGCAATAAAAATGGCTAACATTGGCAGTTTTGCAAGTTCTTTCAAAAATTCCATATTTTTTACAAATAGTTGTACATAGTTTTCTGTTTTATAACTGTTATAATTTACCATTCTGAAATGATATCATTTTGACTATTATAGTGTTGCTTAAAGGGATAGTAATGTTTCATAATAAAAGCAGCTCCAATTAATCATCATAGTATTTGGACTTTGGAGAGTGTTATGTCAATTCTATCAGAGTTGTAGTTCAAGAGTAATTGAATGATAAAATATCCCCCTCCCCCCCATTTTACTGATGTAACACGAGGTGCCCAGGTAGACTTCAGAGAGGGACAATCTTCAACTAAGATAAGGGAAAAACCTGAAAAACTTGTCAAGGGGGCAGGACTTTCATTGTTCTCATAGGAAGAAGATTGTCCCCTTCCGTTATCTGTCTGGTTAATGAACTGGATTCCACATCTGAGAAGAGATGGCTTACACTAGGTAAAAGGGACGGGAGGGGAAACTTTGCTTGTGAATATCTCTCAAACCATAAAGGTTTGAGAGATAAGACTTATATCATTCTTCATGTTTTTTTAATGCCTACAAAATAAAATAAAGATAAAATGAAGTATTACTATCCCTTTAACTTGTTGGGGACCCAAGGGGTGGGTAACTCATTGCCCTGCAATGTGTTGATCCCTCTCCGGTCCTACAGGGTTTTGTTTATTATTCTAGTCTCTCATATTATGTGAAGATTGAAAGGCTTTAGCACACTACATTGATTTAAAAAAACAGAATGTTTGAATCATCCACAAAAGCAAGATTCAAAGCTACAAACATATTTCTAAAGTACATACTCTTGATAGGTAACTATGGCATTTCAAAAAGTAGCATTAACCACTTTAGTGCATTTGCTATTTTACGATTTCTCAGCATGGATGTAAGAAGGCCCATGATTTTTATATTTATTAATATTTTTTCTAGACCATCCTGAGCTCAGGAGGAGGACCAGTGCAGGGGGTTGCAGAGAGAGCAGCCCATAAGGTAGAGAGGAGGTGAGGACTGGGCTGCCTCTCATTCTTTCTCATAGGCTGCTGTACTGCGTGTCGCTCTGTCTCAGTCAGTCTATAGAATAGAGTGAAGGGACATCTCCTTCCTAACACCCTGCAGCCCTTACAGATAATGAATGGCCTGCTTCATGGAAGTGTCTGGGCAGGAGAGATTTGTTCTGCAACAGTTTACATGTTGCCACAACTATTCTCAGTGTCAAGGGTCTATGACAGCTCCTCTCCCTCTCTGATCCTGCTCAGCTCCTAATAGTTGGAACCTCTGTATTTGACAGCCAGACCATTAGAAGCTAAGGAGGATAGGGAAAGCTAGCGCAGTCCTCTGCAGTCTATTGTCCCTTTCCAGTGCAGTCAGTGAAAGCCACTGAAAGGAAAAAATGAGCTTTCTTCTCAGAACTACCTCCTGTCTCAGGTCTGTGTGTGTGTGCACATGCTTTGGCCCAGAGACCAGATACCCCTCCTCTGATTCACCTTCTAGAAATCAACAGAACAAAGTAAATTCAATAATATGATTTATATTTTTTCTCATCTTACAAAACTATAATCGTTTGAGTCCCAGTGGGGGTTGCAGTATTACAGCTACTACAGCTAGGCCAGCTTTCTAAAGTCCTTTATTTTGGATTTCTGTCCATGTATCCTTCTGTCCCAGCTATTGTCCCGATTCTTAAAATCTGCATTTTCTTTATTATTTATATGTGCACTATGTGTTTGTCATTAAAAGAACAATATCATATGAAGTTCTGAATGTGTTAAGATTGCATCATTTCGTGCACTATTTTAGGGTGGGGATATATGTACTGTGTAATAGACTCTGAGTCTATTAGACAAGGTTATCTTTTGATGTTCTACTACAAGGTAATATAGATCACCATGTGTGCGTGTGTGTGTATGTGTATGTCTACAGGTGTGTATGTAGGTGTGCATAAGTGCGAGAGCTTCACCCGGTGGACTCCGACAGGTTGATGCTGTGGTTCAAGAAATAGCATGCTTGGCTTGAGAGCATAGAAAGCCCCAGTTGTGTACTTGCTATGACCATGGCCAAAAGTAGAGAGATGCTGACCACAAGGTCAGATATCCAATCCAGAATGAGCTGGAGGTCAGGTCTGAATGGACACACCTTGAAACTGATTTACCACTGGTAGCCCACAGCAAAAATGGTGAATTCTGCTGTTCATGGTATGAAGCTGAATGTTAGTGCCAAGTTCTTAAACCTAGACTGGATCTGGAACCTAGTCATATCATACACAGCTGAGATGAGGTCTAGGATTCACCAGATCAATGTAGAGGCTGTTGGGCAATTAGAGGGAGGTCAACAGCCATCTCTAGGAAGTGAAGAATAAGAATAGCATGACATATGGCTGGTGATGGGTAGAGATCACTAAGCAGTTCTTGGAACAAAGGATGATTGGTAGTGAGGTGAGATCACCAAGTTGCACATCTGGACGTTGGATAAAGGTCTTGAGGATGATGGCAGAAATTTGTAGGAAGCCGTCACTCTGCAGAGATCCTCCAGAGGGCAGAAGAGTCTGAACAAGATAAATAGACAGATTTTAATATTTTGGGGGGTGAATCTAAAAGAAGCAGGATCTCATGCCGTCAGCTATACAGCTGACGCGTGAGAAGGGGGAGGGAGAGGAGGACTTTATTTTCTATAGGAATTAGGGCATTATATATTTTTTATTGTACCTATCATTTGGTCAATACTTTTTTCTGGACTTTACAATCCCTTTAAGTTTTTGTATTGCTTTGGCATTCAGTGTCCATGTTCCACAAGCCATAAGCAAGGATTGGGAGAACACACTGGTCAAAAACCTTTCACTTGAGGCAGAGTGGTAAATTTGTCCTAAAAAAAGTACTACTAATTTTTCCAAATTATTGACATCCCAATTTTATACATCAATCAATTTCTATTATGATGTTTCATCTGATGACATTTACTGTCTAAGGTAAACATACTTATTCACTTCTTATATATATTGCCTGCAATGGAATATAGTCCCAAATCTGAAGTGTGCATGTATATTGCTTGGATAATGGGAATGAAAGGTGGCTTATTATGAAAATGCCACCATGCAAATTCCAACTGGCAAAAAGGTGGCTTCAAAATGTTGCACATATCAAAACAGCAGTCTCAAAATGTCACCGGCATCAAAATGGTGAACACATGTCACCTTTTAAAGTTTGCACCTTATCATTCTCTGTCATGCCCTTCACCCTAACCGTGTAGCTCTTTCCATCCCTCCCTGCAAAGTCACAGCTGTTTTAGAAGCCAGCAGTGAACTTAGTGATCAGAGGCATGCGATCTGCTGGGCAGATTGCTCTAGAAGCAGAGACAGAAGGGCTAGGGAACAGTGCAGTGAGCCCAAAGATTGAAGGCATGCAAGCTGCTGGACAGATTCTTGCTACAGCTCTCCTTCCTGGCAGATGTGTATGGTAGTGTTGGTGGGGGACTGGAATAGTGTGATTGGTGGGAACTTGACAAACTGCATTGACCCCAGGAGGAGAGGGATCATCATTTATTGCACACACTGCACACTTTACTTCCACGTCCCTGCACTGCTCCACCCTTCCCCTTGCCCCTTGTGCGTATTCTGGACATTAGTCAACTACTGTGTGTGGTTTTACTCTCTACAGTGCACAAGATAACTAAAAAACAAAATTAACAACTTTTTTCCCCAGATTTCCCCAGCACAGAGACAATAAAAGCAAGATCAGCAAGCAAATTGGACCAAAGCTGCCTGTGTATGCCAGTCAGTCACACCAAATTTAGGGGGATTTGGGTCAACCTCCTTCTTCCCTTATTCACCTCCAGAGTACCCCCAGACTCCCCTAATACAGAGAACACATGTCCTACCTAAAAGACTCCCTAAACTAAGCTTCAATTCACCTTTATTTGCCTTTCTTCTCTAGATCAAAACATGCTGCTTTCTACTCTCACAAACACAGAATGGCTGCTGTGAGAGCCTAACAGCCTTTTATATGCCTACAGGAAAAGTAGAGAAAACTTTCATGTGGTGGGGAAAAAATTTCCTTCCCATTTCAATGCAAAGAGCTAGACGAAAAATTGGAAAAATGGCACTTTTCACAGGAAATTATTCTCCAAGCAGGAAGTGCTATTTTTCGCAAGTACTGGTTGGAGGCGAAAGTTTTCTCCCATCCCTAAGAGCAGCACATTTTGAGCAAGAGGAGATACATAAAAAAAGTGGAGTTGAAGTTTAGTTTAGAGAGTCTTTAAGGTAGGACAAAAGTTTTCTGTATTAGGGGAATTTCGAGGCACTCTGGGATAGATGAAGGGAGAAAGGAGGTTGACCCAAAATACTCCAAAATTTGGTGTGACTGGCAAGACAAAAGGAGAATGACTGGTCCGGTATGCTTTTGAAACGTTGTGAGCCCATAGATTGAAGGCATGCAAGCTGCTGGACAGATTCTTGCTACAGCTCTCCTTTCTATTGTGACAGCATATGGATTGGCTGTTACTCCAATGCCTGTGCCTGTTGTGGGCAGTCAGATGACAGACAGGCCTGTTGGTTCTACCTAATCACAGTAGAAGAAGAGCTGTAGCAGGAATCTGCCAGACACAAACAAAATCACCATTAAAATTCATGCAAGAAAAGCTGTTAAATCATGCATACTAATGAGGAATATAAAGTCAGGCCAGAAGAGGCCTCTATTATTATTATTATTATTATTACTACTATGAGAATGCTTAATCCTTTAAGACAATAGACCAACTGAAACGTAAACAGCAGTTATTTAACACTTTGAGTGGTGTTCAATGCATTTGTACAATTATTATTGTTCAGTTCGTGAGATCAAGGACCATTGGTGACAAAGCAGTGCAAAGTAACTTGAACCCCAAGGTCTCAGATACAGAATCATGGTGTTTCAGAACATTTCAGGCAAAACAGCCTATGACTGGTTTCCAAAGAGCATTGGTCAAATTTTGGATGCTATGCATCACATACATTTTATCTACTAAACTTCACAAATTCAAGGTGATCCTCGTGTTCGTCACTAGAATTAATGGAATGGAACCAGGGGACTATGGGAGATCTTACTTCCCTGCATAAACTTTACATACAAATGTCTTATTTTATTTTATTGATTTATTTTTTTATTAACTGTCCCCCCAGTAGCAGTCAAGAAACCCCCCCAAAACAAATTCCCTGTTCAAATGATTCATTCATTCACCAACACAGGCACCTCCTCAGACCCCTTTATACCATGTCTTATGGTTTTTATTTTATTTTTATTTTATTTAGGATTTCTTTTTTATTAAGTGCCCCCCAATCCCAGTAAACAACACCCCCCAGAATAATTCCCTGTTCAACTGATTCTTTCCCCACACCTCACCAACACAGGCATCCTCATGCCCCTTTTATACTATGCCTTTGGGAAATAAAATAATATTTGCTATGTGTTGTGTGTAACTTCTATGTTCCTATTGATTTCAATGGAATGAGCTAGGTGAAAAAAAGTGGAAAAAAGCAGAAAATCGGCACTTTTCGTGGGAAATTTTTCCCCAAGCAGAAAGTGACATTTTTTGCCGATTTCAGTTTGAGGCGGAAATTTTCACCCATCCCTACTTCTGAGGGCTGTAGTGGAAAAATAAGTAGCTGAAAGTCAAAGTTGTGAGTCCTACAGAAACTTATACCTTGAAAAATATGTTAGCATACAGAGTGCATTTGTCCTTTACCCACAACACTAACTTCCTTCTTAAGTGACACTGGAATATATTCATGATGATGTCAAGTGATAAAAAAAATAAATAAATCACAACCTACAAAGTGGCAGATGTGTATGGTAGTGGTGGTGGGGGTCTGGAATGGTGTGATTGGTGGGAACTTGACAAACTGCATCCACCCCAGGAGGAGAGGGATCATCATTTATTGCACACGCTGTACACTTTACTTCCACTTCCCTGCACTGCTCCACCTTTCCCCCTGCCCCTTGTGCGTGTGCTGGACATTACTCAACTACTGTGTGTGGTTTTACTCTCTGCAGTGCACAACTGATGGAGTGTGATGTCTTGCCTTATCCCTCAACAAAATTCTCAGTGTCATCTGTTGTCTATCAAGTCTGCATCAGACACAGAGATCACATCAGGTTCCCAGTCATCTGTCTATCATCTAATATATTTATTTGTTTAATTATTTCTGTATTAATTTTTTTATTTTATTTTTAATTATTTACTTATTTTTATTTTGTTTAAGTTGTTCACCCTATCTTATCACAGTCAGTCCAAAAAAAAAAAACTAAAAAACAAAATCAACAACTTCTTTCCCCAGCACAGAGACAATAAAAGCAAGATCAGCAAGCAAATTGGACCAAAGCTGCCTGTATATGCCAGTCAGTCACACCGAATTTGGGGGGATTTGGGTCAACCTCATTCTTCCCTTATTCACCTCCAGAGTACCCCCAGACTCCCCTAATACAGAGAACAAATGTCCTACCTAAAAGACTCCCTAAACTAAGCTTCAATTCCCTTTTATTTGCCTTTCTTCTCTAGCTCAAATATGTGCTGCTTTCTACTCTCACAAACATAGAATAGTATGCTGTGAGAGCTTGACACTCTTTTATATGCCTGTAGAAAGTAGAGAAAACTTTCATGTGGTGAGGAAAATTTTCTTCCCATTGATTTCAATGCAAAGAGCTAGGCGAAAAAAGTGGAAAAATGGCACTTTTCACAAGAAAATATTCTCCAAGCAGGAAGTTCTTTTTTTCGCAAGTATTGGTTGGAGGCGAAAGTTTTCTCCCATCCCTAAGAACAGCACATTTTGAGCAAGAGGAGATACATAAAAAAAAGTGGAGTTGAAGTTTAGTTTAGAGAGTCTTTAAAGTAGGACAAAAGTTTTCTGTATTAGGGGAGTTTTGGGGCATTCTAGGGTAGATGAAGGGAGAAATACCCCAAAATTTGGTGTGACTGGCAAGACACAATGAGAATGACTAGTGTGGTATCCTTTTGAAATGTCAAAAAGAAAAATATTCCACATCTAGAAGTCGATTTAACCATGTTGCAATGTTTAAAACGGCAACATGAAAACCTCACACTGCATAAAAGCGCTAGGTTGTCATGTCGCATAATTAAATGTCCCTATGTACTGCCCACAACTCCCAGCATCCTTACCTTGCGTTGCCCAGCTCTCTTTAAAGCAGAACTACCACTCTTACAAACATTGTCCAAATAATTACACATCTGGCTGCTAGCTGCTCAGTAGCGCTTGTCGCCATTATCATTACCACGTTAATGATAATTATACACTGCTCCTGGACTGACAGGCAGGAAACCGCTCAGACATCTTTCCATTGTGACATCTGTGCACCTGTCTGAATCTGCATCGCACCTGAGAGCAGGGTAACCCAGCTTTGGCAAGTTGACTTTCAAAAAAGTAATTTGCTCCATGAGCTGGGGGGCCAGTTGAGAGCGCTGGGGGCCAGTAATGGAAAATACCCGCTCACTCTGGACAGTGGTTGGGGGGCAAAAAAGCAACTCCTGGGCTACCAGGGATAATGCAGGCCACACAGCTCTCTTGTTATCCCATAAAGTCAAGGGATCTGTACTCGGGGCCAAAGAAGGTTCCACAAGGTAAGCCGTAACCTCAAACTCAGCACTTTTTCTATTAATGGGGGGGCTGTTTGTTTTGTCTGAAGCATAATCTGTTCATTGGCTCAGCATAAAAAGCAGCAGCTGCTCCACCGGAACAAGATGAAGTGCTACTGGTGCTGCTACTAATCGGTCCCGGAAGACCACCACACTCCTCCAGCTCATCTTTGGAATCTTCTCCCGCCTCCTGTGACTGCATTCTAGTTTTTCTTTGCCTCTCACACACCCTCGCTATCAATTGTTCCCTCCAGGCAGTGAGGGAATTGGAGCGCAAATTGTGGCAAGCATTAACTCGAGACAATTGTACATGCTCTCTTCCATGTGCTGAGTCAGTTCTTTCTTCAGCCTCATTAGAAGGGCAGCAACATTGGGAAGTATATTACCCTCAGCACCAGGCAAGCGTTAACTACGGGAAAGGAAATCGTCCACTTTTAAGGAGAGGTGAGTGAAGAGGGGAATGACTTCTGCCAGGCTAGAGTTCTCTTTGCTCCAAATTTCCGTCAAAGCACGGAAGGGTGTAAGGACTGTCACTACCTGTTCCATCAGGGCCCAGTCAGCCCTGCCCAGTGTTCTGTTACTGTCAATGAAATGGTGACATGACATTGCATGAATAGCCTTTTTCTGCTCCAGGATACGCTCTAGCATATCTAAGGTGGCGTTCCACCTTGTCCCAACATCTTGTTTTAGGAGGTGATCTGGGAGGTCTTCCTTTTTCTGTTCCTCCCTGAGTAGCTGGCTATCTTTGATGCTCTGATGGAAGTGGCCAGCAATTTGTCAGCATGACTCCAGAAGTGCTGACAACCTTCCAGTGTTACTGCCATCCTCAAAAGTAGCCTTCACTACTTGATGCAGAACATGCGCTGAGCAGTGCACACCCACACATCTGCCATAATGGAGAGCCTTGATCATGCTAGGTGCACCATCAGTAACCACAAACCCCATTTGTGCATGTGTTCCTGCCTGCTCCCCTAGCCACTGCACCACCATGTTCTGCAGTGCTTTGAGAATGTTATCTGAGGTGTGCTGCTGATCCATTACCTCAGCATGGAGGAGGAAAGAGCAGTACCCTGCCTGCCTGGCTACTTTACCTGAACTTGTTGTTGCTATCGGTGTGTCTTGCAACACATTGGGCTGCCACCAATGTGCCATCAATGACAGGAAGCCATGCTGGCCACTCGGAGCACTCCATAAGTCAGTGGTAAAGTGCACTGTCCAGCAGCCTTTCCTAGCAGGTCCTTCACAATACCAGTGCATGACTTGTACGGTGACTATAGTTCTACTAAATGTGGTGCGGGATGGAATTTTATATTGGGGTGTGACAGCCTCCATAAGTTGATGGAAGGGCTCCCCGTCTGCTGCTTTTACTAGGACCAGATGTGGCATGATCTCCCTGCCCTTTCTCCTGCCTACTGGTGGTGAGTGTGACACTGGTAAATGTAGTAGTTCCACCACGTTCTGCACTCATCAACACTGACTTGTGGTAGTGGTTCAGGTGTTGGTTCATCCCAGACGTGGATAGATGACCCAACACCCTCCCACGGCTGACCTCCCTGCCACACAATTTACGTTTCGCTAGCCGGCCATCGTCAAGTGTCACAAAGTGGTCCCACGCTTTGGAGCGATGGATGACTTTGGAAGGTGGTGAAGAAGAAACTGAAGTGACACTTTCTTCATCTTCACATGCTGGAGCAACCTCACTATGCTTTTTGTTTCTACATACCTTTACAGGGGTACTAGCAGACCCAAATATGGCAGCAGGGATGTTGGCACTGGGATTGGAGGAGGATGGAGTAACACTGGTGGCAGAGACACTAGCAGCTACTACCTGCCTGGGAGACTCATTTGGAACTGGAGAGGCAGGTGGTGAGTTTTCATCAATAGAAGACAGAATTGTAGCTGGAGACACAGGAGGAGTATTATGGGCAGCAGTGGAAAAATGAAGCTCAGGAGAATAATCAAGGTCAGTGGAAAAATCAAGCTCAGTGGAAAAATCAAGCTTAGCAGGCCTTGGTAGCTCATATTCTTTTTCTTCCTCTTGTAGGTTTGGACAGGAAGAAAAATCATCAGCAGCAGATTTTAAGGAGAGCTGATGAATTCCCTCTTCTACCTGGTGACTACCGGGAAATGGTAAACTATCTCCCTCAATAACCTTTTTTCGGAGAAGATATGCTCTCAGTGTCAGTGACAGTGGTGGCAGGAGAAATTTTATCAAAATACTCCAATAAGTCTGGGCTGATTACACAGACGTTCGCTGTAAAACTCCCCTGTTGATACTGCCCGTAGTTTCCCACCAGTAGTGTTCATGTTCAACACGCTAGGTGTCCCCAGGTTTATAGAACTGGCTGTAGCGGAGGTGGTGATGGAACTGGCAGTGGCAATAGTCATTGTGCAGTTGGTTCTGGGGGGATCATCATGAAACAGCTGACGAGAGACAGGTGACAGCCTCTTTCTGGTCTTAGAGGAGGAACTGGACCTCTCTACCCTGCTAGTAGAGGTAGAACGGCCTGCAGTTTCCTTCTTTCTAGTTTTTGTTTTGGACTGCTGCTGCTGAGTCTGACTAGTACTACTCAAAATACTCTTCTTTCCCCACCTGCTGCTGCTAGCTCTGCTTGAAAGCAACTGCACTGTGGTGGTGTTAGTGGTTGCTGGGTCACTGCAGCTGGTACCAGGACGAGGAATATCAAGTTGTTCACTAGGACTCAAATCCATTATGGATAGGTAGGTAGTGAACTATTATAGTTTTACAACTTTAAAACCTGCCCACATGACAACTGTGACACTGGCAGTGTGACTCTGAAAATTATTCATACAAATAACTTGTAGTTTCTATATTTTTAATAAAACAAACACAGGTGACTCTCCCTTGTGGTGGCGAAAAGACACCCTGCCTGCCTATACATCTGTGACACTTGCAGTGTGACTCTGAAAATTATTCAAACAGATAATTCGTATTTTTTATATTTTTATATTTTTAATAAAACCAACAGAGGTGACTCACCCTTGTGGTGGCTCTTGTGACTCTGAAAATTATTTAAACAAATAACTTTTTATTTTAAAAAAAAAATTTTATATTTTTTTATCAAACCAACACAGGTGACTCTCCCTCCTGGTGGCTAAAAGGCACCCTGCCTGCCTAAACAACTGCGACACTGGCTGTGTGACTCCTGGTAACTCCTGGCCTTGCAAGAGACAGCACACTGGAACAGCAGAAGTAGCCAAAAAATAGTTAATTTATTGCATCCATGCCAAATGTTTTCGGTTCATTGGGGACCCTCCCCAGGGCAAATAGCAACTCACAGATGCAATACAAGTATATACACACAAATACAGCTCAAACATACAATTAATCAATTACCACCCCCAACTAACCTCCTCCTTGTGCAGCCCAGGTGTCAAAATCTAGTGTTGCCTGCATCAGAAGGTGATGACACAAGCGGGCGTGCATATAACAAATGAGCGCTGGCTCCTTCACATTGCAGCGCACAGCAGATACATAGTTTCTACTCAGTGTCACAGTATGCGCTCTCTGCATTGACATTCAAAGCAAAATATAGTGGAGAACCATAAGATCCATCAGTACATGACCTCTCATTGTGGCATGTGGTTCAAATACTGCTCAAGTCAGTTCCATTCATAATAAAGTAAATTCCAACAGGCAGGTAAATAGGTGTGGGACACCAAAGAATATGAGGACCACATCAGATCACTTAGCTATAACAGAGCTTTGTAATGATATGTTTTAAGCAATCTTACCATATGTTCATGCTGGCAGAACAAATCTCTCAGTATAAGTGCTTCATGCACTCTTGAACATTGCGGTGCTCCATGGTAGAATAGTTCATGTTTAAATGCTGGCTCCTCTACCTCACTGATTAAGCACACAATAAACATCTTGTGGACTGCTCTTTATCACACCTTAGTGCATCTCCCCCCAGTTTCCTCAGAACCTTGTTAGTACATAGTGCAGAGGACCATAATAACCCAAAATTCACATAAACTTCCACCCTAACCTCTCTGGCAAAAACAACAGAAAGAGTAGAGATTTCAACTTAAGTAGCTTAGTAAATAGGCATTAGGCCGATTCAGGACTAAAAGTCTGTTTCAGTGCCTGTATCAGCGAGGAATCATATTAGCACATTCCCCTAATGAGTCTACTGTACCAAGAAGTACTGCACAGTAAGTGATGAATAAAAAATAACACTGATTTAAGGAGGGTTTAACCCCTTGGATCCTAGAGGGGCTACTTCAAAATGCATTGTAGACCTCTCTAGTATTCAACAAGTTAAAAGTCACATTTAAATCTAAGGGATTTTGAAGAATCGTTATCTCCCATCACCCTTATTATTTTCATCTTATTTGCACAAGCTGCTATTACAATCATCCTTTACGGTGCTGTAGAATGATTTTAGCCTAATATTAATACACAATACTGATAAGTGAAGTTATATGCTAGGTGCAGAATTGATGGACTTGTCCTAGGTTCTTAGGAATGTGTCAGTTTTCATGAGTGATGTAAATGTTCTATGCATTTCCAGCAGCCTATAGTTTAATAAGTCCTGAGCTGTTTCTGCACATATTTCATTCAAAGCATGTATGGTTTGTATGGTTTGTCTAATATGTTAACACATGCAATTCCATTGCTTATGCCTAGGCCCCTATATAGTGTCTGTCAGTTATATTAATTGAGTAGTCCTGGCATGACCTTTCCTTATTGGTCTGATATCGACCCATCATTTATGCATGGCCCTCAGCCTCAGTTTTATGATCTGAAGTGCTTTATGTCACTTTCAGTAGAAGTGTTATTAGAACATTGTAAAATCACATCTGGATTTATTTATGATGTGCAGTTTATTGCATAGAATAATAACTGAAACATTATATCAACTTTTGTATTTATTGTTTAGTTAGCAATATCAAAGTACTTACAATACATCACTTCTAAGTGTATATTATAGTTTTCCTCTGGTATTATATTGTATTAGCGTTAAACTGCAGATCATTGATAAATATTTGCTTCTGAATGAGTGCAAAATGTTTTCATTGCCTTTAATATGGCACAGGCCCCTAAGAGCAAATGTAAATGTAGCATCACCAGTGGTCTGCTGTTATCAGTCTAAGCCACATGAGCCCCAGCTACTGCTATGGGAGAGAAAGAGATCAAATCTACAAACCTGTTATTACCGCCTTCTTTTTGAGAGCCCTTTTTTCTCCCGCCAACTCTGGTGACTTGGTCCCATTCCAACGTCTGACTATGATCAGCTTGCCAAAGCCAGAAGATGAGGGCCTAATGTGGATTTCCCCGACCGAGCCTCTCTTTTATTCTCTGCTATAGCCATTTATTAGCTTTTGGGTACTAGTATGCAAATGAGAGCATGTGTTGTATAATATATTCTTAGGTATCATGACACACACACACATACACACACTGTATAATTTCATACTGGAGACTAGAGGCTCTATACTATTACCCCTGCTATTTTTTAAAACCAGTGATGGTGGTTTTGACAGCACAGTTTGCTATAATATTAACTGAGCTGTCCACAACCACCGCCGTGCAAAAATGTCCAAAGGATGCAAAATTTGCGTCCACTGGATATCAATTAAATCAAGTAGAATTTGCTATCCTATTCCATGCTGTGGCTTCACTGCATGTTAAGGACCACACTTTTCATGGCAAAAAAAAAAACCATGATAAGGAGGTGCAGAGTCCCTAACATGTGGTGTGTGTTAGAAAACTGGTTTCCAACACATACTTGTGGTTGAAAAAAAGAAAAAGATTAACCATATGAGTGCCGATGGTGTATGCAATACATTGTACAGCTTTGCATACCACACTGGCACTCACAGGATTAATCACCCAAGAGTTAACACATGTCCTGAAAAATAAAAACTTACCTGTAATCCTGATGTCCAGCAGGGTCCTCAGCACCTTTGGGATTTGGGAGTAATGGTAGACAATAGACAGCAGTAGTGTGCAGTGCCAGCTGGCAGCTGCAAAGGCCAATAAGATATTGGCATGTATTAAAAGGGGTATTGACTCCAGGGAGGAAGATATTATTATTCCTTTTTACAGGTCCATGGTACGACCCCACCTAGAATATGCTGTTCAATTCTGGGCACCCTTTCTGAAAAAGGACATTATGGAACAAGAGAAAGTGCAGAGGAGGGCTACAAAACTAGTAAGGGGAATGGAAATTTTTAGTTATGAAGAAAGGATAGAAAAGTTAAACTTGTACACACTAGAGAAACGACGTCTTAGAGGGGATATGATAACACTATATAAATATGTTCAGGGCCCATACAAAGGGCTCTCCAAAGACCTGTTCATTAACAGAACAGTTCAAAGGACAAGGTGCCACCCGCTTAGACTTGAGGAAAGGAGATTTCATCTATAACAGTGGAAGGGTTTCTTTACGGTAAGGACAATAAAGGTATGTAATTCACCGCCTGAGGAGATGGTGCTATTGAATACATTAGATGCCTTTAAAAAGGGCCTGGATTCTTATTTAAAAGAGCAGAATATAGAGGGCTATGTACGTTAGTATTGGGATTAATATTTAGTTAGTGCTTGTTGATCCAATGAGAAATCTGATTGCCATTTGGAGTCAAGAAGGAATTTGCTGTATTGAGGGGGTTTTTTTGCCTTCTTTTGGATTAACGATGGTAAACAGGAATAGGAAAAGGGTTGGGCTAGATAGACGCAAGTCTTTTTTCAACCTAAATTATTATGTTACTATGTTACAATGTTACCTTCTAGCCATCTTTCCCTTAAAGAAAAGAAAATAAATTATTAGTTATGTTTAATAAAAAACAAGACTCAAGCCCCCCCAAAATGCCACAGTTAACGCTTTGACACAAAGGGTTTAAAAAGTATGGCATCTGTCCTCCAATTATTATTATTATTATTTTTTTTTAAAGAATAATATTTCTTTTAATGTCCCTTTGTTTTTAACAAAGAATGTAAGCCACATGTCCCCCTTGCATGCAGAATGACAAAAACCACCCCCTTTCCTACCTCTTGGGCCATTGCCTCAGTCAGACTGCAAGAATTTTGAACAGATACTGTCTTTTATATGCCAATCTCTGTTCAAAACAATTGGCAGCCTGGCTGGGAAGTGTGCTTACACACCTCTAGCGGGGGATGACAAAACCCGCTAGAAGCTGATTGGCTGAGACAACTGGAGGTTGCCAATTTTTGTGAACAGAGACTAGCATATAAAAGCCAGTCTCTGTTCCAAATTCTTGCAGTTTGACATGCACAATGGCCCGAGAGGTAGGAAAGGGGGGAAAGCTGTCACTCTAGATGCCACACTTTGTAAACCCTTTGAGTGCCGTAAGGGTATCCCTGCAGCACTCAAAGCGTTTAACTGTGCATCTTTTGGTGGCTTGATTCTTGTTTTTTTTAAATTAAACTTAACTATTTCTTTTTTTCACAGATTGGAAAGAACAAAGAAGGGAAGAAAGAAGAGAGAAGATTGCAGAAGAAGACAGACAGTAGACGCCAGGTAAGTGTTACATTTCTGTGTGTAGAATAATGTTAGGGACAGTATTATTTAGTGTCATCTTAGGGATAGTGTAGTGTATGGGAGGTGTGGGGAGGGTAACTGTTTAGAGCTTACTTGCTTTTTTTTTTTAGGGTGAGTTGCCAGAACAAAAACCAACAACAAGCACCTGGCCAAAAACGCAGATTTTTCCATGTACCAGACCAGCTATAGAATAGCTGTGGTACATAGATGGGTTTATCGCTCAGACTTTTTTTTTTTTCCATTACCAGCTGTTTTACCGGTGGTAACAGTATCGAGCCCTAGTACTTTAAAAATGATACATTTAATGGCTAACTGAGTACCTCTAGGCATCCCAGAGCCACTGAGTTAGCCAATAAAGGTATACTTTTTACTCTGCTAGTGTCCTGCATTTTCTGTGTCTAACACGGTACCATGCTTTACCCGTATAATTTAACCCCTTAACGATGAGCAGTTCAGGAAGTTTACTTCCCTTAAGGATCTCTTTGAACGTTGTCAGCGCACCGGCACATGTGACTGATGATGTGTACTGGCGCACCGAACAGGGTCCGAGAGAAACAGCTCTGGTCTTGGAGTGGTCAATCTGCTTACATTGCTTCCCCAGGATCGCTGTAAGCACAAAATACGTTACATGCAAGGACCGCCACCAGTCCTTTAGGCAAGTTTACTGGTGACGGTCCTGGGACATCACTGGGCCTTAAGAGGTTTATAGTCAAAGTATATAATTACAGTTCTAAGGGACAATACCCACTTTTGCTATTTAAGTGTAAGAACAAATAAATTCCCATGGTGACAGTAATTTACTTACCTAATTCCAAACCATCTCCAATAAACACCACTGACATCTGCAAAACATAACAATGGGCTGTACACAGCTATGCTGGGTAATAAGTATAGTGAGGGTAAAATTGGTAATGCTTTGGTGTAAACCAACATTTAATGGCCCTTATTACAGTGCACTCTGCTTCTTTCTTGATATACTATCTATTTTAAGCCATCTGAGAAAGTGTAATCCCTCCCAGAAAAAGCTAGAAGGTCAGTGTGTTTAGAAGGGTTACAGTATATGTATCTGCAGAGAGAGCATCTGTATCTGATTAGCTCTCTGCCTGATCAGGTTGAGGGGTTAATGAGTTTCCCATAACTTGTAGATGCCATACAGCAGAATGTAGCTCTGTATATTTCAGCTCTGGACACAATCCAGTTAGTACTACAGTATGGCTCTAGAGCTGAAAAAGTCAATTATTCCAGCTTTTAGGCTGGCTCCAGGAGCAGATGTGAAGTTGCTGTGGGGGTATAGCTCAAGCTCCTTTAAACTATTTCATTTAAGATATTATAAATTTAGGTTTAGGAAAACCTTTTCAGTTGATACTATATAGCTATAAATATCTGATTATTAGTGAAATTACTCATACCTATAGCTGGAAACTGGTTTTCACACTGCATTACCAGGTCTCCAGAGCAGAGGCTGATTCTCCAGATGTGGGGAGTTTCTTCTGAAACTCTGCCCACATCTGCTCCTTCCCCGTCTGTTTCTCCAATTTATCCTCCTTCCCTTGTAGATTTTTCAGGTCCTTGAAGCCCCAATCCCATTCCTGATGAAGCTCCGCCCCCTTTTTGACATGAATCATGTAATCTATCTCCTACAGTGACAACAAAGGAGTCTCCCACCGGAGAGAGCAAAATGAAAAGTTCCCAGGTATTCTCATACCAGCTGCATTTGCTGTTGAATACACAGCACTGACACCCTTATACCCTGTTGTCCTTCTCCTATTACCAATTTAGACTGTAAGCTCCTTGGGGCAGGGACCTCTCTCTCTCTCCTATTATTTATATGATTGTGACACTTATTTTATCCCCTTTTTTTATTACTTTTATAAAAGCCCGTGTACATGGGCCAAGGTCTGGGTAATGTTAATCCTTTGAGTGCCAGAAGGGGTACGCAACGCATTGCTTTGCAATGCTTTGTGTACCCCTCTGGCACCCAAAGGGTTAAGCGGCCGCTACCTCACTGCTCCATGCGATGCAGTCTTGCGTAACCTCACTCACGTGATGCAATCATGAGCTGTAGAGACTGGCAGAACACTCGCAGTCTCTACTGCGCATGACTGCATTGTGACAAACATCCTAGTGAATTATTATACAGGATAACATACTTCAATTGTAAGGTGCTGTGTACACTGTGTGGTGCCATATAAATAAAGATATACATACATATATCCTTAACTCTTTGAGTGGTAGATACATACCCAATGCATTATTTTAGTTTGCTGTAGAACCCTAACATTAAATCTTTAACCACTTGGATGCTAGGAAGGTCTCCAATGAATTGAAGACCATTCTAACATTCAAGGGGTTAACCTAGTGTTAGTACTGAATGTATTAAAAAAATTAAAATTAACTTTATCAGGAAATAGTTACCCATAAATGTATTAGAAAATGATTTTTGGATGTATGGGGCTAGGTTATTATGCTTCTTACAGAACACATTGCAGTGTTTCATAGGTTCCATTCTTTCACACATACACTGTTAACCACAGAATAACATATTCTAGGAGCATAAAACCTTTGGCACTCCAGCTGTTGGAGACTAAAACTCATATTATCCCCAACTTGCCAACAACTGAAGCGACAAAGGTTGCCTTTTCCTGAAATGCACACTGTCTGCCACATCAGCTCTGCCATCTTCTAAAATGATTTTGTGGAACCTCTTCTTCTTCTTTGGGGAGCCCTAGGGTTCCACAGATGCCACTTTGTGCACTGGACTTGTTCTCCAATATGTACTAATACGTCTTTATGTAAGCACATCAGCAGGTGATCCATTAATAAAAGTGTATATATATATATACCCCCATTTTGTACATTTCTGTTACTATCTGCACTAAATGTCCTACCAGTTAAAAAACCATCTGCACCTAGGAGACAAATAAACATACCACTGATATAAATGGGTATTTTAAGGGAGTAGTAATACTTCTTAATAACACTCCCCCACACTTACCTTACTACAGTCTGAAACTTCGAATGGCCCCCTTTTTTTTGAGTCTTTGTTCAAAAGATAACATCTTCAATCAGTACTGGATATCATGTCTATGGACAGACATGACAGTTGGTAGCAGGCCACCGGAAACAAACTCCACCCACTGCAAGTGGTAATCTTATTATCTTAAACCTTTATGGACCAGGGGTGTGAGCAATATGGACCAGGGGGGTGAGCAATGCATTGCTCTGCTCCTGAAAGGATTAAGTAGGTTCATGAACACTGCCTGTTTCAGCATTAAAAACCTGCCAGCAACGGTCATGTCTACCTCTATGGGCATGACACCAAGGACTGAATGAAGAGCTTATCTCTTGAACAAAGGCACAGGAGCAAAATTTATAGGGGCCACAAATTATGAAGCCATGTTTTGGTGATCATTCTAGCATTCAAAGTTTTAAAATCCCTACAGAAGTGTTTTTCAACTTTTTTGCTCTGGACACACCGCTAGGGAAGGTTTTCATCACATGTGACACGCTGAAGGGATCAAGAACACAAGCAGTGTTGGGATGTTTGAGATGTAGTTTGGGGAATACAGACTTAGTGATTGTTACCTGATTCACTTGTGCTAGTGTGTTTGCACGTGTCCCAGATGTCAGTTGGCATACAAATTGCCATCCTGTCATCTGTGAAGCATGTTTTGTTGTCTCTACACTGTCCCAATGTTATGAATCTGAACCTGCATGGACCCATATGTAGGTAACCATCTGTGTTTGCTTCAGTTGTTGTTGACCCACAGCTTACGTGAGACCCATCTCTGTTCATATTGATGAGTCCCAGGTAATATGAAGGTCAGCAACAGCTGAGGATTGTTTGTTGCACTGATGCAACACACATGAACCCCAACAGACTGTGGAGTGCCAGAGTGGTGTCCATTGTATTGCTTTGCAATGCATTGGATACCCCTCTGGCAATCACAGTGTACAGCCACAGTGAAAAACACAGACACCATCTAACCAGGGAAGGGATGTTTTATTAGCTTTTGAAATCACTTCCTTTCCTTTTTGCCGGGGAGTGGGGCTGAGGGGTCATATGGTCCCCACCTTCCAGACCTCATTGGGGGCACACCATGTGTTGGGGTCTGGCCTGGTGTTGCAGTGGAAGATGAGGTGATGGAGGAGGATTGCTGGAGTATCAGCAGTTGTGTCTGTATTCTATTGTGTTTTCTCTTCTCCGTGACCGACTAGCCCAAGAGGTCAATCACCACACTCCTGAATTCCTGCAGTTCCTGGGTCAGAGTAGTCACCTGGCCCTCTAGCTGCTGCTGATGTTGCCTGTTTTCCCGCATTATCTGCCACTGCATTGTAGAAATTCTCTATCCAGGGGTAGCATACCAGGAGGCAGTTCAGGCAGCAGTGGTGCAGGCGGCAATGGTGCAGGCGGTGATGGTGCAGGCGGCGAAGGTGCAGGTGGTGATGGTGCAGCCCATGACCCATGATTCTGCCCCAGAGGAATGTCCTTCCATAGCAGGCTGCATATGTGGCTCTAGCTTACCTGTGGATGATCCTCTACCCACCACATCAGTTGCCCTTGTGAGGATCCTGTCTGTGTTTGTGGGCTGAATTGAGCTTGTGGCCGCTATGGCTCACCCACAAGCCCAATGTGCGTATAATCCAGTGGCCACTGACTGGTCTGGTTGGGCATATGTGCTGTACGGTGGTGGTGGAGGAGGTGGTGGTGTGAGCCAGGGTGGGGCCGTTGGCCCCATGTGAGACCCGTATGTGGGGTAGAGGAGCATCTGCGGTAGCAGCCATGGGGGGTAGCTATAGGTCATACCCCACCATGATGATGTCGCTGGAGGCAACCAACCAGATGAAACACTTCCCTCAGAGATGGGTAGGTCCAGTTCCTGGAGGTGTGGCCGTGCCATGTTCAGTGGCTGGTCCACCTGCTGGGGCTGTGGCTGGATCTCCTGCTGTGGCTGTTGGACAGGGGAAGGTCCCTCCTCAGGGTGTTGGTCTCCTGCTGGCAGCTCCTGTGCTCGTCCCTGACCCTCTGACACAGACACTGCAATTGGAGGAAGAAGAAAGGGAATTAGTTGCACGTGCAATTACAACACAGCCTGCTGTGACATACATCATATACAACTGGACCCTAGTATGGACTTATGGAAAGACTGTTTTAGCCTATATCAGGCTTAACCCTTTGAGTGCCAAAGGGGCATGCAAATCATTGCAAAGCAATGTGTTGTGTACCCCCACTGGCACTCAATGGGTTAATATCCTTACAACGCCTTCTACTCATTTGCGGGTTTCATCATGCTGAGTGAAAAGTGTACTCCCACTGCTGCTTATATGATTTGACATTGACTGAGTCTCTAGGAGGTACATTTTGTGGGTGCATCACTACCTTCACTCAGCATTGTGAAATTGACTTCCATTTGCAAAACAGGTGGTTACTGTTTTTACTTTTGCACAACTGTCTGTGGCACTAGTTCAGTCATTGTAACCTGTCACACACTGCACATGTGTCATTCACTACATGATGGGTCTGATTGTCACAACTGTGAATAGCATGTATGAGCAACATGGAACTGAAGGGGTTAACAACATGCTACATCCTATTGTGTGTCAGAGGGGAAGCCAATGCATGACAGGGCTGAATATCTCTCTGGCAATCATAAGGATGAACTGAGCTGGGATTTGTGGTCACTGTTAGGGGCTTGGGTCCAAATATCAATAACTGTGTACAAAGAGCCCAGTTTTCACAACACTGAAGCAGGGAACAATACAATAGATATGTGGAACTAATGGTATTACAAAATCTCTAACAGTGTCTTGGTTGGGGGACAGGGGCAAGCGAGATGGTTGCTTACCAGGATCCTGTAGGGTACGGTAATATCCTGTGTCGCATCCTCCAAAGATGCCCTCTAATGCAGTGGTAGACAGAGCTACCGTGGAGCAGCTCTTCCCGTCCGTTGAATGTGATGGAGGATGGAGGTCCACCACCTGTTCCCCCTCTGTAGGCTGCAAGGTCACCCAACTTGTTTTTGACTCTCCGCTTGCAGTCCGTACATCCTCCTATAGACTTCCACGCCATTGACCAATTCAGTCAACTCCTGCCATGCCTGCCTCTTACGGGCTAGATGCCCTTGACCTTGTCAAAATGAATACAGGATCCTCTCCCTGTCGAGAATCCCATGGATCAGAGCCAGGTTCTCCTCATAGGTGTGTTTCACCTCCCTGACTCTGTTCCAATCACCTGCAGGCTCGACATGTTGGTATGTGGAAGGCCTTTTCTCATCTGGCCCTGGATGTGTGTGGTCCCCAACAGCCACACCCAAACCCAGTGGCATATCTCTCCCTGCCCTGCACGTGCCTGTCACTTGGCGGGTCCCCCTCCTCCCACCTGCTCTCCCTCTCTCCCTCCTTCTGTACCCGGGGATACCCTGCATACTTGCCTCAACTCCCTCACCTCTCCCTCAAGCCTCCACTCCTCTCCCTGCCATCTCTCCTCTCCCTCCAGCCTCCATTCCTCTCCCTGCCATCTCTCCTCTGTCTCTCCCTCCAGCCTCCACTCCTCTTCCTTCCATCTCTCCTCTCCCTCACACCAACTCATTCCCAATCACTCATACAGGCATTCACTCATGCACTCCATCAATCACCCTCTAGCAGTCCCTTGCACTCACTCAATCACACTGTATAAATAAAGAGCTAAATGTGTGTAGTGTTAATAAATAAAAAAATTGTGTTTGTGATTGTGTTTGGATGCAATGTGTGCAATATGTAATATAGCAGGGCTTAAAATTTTAAGTCCTTTGTTACTAGCCAGACCTGAAAAGTTACTCGCCAGTGCAAGCCATCGCATACCCACCAGGGCTGAATTTCTATTTGTCAGGGCTAAATTTTCACTCGCCATTGGCTAGTGGTGAATGGAAATTTTGAGCCCTGTAATATAGTGTTTAACTATGATGCAACTGTCGCCTAACTACTCGGCCTCTACCTCTCTCACCAGTGAATGTGCGCCTCTCTCTCTCTCTGATATCTTCCACTCCTAGGGACCTGTGCACTAGCTCATAGAATGCGATACACAGGCAATGTTTGGAGGAGTTTTTGGGGCTTTTTTGGGACTCATATTGATACTTTTGGGGGTTGTAATTTGCTGGGTCTTGGATTTGCCCTTGCTAACACTTAACTTGACCTTTCTTTCATCAAATGTATAGCTATTTCCTTAGACGTTGACGTTTAGCACGCTTTTTGATGCGGAAGTCTAACGCATAGTTGGATAAAAGCAGCCAGCTCCACTTGTGCGGCCTATGCCAGTTTTGTTTTACTGTGGTTCTACAATAGAAAACCAGTAAAACACGTTTGCAAAATACATGTTGATTGTTTTTAATGTAATGCCGGCTTTGGGGGCGGTTAATAATATCGAGCCCCTGGTCTCTGCCTGATCAAAATGTTCAAACAGCCAATTAGCTCATCTCAGCTGACCAATTTGGTCAGCCCAATCTGATCAAAGTGGCCCATACACTAGGTGATACCAGCCAATCTGGTCATTATATTAGGCAATAACCAGACAATTTGGTCATTTAATGTTTCAGATAACCAAAATGGCCTATGTATGGGTACCTTTAGTATGCATGTCTATCTGTGCCTAACATCTTACAAACTAGAACTCAGATTTCTAGGATTACATCTTCTCATGCCTTTCATTTAACCCTTCTCTAGTCAGGAGTCTTTACCTACATATTCAAACCCAGTCCTCCTTTTGCTACATGATTGTGTCTTGCACCCACTATCCAACATTTATGTTCCTGAGAATTCTTGTTACAGATATCATGAATGTACACTAAAAACTAAATCTGATTACAGCTATATAGGGCACTGTAGATAAACCCTTAGTCATAAAATGATAAAAAATCACCATAAAACAAGAGTACATTAAAAAAACAAATACATAGACAATAAACAACATGGGAAAACAATGAGAAAGGACTCATCATTTCAGAATAGTGATCCTTCTTGTAGCAATTTAAAAATCTTTTTGCATAATTAAATTGAATTAATGATGTGCATTTGTTTTGCAAGATGTTCAAGACCGATCTGTAATTCATGGGGTTAAAACCCCATTTAAATGGGTTGCCAGTATGAACCTGGATTGCCCCAGGATTGTTCTACTTTTGGGTTATTCATATACCCCAATGTACACTTTTTAACCATAGCCAATGTGAATCTGCAATATGCACATTATTTCATAAAGCTGATATGATTGAAAAATGTATCTTTTGCAAAGCACTCGAGCTAAAGTACACACAGTGGGTTTGTAGGTGGAAATGATGTAATGCAGTCAGCCACTCCAGTGACACATGCATGGCTTGTCTAATATCTCCAAGGTCATTTTAAAATGTTATGAATGATCTGGCAAATATATCTTAGCAAGTTCATAGTTCTTAGTGAAGTGTCACGGGAGAGAAGAAGCTTATTTGATCTGATTCCCTCTTCTGATACTACTGCGTGAGAGGCAATCAGATAGCTTGAGGTACTAAAAAGAGGCAATGCAGTTCTCGAGCAATCCAATGTACCTTGGGGACAAAGAAAAATGCTCATTGGTATACATGAAGCTATTATCTCCTTGAATGCTACAGAGGTCTCCAATGCATTGCGAAGCAATTCAAGGAAATAAATATCCCATTTAAGTCAGTGTGAGTTTTGGGGATTTGTTATTGTACCCTATGGATAAGTTGGTTTGGGAAAACAAAGAAAAAATGCTACAAATTCCCACCTGATTTAAATTGGGCATTTAACCTCTTGAATGCAAGTGAGATCTCCTATGCATTGTTCAGAGTTTTAACCCTTTGAGTGCCAGAGGGGTAAGCTTCGCAATGCGTTGCTTGCCCCTCTGGCAAGCAAATGTTAATGTCTTAACTATGTGTTTGCACCAGAATTGCTTCCTTTTTGCCTCAGGCAAACCATGTATATGATCAGAGAGGAATAGACATTACCATGGACTTAAATGGGGCTTCTAACCCTTGAATGGTAGACAGGTCCCCAATGCATTCTGAATCAATGGGTTAGTGCACTCCGTAGCATTGACATTGTTAAAAGCCCCAGTAACGAATTCTACCACTGTTTCCGTTACACTAGTTGGATGGTGGAGCGGATGCTGGATGACGAGGGGCTGGCGACTCTCCTAGATGATACTGGTGATACTGAGAACCCGATACCTTTATCTACGTTGGCATGGGGGGCGGACACAGTGGCGGCACATCCCACCACTTAATTAACTCTACATCCAGTATTACCTGACCCTATGTGGGACCACAACTCACCCTTCCCATGGTTTATTGTTTTTTGTTTTGCTTTTATTTCTTTAGTTCATTTGTTCATGTACTGCAGCTCTCCATCGATGACTGTTATTCCTAGAGACCCAACCTGAATAAACATGTCACAGGATGTGCCTGTCCTCTATCTCGTTGAGAATGTATGAGTACCAGCTATATCCCGGCTACGCTGCCAGTGTGTTAAAATTGAATCCTTGTACATCCTTATTGTCCTGCTTTTACCTACAATGACAGTGTTGGGTTCATTTTAAACTTATTATTATTATTCTTTATTTATATAATGCCAACGTATTCTGCAGCGCTGTGCAATAGGGAATAGACATACAGAGATATTAAATAGTACAAGTCTATGCAGAGAACAGAAGGATCAGAGGGCCCTGCTTGTCAAAGCTTACAGTCTAGAGGAAGGTAGGTTGGACACAGAAGGAGTAAGTGCTATTGGGTGTAAGTGTTTCATGCCACATGAACTGCTGGTCAGTGGGTGGGAGAGAGAAGTGTTATTGAGTGCCGTGGTCCATGGAAGGGGTGGTTCTTGGTGATAATTTTTATGAAGGTAGTTGATAGGTTTCCCTGAAGAGGTGAGTTTGCAAGAAGTGCCTGAAGATCTGAAGACTGGGGGAGAGACTGATGGGACAGGGGTGGGAATTCCAGAGCTCAGGTGCAGCACAGGAAAAGTCCTGTAGGTGGGTAGGTGGGAGTGGGAGGATGTAATAAGAGCTGTAGAGAGGAGAAGGTCATGTGCAGAGCAAAGCTGGTGAGTGGGAGTGTATTTGGAAATGAGAGAAAAGATATAAGGGGGTGCGGTGTTAGTGAGGGCTCAATAAGTTAGCACCAGAATTTTAAATTTAATTCCATATGCTAATGGGAGCCAGTGTCGGGATTGGCAGAGGGGAGTGGTGTTAGAGAAGCGATGAGTGAGGTAGACTAGTCTTGCAGCAGAGTTCATTACGGACTGTAGTTGGGTTAGTCGGATTCACATGTATATTACTGTTTAAAGGGATAGTAATACTTGAAAATAAGTTTATTTTACATTGTAGCCCTTAAAAAAACATGAAAAATGATATAAGTCTTATCTCCCAAACCTTTATGGTTTGGGAGATATTCAGAAGTAAAGTTTCCCCTGGAGTGACGTCATTGCTCCACCCTACAGATCTGGAATCCGGTCCCGGGACCGGCTGTACCTCTCCAGAAGTGCTGAGATCACCATCTTTGAAAAGAATTTCTTAATTGGAACGGTCTACAAAGTGTGCTTTCAAGCTAGGCACACTTTGTAGATAGTTCCAATTAAGTAGTTCTTTTCAAAGATTGTGATCTCGGCACTGCTAAAGAGCTGCCGGTTGCTCTGTGGACCGAATTCCAAATCTGTCCACTAGATGGCAGACTTGGCAGAAACAGCCAGGAAAACAGAATTTTTCTATATTTTACATGTGGATATCTCCCAAACCATAAAGGTTTGGGAGATAAGTCTTATATCATTTTTCATGTTTTTTTAAGGGCTACAATATAACATACAATTATTTTCAAGTATTACTATCCCTTTAAAGTGTTAGTAATGTCTATATTTTACAAATGGTAATATTGCAGCTATTATAAAATGAAACTAAACAACCCCAGTCCCATCTTTCAAACCTTCATGGTTTGAGAGATATAGACGGATAAAGTTCCCCACTCCCTCTGCTTTCTAGACTTGTGCGATTCGGTTCGGCTGATTTCGGAATTCGTACGAATAAGGCGTATTCGGAATCATTCGGACTTTTCGAAAGCCAAGGTCCGCCCACACAAAAAAATCAGAATCTGAAACAGACCTAGTTCGAAATTTCAGATGTAAATATCGGAAATTCGGACGGAGCTTTCCCGTCTGAAACCATTACAATGTTGCTACATGCTACTAAAAATAGAGGGCACTGCTCTTTCCTGCCTGAAACTATTACAGTGTTGCTACATACTGCTAAAAATAGATCTGGTAAAACAGGTGCTTTACAGTTCAATCAAAGTGCAGATATTAACCACATAAGGACACAAGCAATTTTGCCATTTTTGCTATGTGTGTGTGTTCAACCATAATTCCTATCTTTATTGCACAAACACATATTATATACCATTTTTAAAGGGCAGAAAGGGTTTTAATTTGATGTGACATATACATATATAAGTGTGTAGGGGGTTATAAAATACCCCTTCCTGTCTCGTTCGAGATTTAATATTATTATTAATGTAGTTTAATGTATTATTTATTTTCATTTGTTTAATTTAAATTTTTTATTGAATATTTTAAATTTCTTTTAAAATTTGGTCGAATAATTAAGACTACTGACGAATTTCGTCCGAGTCGAACAGGTCCGGTCTGAAATTTGGATCCTCCGAATTTAAAAAAATATCATCCAAAATCGAATTTTACCGAAAATGTTTGCTGTGCACAAGTCTACTGCTTTCCCTGCTGTCAGCTGTAAAGCTGACAGCAGAAGAATCGAGTCGGCCGACTCGAGGCAGCTCTTCAGCAGAGCCTAAATAGCACAATATAAAAAGAAACACTTCATCGGAACGGTCTACAAAGTGTGCCTGCTTTGCAGACCATTCTAATGAAGTACTTTTTTTTACAATATTTCGGCTCTGCTGAAGAGCCGCTTGCTTGTTCCGGGACCAGGATATCCTGGTGTCAGCTTACAGTTGACATCAGAGAAAGCAGGAGGAGTGGGGAACTTTAACCTTCTGTATCTCTCAAACCATAAAGGTTTGAGAGATGGGACTGAGGTTGTTTAATTTCGTTTTATAGTAGCTGCAATATTACCATTTGTCAAATATACACATTACTAACACTTTATGTAATGTCTTCAAGGAAAATGTATTGTCTCAATATTCAAACCTCCAATACAAAGTTTAATAATAAATAAATAAACCCAATTACCTCTTAAGGACCAGAGTGGTGTGATATGCATTTTAACCCTTTGAGTGCCAGAGCACCAAAGCAATGCATTCTGTACTCCACTGGCATTCAAAGGGTTAAGTGTTTAAAATCAATGGAATGGTACAGAGGGATGTGCCTGGAGCAAACCAAGTGCATCATTGGGGAGAAATTGAATGGACTTAAATTTAACTCTTTCGATGCTAGACAGGTCTCAAATTGTTTGAAAGAAATGAGTTAGAGCATTCAGATTTTTTAAAAGTTCAGTTAACCCTTTAAGGGCCAGAGGAATGTACAACACACCATGAAGCAATGCCCGTCTGGATCTTAAGGGGTTAAAGGGGCATTTGGGGAATCCTTATTTTTTTATTTTAAAGTAGAGCAATTTTGGAGCAAGCCCACTGCACTGTAAGAAATAAATCACAATTCCAACTGATTTCAGTGTGGGTTTTAACCATTTGAATACTAGTGAAACAATATATTAGAAACCTCTGTAGCATTAAAGGGATTTAACACACAGGGATTTTTTATTCATCCCCTGTGATGCAGTTGGTTTGCCCCAGAATTACTCCACTTGAGCTTGCAGAATTATAGCCCCAAATGACAAACTAAACCCCTTACGTTATAGAAACGTCTACCAAAGCTATGCATCAGAGACTGTAACATCTAAGGGGTTAAAAACTCAACAAGATAAACAGAAATCTTAGCTTTCAGTTAATCTGCAGTATTCTAGAGATGAAAAATAAAAGGTTCTGTGGAGTTCAACCTTGAGCAAACTGCAAAACTGGATGACATCCAGAAAGCCAGAGAGTACAATAGTTATCTATTAAGTCATGAGAGAGCAGAATTAATATAAATTCCTAGTATTAGATGCCTGCTCTGTGCTTGTGCATTGTGCACACTCTGATGTGGTCATGTATAAAATGATAAATTGCATTCCGACATAAGGACAGGGTTAAGGTTGCTTTTCTTCTAATCAAAAAGAGTAGGACATGGGTTTGTGATTTGTCCCATTTTGGTTTCTTTTTTCTGGATCTGAATGGGATATTCTTATTTCATATATGTATTCATTAACCCTTTGAATGCCAAAGGGTTTGCAATGCATTGCTTTGGAGTACTTTGCATACCCCTCTGGTACTCAAAGGGTTAAGACCTCATAAGAGACCTACATACTGTGAAAGGACTTTACGTACAATGGGGAAATTTGCATCAAATTGGTAGTAAACCCTAAGTCTCAAAATAAAAAAAAATAATATATATCTATATATATAAAAGAACACTTTGTGCCTGGCAAAACACACCCAGGGGCGGCAGTGAGGAGGAGTTACTGCTCCCATTGGGTGATTCATTAGGGGCGTGATTTTCACAGGCTTGCAGTGGCCTTCGGCCACTGCTAAAGCCTGTGAAAATCATGCAGGGAGTTGGCCCGCCCACCACTATCCAAGTCTGCAAACAAAAAAAAAATGCCTGTCACTCGCTGCTACACCACACTAATGCACACATGCCTCAGTCACACATCACCACAAAACACACACACATACACATACACACACACAGATAGATGATACAGCAGACGGCGGTGTGTCAATGTGGAAGCGTTTTGCCCCCGTGTTCTGTTTACTGGTAATGCAGGGGTATCTCGGCAATGCTGCTGTGGAACATGGCTCTTTCGGCCTGCTTCTGACTGCCACAGAATGTCACTTGGCTGAACTTGTCAGATACTGAGTCTGGGGAGCCCTACCACGGCCTGGCCACATCCTCACTGTCTTCCCCATAGTACTCGTGATCTTAGCTGTCAGGCTGCTATTCGAAAGGTGTGGAGAGCCTTGGGTACAAGGAGGTTGCTTGGGAACATCAGGGTGTATATACCTCTATATCTCTCTCTTTACAG
This sequence comes from Rhinophrynus dorsalis, assembly GCA_037306005.1. Classification (NCBI taxonomy): domain Eukaryota; kingdom Metazoa; phylum Chordata; class Amphibia; order Anura; family Rhinophrynidae; genus Rhinophrynus; species Rhinophrynus dorsalis. The sequence continues at coordinate 474,781,489 of CM074718.1, forward strand.
ACATGCATGTTACTTCTGGTCACACACACCAGTGTACAGTTCCCCCATTGTTTAGCTCTCCTGGTCCTATACATGGAGGCCGTATCTACTACTACCACCTTCAAACATGCTAAAACATGCAATGGTTTAATTGTACTACAACTCCCATAATCCTTACACACCTTCAGTGGGTGTGATTAAAACGGCGATTTTAGGACACTTCATTGCCTTCTTTACTCACTGTGAAGTCGATATCATGAGCGCTGAAGGCAATGAAGTGTCCTCAAATCGCCGTTTTCATCTCGCTCACTAAAGGTGTGTAAGGATTATGGGAGTTGTAGTGCAATCAGACCACTACATGTTTTAACATGTGTCTTAGTCCTGCTGGATGATGTGCCTGAAGGAAGGGGCTCCAGGATCGCCATGTCCTGGTGCTGGAGGATCGACATCATAGGGCATTTATATAGCTGCCACTCTGTCTGCTTTCGCTCCAACTGATCGCAGGCCTTCATATTCACTGTCAAGATGGCCGCGCTCAGTGAGGAGTTCACTCTGCACAGATTGATTACCGTGCCTGGGAGCAGATGGACTGAGTGGCTGTGAGGGTAGGAGAAGGGAGGAGATGGGGACAGGGTCTGGTGACAGATATGAGGAGGACTGTCACTTTGTACAAGGTAAATGGCAGCAGGGGTGCGACCCACATGTATGTGTGTATATAACAAACGTTATTAATGTTGTTGCACTTTTATATGGCAAGTTTCTCAAACCTGCAATAATTTCCTCAGCCACGTTCCCTAATTCCTGTGTCGCTCTACCACCAGTTTCACATCTCACGCAGTGGAATACAGTGCAACAGCCAGTACTCTGTAGCTTACTTGTAAGCAACTCACATGCTCTGCTCTTGGCCGGATACTTTCTGACCATGCCTACTAAGTACATAGCCCTTGAAATTTGCATTTGGACACCAAAGTACCTAGAAGAGGTGCCCTTAACATCCGCTAAATGAATTAGGGATTTCACTCTTTGGATGCCAGAAAAATGTGTAAGTGCATTATCTGTGCGTGCACACACTTCTGGCGTTCAGAGCTTGGAATGGCCACTTCTGTATGCTGGGACAACGGTCTATCTGTGTGAAACTACCTATAAGCATAATATTATTCATGAATACTTTGGAAATAATATTTGTCTCCACTGTCTTCAAATGTTCTCAAAACAATACTTACTTTTCCTCATTGTTCAGCTGCACTCTATATTCCCACCCACATTAACCCTTTCAGTGCCACAGGGGCGCATAATGCATTACTCCTCAATGCGTTGGATACCTCTATGGCACTCTAAGGGTTAGACTATACTTTTTGTCATTGTGTTTTGCTGTGTGTGTGTGTGTGTGTCTGTGTCTCTCTCTCCATGTATGTCTGTGTGTGTACGTGCGTATATGTATATGTCTCTGTGTTTCAGTACCTCTGTACTACAACTAACACACTCTGCACAAAACACTTTTATTTAAAAAAAAATCAAACAAACATAACTGAATACAGCCATAAAAAAAAAAAAAAAGACGGGCAACGCCGTCCCACTCTGCTAGTGTATATTTATATATATATATATATATATATATATATATATATATAGATATAGATATATATGTATAAAATAAAGTGCTAGGCTGCAAAGCTCCCTGTGTGTGTAACAGCACATACGCAGTAGAGACTGCCAGAACGATGCAGTCATGCACAGTAGAGACTAGCAGAACGCTATGATCCGGAGCGGGGCGCTCAGAACGGCTTACTGCCTGTCTCTGCTCCTGGCTCTGTCAGGGTGCTCGCATGTTTGTTGCATGTTTGTGTGTACATCTCTGTTACATGTGTGTGTGTGTGTGTGTGTGTGTGTGTTTGTGCGCGCACGTTTGTTGCATCTTCCTGCTGCTCACTGTGTGTATATGTCTGCCTGTCTGTTGGATATGTCTGTGTTTATCAGTGTGTCTACATTTCATATATATATATATATATATATATATATATATATATATATATACCTTTGCATCTTAAGTAAAGTAAGTGTAAGCACAATGCAATGCACAATGTGATGTTGTTGCATTTACGGAAAGTCTGTGTCTGTGACACTCAGCACTTCACATTGAGCAATAGCAACACTGCCATCTGTTTGCATTTTTGTCCTCGAAATCTCAAAAAAGGAATGTTTGCTTTGTAATCATGTTTGTAATAATGTTTGACTAAAGCATCTCCCTAGCCTTGTTTTACTAAGCAGAAACACATATTTTCATTAAAAATATTTTTATAATAAGGGTTTTTGCCCCCTTAAATCTGGGGTAGGCAACTTCTGTTGGAGACTACAACTCTCATTTTCTCCATGATGGTAGTTATAGTCCCCAACAGTTGGCAAGACCAATGATGGTTACCCCTGCATTAAAGGGGAATTGTACCCATGGAATAAGTGGGAATTTGAAGAATTTTGAGAGCTGTAGCTTACGTTAAAGAAGAACTATACACTTGGAATAGGTGACTTTTAAGTTGTTTAATAAAAGATCTCATCTAGTTAGGTGTCACTCATATAGTAGTCAGGTATATTTATTTAATGCTTGTTGTATGTAACTCTTTGAGTGCCAGAGAGGTATACAAAACATACCTCCCAAGTGTCACTCTTTAGGATGTAGATTCCCTGTTTGAAACCCAAATCCCTCTGTCCCTCTTTCCCACCCTGGTATCCCTCTTTTTTAGAGATCGGCTTGGTTGTTGTGTATATAAGTGTATCACATTGCTGCACAGTAATAAAACTCTCATTAATGTGTATTTTACCTTCAATGCATGTGTTTTTAAATTAGTCTGTGTAAGTAAAATACTTTGGTCTTGCTTAAAATCATTTATTCGTTTACACAAATAAGTCGTGAACTAATCTAAAATATTCTTGATAATGCCCCGCTCACAAGCCACTCCCCCAGCAGCAACACTTTAAAACAAAAGTGTCCCACTTTGGTCATTTGAAATGTTGGGAAGTATGCTCAAAGAGTTTATGCAATAGTAACCCTTTATTTTGAATTTACATATTACTCAACAACCTTATTTGTAAACTCATTTTGCCTATATTTTTATTTATTTATTTATTTCACTTTTATGTCCCTGACGGTGAGCTACCTGAGTTGCTTCCAGCGATTCACTGGCCAATAGACCAACAAAGCAAGATGTAATACAGTGTTACAGTCTCCCTGCAGCACTGAACACTCTGTGTTCTTTCTATTGTATGTAGTTTATGATTTACATTTTATAATCTGACCTGCTTTCATGTTCCCTGACAGAAAGCTCTCTGCCAACAGATCCAGGTAACTCATTGTCAAAAAAAAATAGAAAATACATAAGTGCTCCCTTTGTTATTAGATATTCAACAAAAATAAGATAATGTCTTTCCTCTTAAAGTGGAACTACCACCGTTAAAAACCTTGTCCTCCAATAATTCCTCATCTGGCGACTAGCTGCTCAGCAGCGCTAGTCACCAGAATTATTACCGCGGTAAAGAGAATTATCCATTGTTCCCGGGCTGACAGGCAGGATGGAGCGCAGACATCTTTCCATAGTGACGTCTGTATGCCTACACTGTCAGTCTCTTTTGGAGATGAACGACTTCTAGCAACGCCTCCTAGAGCAGGCTGGGACTAACAGTGCAGATGTCACTATTGAAAGATGTCTGCGATCCGTCCTGCCTGTCAGTCCGAGAAGAATGGAGAATTCTCTTGAATAAGGTAATAATTCTGGCAACTAGCGCTACAGAGCAGCTAGTTGCCAGATGGGGAATTATTGGGGGGCAAGTTTTTAAATGGTGGTAGTTCCACTTTAATGCAGCTGTAGTTCTCAGAAGGACATCACTAGTCAGAATTCTTGTCAAAGTATTCTGTGCAGGAAAAGATGGAAAGAGACGTTCAGGCTCTCTAAGCTTAGTAATCAAAATATTACAATGGTGCCCACTCAATCCAGTCCCCCTTCAGTTGTTGCACTCACTTGTAGCAGAGCTTCCACTGCTGCTCACTAGATCTCATCTGTACTGCAATGGAACTTACTCCAGGCCAGTAATCACCCTTGGGCTCCCAACAGATCAGATCTAGACGTCAGCTAGTCCTCAGTGTTGTTATGAGTTGGGACAAGAAACACTATACAGGGAACTTTAGTATGATTTGTTACAAAGCCCAGAAGCACAGAGGTCAGGGGGCTCAAGGTACATATGGCACCAAAAAAGTTTAGAAGAGAGAATTATAAAAATATATATATTTGTTTTATTATCCAACAAAAGATGTAGTCTGTATATCTAGAGGAGTGAACCTTCAGAGACTCACACTGCTATTTCACAAACAAAGCATAACAGCCTAAAAACAATATCAGCAATAATAAGAAATTCAGATACGTTCAACACTTTTTGTGATTTATACCTTCAATATCACTTTATCAAGCTCTTGAACTATTGACAGAGATGGCTTCTGATTATTTAACCCTTTGAGTGCCAGAGTTCTGCATTACATTGTATATCCATTGACAAGCAAATGTTTAACTCTTATGTAGTATGATTTATGGCTGAATAATTTAAAGTAGCAGTAAACGTTTTTAATAAGAACCTATATGTTATAGAGCTTTTCCTGCTGAGTGAAACATGGGAACTTACACCACTGTCAGTTGTTTTACTTAGCATGACAGTTTCTATCACATTCTATGAAAAACTGTTTGCATGTGACTTCCCTCTCAAATAGAATTTGACAGAATAACTAATTGGAATCTGACCACCAGAGGGCACTGTTAATGTAGAGTTTAAACTGTAATAACTCTGGAAATATGCACCTCTCAGCAGCGGGAGGGTCCTTAATTTACTGAACATGACAATACCTACAATATATATTTTTTCATAGCAAAAGTTTACTGCTGCTTTAATCTGTTTCAGTGTTCCAGCCTGATATGGTTATTCACTGAATTTCAGGTACTCATGTAACTAACAGTCTTACCACCCAGGCCCTGCTGCCTATATTGTTGTCTGTATATACATTTCAATATGTGATGTCATTTTATGTGCAGTGTCATTGGTCGGAGGGGTGGGGGGGGATGGTAAATAAAAGGAGAAGAGTCAAGAGCACAGGAACCTTATTCAGGCACTCAGGTGACAATTTGCTTTATCACCTAGGCCCTTTTGTTTGTATAACCAGCACATACATCAACTCCTCCATCTTGGACCTTCCCCAGTATTCAAAGACTTCAGCTCCAACTACCTGAAAAAAACTCTCACTGCAGATGTAGCTGCACAAAGATAAGTAGAGAGTTTAAAGTGCCAAGCTGCTAGTTAGCGTTCTTTAACCCTTTGTGCTTAAAGCTTCCTTGCTGGGTCTGATAGGCTTCAACCTATGAGCTTTGTGTAACAACACCACCTAGCTGCAGCCAAAGTTTGTTTCCCCCAAACAGTAGCAGTGCGAGTGCCAGCCTGACCCTGGAACTCAAGGCCCTTGGCATACTGCCTTTTTCTCCCCATCATTATTCTGCACCTGTGTTACCCCTATTTTAGTACAAGCAGGTCATATTTGGTAAAAATTGTTTTGTGTTTCAGGCACCCCCTATGTAATTGCAGCTCCTACCAATGGGGATGAGCTAGTAATTTATACAATAGGACATTCTATAGTTTTCAGAGATATCAGTAGATTTTGAGGGGTAGAAATGTAAAAAAATGCATATTTTTTGTCCTTTTATCACCTTCTTCTGAAAACATTAATGGGCTAGAGTTAGAAAGGCAAGTAAGCCCTCATTTGATGCAGTGGATTGTCTTCTTTCCAAAATGGTATGCATTGTCTACCTTTTCTTTTTTTAAATCTGCATTTGTTACAAACAATGTAAGTGAAGGTATGTCATTTTTTTTAAAGGAAGAAAACTGACAAATTGTTATTTGTGCCATTTTATGTGCCATTGTATGGTATGCATACCACTGAGGTATCATTTTACTCAGGAGGCCTCTAGCTATCTTGCCTAATATAGTATTCTATACTTTTCTGTAATTTCAGTATGTTTGTAAGAGTTTAAATATGCGGGGGTGGGGGCAGGATTATTTATTAAGTATTTTTGCTAACGTGCTGGGTACTGGAATAAGAATGACCAGTCCATGAAACTGGAATGTTGTGTACCTTAAAATAAAATATATAGCATGTAAGGTTACATGGTTTGTATCTCATTAGTTTGTGCCTGAAATGCAGAGGGTGTGCCAAACGGCAGCCACCTAGAATGCCTACTTATTAACTCTTTAAGTGCTAAAGAGGTATCCAGTGCATTGTGTCAGACATCCCTCTGGCACTCAAAGGGTTAAGAGCACCTCAGCCAAAATGGCCACATGCAGCATGCTGACTTGTGAGAGTGGTTAAAGGGATAGTAATACTTCATTTTAACTTTATTTTATTTTGTAGGCATTAAAAAAACATGAAGAATTATATAAGTCTTATCTCTCAAACCTTTATGGTTTAAGAGATATTCACAAGCAAAGTGTCCCCCTCCCCGCCCCTTTTACTGATGTCACACTCTTCAGCCTGAGCAGAAGGGAGGTGCCCAGGTAGACTGGAGAGAGGGACAATCTTCAATTAAGATAAGGGAAAAACCTGAAAAGCTTGTCAAGGGGGGCAGGGATTTCGTTGTTTTCATAGGAATAAGAGTGGCCCCTTCTGTTATCTGTCTGGTCTATGGACTGCATTCCACATCTGAGAAGAGATTGTTTACAGTAGGTAAAAGGGGCGGGAGGGGGAAACTTTGCTTGTGAATATCTCATAAACCATAAAGGTTTGAGAGATAAGACTTATATCGTTCTTCATGTTTTTTTTAATGCCTACAAAATAAAATAAAGTTAAAACGAAGTATTACTATCCCTTTAATGCAGTCCCAATGCACTGACCAGTGTTCAAAATCACTAGTGTTGAGCGAGCGTGCTCGGCCGATGCTCGGATCGGCTCGAGCATCGCTCTGCTCTGCACATGGCGGTACTCGTACGAGTACCGCCATGTGCTCGCCCGACATGCTCGGGTGAAGAGGATCTGTGCCGGAAGAGGCACAGATCCGAAGACGCTCCGCTGGACCACCAGGGAATGGAGGTACGGGGGCATTGCGGAGATGAAGGGGGCATTGCGGAGATGAAGGGGGACATTATGGAAGAGGGGCATAGACTCTATGCCCCTCTTCCACAATGTCCCCCTTCATCTCCGCTATGCCCGTCTTCCACAATGTGCCCCTTCATCTCCGCTATGCCCCTCTTCCACAATGTCCCCCTTCATCTCCTATGCCATAGAGGAGATGAAGGGGGACATTGTGGAAGAGGGGCATAGCGGAGATGAAGGGGGACATTGTGGAAGAGGGGCATAGAGTCTATGCCCCTCTTCCACAATGTCCCCCTTCATCTCCGCTATGCCCCTCTTCCACAATGTCCCCCTTCATCTCCGCTATGGCATAGGAGATGAAGGGGGACATTGTGGAAGAGGGGCATAGCGGAGATGAAGGGGGACATTGACCAGGCACCCTCCGCTCATCAGAGCAGGGGGTGCCTGGTTTAATGCTCGAGTGCTCCCATTCATTTGAATGGGGCTCGGGTGCTCGGCCGAGCACTCGAGCATCAGGGGGTGCTCGGTCAGAGCACCCGAGCACCCGAGCATCGGGGTGCTCGCTCATCTTTAAAAATCACCTATATTTATCTTATGCACTTTTTATTTATTTATAATTTATCACAATGTACAAGTATATGAGAGATCAATTCAAGGATCTATCTGGTAAACTATTCATTCCAAGGCCTGATTAAATAACCAGGGGACACACCTTGAGATTAGAGGAAACAAGGTTTAGACTTCAGCAGAGGAAGGTTTTTTTGTACAGTAAGGTCTGTTAAATTATGGAATTCCTTGCCCAAGGATGTGGCTATGGCAGATACAATGGATACATTTAAGAGAAGATTAGATACCTTTCTTTCAAAAGGGACATACAGGGTTACATTGTATATTAGTAGGCAAATGAGGAAGGTCTGATAAACTCTAACTTATTTAGCAGCAGTTAAGCTATATAATTCTCATGTCTCTGGGTTATAAGGTGCAGGTTGAGCTTGATGGACTAATGTCTTTTTTTCAACCTAATTTACTATGTTACTATGTATGTTACTATGTAAAACAATAGTTATTGAGATATTTAGGTTTATTTATTTGTTTATTCAAATTAGGTAGTATTGACTGGCACAGCCATGTGACATATACTAACATTCATCACTGCTCAGGTAATCTGGCACACAGCTGTACCGGCAACTACTATTACCTAACTGAAAAAACTGACAAGAAAATAAATATATCATAAACTTGCTAGTATAACATAGAGGTGATTTTGAAAGCTCATTCAAATTAACATAAGTTGTTATAAGGTGTTAGTTCCACTTTAAATAGATTAATTATGCTTTCCAGATGGCCAGAGAGGAGCAGGATAATAAAGCTAGACAATACTCATTCTGGTGGTAAAGGGCCTCAGCTTTTAGCCAGAGGATGTCCCATGACAGTAAACATCTTACAAAGTTTAACCCCTTAGCGACCCTTGACGTACCAGGACCGTCAAGGGTAAATGTGATCCAACGACCCTTGACGGTCCTGGTACGTCAAGGGTTAAACTCTTCCATCGCGGCCGCACGGAGCGATGGAAGAGTTCAAGCCGCTTGTTACTAAGTGTCCCGGTACCGGGACACTTAGTAACAAGCGGCAGAAACATTGTTGCAACATGCGATTCGCTTCAAAAGCGAATCACATGTTGCAAAACCTGAATGACAGGGACAGTATTTGTAAATACTGTCCCTGTCAGATCTCTCTGCCTCCCTCCACCTTGCATACTGCTGAGGTGGAGAGAGACAGAGGGAGATGGTGTTCCAGTGTGCCTGTAAAAAAAAAAGTAAAAAAAAAAGTTTAAATAAAGAAAATTAACCCTTTGATCACTGTTCTGCAGTGATCAATAAGTGCCCCCCCCATCTGATCACTCTTGGAGTGATAAATTTGCTGCAGATCAGTGTTTTCTGATCTGTGGGACACCACCCATCCCCCTTGAATTTTTTTAGATTTTTTAAAAAAATTTTAAATTTTTTTAAAATTTTTTTTAATTTTTTTTTTTTTTTTTTTTTAATAATAAATATAGTTTAGGTATTTTGGTAGGTAGTTGGGTAGGTTTAGTGTAGACGTGTGTTAGGGAAAGTTTTAGGGATAGATTTAGGTTTAGGGAAAAAAAAAAAAAAAACAAACCCCCCCCAAAAAAAAAAAAAAATATATATAATAAGCGCAGTTTAGATAGGTAGTTCAATTGGGTTAGGTAGGTTCAGGATATATGTAGGTTAGGGTAAGTTTTAGGGTTAGATTTAGGTTTAGGGATAGCGTAAGAAAAATAAAAACCCCAAAAAACCCCAACCCCCCCCCCAAAAAAAAAAAATATATATATAATAAGTGCAGTTTAAATAGGTAGTTCACTTGGGTTAGGTAGGTCCAGGATATACGTAGGTTAGGGTAAGTTTTAGGGTTAGATTTAGGTTTAGGGATAGCGTAAGAAAAAAAAAAAAACCCAAACCCCCCCCAAAAAAAAAAAAAAAAAAAAAAAAAATAAATATATATATATATATATATATATATATATATATATATATATATATATAATAAGTGCAGTTTAGATAGGTAGTTCATTTGGGTTAGGTAGCTTCAGGATATACATAGGCTAGGGTAAGTTTTAGGGTTAGATTTAGGTTTAGGGATAGCGTAAGAAAAAAAAAGTTTTTTTAGTGGGCAAAATGCAGCGCAGGTACAGCGTTGAAGAGGCATATACCTTTTTGGCGTCTGACTCTGAGGCAACAGACACTGCGTCAGATTTTGACATAGCGCAGTTTTCAGAAAGTGAGAGCAGCTCTAGTGATGACGCTGGGCCTTCTGTCAAGAAAAGACGCACTGCCCCAAGAGCTGCTCTGGCAACTGCCCCAGCACCTGCCAAAAGAACTGCCCAAAGACCTACCAAAATACCTACCCAAAGAAATGCCCCAAGGGCTGCCCCAAGAGCTGCCCTGGCAACTGCCCCAGCACCTGCCAAAAGATCTGCCCAAAGACCTACCAAAGAAATGCCCCAAGTGCTGCCCCAAGAGCTGCCCTGGCAACTGCCCCAGCACCTGCCAAAAGATCTGCCCAAAGACCTGCCCAAAGAAATGCCCCAACACCTGCCACTCCGGATCCTAATGAATGGGTATCAATTTATGCCCACAAATCTCAGAATTCACAGGCAACCCAGGGATTCAAATTGATGTGGAAGGATTTACCCATGATCATTTTTTTTATTTGTTTTTGGGGGAAGACATTTTAGGTGAAATTGTTTCCCAAACCAATTTGTATGCAGCCCAGTATACTGCCGCCAACCCTAAGTGTGAAAAATGCTGTTTTTTTTTTTTTTTACTTACGTCATGGTTTACGAGGGATTGGTGGTAAAATGGCTGTGTATAAAATTGGAAAACACACCTAAAACGAGAGCCTGGGGTGTCTACTTTCCAAAAATATACACCTTTGGGGGGAAATCTTAAAAAAGAGCACTGTTACACAGCCCCAAATGAGACATGGCACCAGTAACGCAAGCTGTGAAAATTCAAAGTGTGAACCTGGAAACGCGCATGTTCCAATTTGGCCCCCGTAGCTCCCCCAAACCATGAGAAAGCTATGCATATGGGGTATTGCCGTACTCAGAAGAAGGAGCTGAACACTAATCAATTCAGTTTATAAAGTCTTCACCTATTCTGTGCTTGGAATTCACATCAACATTGAAGGCAAAGTGTGAAAAATGCTGAATTTTTTTTACTTACGTCAAATTTTCACAGGATTGGTGGTAAAATGGAAGTGTATAAAATTGGAAAACACACCTAAAACGAGAGCCTGGGGTGTCTACTTTCCAAAAATATACACTTTTGGGGGGAGATCTTAAAAAAAGAGCACTGTTACACAGCCCCAAATGAGACATGGCACCAGTAACGCAAGCTGTGAAGATTCAAAGTGTGAACCTGGAAACGCGCATGTTCCAATTTGGCCCCCGTAGCTCCCCCAAACCATGAGAAAGCTATGCATATGGGGTATTGCCGTACTCAGAAGAAGGAGCTGAAAACTAATCAATTCAGTTTATAAAATCTTCACCTATTCTGTGCTTGAAATTCACATCAACATTGAAGGCAAAGTGTGAAAAACGCTGTTTTTTTACTTACGTCAAGTTTATGAGAAAGTGGTGGTAAAATGGCCGTGTAAAAAATTTGAAAACACACCTAAAATGAAAGCTGGGGGTGTCTACATTCCAAAAATATACACTTTTTGGGGGGAAATTCTAAAGTGCAGCACTGGAACATAGCCCAAAATGAGTAATGGCATCAGTTAACCAAGATGTGAAAATTCAATATTTGTTCAAAATTGGGCCCCGTAGCTCCCCCAAACCTTGAGAAACCTATGCATATGGGGTATTGCCGTACTCAGAAGAAGGAGCTGAACACGAAACAATGCATTTTTAAAAATCTTCACCTATCATGTGCTTGAAATTCACATCAACATTGAAGTGCAAGTGTGAAAAACGCTGTTTTTTTAACTTACGTCAAGATGTACGAGCGATTGGTGGCAAAATGGCTGCGTAAAAAAATTGAAAACATACATAAAATGAAAGCCTGGGGTGTCTACTTTCCAAAAATATATACTTTTGGGGGGAAATCTTAGAGTGGAGCACTGTTACACAGCCCCAAATGAGACATGGCACCAGTGATGCAAGCTGTGAAAATTCAAAGTGTGAAACTGGAAACGCGCATGTTCCAATTTGGGCCCCGTAGCTCTCCCAAACCTTGAGAAACCTATGCATATGGGGTATTGCCGTACTCAGAAGAAGGAGCTGAACACTAAACAATGCATTTTTAAAAATCTTCACCTATCATGTGCTTGAAATTCACATCAACATTGAAGTGCAAGTGTGAAAAACGCTGTTTTTTTAACTTACGTCAAGATTTACGAGCGATTGGTGGTAAAATGGCTGCGTAAAAAAATTGAAAACATACATAAAATGAAAGCCTGGGGTGTCTACTTTCCAAAAATATATACTTTTGGGGGGAAATCTTAGAGTGGAGCACTGTTACACAGCCCCAAATGAGACATGGCACCAGTGATGCAAGCTGTGAAAATTCGAAGTGTGAAACTGGAAACGCGCATGTTCCAATTTGGGCCCCGTAGCTCTCCCAAACCTTGAGAAACCTATGCATATGGGGTATTGCCGTACTCAAAAGAAGGAGCTGAACACTAAACAATGCATTTTTAAAAATCTTCACCTATCATGTGCTTGATATCAACAGTAGTATTGAAATGTAAGTGTGAAAACTGCAAAAAAAGAAAATATTACCACAATTTTGAAATTTTTTTCTGGAAAAATAGCTGCATGAAAAACTCCCAAATTCTCCTGATTATTTACCTTATGTTGTGTAGTTTTCAGAAACATATACCTTTGTGGGACATTTTTGGTTCTGGCACCGTCAGCTAAGCTATGATGCTCACATGCTAATTGTTGAGAAATCACAAGTTGGAAATAACGGCAACCATCTTGTAATATTTACCTTGTAAATGTGAGTAAAGGACTAAAATACTAGGCACATGGGGTATTCTTATATTCAGGAGAAGCAAATGAATATATTTAGGGGTATTTTTTTTTTCATTAACTAATAGTATGCAAATCCTGACAGAAAAATGTAAGCAAAATGTTGTTTTTTTTCAATTTTTTTCCTCTTTTTTTCTATTTTAATCAAATTAAACAATGAGGTATTCATATAATTGTGGTATCAAAAGAAAGCCCTACTTGTGCTTAAAAAAACAGTATATAATTTATGTGGGTGCACAAAAGGAATTAAAGAGAAAATATGGTTGAACAAAGACATAGTCAAAAAAGTCAAAATTGCTCCGGTCCTTTAAGTCAAATCAAACTCAGATTTTCCCGGTCCTTAAGGGGTTAATCAGAATCACTTGGAAAAATACATTACCCATGGGCCCCAGCACGTTTCCAAACCGGTCACCACAAAGTCGCACACATATGCTGGAAACCAGCAAAGGTCAATCAGTTGCTGGCTACCTTCTCTGAACCCACGAATGAGTAACATTACCAAATGACAGGGAACATCTACAGACCTCCAGATGCAACAAGTTATTGACAACAAAACAATACAAAGACGATATAAAAAAACTGATCCACTAAGAAAAGAATCGCTATCATGCTTATAAACCCTAAGCTAACCACATGTAACATCTTAATAAATACGTCATAACAAAACCTATAAAGAAAAAGGGGTTAGATGGCAAAACAAAGAGGGAGGAGAGGGAGGGGGATATCATTTGGGCTGTTATATCTGAAGAGGCCCAGCAACAGCATACAATCTGTATGTATACCCTCCCAACATGCAGACATCCCACCCCCTAGCAACCAGTCCCAGCAGCTAACTCCTGTAGTCTCTACTTCCCACTGTTGCTCTGTCAGTCATGCTGACCCATGGATAACTGTCTGGTTTGTTCCATAGCTTTACAATCTGGGGTGCATGTCATTTTTTCAGAATACCCCTACTTGATTATAGGTGGATAGTCAGTAGGTCAGTCAATGTGTCTACCTGTGCTTAACAGACTGTCACATTGTAAGAAATAAGAGAAAGCTTTCAAAATCACAAATATTATGTTAAACATTTTTTTAATTCAGTAGTGTCTGAGATGTGTAGCTTTATTTATTTATTTGTCAGTTTAAGCAAATCAACTAGTAATGACTGGGAGGAAGTGGCAGTTTGTAACGTAGAAGTAGTGAATTGAAGACATTACCATCAGTAGGGATACTTCTTACACTTTAGTGCATATCGTCCTCATTTGGGGCCCAGAAGCCATGCTATCAAGTGTAAATTCCACGGACGTGACATCCAAGATGGGTTGAAGATGAAATCTTCTGAAAAAAGGAGCAAGGAGATATTTCACTGGGGCCATTAAGATTTCCTTGAAGTAGTAAGGTAAGTGTGTAGGGGTATTATTAGGAGGAGTTAATGATTGTGGATTGCCTTCACTGTCACATGGTCCATAACATCTCCTGCTAATTAACAATTTCACTGCCAAAACTGCTTACCCTCTGGAAAAAATATAAATAGATAAATAAATAAAAGGATTCTGCATGATTTCAGTCTAGACAGATATTTGAGATGGTTTCCCTTTGCATAAAGACAACCTTTGTGCTATTTAATTGAATCATTGTAATGCTATGCTGAAAGAAAAACAGAATTAGCCTGATTTTTATACAATAAAAAGAAGGGACATACTAGTAACATATCCATTCATATTCATGTGCATGAACATAGCAATTAACTACTTGATTGCTGCAGAGGTCTCCAAAGAATTGCAGAGCAACACATTGACAATATCTCTGACATCAAAGGGGTTTAGTAATTAAATTCAATGTTAAAGGAGAACTATATTAAAGTTGTTCTTATGTTAATGTTCCCTTTTGACTGAATCTGTAATCTGTTTTTGTTTTTTTTAATTTAATACTGTATTTTCCGAGATATTACCTTGTAAAGTTATGATGGTGACGACAGTTCAGTACAGGCTGCGGTACAGCTCTGTACCACAGCCTGTCAATCTTTATCTCTTCCCCTCCACAGTTGTTCCCCTTTATCTCCTCCTCCTCTGATGGAGGAATGCAGCATGCAAGTCAGATCACTCCCTTGCCAATTAATGTAATAAGTGCCTATTAATCTGCTTAGCAGATAGGTCTGTTTAGGAATGTGTCCTTCATACAGCAGTCAGGTATATCTGTTTACTGTTTTATGCATTTGATCTCTGCTGTAGTCTGTAAGTGAACAATGACATATTACTACCCTGAGAGGATTGTCATGTCCTATTAGAATCATGAGTGGGTCTCTCTCTAAGCCTAATTCTTATAATATCTCTTGTGCATTGTGTGGAGTGAAGAGTAAATACAGACAACAGCAGACTCTGTGTTCAGAATATATATAAACAGATATACCTGACTGCTGCATGAAAGACTCCTATAGCAGACAAAGTGCAAGCTCCTACTTAACTCTTCATGGACCAAAAGCATTGAGAAATAATACATTGCACACCCTTCTGGCCCTTGAAAAGTTAAGAGTACCACGTGAAGTGGGCAGAGTTTGTGTCCTGTGGGTAACAACATGTCTGCCCCCATGGACATGGCATTCAGAACTGACTGAAGATGTTTTCTCTTGAACAACGCAAAAGGACAAAATTCATAAGGGCTGTTAGGACTTGCTGGCCATAGACAGGTGGGGGTATTATTAGAAGATGTTACTTCCTCTTTAATAGGAAATTTTTTCCCCTACATATCCTAGAATATAGGCAATAGGCGGATATAGGCAGCAGATACAAAGATGATCGATAACACAAACAATATTCCAGTGCCGATTTTAAAGGGGAATCGTATTGAAACATTACAATATGACTTTTGTACATATGGCCCATTTTTTCCCACTAAAGCAGTACAAAGCATTTGTGCTGTCCTCTACAAATCAGAAATTATTTTGTTAACAGAGTTTAATTGATAGAATCCACTATGACAGTGAGTGTTAGCACTAGTCCTCAGGGCACACCTACAGTTCAGGTTCTCACTAATTAAGCACAGGCAGCTCAATCACAATGACAAAGCCACTGGTTACCCACCTGTAACTGACTGGCAAGGCAGCTGGGGTCCAATTTGCTTACTTTTAATGTCTATGTGCTGGGGAAGTCTGAGGAAAGAAGTCGTTGATTTTGTTTTTCAGTTATAATTTTTTTTTCCCGGACAGACTGTGCCAATATAGGGTGGACAACAAAAAATAAATAAAAAAATAAAGAAATAAATAAACAAGTGGAAGACAGCTGACTAGAAGCCTGACGTGAGCTGTGTGACTGAGATAGACTTGATAGACAGCAGACGACATTGAGACATCACACTCCATCAGTTGTGTACTGTAGAGAGTAAAAGCACACACAGCAGCTGAGTAATATCCAGCGAACACAAAAGAGGCAGGGGGAGGGGGAAAGGTGGAGCAGTGCAGGGACGTGGGAGTAAACTGAAGTCATGGTTGCCTTAGCTTGTGCAATAAATGATGATGATACCTCTCCTCCCATGCAGTTTATCAAGGTCTTACCATAAGTTCCACCAGCACCAGTACAAGAAAAAATATAAGAAGAACACTGAAGACAACAAGTCACATTCAAGTGTTGATGATAACAATGGCATAATGGATGAAAGTGTAGCAGCTGAACTAAATGTTGCATTTGATATTGAGACAATCAAGCACCAAAACACCTGTCCTCAAAGTAGTAGTTAACTTTGTGAAAGTAAAAGTAAAAAGACATTGTTTGACAACTCTAAAAGCTTAGAGGAATATAAGGGTAATGGGCAGGAAGCTGCGGATGATGCTAATGCTGAGGACGACTTAATGATAACTGATGATGCAGAACTAGAATATACCTGTGCAACATTCTCCTCTTGTTCAGATACAGATGAAGTTGAGAATGAGAGAGAGGATGACATTTAGCAGAAAGGCAAAGGCTCAGTCTTCCACCACTGAAAAGGAGCACTGTGCCTGACTATAAACTGTTTGAGAAAACCATTGGAAACTCTGACCAGACAAGTAAAGATGGCAGAAAGTACACAGTGATTCCATCAGTCATCCTCAGCATAATCACCGCTTCCAAGTCCCACCTAGCCACTCACACTTGTGATGAGTAACCAGCAGGATTAATAACAGCAACACAGGCCACTAACATCCACAACCTTAGCTTGATGAGTGCCTCTGCTGATGCTGTAAGGGCTGCACCTTTGGCAACTAGTAGTAGTAGCAGCAGCAGTATAATTGCATCAACATCTAACCCCAGTAGTAGTATCAGCAGCTCCTCAGGAACCTCACAGTCCATGAAGTCCACAGTAATGAGATACTTCACTCTGGATCCAAAACCTATGAAATTGAAAGCCAGGCCAAATGTATTAACAACAGCACAGATGAGGAGCAGGGATGTGAAGAAGGGTTGCTACCATATACTACACTTGGGACCACTGCTATAACCAATAAGTAATGTGTATCAGTAATCTGAGAAGAAGGATAGCTTACATTTGACACAAACATGATAATAGTAAAAAACTGCTGTAGGTTGTACTTTTGTTTTTGTGTTTTATTTATCTGCTGACATCATCATGATTATGTGCCAGTGTCACTTAACCAGGAACACATTTTTCAAGGCATATGTTGCTGTAGGACTCCCAACTTTGACTTTCAGATACTTATTACTCCACTGCAGCCCTCGGAAGAAGTAATATTATGGTGAGAAATGTTGCATCTTAGGAAACATATGCAAAAAAATAACTGGAATAGGTGAAAAATTTGTTGGAATTGGTGAAAAGGAGGAACATTTTGCACTGGAGAAAGGAGAAAACTTTTGTGAAAAAAGAGAAAAAACTGTCTGTTTTTCGCAAAAAGTCACTCAGGAAGTTTTTCTCACTTTTTGCCCACCCCTGCTAGTGGTTCTATGGCCACCTTGCACCTACGTACAAAGCACTTTGCATGTCAAAATGACCACCTGAAGGAAGTCTACTCAGAGCTCTTCAATAAGTTCAGGAATATCCCTCTTCCAGAGAGTCCTAGTTCTCTTCTCCTGAAAGAGAGGGTTTTAGACATTCAAGATAGAAGATGGATATTGTTTTAGAAAGTTTAGAGCAACAAACCAATCACTCATCAGTGACATCAGAAGAGGAGGAAGTAAGAGGGCCAAATTGAGCCTGAAAAGCCCCCTTGAGCTGTAAGTAGTAAAAGGTAAGGTTACAAGAAATGTGAAAGTCCATCTCAAACTGAATCTGGACTTCAATCTGTCTTCATCAAGTATGTCTCTAACATACAGTTAGGGAAAAAATTATTTGATCCCCTGCTGATTTTGTACGTTTCCACTGACAAAGAAATGATCTATAATGGTCTATAATTTTAATGGTAGGTTTATTTGAACAGTTAAAGACAGAATAACAACATAAAAATCCAGAAAAACGCATTTCAAAAAAGTTATAAATTGATTTGCATTTTACTGAGTGAAATAAGTATTCGACCCCTTTGCAAAACATGACTTAGTACTTGGTGGCAAAACCCTTGTTGACAATCACAGAGGTCAGACGTTTCTTGTAGTTGACCACCAGGTTTGCACACATTTCAGAAGGGATTTTGTCCCACTCCTCTTTGCAGATCCTCTCCAAGTCATTAAGGTTTCGTGGCTGATGTTTGGCAACTCGAACCTTCAGTTCCCTCCACAGATTTTCTATGAGATTAACCCCTTAAGGACCATTGCCATACCAGGACCATCACGGAGGTCCTGCACTTAAGGACCAGTGTTGGTCCTGGTACCACATGGAGTTCAGGGCTCCCGGCGCGGCTGCACGTCACTCCGGAAACCCTGAAACGGAATTTGGGGAAAAAAAGCCCTGTGGTTCTCAAGTGCCGGTCATTAAGGGGTTAAGGTCTGGAGACTGGCTAGGCCACTCCAGGACCTTAATGTGCTTCTTTTTGAGCCACTCCTTTGTTGCCTTGGCCATGTGTTTTGGGTCATTGTCATGCTTGAATACCCTTGACCCATTTTCAATGCCCTGGCTGAGGGAAGGAGGTTCTCACCCAAGATTTGACAGTACATGGCCCCGCCCATCGTCCCTTTGATGTGGTGTTCCCTTAGCAGAAAAACACCCCCAAAGCATAATGTTTCCACCTCCTTTTTTGATGGTGGGGATGGTGTTCTTGGGGTCATAGGCAGCATTCCTCCTCCTCCAAACACGGTGATTTGAGTTGATGCCAAAGAGCTCGATTTTGGTCTCATCTGACCACAACACTTTCACCCAGTTCTCCTCTGAATCATTCAGATGTTCATTGGCAAACTTCAGGCGGGCCTGTACATGTGATTTCTTGAGCAGGGGGACCTTGCGGGTGCTGCAGGATTTCAGTCCTTCATGGCATAGTGTGTTACCAATTGTTTTCTTGGTGACTGTGGTCCCAGCAGCCTTGAGATCATTGACAAGATCCTTTCCGTGTAGTTCTGGGCTGATTCCTCACCGTTCTCATGATCATTGAAACTCCACGAGGTGAGATCTTGCATGGATCCCCAATCCGAGGGATATTAACAGTTATTTTGTGTTTTTTCCATATGCGAATAATCTCACCAACTGTTGTCACCTTCTCACCAAGATGGACTTGTAGCCCATTCCAGCCTTGTATAGGTCTACAATCTTGTACCTGACATCCTTGAACAGCTCTTTGGTCTGTGGTATCACGTGCCCGTGCTCAGGTCACAGGCGGTGACATTATTATGCTGGATTCACTGCTTCTCTCTTATTGGTCTGGCGATCCTGACTCCGCCTAGGGCCAGCCTTTATATACTCTTTCATGTCTATACTGAGGCGCCCTTTCGTTGTGCTGTGTTGCTGCTCCGTTGCTGACTGATCTGGCAAAGAACCCGCTGCGTTGCTGACTGATCTGGCTGAGAACCCGCTCCGTTGCTGACTGATCTGGCTGAGAACCCACTCCGTTGCTATCTGTGCCTGGCTGAACCCGCTCAGTTGCCTCTATCTGGCTAGCATTCCACTCTGCTGCCTTCGTGTTGCGCTTGTCAGTATAGAGCCACATGGCGCTTCCATTCTCTTGCCGACCGTAGGCTGAGCATTCGTGCTATAGCTGCTTACTGTATAACCGCCTCGAAGTACAGGTTCTTTGCTGTATAGCACTGACTGAGTTACTCTGATCTCCACCTGTGTCCTCCTCTGCTTGCATAGCTGGGCTCACTCCCTGTGGGAGTTGCAAACTTCTCTCTGGGCTTTTCCTATTGACCCTTTCAGTACCTAGATCCTCTAGGTAGGGTCAGTGCTAGACTTCTCTCTGGGCGTTCCCTATTGACCCTTGCAGTACCTAGATCCTCTAGGCAGGGTCAGTGCTCCATTCCTTCTGCAGTAGCCTCCAGGCTCTAGAGCCAGCTGTTGCATTTCATCACACGTTTCTAGTGTGCGGGGACATCAGTTGCCTACATATAGTGTGTCTGATCCACCCCTAGCGCTCTAGGGTTTTCATACTAAGCAGTTGCCTTGGTCCTACTGTGACCCTAGTCCCTAGGGTCAGTGTTGCCTCGTTGCCATTGGGTTCAGTACCTCCCAGGCATCTGGGTCTCGTGCCAACTACCTCTACTGGACTCCTAGTGTCCTAGGGTCCTACCTCCAGTACTTGGGCTGAGTAGCCTCTGCTAGCCCATAGTCCGCTAGGGTTTGGTTGCCTATTGTCCCGTGTGCCTCCAGTCATTTGGGTTCAAGTCCAGAACTCTCTCCAGCCAGCTGTTGCCTCCATCTCTGTCTTTATATCAAGGGACTGGATTGTTATTGCTATTTATGTTCTGTTATTGTGGGCCTAACCTACTGTATGTACTTTATCCTAATAAAGTAATTTTAATCTTACCAGTCGGGTCTGAGTGTTCATCAAAAAACCGTGAAAGGTGGAGAGTTTGGAATCTGATTGATTGTTTCTGTGGACAGGTGTCTTTTATATAGATAACAAGCTGAGATTAGAAGCACTTTTATATAGATAACAAGCTGAGATTAGAAGCACTCGCTTTAAGAGAGTGATCCATATCTCAGCTTATTACCTATATAAAAGACACCTGGGAGCCAGAAATCTTGCGGATTGATAGGAGGTCAAATTTCACTCAGTAAAATGCAAATAAATGTATAACTTTTTTGAAATGCGTTTTTCTGGATTTTTTTGTTGTTATTCTGTCTCTCACTGTTCAAATAAACCTACCATTAAAATTATAGACTGATCATTTCTTTGTCAGTGGGCAAAAGTACAAAATCAGCAGGGGATCAAATAATTTTTCCCTAGCTGTACTTACCATCAATATTTGGCCAAAAATCTGCCTTTCTTAGACACAAATTGTGTCAAATTTTTAACTTTTATTAGATCAAGGAATTTATGAACTCCTGAGCTCAGCATTATTTTATTCTTTTTGCTGAGTGTAAAGTCACCGAACCTAAGGAGAACCTGGCTAGAATCAGGTATAAATATAACTACATAAGCCTTACTTTTGATTATTGGCATATGCCTTCAATGACCACAGCTCAATATGAACATATCTCCTCTAGATATATGTTATTGATGTAAAACATTTATATGGCATGTGTGTTTTTTTTCTTCCATGTTTGCATCGTGTGTTGTCAAGTGAAGATCACTGGAATCTGGGACTAATCTGGGAAAGTCTGCATAATTATCTAGAGGAGAGTACAGCATATGCACTAAAGAGGCCAGCAATCTTGTATCCATTGAAAGAATATCTGATTCTAGTATTTATGGCTGGCATACTACACCAGAGATGCCCATTTTCTTCTTCTGTGTGCATACAATTATCATGAGAAACAAGTATTTTCATCTCAGCACAGAACTATTTTGATTGATGTAGCATGTTTCCAACAACAGCTGCAATATTTGATGGTGTTATGCTTTGATAAAGACAAGCTGTGGTTATGCCATAGAAGAATACTTCTTCATAATCAATAACATTGAGATAGTTAATGCACTTATGTTCATATGATTAGAAACATGAAACAGTTTCCTGTATGGATTTACAAATGAATGGTAGAGAAATGTGAGGAGTATTTAACAAATCAGAATAAACAAAACTAAACCAAAAAAAAATAACAAATAGTAACTCATTTTTTACAATCAGAAATGCATTTTATTCACAAAGGTTTTAAAAAAATTTAATAATCTGAGCTGATTTTCAGCCTTATCATGCCAGGTCACTGACCCTGAACCTTCTATTGGTGATCTGGTAACTTTTTCAGTGATGCTGTAAATTTTTTGGCGAAATGTCACCTGAAGTCTTTCCTTTTAGAAAATAACCCATGTTGAGAATATTTAACCCTTTGAGTGACATGCAATACATACACTCAAAGGAACACTCACAGGGATAAACTCTTAGATGCTAGTGGTGTCTGCGGTTCATTGCTTTGAGACATAGTAGACATGTCTTTAGCACCCAAGGAGTTCAGTTTGGTATTTAGAATTTTGTACTTTTTACAAATTGTCTAGTTTAAAATTTATCAGTGTGTACGCTTCATTAAAGGTATAGGCAGGTACCAGCACTATGAAGGAGATTAATAAAAAGTGATCCTTAAAATGTCCTTATTCCTTATTATGAGTGTTGGGACTAGTTTAAAAGCCTGTGTACACAGGCCACAGTGCCACCCAGCAGCCTCAGCTGGTGCCCAGAGCCTCTCTGCTCAGTGCCCATGCTGCAGTCATGCGCAGTACAGAGTGCCCGAATGTGCTGCGGCTGATACGGATCTGGGCGCTCCGAATTCGGACCATAGTCCTCTCTGTGCACCTTCATGGAACCAAGTGGTCCCAAAGGTATGCAGAGAGGACTCCGGTCCGAATTCAGAGCGGCCGCTCAGTATCAGCCGCGGCATGTTCGGGCATTCTGTACTCCGCATGACTGCAGCGCGGGCAGTCTCTACTGCGCATGACTGCAGCGTGTCCAGTCTGTACTGCGCATGACGGCTTCTCACAAACATCCTAGCGAATTATTATATAGGATTCTAGTTACATTTATAAATGTGGAGACTGCAAAAAAATTAGACAGGTCAGATGTGGATTAAATATTTGCCGAAAATTCTGTTGCTAAATTGTCGCAAAAATCAATATTTTTTTTTATAAATACCCTTTACCACTTTATACAAACTTCCTTATCCATTTTTTCTTCAAATGTACTGCACAGAGTTGTGTCCTCCTAAACTGTCCTTAACAGTTTTATAACTACCAGCAACAATCTTACAACCATTTTTCCATTAACTCCAGTTTTCTTTGGAAAATAGGGCCATATGTAAGCGTAGGAGTTCTTTCACATGCGTGATAAGTACTGCAAATTTTTTGTAATGTGGCTTTTTTTGCAGAAAATGAGCATGTTGGTGTATTTTAGTGCTACTTAGTAGTAAGTTTTTCCCAGCACCCAATTCAATATAAACAAAGTGATACAATTGAATGTAGAACACTACAACCTGCAGCAGTTGTGCAATTTCAATTGAAATCAATACTGCAGATTTATAGTTGCATTATTGAATTGTCTGAGGAAAGTTGCAGCTTTCTGCATCTCTGTGTGATAATCACTAAACATGTTGCCTGTGTGAAATGCCTTATAGGACTCAGTGGGTGAGATGCACTAAGGCATCATAAAGAGGTGATAAGGCGGAGATTACTTCTCCAGTGATATCACTTCTCAGTGTCCTATGTTATTCTATGGTACCAATGCACTAATATTTCTCCAACTTTAGAGATCTTATATTATAGGCTCTATAGAATAACATAGGAACTGTCAAAGTGATATCATTAGTGAAGTCATCTCCACTTCATCACGTGCACAAAGCATGTTTTTTTTTTCTCACTAGTTTCTGACCTGAGGCAATGTCACCAGTGTGAAAGTGGCCTAATGCTGCTCATCCACAATATTGGAAGCTAAAGACCAAAGCATATCATATGAGGACAGAATCCAGAGAGGTAGAAAGGTCAAGGTCATTGGTAAAGTTTGAGGCAGGCAGTAATCAGAATAATTGAGATCCAAGATTAAAGGTCAATGGTTAATAGAAGGCAAAGCGGCATTGAATTAGCAAGCAAAACTCAGTAGCAGGTTGAGGTCAGACACAGCTTCAATAACAATCCACAGGAAATAGCCAAGAAAAGACCACATAATGAATAGGGCTTTCAAACTATAAGACACCTTGCTCAGTCAAGTAATTATTGACCAGTAGCAGCTGTAACCAACTATTTATTGTTTCCTGTTACAAGTCTTTGAGCAATGTGTTTAACAGTACACGTGTCCTTCTGACTGCAGACACCTGTTAGAAAGAGGATATAGCTGTGCAGAATCCTCACAGCAGGAGAAGCTTTGCTTACTTTACCAAATTTCTTTCACAAAGCCTTCTTTATTGTCAGCTTTTCTGCTGTGAGCTTCCTCTTTACTAATAGATCATCCCTTGATGTGCAGGCAAGTATTGACAGCTCAGGACTGCCTCATAATTCGTTCTAAGTATACAACTACCCTATATAATAATTTGCTCTGATGTTTGTCAGAAGCTGCCATGCACAGTAGAGACTGCCTGAACGCACAGAATGCTGGGAGTTCTGTGGTGGGAGCATTCTATGCTTTCGGGCAGTCTCTGCAGTGCATGACTGCACCAGCAGCAGGACGCAGAGCAGAACCGGCCTCTTAACATCACCCAGCCCTTGGCCCGTGTACACGGGCTTTAACACTAGTATAAAATAAATCAGTTTCAGCAGTAAAAGGTAATTAAAACTTAACCTCCATTTCATTTTTAAAAAGCCAAGTACCATATATTAACTGGTGATGTTCAATTAACCAAATAACATTAATAACCAAAAAATCAGACAGGCATACTTTCCATGGCACTGTAAAGAGGTAAATCACAGTCCACGTCAAAAAAGCATTCCAAAACCAGAGGCTAATCCTTGTGCAAACAAATAGCAACTGTAAAAGATCCTTGCTCTGGGTGCATTTCAGAAATGTATACTTTCTAGCTATTATTATAACATCTCAAGTGCATGTAGTCCGGTAATTAAATTCTGGTACTCAAACTGTAAGGAGGAACGCTTTGAGGTTGAATAGCACTTCTCAAGCTCTAAAACAATTTTTTGTAAATCCCCTACACAGCAACAATGTAATGACATAGGGATATGGCAAATCTACTGCTACTTCCTGGCGTGATTTCTATAAGTTACATTTCCTCAATTTTTTTTTGCTTACACAGTGAGCTGATATATGATAGGATATTTTCCAAAACAAGCTTATGAGACTCCCACTTTGAAAGTATATGAACCACATTACTTAACTGATATTGTTTAACAGGTTACACTGGGCATTGAGAATATCTCTCTTACTTTTGTTTAGTATAATGAGTTAAGTGGCTTATGGTAAAATCATTCTTGAGTGATTTAGGTCAAAGTTCAAATTATAAAGTTCAAACGAACAAAGGTGCTATAGTGTAAGCTACAGTGGTGCATTTCAGGTGCAAACCAACTGCACCACAGTGGACAAGCAAACATTTCCATTGCATTATATGCAGAATAAGAAATATGAAGAGGGGGTGCTTATAATTCACATGTACATTCTGAACATAGAGCTATCGTACTCACTTTTTGGTGTCCACTGGTCTATACCGTAGTACATACCGTTTTGAAGCAATAGAGGTTTTTCCTCCCCTGTGTGGGTAACTCGGGTGCACACTGCCAAACAAACAAGGGAGAAGAATAAGATACCATTCATCTATCCAAAATTGTTCTAAAAATACTCTAATAAAAGGACATGCACTTAATTTAAGAACACATACACTACCATGAGTTTCAGGTGTTAAAGGGATAGTAAAACTTAACATGTAAAATAAATATATATTGTTGGGTTTATCTTCTTGAGTAAAATACCTCCTGACCTTGCAGGTCAAACTTGAAAATTTTAGGTGCAGTATATCAATTGCCTGACTGCTGCTACATCATCCTATGGAAAACACTCGTCATATGACCATAAACCTCCATAGAATGGAGTAGCAACAGCGCCACTGTAAAATGTCAGGCAATTGATATACTGTACCTAAAAAATTCAAGTTTGAACTGAGCTAACTTTTTAATAAAACATTTCTCCACTGTAGGAGTACCCTTGTTTTACTCAGCAGGACCCACCCTACAATATATATTTTACTATATATTAGTGTTACTATCCCTTTAAGAAAGCTTTTCATCAGGCACAAAAATATTTTCAAATGGTATTGCATCTACATATAGGGGGAATTTAAATTAATGGGAATGTTAATTTGTCCCTAATGGTGAAGTTGGTTTGCTCCAGAACTACACAGCCTATTGAATTTCACTTCAAGTCAAGAGTTTAAAATCTCTGCTTTAAGTAATGCCACAATGTTATGCTTCCATTTTCTGTAAAATTGCTAAGCAAGTATAAGCAAAGGAATCATTATATGGGGCCAGGCTTCTGCTCTACATACTTCCTTATGGTCATGTGGACATTAAGGGAACAACTGCAGTCAAATAGAAATCAGCCTATTAATGGTGCACCAACAATAAAGTATATTGCAATCATTAATGCACTCATTCTAGCATGTCTATACACACAGACCATAGCAAAGCACACATATGTGAGGTGTACAATTATAATGCTTTACTTAATGTTGCTACTTCAAATGAAGCCATAAATCCTATGTAACATATACAGGGATTATACCCCCTATTGCGGATTTATTATGTAGTCTCATTCTGCTAAATTTCACTTCTTTCTTTAACCTCTGTTCCCTGTCACATGATCTCTCACAAATATAAAACTTCACATTCTTGTCAAACTGCTGTAAAAAATATGTCACTGGTGACTTTATATCACCCTCTTAAAAATGTGAATACAGTCATGTGTGCTGTTAAATATTCCAAATTGGATAAAATGGTACAGTCCATGCATTTTGTATAAGTAAAATTCCCCACTGGACTAGAGATGAACAAACCATTTCTAGCATTTCTCAAAACTCTGATATGCAGAGAGCAACTGTGTTTTGCAATTTTAAAACTAACTCAATGATCCAACTTGTTTTATTAGTATCTCAGATTGCATTCTGGCCAAGAGGAGTTAAAAAAAAAAATCCAAGTCACATGATCGGAGCATTCTATAAATACACTGATGTACAGCATGATTCCCGAACTGTACGAACGATAATAGGGGAAGATAGTCTGATTTCTGGTTGCAATTTGTGCAAATTACCAGACAATGTGAAATTAGGGGAAATTAAAGTTAGAAGCAAAAAGCAAGAGAATATTTTTTTTAATAAAGCATCTTTGGAGATATATTAAGTTCCACAGAAAAAAAAAAAAGAGTTACATGAAATGAAGAAATCCCTATGGCAATGGTTCTCAACCTTGTTTGCTTAAAGGGATAGTAACACTTCGTTTTAACTTTATTTTATTTTGTAGGCATTAAAAAAACATGAAGAATGATATAAGTCTTATCTCTCAAACCTTTATGGTTTATGAGATATTCACAAGCAAAGTTCCCCTCCCCACCCCTTTTACCTAGTGTAAGCCATCTCTTCTCAGATGTGGATCAGGTTGTATGACAGTACAGATAACAGAAGGGGACAATTTTCTTTGTATGAAAACAATGAAAGCCCTTCCCCCCTTGAAAAGTTTTTCAGCTTTTTCCATTATCTTAATTGAAGATTGTCCCTCTCTGCAGTCTACCTGGGCATCTCCCTTCTTATCTGGTTGAACAGGGGGGGGGGATACTTTGTTTGTGAATATCTCATAAACCATAAAGGTTTCAGAGATAAGACTTATATCATTCTTCATGTTTTTTTAATGCCTACAAAATAAAATAAAGTTAAAATGAAGCATTACTATCCCTTTAAGCAGCTCCTACGGAACAGGCTAGAATTTCCAGGACACCTTTTATAAGTAATTTATCAAGTGTATCGTTAGAGGTACTATTACAAATGCATACTATATATTTATTATGGTAACCTAGTTGAGAACCACTGCCCTAGGATAACAATGAGGTGAAGAGATCCCAGAGTGTCTCATTTTCTGTGCTGGACATTGGCTTAATAATCACGTACGTACACTTCCAGATACGTCCTAGAGTATGTAATCATTACAGCGTGTACTGATGCATACTATCCACCATCTTAAGACTTTTATGCGAGCAAGCGACAAATGCCACCTCTATAAAATAAAGTTATGCTAGTTTCCTCTGCACCTTGCTAGTACACAGCATGAAAAATGTACATCCCCTTAGCTTCAAATGGTGCAATGAGGAGCTCTATTGTTAACAAAATCATATTTTGGTCTTGCACAGAGGCATCCATGTGTTTTTTTAGCCATGGGCTGCATGATCATAAATTCATGTCTGTGAAGGCAACATTTGTTTTATTGATAGCAACAGTAAATTATATTAACTCGTATAAAACGTCAGTTTAATCAGAAATACAGCCACACAACCACACCCTATAGCACCTCATACACAAACTAAAGCACCAGAAACAAACACAGGAACGCAAACCAATATGATTGAGATCTATCCACCAAGGTGTTAAGCTCTTTTTTTTTACTGTGTGTTTGTATATTATAGTCTCATGTTATTTTCTGTGCCAGGAAACAGTGGAGGGGTTTACTTATAAAAGGGTGCATACAAAACATTGTGTGGCCACACAACGCATTAACCATGTCGCTGTGGTTAAAATGGCAACATGATAATCTCGCACTGCATAAAAGCGAGAGATTCTCATGTTGCTTCCTGAAAGGGCACTGTGACTGCAGCAGGAAGCGACATGAGAATCTCGGGCTTTCATGCAGTGTGAGATTCTCATGTTGCCATTTTAACCATTGCAACATGGTTAATGAGTCATGTAGCCACACTACGTTTTGTATGCAACCTTTTAAATGGATACCATGTGAGGAGTTGGGTTTGTCTGTGAGTGGGGCTAAGGGCACCTAGAGTGCCTTATCTAGGAAAATCTAGGATGTAAATCCAGCCCTGCACACGCACAAACCAGATCACCACAAACACACACAGTACTTTGCACATACACAAACACAAAAACACACACACCAGAACACCTCAATCACACTACAGTATCTCACACATACTCACACTAGAGTACCTCAACATACTAAAACACCTCATGCACATATACATGCATGCACCCAAACACACACTCTCCAAAGCACCTCTCTCTCTCACACACGCACACTAGGGAGCACACGCACCATAGCACCTCTCTCATAAACATATTCACAAGCGCTAATGATGGGTACAATTTTTCCATCAAAAGGGAAGCATCTGAAAAAAAGACACTTATCGCCTTCCACAGGAATTTCTGTAAAAAGTGGTAAAAATGTATTCCCCTCCATGTGGAAATGTCTCCCATGTATTCTCATTAGGACAAAGTATAAAAGGGGATGTCAGTTTCTGCATATTTTCAGTCAGAGCTTAGGAGAGAGAAAGCAGACTCATTTTTGATGTTAGCTAGTGTAATTGAGAGGCAATTATAGGCACACTGGTGTTAGCCACTAACATTTTTCTCTGGGTGTAGGTGTGGAGGGAGAAATGAGCATTAAGAAGACAAAAATATGTTATGACTGATAAGTAACACAATAAGACACTGTCACGGTAATCAGGCAAATAAGGACAAACACGAATATAAAATGTAAATCAACCTTTATTAATAAGTACAGTAATAATAGTATAGTATAATAATAATAATAATATAGCCCACACTAGCCCAAAACACAGGATGATAGGATCAAGGCTCCTATCCGGAGCTGCACACTGTGCTGCGCACTGCATTACCGAGAGATACCAGAGACAAGGACCGTGGTGCAGGCAGAACACCAGAGGAAACAGTAATTGAGGCACAAGTCTCCAACCTGGGTCACTCACCCAGAGGTAACAGGGAGCGAGAGCAGACCTGAACCATGAAACACTGAGACTGATGGTCAGGCAAGTTCGGAGAGTATAGAGCCAGGAGATAGCCAGATCCACAGGTCAGACAAGCCTGGGACTAGATGGAGCAATAGGCAGCAAGAGCCAGTGGTCAGAAAACCTGGGGACTACACAGAGCGAGTTAGTCAGCCAGAGCCACAGGTCAGAACTGATGTGTGTAGTCAGGCAAGCCAGGGCCATACATGGAGCGGATTCTCAGGGAAGCACAGGTCACAACAGAGAGCAACAGACAATATCAGAGACACCATGTAAGGGCAAGGACTCCCAGGCTCAGGGAGGTTTATAAAGGAGCAGGAGAAGGTGGGACCCAATTAGGCCACACAGAATAGGCCCATAAACAGGCATCCTAGCCAGTGCCTGTTTTATGATTTCAGAGGAAGGAAGCACAGGATAACTAGGCCTCTAAGGTAGACTGTGATAGTATCCCGCTTTAATGACCTCTCCCCAGCGGAAGAGGACTAGCACTAGAGGCGGTGCGGGAGTGGAACTCTCAGAGAAGGGCTGGAGCATGTAGATCTTTCTTAGCGACCCAGGAACTCTCCTCAGGTCAATAAACTTTCCAGTGGACTAGATATTGTAGCTGGCCTCTGACCCTACGAGAGTCCAGGATATTCTGTACCTCGTACTCCTCATGGTCCCCTACTTGAACAGGTCTGGGACATACTAGAGTCGTAGTATAACGGTTACAAACCAGTAGCTTGAGGAGCGACACATGAAACACATTTGAAATGTACATGCTAGCGGGAAGCACCTGGAGATGGAGATTGCGAGAGGACAGCCATACTTTCTCCACCACCTGGAACACTGGGGCTGGAAATCGCCCACGGTCTGCTTGTCTTTTATAGCGCATAGTGGAACTCTGCAGGGATCTCTGAAGCAATACCCATGTGGAGCAGAGCGCCCTCAAGAGCTCCTCCAGAGTAGGAATGTTCTGTGTCTCAAAGGTCTCAGGCAGAAGAGAAGGTTGGAACCTGTATTTAATCAGAAAGGGAGAGTTCTGAGAGGAGGAATTAACTGCACGGTTTCCTGCCAGCTCCGCCCACGGTAACAAGTTCATTCAGTTGTCATGATGCCTAGAAATGAAAAAAACGGAGAAACTGTTCCAGCGCCTGATTAGACCTTTCAGCAGCGCCATTCAACTGTGGGTGGTAAGCTGAGGAGAGAGAGAGCTGGATCCCCATCTGACCGCAAAAAAGCTCTCCAGAAACGTGACACAAACTGGCTCCAGCAATCCCAGACCACCACCTTGGGTGTATCATGGAGACGAACTATCTCCTTCGCAAAGATCTCGGCCAACTCCTTGGAGGAGGGGAGTCCCTTAAGCAACACGAAATGGGCCATCTTCGAAAATCTATCCATGATCATAAGAATGACCGTGTAACCCTCAGAGATTGGCAACTCAATCACAAAGTCAATTGACAAGTGAGACCATGGACGCTCCCCGTTCAGGATGGGCTGCAAGAGGACAACCAGCAGGTGACGAGGACTCTTGGTCCACGCACAAGTGGAACATGCAGTCTGTCCTTATGCTGGGCCACCAAAAGAGTCTGTACATCGACCATATCAGTTGGTCTCTACCAACATGTCCTGCTGCCTTTGAGGAATGGTATGTCTCCAGAAGTCTGGTGCGGAGGGATTCGGGCACAAAACATATCCCATTAGGTCTCTCCGCCTGAGTGGAAGCTTGGGCAGCCAAAATCTCCTTGCCCAACGGAGATGTAATACTGGTGCATATTGTAGCCAAGATGCAGTCAAGATGAATAACAGGCACCAGAAGAGGCTCCTCCTGGGACTCGGGCCCAAATTGTCAAGAGAGAGTATCCACTGTAATATTTTTGGTACCAGGAAGGTAGGAAACCACAAAATTAAACCTCGAAAGAAAGAGGGCCCATCTGGCCTGACGTAAAGACATCCTCTTAGCCGCCGATAAATATGTGAGGTTTTTGTGATCCGTCAGTATCAGAATCTGAACTGTCGTGCCCTCCAGCAGATAATGCTATTTTTTCAAGGCCAAGATGATGGCGAGTAAGTCCCGATCACCCACATCATATAAACTCTCAGCCTTCGACAGTTTTTTAGAGAAAAAGCCACATGGCAGAAATGGTTTCCCAGGGCCCGTGCTGGGATAGCAACATGCCTACACCAGACTCCGAGGCATCGACCTCAAGTATAAATGGCAAGGAGTGGTTCGGGTGGGACAATATCGGGGCCTTCGCAAAGGCGGACTTCAGGTCTTCAAAAGCCTGAAGTGCTTCAGGTGCCCAGTCTGAAGGATTAGCACCCTTCTGAGTCATGAGGAAAAGTTTTGTATAAACTTCCTGTAACAATTAGTGAAGCCCAGGAACCTCTGTATGGATCTTAGACCCATGGGAAGTGGCCACTGTAAGACAGCAGAGGGCTTTTGTGGATCCATGGCTAGGCCAGTGGATGAAATCACAAATCCCAAGAAGGTCACCTGGGATTTGTGGAATTCACACTTCTCTAATTTGCATAACAACTTATTCTCTCTTAGCAGTTATAGAACCCGGGCTACATCTGTCTACATGTCTCCAAGATAGGAGAATGGATGAGTATATCGTCCAAATATACTACAACACAACTCTGGTGTAGGTCTCTTAACATGTCCTGGAGGAAGACTTCCGAATAATGCCCCTAGCTAGGGCGTCCTCCACATAGTCCTCCATGGCCTTGTTCTCCTTCACCGATAAGGGATAAACTCAGCCCCTAGGAGGTGTGGCCCCTGTTACCAGATCAACAGTAAAATCGTAGGGCCTGTGTGGCAGCATTATACTAGCCTCTACCTTATTAAATACCTCCTTGTAGGTCTGATACTCAGCAGATAACAAGGTACAGGTACACAATATTCTCGTAGGCTGCTGGAGCCAAGACTTCGTGCATTGGGAAAACCATGACAGAATATCACAAGTCTGCCAATCAATTCTTGGGTTGTGAGTCTGCAACCAGGGAAAACCCAGAATGATGGCATGATGGGGAGAATGTATGACTTGGAACTGTTGTGTCTCCACATGGAGCGCCCCTATCCTTAGAGACAAGGGATGAGGCTCATGCGTACCATGTGCCGGCTGTAGGGTTCAGCTGTCAATGGCCTCAATTGCCAATGGAGCGGAGCGAGGCAGCAATGGAATAGAGTGCTTGGCCACAAAGTCTGCATCCATGATAAAGCCTGCTGCCCTGGAGTCCAGTAGTGCCAGAGCCACTACAGATGACTCTGCCTAAGACAATACTACTGCATGGATAGGTTTGTCCCGAAGTCTATCTGGGGACTGTGAAATTCCACCCAGGGTCTGTCCCCTACATGACCCTAGGTGCGAGCGTTCTCTCAGCCGAACGGGACAAGCACGCAACACATGACCCAGCTCTCCGCAGTACAAGCAAAGGCCCCTCCTTCTGCGCGGAGCCCTCTCCTCCACTGACAGGTGTGTGAAGCCTAGCTGCATTGGTTCCCCCTCTGCGGGGTCAGCACTAGGAGGTATGGGAGGCGAGGGAGGACAGGGTGGGCATAAGAAACAACGGTTTCTGTACATGCTCCTTGAATGAAGGCCTCTCACGAATTCTTGTATCTAACAAGATGGTGACTGTGATTAGCTCCTCCAGATAACCAGGCAGGTCCCGGCCTGCCATCTCATCTTTAATGGCGTCACAAAAGCCCTCGAAGAATGCTGCTACAAGGGCTTCTTTGTTCCATCCAACCTCCGCTGCTAGATTATGAAACGCTATAGTGTACTCTGCCATTGTACGTGAGCCCTGCTGTATTGTCATGAGTTGTTTGGCTGCGGAGGTTGCACACCCAGGAACATGAAAGACTCACGAAACGAGGCCAAAAATTCATTAAAGTTATAAATTATGGGTTTTTCAGTCTCCCATAGTGGCTTGGCCCAGGCCAATGCCTTGCACGACAGGAGGGAGATCAGAAATCCCACCTTACTTAGGTCAGTAGGGAATGTGTGCGGTACCATCTCCAAAAAAATCCCAGCTGATTCAGGAACTGCCCCATCAAATCTTTGGGGTAATGGAGTGGAGCCCGAAAAACCTCTAGTCACACCAGCTTCAGCGGTTGTGGCTGCAACCAGTGCATGTACTGGAGGCACCACCAGTTGTTGGGTAAAGCGATCAAGGTCAGCCGTGCGATTTAAGTGTCTGTATAGAGAACGACAACTGATCTATTCTCTGATCTTGAGAATCCATCCTCGATGCTTAGATTAGGTGGACTGCTTGAACCTTCAGTAGACATGGCCCTTATGTACTGTCATGGTAATCAGGCAAATAAGGACAGACACAAAGATAAAATATAACCCCCTTTATTTATTATAACAACAATAATGGTAGAGCCCACACAGAACCCCAGACATATGTAAATAGGACCCAAGGTCCCTCCGGAGCTGCACGCTGTGCTGTGCACTGCACTACCCAAGATCTCAAGACTAGGGAAGAGGCTCAAGTGGTACAACAGAAGAATGGTAGTATATGAGTCACCACTTGGTCTGCGAACGGAGGCAACAGAGAACGAGAGCAGACCAGAGCCAGCAGGCACTGAGATTACAGGTCAGGCAAGCAGGTAGTGTTGGGAGCGAGTAGGCAGCCAGAGTCACAGGTCAGACAAGCCGGGGACTACACAGAGCAAGAGTAACCGGGCCATTGGTCAGGCAACCGGAGACTATGCTGAGCGAGTAGGAGCCAGAGCCACTGATCAGGTAAACCTAGGACTACAAGGAGCAAAAGTAACCAGGCCCTCAGGGAAGGCAACCAGAGGCAACACTGAGCGGGTAGTAGCCAGGGCCACTGGTTAGGCAAGCTGGGGTCATACACAGAGTGAGTAGTCAACCAGAGCCACAGGTCAGAACCGATGTGGGTAGTCAGGCAAGCCGGGGTCATACACAGAGCGAGTAGACAGCCAGAGCCACAGGTCAGAACCGATGTGGGTAGTCAGACAAATATTGTTAGATCATTCAGAAATGCCTGGGATAAGCATAAGTCTATTCGGAGAAGGATGTATTTTATTAGATTCATATATTTCACTTATGAATCAAAACCTAAACATGTTGCTTTCTATTGTCTCTGTAAAGAAATTGAGCACAGAGAAAGCAGGATCAAATCTAGGCACATCCTCATTGAGATCCCACCTGAAGCACAACCACATGTATAATTGGAAGAAGCAGAAGCAGCACATTAGATGTGTAATGACTATCAGCAACAGAAGCACTCCCAAAAACTGCATGGGGTCAGGTACAACATAATAATAATAATACTTTTGATGTCTCAGGGAGTAGAACATTTTCCTTTGTAACAATAACATCCATGTCTCCTACTGCTGCTGCTGTGCAAATGAAAAGCACAGAGGCCACAGTGCCACAGCCAGCCAGTCGCTGGGCAGTCATGCGCAGTAGAGACTGCCCGCGCCGTGGCTGATACAAAGCTGGATGCTCCTTCGGAGTGCCCAGCTCTGTATCAACCATGGCGCGAGCAGTCTGTATTGTGTCTGACTACAACACACGCAGCAGTCTCTACCGCACATGATTGTGGCGTTACACACGTTTTAGCGAATTATTATATAGGATATGAATCAAAAATATTGTATAAACAAACATTTAATGATCCATTATCAGTGCTAATAAGTTACATATATAACCAATCTTTTGTTGATTATTTATTGACTTTTATCTTCCTCTTTTAACAAACCGTGTTCCTCAGTTCATATTCACTACTATTTTTAAGACACCATTTTAAATCTTTATGACTAAAGTACATGCTGCATCACTTAGAGTGTATAAAGGTTTTACTTGAGATTTACAGTAAGATTGTATTCAATCTATTCACATTTGCATTTATTTTTATTGTACCATTTATCCTCAAGTTAAGCAATACACAGTATTTATATGGTGATTTAATCCTTTAAATGCCAGAGGGGTATACAACGCATTACAAAGCAATGTGTTGCGTAATCCCTCTGGCACTCGAAGGGTTAACAAAAACAATCTTCCAGTGGTTTGATTGCCAAATGCTGGGTGACAGTTTTATACTACCCATTCTTATTTGTTTTTAAGAATTAGAGATATGTATATATTTACACCTGGTCACGTTATTGCTGGCTTAAATACTTATTTCTATATTACAAAGTCGGATGCAAATAGTTGATGACATCTTGGTACAGTCATTCACACATTGACTCAGTGCTGAATCTGATGCCCTGTTGACTCCTACCCAGACATTATCAGGTAGGGTGACTGTAATACAGCAAGGTTAAAATGTTTATGACCTTTTTATCATTTATTGAGTTAATAAACTATTTAAAGGGGAACTACCACCCCACATAAAGTTAAATCCCAAGAATTACCCATCTGGCGACTAGCTGATTAATAGTGCTAGTCGCCAGAATAATTACCTCTTTACAGAGAAATTCTACTGCTCCCGGGACTGACAGCCAGGAAACAGCACAGACATCTTTGCATGGTGACGTCTGCGTGCCTGTGCTGTCAGTCCCAGTCTGCTCTAGGAGGCGTTGCTTGGTACTGTAATATACTGGTGCAGGCGCGCAGACTTCACCATACAAAGACATCTGCATTGTTTCCTGGCTGTCAGTATCGGGAGCAGTAGAATTCCTTTGTAAGGATGTAGTTATTCTGGCGACTAGCACTATTGACCAGCTAGTCACCAGATGGGTAATTCTTGGGAATTAACTTTAAGTGGGGTGATAATTCCCCTTTAAATCAATGAAAATTTGTATTTGCTCCTTATGGTGCAGTTGGTTTGTTCCATAATGTTCCACTTGTTAGTAAATCAGCATCCAGGTCTTTTGGAGGATCTTAGCCTGCTGATGCTTGATACTCTCATTTTTTATTTCAAGATTCTTAAATATTTATTTAACCATCAGAACTCGCCAACTGGCTATTTTTGAATTAGTTTTATTTTGTTTATCTTGTTATAAAAGTGAATTAAAGTTTAATCCATTTGGTTCTAAGGTGGGCCTTCATTTTATAGTTCAGTTTAAATAGAGATCCTGGGTTTTCTTTGCCTTGTTTTTCAGCCACATGCATAATTACTGGTGTTGCAAATTATTCAGTAAGAGAAGAGATTACAGCAGAGGTATGGATGTATCATTTTCCATCCATGTAAATTGAAGTTAGCGTCTCTTCAACAAATTGAATTGATGCAGGAGGCTAAATTGTAGGACCATTGCTCATGTCAAATGAAATGTCAGACTTGATTAATGCTGATACAAAAATCTAAAGTATAAGATACTGGATCCCCTGATTCTGAAGAAATAAATGGATGCAAATCCCCAGGAGAGTACAAATAAATCTTGTTGAGTTATTATGGTGTATATTAATTAAATAGTCTTCTGCAACACAACATCTGAAAGCTCATCCAAGTCCTTCAGCATCTGGGAACACAAATGTACTCAGTTTTATAAAGGAAGTTGCTACACACCCTACTTGACATCAAATAATCCACTAACCCTAAAAAAAACCCTGCTGTAAACCACAATTGTTGCCACATGATATTGTTCTGCATAAAATAAACTTGTGTTCTAAATTAAATGTTGTTTGATTCCTACATCTGTTTAGTAACCTCCCCTATAACACAGTACAAGCACCGAATCCCACAAAGAGTAATGTTTATCAAACACTTTTTCCTGGAAAATTCAGACAAACTGACTGTAAAAATTATTTTTACATTTGGTATTCTTAAGAATCAAATAAATATTCTTGTTTAACCCTTTCAATCCTGGAGACATCTCCAGTACACTGTAGTATACAACTATGGTTCAGTACAAAACCAGGCACTGGAATAGGTTTTCTAGCCTTATCTCTAAGGAACATCAGTGTACTTACTAAGAAATCCCCCCCCCCCTTAAGGCTGCTTGATCAAATGGTGGGACAGTGGGGCAGTGTATAGGCATTTTGGGGCATTAATTTCCTTGTATTAAATGAGGCACAGAAGAAATGGAGTAACTGAAACCATTTTCTTCTGTATGCTATGGGACATGCTATGGAGCTTACTGGTATTAGGGCTCGATCCAAATGTTACCATTGGCAGAAAAAAATGCTGATGGTTTTAAAAGCAAGGTAAGCCATGCAAATGTTCCGACTACAAAGAACTAACGGCAGTTCTGAAAACATAGCGGTTGTCAAAATATCACCAATTCAGGCCAAAGCAAAAGCTATCTCCAGAGCCATGCAAATGTTTGAGGTAGGAACAATGAGCGATAAATTGCAACATTTACTGGCAGAAATTTTAGACCCACTTTTTCTAGGCGAACACCACACAACTCATAGTAAAAACCACATTGGTGAAAAGAAAAAAGAGATACAGCAGCTCATACAACACACACCACATAACCCAAGCATACAAAGGTCAAATATTAACCCCTGCAATGTCAAGCAAACACACTAGGCTTGTGCGATTTGGTTCTTCAACATTCGGAATTCTACGAATATGTGATCATTCTGTGTCATTCAGGCCATCCGACAGGCAAGGCTCGTTCGTAAAAAAAGATCCAAATCCGAACAGCCCTGGTTCAGAATGTCATCTATAATTTTGGAAATTCAGCAACTATCACCCACTTGCACAATTACTTTCCCTCCATACTTTCCCTCCATGTCTCTAGTCCAATTAGCTTCTCCATTTCATGCGCTACTTTCCGCTTTGTCTCTATTCCTATTAGCTTCTTCGTTACATGATGGGGGTTGGACTAATGACACAGACACCCAGACAGCCTGCATTTCCTCTTAGTGCATTTTTGGAGCTCAGAGAGAGAAGAAGGAGATAGAGAGTGTCCAGTAGTTGTGTAGGCAGGCGGGTAGCATTAGGCATAGTCAGGCAGACAGCATTAGTACCTTATTGCCACTGCAAGGAAGTCACCTTTGTTCATGTGTAAAATATTAAAAATAGTAGGAATTTGTTTGAATAATTTTCAGAGTGACACACCAGCCAGTCTCACAGTTGTGTAGGCAGGCTTAGTACCTTATTGTCAGCGTAAGGGAGAGTCACCTTTGTTCATGTGTAAAATATTAAAATTAATATTGGGAATTTGTTTGAATACTTTTCAGAGTGACACATCAGCTAGTCTCACAGTTGTGTAGGCAGGCCTAGTACCTTATTGCCAGCGTAAGAGAGAGTCACCTTTGTTTGTGTGTAAAATATTAAAATTAATATTAGGAATTTGAATAATTTTCAGAGTAACACTTCAGCTAGTCTCACAGTTGTGTAGGCAGGCCTAGTACCTTATTGCCAGTGCAAGGGAGAGTCACCTTTGCTCATGTGTAAAATATTAAAATTAATATTAGGAATTTGTTTGAATACTTTTCAGAGTGACACATCAGCCAGTCTCACAGTTGTGTAGGCAGGCCTAGTAGTACCTTATTGCCACTGCAAGGGAGAGTCACCTTTGTTCGTCTGTAAAATATAAAAAATAGTAGGAATTTGTTTGAATAATTTTCAGAGTGACACATCAGCCAGTCTCACAGTTGTGTAGGCAGGCCTAGTACCTTATTGCCAGCATAAGGGAGAGTCACCTTTGCGAAGAAGGAATTGAGCAGGGCTCCCCAAAATCTTCTGCTGATGATGATTTTTCTTCCTGTCAAATCCTACAAGAGGTAGAAGAAGAATCTGAGGGATCAATGTGTCCTAAGCTTGATTTGTCCTTGATTATTCCACTGAGCTTAATTTTTCCCCTGCTTCCCATAGTACTCCTCCTGTTTTTCCAGTTACACTTGTGTCTTCTATTGACAACAACATGGACACTTGTCCCGAGTTAATGCTTACCACAATTTGCGATCCTTGAATCAAAGGCAAGATGGCATTCAGTTCCAATTTACTCACTGCCTGGAGGGAACAATTGATAGCGAGGCCGTGTGAGAGGCAAAGAAAAAACAGGATGCAGTCACAGGAGGCGGGAGAAGATTCTGCAGATGAGCTAGAGGAGTGTGGTGGTCTGCCAGGACCTATCAGTAGCAGCGCCAGTAGCACTTCATCTTGTTCCAGTGGAGCAGCTGCTGCATTTTATGCTGAGGCAATGGACAGATTATGCTTCAGACAAAACAAATAGCTCCCCATCAATAGAAAAAGTGCTGAATTTGAGGTTAAGGCTTAGCTTGCGGAACCTTGTTTGCCTCCAAGTACAGATCCCTTGACTATCTGGGATAAGAAGAGGGGTGTGTGGCCTTCTTTGTCCCTGATAGCCCAGGAGTTGCTTTCTTGCCCCCCAACCACTGTCCAGAGTGAGCAGGTATTTTCCGTAACAGGAAATATACTTAGCCCCCAGCGCTCTCAATTGGCCCCCAGCTCATGGAGCAAATTAAAAGTCAGCCTGCCAAAGCTGGGTTACCCTGCTCTCAGGTTTGATGCAGATTATAAGAAAAAAAGTACCACAGTACCATAATACGCTGAGCGCTCCAGCTTACCCAGCTCTAGAACCGTGATATGGCTACTCCAGTGTTCTGCAGTTTGCTGCTGGCTACATCTCCAGTGTTGCTGTCATCCTGAGTCTGCCCCACACCAGTCATACTCAGTTTTGTAGTCTCTTGTGAAAAAAGTCTACGGTATCTCTACTGAGTTGAGCCTGCTCCAGTGTTCTGCAGTTTGCTGCTGGCTACATTTACAGTGTTGCTGTCATCCTGAATCCGCCTTGCACCAGTCATCCTCAGTTTTGTAATCTTTTTAAGTCTGCGGTATCCACCTACTGAGTCCTGCCTGCTCCAATGTTCTGCAGTTTGCTGCTGGCTACGTCTACAGTGTTCCAGTCATCCTGAGTCCACCCTGTACCGGTCATCCTCAGTCTTCGTCTTCTTCCTTCAAGTTTAGCTACATCCATACTGCATCTACTTCATCAATAGTAGCACAAGGCTAAATGCCCACCTTTCTCTGTTCCACCATCTTCATTTAGACCCTGGAAATGTTTCCATTTATTTAATTGTCATTTTTTATTATATTTTTAAAAGTATTTTAAATTCGATGAATAATTCAGACTGTTGTCGAATTTCGTCCAAATCTAACAGGTCTGATCTGAAATGCGGAGTCACCGAATAGAAAAAAAAAATTGTCCGAAATCGAATTTTAAAGAAAATTTTGTTGTGCACAAGTCTAAAGCACACCAACAAGGCTAAGACCAGTGGTTCTCAATCCCTGCAACTGAAGGCACCGCTATCATGCAATCTGGATGTTTCAGGGCACCCCTTGAAGTTATAATAATTTGCTCAAGGACTCAATGAAAGGAAAAATACATGAAGATATAGTTATTATTAGGTCTCACAGTGGAAATGACAATAAGGAGAAAATCGTGCATAATAATATTCCAATAAATCTACATTAGAAACAAATATAAAAATGTTAGTAATGTTGAAAAACTCTTCATGACAAAAGTGAGGCACCCTGAGCTAGTGCTCATGATACACTAAAGTGCCACAACACCCTGGTGTGATCCACTGGCTTAGACCATACAAATAAGTCACAGACAAACAACAAGAACCCAGCAACCCCACATGGACAAGGGTAACACAAAGCAACACATCATAAGCCATCCCAACACACCTTGGAACAATAGGGGTGAACAAACAACACAACAAGCACACCTGTCACTCACAAAACAAATCAAGCTCACCTATGCAACATCGACAGCCAATGGAGACACATCATGCACCCCACAATGTTCCACACACACCTGACAGGTACATATCAATTACAATCAATCACACCACCAACCACAGACACAGCAGCAAACACTTACCTGGAGTACATCATCCACATAATATGGGATTCTTGCATCATCATGTCACTCACTGCTACAGGTGGTGCCAGCTATGGGTGTAAGTTGTGGCTGCTCATACCAATAGCCAATTCCCACACACCAGTGCAGGAGTGCTGTAACAAGGCACATGTCAGGACCACAAATGTCATAGAGTACACCTTTGGCCTGCTCAAAGCCAGGTTCTGCTGCCTGGATCACTCAGGGGCCGCTCTAAAATATCCACCTGATAAAGCATGTGACATCAGCCTGGCGTGTGCCATACGACACAGTATTGCTGAACATACACGTCTAGTAAATGATGTGAAGCCACAACAGCCCGTGGAGGTCCCTGTTTCCATTGATGAAGATGAGGATACTTGAAGTGTGATGCAGATGTGAACCAGGCTTATTAGGATCCACCTCACCTCTGAGTAGAAAGCATGTGTGAGCATGGTCATGCTTGTGGAATGCGTGCAAACACACATAACACATAACCGTCTGTCCTACTCCACAGGGTGACCCATCAACACAGCACTCCGCATGGTCCAGAGGTATGTCCCGGTGACACATTGATTCCACGTCCATGAAAATCACCTGTTGCTCTTCAATGTCAATCCCAACCAATGAGCATCTGTAATTGCCAGGTTCAGTTGTTTACCTCACCTGCATCATTGTTCTCATACAGATCATGT
The DNA here is from genome assembly GCA_037306005.1 of Rhinophrynus dorsalis. Taxonomy (NCBI): domain Eukaryota; kingdom Metazoa; phylum Chordata; class Amphibia; order Anura; family Rhinophrynidae; genus Rhinophrynus; species Rhinophrynus dorsalis. The sequence continues at coordinate 474,823,529 of CM074718.1, forward strand.
GCTGGATTCCAATGCAGGTGCTAATGGAATCTCTGCTTTTATCCCCATGTAACCCCATAGACCGCAATAGGAATTTTTTTGATGCAATGGAAGGCAACATTTATCTCCTGAATTGGAATCCAGCCCCATATCTTTGATCTGATGAGCTATCTATTAGGTGTATGTTGTTGAAGTTCAAATCACATCATGAAAACCACACCTTCATGTCTTTTGACTTTGCTATGTGGTCTGTGAGTTGAGCTTGGACAAAAGTGTCTATATAAGATGTGTGTGCTCACCCATGCTGTGATACCCTAATACACCATTGAATGTGCATGAGTTGTGTTCACTGCATTGCTTTGCAATGCATGAGAGACATATCTGCCACTCAACCCGTTTGGATTAAAAACAGACATAGACATAAATAGAATGAACAAGTGCACATTTATTTGGGGACCAAAAAAGATTTAGTGATTTTTTTCTTGGGTGGTGCTTTGAGAGGGACTCCCTCACAATCCGGCGTGTGACCCCAGTGGGTCTGGTGGCTGCAGGTGGGGTTGGTAGTGGAGTGGTGGAGTGCTGGCAGGGAATATGTTGCTGGATCCCTCATTTGAGGGCTGGGCCTGGCGCTGATTCTCCCACCGGTTGGACTCCTTCATTTCAACCAACATTTGGCCCATGAAATCCAGCATTCCAGTGGTGAAGGTCCTGAGGTGTGTGGTGAGCAAGACTTGTTGTACCTCTATAGCTCTCCATCATTCTCTCTGAGTTCATCTCCAGCTGCCTGAGGGATCACAGACACCTCCTGTCCTCCCGGAGTTGCCTCCTCTGGATCTTCACACATCTAGAACCTCTGTCTGAGCAGGTGTGACTGGTGTTGAGGATGTTGATGCTAGAGGTGTGGATGCCTCGTGTGTGGGGTGTGGCTCCTCCTCAGGAGGTGGTGGGGATGGTGTTGTTGGAGGCACCTGGAGAGAGAGCACCAGTGTGTAGAGTGTGAGCTCATCCCCGGATGCCACACTACCCTGTGATGTACCACCCCCTGACAGAACGGGTGTTGCGGATAGTGGGGGTGGTGGTGGTGTTGATGGTGGCAGTGGTGTGAATGGTGACGGTTGGGTGAACACATCCTGGGGACACTGTGGCTCGCAGATGAGCTCCACATTATTAAAGTCGAGCAGCCATTCATAAGGTTCCTCCTGCCTGGATTCCTGCCCGTGTGAGTTTGGGGTTTTGATGTTGGCCTATATTGGCCATGGGTTGGCATGGGCACAGTATCTGACATCACATGCCTTCAGATGGGTGGTGGTGGTGGTGCCTGAAGGCCGGTGAACTGTGGCTGCTGGTGCTTAGGGGCCTGTTGGCCATAATATGGCTGCGGCTGCTGGTGCTGAGGGGCCTGGTGGCCATAATATGCTGCGACTGCTGGTGCTGCTGAAGGGCCTGGTGGCCATGAAACGGCTGTGGCTGCTGGTGCTGCTGAGGGGCCTGGTGGCTATAATATGGCTGCGGCTGCTGGTGCTGCTGAGGGGGCCTGATGGCCATAGCCATCCCTGTGCGGTGGTGGTGGCAGCGATCTGGAGGTGGTGGGCTCCTCAGAGGAGGTTTCCCCCAGAGTCCTCCTCTTGTGATGGCATGTATGCTGTGTAGGGAAATTACATGATGTAATAAGAGATGTGAGCTATGACAGGAGTGCTGCAAGACTATGACACTGACATGTGAACCACTGAGTGGCAGGATAGTATCCATTGCATTGCTTTGCAATGCATTGGTTACCATACCGACACGCACTAATTGCTGAGCCCGACATGATCTGATACCGAAAGCTGAACCTTGACTATTCCACTGGGACAAACTACCTACATCAGTGGTTCTCAACTCCTGTCCTCAGGACCACTAACAGGCCAGGACTTAGGGATTTCTCTGCTACAGCACAGGTGTGGTGATCAGAGGCTCATTCACATTGATTAACTCACCTGCGCTCTAACAAGGAAATCCACAAATCCTGGCCTGTTAGTGGGTCCTGAGGACAGGAGTTGAGAACCACTGACCTACATGTACAGCACATATGCCTGAAATGCAGTAACAATACTCCAAGAAACATACCAATTCCCCTCCTTGCTATCCTCTGTAACACTTTGAGTGCCAGGGGACTAGACAATGTATTGTAACACATTGCTTTCATCATCCCTCTGGCACTGAAGGGGCTAGGTGCTGACCTCTTTGTCGCTCTATGTATGACATTGTGGTACACTTAACAGTTATTTATTTGCCTCCAACATGATGGTGTACATTGATTTGGTGCTGTGTGTCTGGCTGATGTTGACATTATTAAGGGGGTTAAACATTTACTTGACCATTCACATTTGTGCTGGGTTTGTCATTTATTCTGTCCTTGTTTGAACCTCCTCCAAACTGTGCTGCTGAACTGGAATGCTGGCCATGTATTCAGGTGTCACTGTGTTGGGCCATGGTAGGTGTAAGGATTTGTGTGATGTGTATGTAGGTCTTGATGCACTTACCAGTGGTCTGGAGGCAACCTTCCTCTCCGGTCTCACTCCATCCTGGGATCTCTTGCACTGCTGTCACTGACATGCTCCTGCGCAGCACCTCCTCCCACTCTGCGTAGTGCATATGCAGGGGCTCCAGTGCCTAGGGCATGCAAGGCCTCCATACCCACCTTCTTTTTGACCATCCTTTTGAAGTCCATCCAGAGTTTTTTAATAGAGTCCAGGGAGTGGCTGCAGCTGGACACTGCATTGACAGCAGCCAAAACGTCCCTCCAGGCAGCCTTCTTCTTGGCCTCCATGACAGTGACCTTCGCCCTGGGGAACAGGATCCACTCTCTTGCCATAATGGCCTCTACCAGGACCCAGTTCTTGTCAGCTGAGAACTTGGGGTCTCTCAGCCTCTCCTCCTCCTCCTCACCACCAAGTGTCAGTTGAGAGCCAAGGCTGTGGCTCTCAGGCCCTGCCTGTGATGGTCCTGGCTGTGCATGGTGCTCCCCATGGATAGCCCTCATCCCACTGTCAGCTCTGGCCCTGCACTCTGTGTGCCTCCTCTGGTGTGGCTCCCTCTCTGCCCCAGGGATCTCCCTCTCCCTCCCCTGCCATGACCAGGGATGCCCACCTGTGCCTCTTCCTCCTTTCCTTCTACTCTCCCCATCACTCTCTCCTGTCCTTCTCTCCTCTCCATCTCTCTCTCACCCACTCACACCCAGGCACTCACTCAGGCCCACATACACACACTCACTCACTCTCTGTCACTCACTTGCACTAACAGACTCACAATTTAAAACATATATATAAAAGGTGTATGTGTTGTATTACAAAAAAAATAAGATAAGTGTGTGTATGAGTGTTTGTTTGGATGCATGTTATGGGTATGTGCAAAAGTGTATAATGTGTCGCAATGTGTATACTCTACAAAATCTCCTTCTACCTGGTGTGCTCTGCTCCTCTCTACCTGACTCTCTTTTACTGGCCTCCACTCCTGGTTCCTGTGATCTAGCTCATGGAATGCGAAACACAGACAAAGGTGTGTCAGTTATTTTGGGTCTATATATAGGTGTTTCAAAGGTAACGTTAGACTTTCAGTTATTCATTTAATATGGATGTATCACACATTAGTCATCGTGTGTTTTAACACGGCGATGAGGTCAGAATTTTATGCAGGTTTTAAGGTGAACGTGTATTTTGTTGGCCATCACTCTTTAGCTCTTGTTAACCGGTCTTGGTTAAGTCACAACTGCCTTTTTTTTCTTAATGCTGGTTTTAAGGTCAACATTTTTAATGTCTTACCAGTGGAGAAGAGTGTATGCCAGTATGCACTAAGCGATCATACACTCCAGTACGCACTAAGCGATCATACACTCCAGTACATAGTCCCTAGGGTAGCCATTGGCATGGAAGACTAATGCCAATGGAGCTGTGAGATGGCTTCCTACATTCTACCCATTGAAAAGCAACTGAGATATCTATAGCATGTAAGACAGTTAGTAAGTGTGTTGTACAATATTTCCCTGGTTATGCTTTTCCCTGGTTTACATTAGTAAATAACTTTTAACAATGATTGTGTATTTTGTTATTTTGAATTAACTTACTAGTTAGACACATACTGAGGCTGATGTATTAAGTAGAATTGAAACAGTTCTGGAGTCAGGAGTCAGGACTACTGGAGCTGGCTCGTCTCAGAGCTCACCAGGAGGTCCCAAAGAAATCTGCAGCCTGTGTGACACTAACAGTGACAGTCTGGAGACCCGCCATAGTCCACAGAGAACAGGTAAGCTGTAGTGGATGGCTTGGGGGTGTACTGGATGGCTTGAGGCTGGGGGGAGGGCTGAGCGGGCTATTGGATGGTCTGGGAGGTACTGAATGGCCTGGAGGGGGTTGTTACTGGATGGCCTGGGTGGGTAATGGATGTCCTTAGGGGGTAACAGATGGCCTAGGGGGTACTTGATGGCCTGGAGTGGTAATGGATGGCCTAGGGGGTAATGGATGGTTTGGGGGGTAATGGATGGCCTTGGAGGTAATGGATGGCCTAGGGGGTTCTGGATGGCTTTGGGAGTAATGGATGGCCTGAGGGGGTAACGGATGGCCTGGGGGAGTACTGGATGGCTTGGGAGTTAATGGATGGCCTGGTGGGTACTGGATTGCCTAGGTTGTACTGGATGGCCTGAGGGTGGTACTGGATGGCCTGAGGGGTAATGGATGGCTTGGGGATACTGGATGTCCTGGGGGGAGTACTGGATGTCCTGGGGGGGGTAATGAATGGCCTGGGGGGTATGGCCTGGAGAAGTGTATGGATGGCTTGGGGGTAGTGAATGGCCTGGGGGGGTACTGGACCTGATCATGGGAAGGAGCCAATGATGGTATTGGGCAGGGGGCCCAGACCTCTTTTTGGACCAGAGGCCCTGGATGCTGTCAGTCCGCCCCTGACAAGCAGTGTGGTTTAGTTGCATGTTTCTGGCCACAACCAAGATATGCTTGACTGTCACATCAAGGTACCCTATCTGTCTCAAACCAAAGTGAACATGTATTTAGCATAATGCAATTAAAAAGCAGTGATAGCATCTTACCTCTACTCTAAGGGAGGTATTGGGTGCCTTGATGTGGCAGGCAAGCTTAGGAGTAGTGGAGGCATCAAAGGAAACTAGCTAACACTCAATGTTTGACATAGTGTCACACATTGACAGTAAGCTAGTTATATCAGAGACCCTTCCCAACATTAACCCTAAAAGTACCCCTTGGACCTCCACTACACCTAACATTACTAATAACATAAAATAAAATCCTAGACCTAACACTAATATATAGCCCATTCCCACTCCCCACACCTGTAACAATAACACACTTACCTTGTCAATCCATTGGTGTCTTCTTCACCTTAATCCTTATGTGTCTTGTTCTGAAATATAAAAAATACATTTAAAAAACTGTTATCACCTCTACCACCACCACTGCCGCCTATGCTGCGACTATATAAAAATATTGTTTGCTGGTCCGGCTTGGACCATTGCCTTAGCTAGTGTGAGGGAAATATGGACATAGATAGGGTTTTTAAGGCCAATCTCTGTTCAGATTGGTTCCCACACTCCTATTGGATGGGATATGAGGTTAACACAGATCACAGAATATGCCCTGCAGTAACCTAAACTCCCAGCCAATCAGCTTGTAGCTGGAAGGGGTCATGGATGCACGTTTTGTGATCCCTACAGCCAGCCAATCATTGAATAACGTTTGGGACCTATGATTGGTAGTTGGTGAATCACCAGCAGAAGAAGTCCCTAAACATATGTTAATAGCCACTGCATGTAATAGATGGGACATGGTTGTACTAGCCCATTACTTTCAAAAAGGCCTAATGTTGTGCCCATCGGCCGTTTCTACTGGCGGTATTTTGTCACAGCACAAGTAGTAAAATACCAGACTGTAACTTAAAACTACTACCATTAGTTTAATTTCACTAATGACCCTAAAAGAATTGAGTGGCCAGAATAGTGACTTGTTTAAACTGTACTAACCTCCTGTTGTACACTAGGGTATTTACACATTACCCTTTTCTTTACTTCTTTGCTCTATGTAAGCCACACACACACACACACATACTTTTTTTGCAACTTTATTTTTATTAGTTTTTAATATAGTAGAATATATAAGAAGAAATACATACAAAATATAATATAATTATAAATAACATAAACTTATATATAAATAATTAGTTAAAACAGATGAAATGTTATATAAATATCTGACAAAGAGAGAAATTTAACAAAAATAATTTTACACAGAGTTTACACATACACACACACACGCACACACACAGAAAAGACAGTGACTGTTGGACCAATACCTCTCATTTGTTATTCCTTTAGCACATATAAAAGAAAACAAGTTGTTCAGTTGTTGTTGTGTATGTTCAGCTTTGTACTGAAAATAACTCAGCACTTCAACACAATGGGCCGTGTGTTCAAAAAAGTAACAAAATAGCTTTTGTCGTTTGTAACAATTTTTCAAAGTACGGTGTCGTTGGGCTCATTAATATTTTCAGAGAGTGTCGGTTGTGATTGGAAATATGTCGTTTGTCCTGACTGAAACTGTTGTATGTAATGACAAAAAAATGTCTTAACTAAGGAGAAAAAATGTCTTAAAAAATGTCTTAACTAACAATAAAAATGTTTTAACTAAATACAAAAATTCTCACATTCAGAACTTCACATTCCCTCCACTTTTTTCTTAATGTACATATTTTCTCATTTGAAAGACATTTTTTTGTCGTTAGTTATGACAAATTTTCTTTTCCTCTATACAACACTGGAGAATAGTTTAGCCACGCCCTTGCCCTGTCCCTTTGCCCGTCAATTCTGGATTTGTGTCGTACACAACTCATTTTTTTGTCGTATACTCTATGGAAAATATGTTGTTCATGCATTCAATTACTTATTTTTATCATTCATATGACAATTTTTTGTCGTTATCCCTTTGAACATAAGGCCCAATATGTACAATGAGGCTTATGTAATAAGAACCAGAACTATTCTGGGGCATAGCAGTTGCACCATAGGGTACAAATAAAAATTCCCTAAATTCCCAATGACATAAATGGGGCTTTTATTCCCATGAAAGCAAGCCAGGTCCCCAACGCATTGCTTTGCATTGTGTTGGGGATCTCTCTAGCATTAAAGGAGTTAAAATCTCTATTTAAATAAATGGGAATTTTAATTATCACCTATGGTGCAACTGGTGGTGCCCCATAATCAGCCCTTACTTTGTATATCAGACGCACTGTCATTCACACTGCTTACTGAATTGTTAGTACAGTAATCTTTTCAACCCATTATGTGCTGCAATTATTACAAGTACTTTATGTTTTAGACACATCTTCCACTTTATCTTTCAGCAGTTTAGAATAGAAATCTACAGGAAGGAGTGAAGCACTTAATCCGGGTTGGAACGAGGCAACACAAGCAGGTCAGAACTGGCAGTCATTTTTGGACAGGAAATCAATTTCTGTTCCAATTTTTTCATAAGTCACCTTGAATCCTTGAAATAAATAAGGCAAAACTATATTGTCATTTAATTGTCAAAAGAACCAAATAATGATTATTTCGGGCAACATGCAAGTGAAACTAAAAATAAACTATTTACTGTAACTATGCAATATTTGTTTGGTTTTTATTTTTTCCATAGAAATATGTACATCACTATGGATCTAATTTCTCAAGAAGCCCTCTGAGTGTTTTATTCATATAAAGAAGAAATTGAGTAAAATTGTGACTAATCAAATGCACCACCAGGAAAAAAAAATTAAACTGATTAACTGTATAAGGACCATTGTGGAGCAATGTGTTGCACATCCCTCTGGTCCTTAACCCCTTTGGCACTCAAAGGGTTAAGTGTTTAAACAGATAGTAATGTTTCATAATAAAAGCAGCTCTAATTAATCATCATAGTATTTGGACTTTGGAGAGTGTTATTTCAGTTCTGTCAGAGTTGTAGTTCAAGAGTAATTCAATGACAAAGTATCCCCCTCCTACCCCTTTTACTGATGTAACACTGCTCAGCCAGAGCAGAAGGGAGGTGCCCAGGTAGACTTCAGAGAGGGACAATCTTCAATTAAGATAAGGGAAAAACCTGAAAAGCTTGTCAAGGGGGGCAGGGCCTTCATTGTTCTTATAGGAAGAAGATTGTCCCCTTCTGTTATCTGTCTGGTCTTACAACCAGATTCCACATCTGAGAAGAGTTGGCTTACACTAGGAAAAAGGGGCGGGAGGGGAAACTTTGCTTGTGAATATCTCTTAAACTGTAAAGGTTTGAGAGATAAGACGTATCATTCTTCATATTTTTTAATGCCTACAAAATAAAATAAAGTTAAAACGAAGTATTACTATCCCTTTAATGTCTTTTATCCCTCTGAATTCTAGAGAGACCTCACTAGTATTTAAGGAGTTAAAAGATTTATTTAAATTAATAGGAATTTTTAAATGTATCCCCAGTTCTACAGTTGGTTTACTCTAGAATTATTCCAGGGGGTAGATGTACTAAGGTTCTATATGGAGGTAAAATCTTTTTTGCTAAGTTGGAAAATAAATACACCTGTCCATGACTGGTCTCACATTGCATATTAGCCTTCCTCTCACCTGACTAACTCCACTACAGTCTGTAATTAAATCTGCTGCAAGACTAAACTACCTCACTCATCGCTTCTCTAACACCACTCCCCTCTGCCAATCCCTACACTGCTTCTTATTAGCACACATAATTAAATTCAAAATTTACAGAGCCCTTAATTACCCCACACCTCCCTATATCTCATCTCTCATTTCTAAATACACTCCCACTCGCCATCTTCTCTCTGCACATAACATTCTCCTCTCCACAGCTCTTATTACATCCTCCCACTCCTACCTACAGGACTTCTCCAGTGCTGCACCACTCTCTGAAATTCCCTCCCCACCCATCAGACTGTCCCCCAACCTTCAGATCTTCAGACGCTCCCTGAAAACTTGCCTCTTCAGGGAAGCCCATCAACTACCTCCATAACCATTATCACCAAGAACCACCCTTTCCTTGGACCACTGGACTCAACAGCATTTCTCTTTCCCACCCACTGACCAGCAGTTCATGTGGCAGGAGGCACTTACACCCAATAGCACTTACTCTTTCTGTGTCCATCTTACCTTTATCTAGACTGTAAGCTCTCACGAGCAGGGCCCTCTGATCTTTTTGTTCTCCACATTGATTTGTACTATTTAATATATCTGTATGTCTATTCCCTATTGTACAGTGCTGCAGGATAAGCTGGCTTTATATAAATAAAGAATAATAATAATGTACTAAAAATTATGAATTCAAGGGAGGAATCGAAACATAGGTCATTTGTACATGATGTTGGAGTAAATCTCACCTACATGTTTTAAGTATAATCATAATTACAACAGTGAGGTTAACAACCAGGCTAATGTCAGACTAATCAATAGCGGTATGTTTCTTACTTCTCAATAGCAGTTTAATGTTGAATGTCACCATTTCTGTGTTTTACATTAGACAGCTATGGTGAAGTCTGAAATACACTTCCACGTGGAGAAGTTTGAATTGCACCTCTATGGAGATCTGTAAAATATGAAAATATTTTAAAATAAGGAGAACTTGGCAAGCTTTGAAATATACCTCTATAGAGAACTTTGAAATATGAGGATTCCATTAATATTCTAAAATAATGTGAAGTGGTGTGCCTGAAAAAATGTAATGTGAAGTTTGCATAGAAAGCTATGACAGAATTGAGATTTTAGGCCCAAAAACAAAAAGGCCCATAGCACCAAACATTACACAAATCCGTTAAGATAAACCATACAAAATGTATAGTAAAATGAACCAGTACTTAACGTTTACATGCTCGTATATTCAGATACCCTCAGATAACTGGAGGAAAAGTGGCAACATCAACGCGTTTCGCGTATCACCGCTTAATCATGATGACAGGGTCTGAAAGATTAGCACACACATTTGAAATTTACTCCAACCAATCAATTCAAAATGTTAATTATTCACGTAGTACGGTGTCATGTGATAACCAAAGCACTCATTACTAGCGCATAATACAAACAGCTATTTTAACTCCCTCTGTGCCAATGCCCGCATAGGAGCCAAAACATCCTTCTCTTAAGAAAACTTAATACAGAAACAATCTGCTATATAGCGAATGTATAAACAGCCAGGAGGAGCAAATAGACCGCAGATGTAAATCCATCACTCTGCAAATTGAATTGAGATTTTGCCAGCCTCAGAGAGGTGAAATTGTTTCTGTGAGTACTGGCACCATCTCCAGCTATCAGACCTTAGTGTGTATGGAATATAGTCACTTTAACATAAACACACACCCACAAGAATAGGAAAATGGTACATTAAGTAAAATTTAAATAATCAAATAAGCCATTGGTGAGGCATAATCAAAAAGATAACATTTTAGATGCTGATTAGTGCGTACAACAAGGTAGATTCAGGTAAAATGTGTCTCTATATCAACATAGAGCACCTTTATCAAATCTTAGTGCATTTTCCCCAGTTACATTTAACACATCAACCACAAAACTAATAGGAAAAGTTAGTTAATTTAAGTACTTAGTTATGTGCCCTTCATATCTCTGTCAGATATATTGATATACTTTTATGCACTGATACTCTTCTACATAGGACCTCAGAGCTATTGTTGGTGGTGGTGTGGTGTAGGGGGTTCTGCCATGAGATTTCTCTTTGGAAGAGTGGATGCCTATTTTCAAAAGGGGGGGGGGGACTATATGTAGAATTCAAACAAACCAATAGCCATTTATTCTTAAAATTACAGATTACCTGTAACTCATTGAATGTTAGAGATGTATTCAAAGCATTAAAAGTGTCTCTAGCATCCAACGGTTAAGCCACCATGTTACTGTATTACAAGTTTTGCGGGTAAATTATTAAGGTACAATTGTAAAAGCCCGTGTACACAGGCCAAGTAATGTTAACCTTTTGAGTGCCAGAGGGGTACGCAATGCATTGCTTTGCAATGCGCTGTGTACCCCTCTAGCACTCAATGGGTTAAGAGGTCGCTACCTCATTGCTCCACCAGATGCAGTCTTGTGTCGTCTCACTCACGCGATGCAATCATGTGCAGCAGAGACTGCTCTAACGGGCACAGTCTCTACTGCACAAGACGGCTTCTGACAAACATCCTAGCAAATTATTATATAGGATGGTTTGATTCAACCAGATCAGACTTGGATTTTGCACCTCAGTTGCGAGTAGTGCATATGTGTTTGTGTGTGTGTGAGGGTTTGTAAAAAAATGAATATGACAAATAAAAGAAAATTATCAAAAAGCACAGATAAAGGAAGCAGGGGTACTACTGAAGTGATACAGCCAACTGGCAGAAGGAAGTGACAACAAGCTACAAATGTTATTTTAATTAGGTGCCAAGACATGGCATGCTAACATGCTAGCCAGTGCACTGGGGTTTTTCTGCAGTGGTGGGTGCATTATCAAAGGAAATCAATACAGTGCAATTATGGACCATGGCACAATGCTGATGAGTGAATAATATGTGAAATGAAGGAAATGTATACACCCCTTTTTAAAGAATACTGTGGGTTTTTTTAGTACTTCTAGTATTTTCACATGTTAATATATTGTGTTTTTGTTTTCTGTTTTGTATACCACCTCTGGAAGGCACAGAATTAGAAACATACAGCTCTCAGTGTACTCGTCCCCTTTGAGTTCCTCTTCCCCTGATCTCTGATCTGTGAGCTCCACAGAGGCAGCTGGTGTTTCCTGTTGCCTGCTGTGATGTCGCAGCCACCTGCAAGGCTAGAAGATATAATGCTGCTTAACCCCTTAATGACCCATGACGTACCGGGACCGTCGTGGGTAGATTTGCTCCAAGGACCCATGACGGTCCTGGTACGTCATGGGTTAAACTCTCCCATTGCGGCCACATGGAGTGATGGGAGAGTGCGGGCTGGTTGTTGCTATGTGTCCCAGTACCAGGGCACTTAGTAACAGCCAGTAGAAACATTGTCGCAACATGTGATTCGCTTGATGAGCGAATCACGTTACAAACACTGAATGACAGGGACAGTATTTGTAAATACTGTCCCTGTCACATCTCTCTGCCTCCCTCCATCTTGCACATGCTGAGATGAAGAGAGACAGACAGACATCGTGTCACAGCGTTCCAGAGCCTGCTCTAGCATTCCTGTGGAAAAAAAAGTTAAAAAAAATAAATAAATAAACCCTTTGATCACTGTTCTGCAGTGATCAATATAGTTCCCCCCATCTGATCACTCTAGTAGTGATCAGTTTGCTGCAGATCAGCGTTTGCTGATCTGTGGTACATCCCCCATCCCCCTTGTTTTTTTTTTTTAATTTTTACTTTTTTAAAAACATTTTTTATATTTTTTTTAATAAAATGTGATTATGTTCTATAGTTCAGGTAGGTAGTTGGGTAGGTTTAGTGTAGACACGTGTTAGGGAAAGGTGTAAGGTTAGATTTAGGTTTAGGAGCAGAGTAGGGGAAAAAAAAACCAAAATAAAATAAGTATAGTTTAGATAGGTAGTTCACTTGGGTTAGGTAGGTTCAGGGTATACGTAGGTCAGGGTAAGGTTTAGGGTTAGATTTAGGTTAAAGGGCAGCGTAAGAAAAAAAAGATTTTTAGAGTAAGTGTACAAAATGCAGCGGAGGTAGAAGAGGCATATGCCTTTTTGGCCTCTGACTCAGAAGCCACAGACACTGTGTCAGACTTTGATATAATGCAATTTTCAGAGAGTGAAAGCAGCTCTAGTGTTGACTCTGGACCTTCTGTAAAGAAAAGATGCACTGCCCCAAGAGCTACCCTGGCAACTGCCCCAGCATCTGCCAAAAGACCTGTCCAAAGACCTGCCCAAAGAAATGCCCCAACACCTGCCACTCCTGATCCTAATGAATGGGTATCACCAACCAATTTATGCCCACAAAACCCAGAATTCACAGGCAACCCAGGGATTCAAATTGATGTGGAAGGATTTACCAATGATAATTTTTTTGATTTGTTTTTGGGGGAAGACATTTTGGGGGAAATTGTGTCCCAAACCAATATGTATGCAGCCCAGTATATTGCTGCCAACCCTACAGCTTTCGTTGTTAAGCAAGAAGTATGGAAACCCACAGACATTACAGAATTTAAGCAATTCTGGGCCTTAATAATGGCAATGGGGATAATAAAAAAGCCAAATATTAGATCCTACTGGAGCAAAAACCCCATATGTGATACCCCTATAATCCCCAAGACAACGACCAGGTCCAGATTTGAAGTAATTTTGCACTTTATGCCTCCCAAAAGAACACTCCCAGCAGGGCACAAAATTTCCACTCGCCACTAGTCAATGGCGAGTGAAAATTTAGCCCTGGCGAGTAGAAATTCAGCCCTGGTGGGTATGCAATGGCTTACAGTGGTGAGTAACTTTTCAGGTCTGGTTAGTAGCAAAGGACTTCTACTTTTAAGCCCTGACACCCAGTATGATAGACTGTACAAAATTCATCTCCTAATAAATAATTTACAGAAAAAGTTTGCCCAAGTATAAATGCCCCAAAAACAAATTAGTATAGATGAATCCCTAATGAAATATAAAGGCAGGTTAGGGTTCAAGCAGTACATCCCTTCCAAGTGTTCCAAGTTTGGTGTTAAATTTTATAAATTGTGCGAAAGTGCCACAGGCTATACCCAGGCTTTTAGAATTTATGAGGGCAAGGACAGCCAATTTGATCCTCCTGGTTGCCCAGAATTTATGGGAACAAATGGGAAAATCATTTAAGATCTAATTTACCCCTTATTAAATAAAGGTTATCAGTTATTCGTTGATAACTCTTACACCAGCTCCCTTTTATTTAAGTCTCTTTTTAGTTTTGACACCGTGGCCTGTGGCACTGTTAGATGCAATTGCAGAGAGTTGCCCAAAAAACTCATAGATATCAAACTACAAACTGGGACGTCCTTTTCTTTGTGCCAACAGGAGCTGCTGGCAGTTAAGTTCAAGGACAGAAAAGATGTCTACATGCTGATCACCATTCATGAGGACAGAACTGTGGCAGTCACTGTTCATGGCAGGAGAGGGGTACTGAGAAATCCAGTCTGTATCAGGGACTGTAATAAAAAAATGGGGGTAGTTGATCTGTGTGATCAACTAATGCAGCATACATCGCAATGAGAAAGTGTAGGGCATGGTACAAAAAAGTTGCCATCTATATGATGCAGACTGCAGTACATAATTCATTTTTAATTTTCAAACTGGCAAACTCCAATCCAAAATGTAGCTTTTTACAATATCAGCTACAACTAATTTCCCTATTTTTGTTTCACGGTGCACCAGAAATCATTCCATCAAGACCTGGTGAAGCACACTTTATTAATAAAATCCCCCCAACTCCCCAAAAGAACAAACCACAGAAGCTCTGCAGGGTTTGCTACAGCAAGAAAATACGGACAGACACCACCACTCACTGTCCTGATTGCCCTTCCAAACCTGGCCTCTGCATTGGTGACTGCTTCAAGGAATACCATTCAGGCACAATGCAGTAGTGCTGTAAAGCTTTTTTATTATTTTAGCTACTTTTCCTCCCTGAAATATCCTGTTTTTTATTTTTCAAAACACATCCCTCCTTAGATCTAACACTATCAAAAAATAATGGGAAGCAAAGCAACCTAAGTTTTTTCCATCTTTGATAATGGAAACACACATGTTCTCTACTGGGCCCAGCAGCTCACCCAAACACTGACAAACCTATGCATATGGGGCATTGCCATACTCAGATGATGTAACTCACCACTAATGTAAAGCACTTAAAAAACCTGCAAATATCATCTGATTGAAATCTAAAATATGTGTGAAAAAAATGGTGTTTCTCTGCTTTACTGCAGATATTGGGAGGGATTGGTGATAGGATGGCAGTAAAAAAATTGATAAAATGCAAATAGAATGAAAGCCAGGGTTGTCTACCCTTCTACAGTATGTACTTTTGGGGGTAAATTTAATTGCAGCATTGCCAAACAGTTTGAAATGAGACAAGGCATCAGCTGTAAAAATGGCATGTCTGTAAAAGGAAACTAACATGTTCCAACTAGGCCCAGTAGCTCCATCAGACCCTGACAAACCTATGCATATGGGCCATTGCTGTATTCAGAAGAAGGAGCTGAACACTAATCAATGCAGTTTATAAAACCTTCATCTGTTCTGTGCTTGAAATTCACATCAACATTGAAGTGTGAAAAATGCTGAATTTTCTTTACGTACGTCAAGTTTTCACAAGATTAGTGGTAAAATGGCTGTGTACAAAATTTGAAAATACACCTAAAATAAAACCCTGGGGTGTCTACTTTCCAAAAATATACATTTTTGGGGGAAAATTTTAAAGTGGAGCACTGTTACACAGGCCAAATGAGAAATGGCACCAGTGATGCAAGCTGGGAAAATTCAAAGTGTGAACCTGGAAACGCCCATGTTCCAATTTGGGCCCTGTTGTACCCATAAACCTTGAGAAACCTATGCATATGGGGTATTTCCATACTCAGAAGAAGGAACTGAACACTAAACAATGCATTTTTAAAAATCTTCACCTATCATGTGCTTGAAATTCACATCAACATTGTCAAAGTGTGAAAAAACTCTGTTTTTTTTACTTATGTGAAGATTTACGAGAGATTGGTGGTAAAATGGCTGCGTAAAAAATTTGTAAGCATACATAAAATGAAAGCCTGGGGTGTTTACTTTCCAAAAATATGCACTTTTTGGAGGAAATTTTAGAGTGGAGCACTGTTACACAGCCGCAAATGAGACATGGCACCAGTGATGCAAGCTGTGAAAATTCAAAGTGTGAAACTGGAAACTAGCATGTTCCAATTTGGGCCATGTAGCTCCCTCAAACCTTCAGAAACCTATGCATATGGGGTATTGTCGTACTCATAAGAAGAAGATGAACACTAAACAATGCATTTTTAAAAATATTCACCTATCATGTGCTTGAAATTCCCATCAACATTGAAGTCAAAGTGTGAAAAATGCTGTTTTTTTTTAATTACTTCAAGATTTACGAGGGAGTGGTGGTAAAATGACTGCGTAAAAAATGTGAAACCATACATAAAATGAAAGCCTGGGGTGTCTACTTTCCAAAAATATACACTTTTGGGTGGGAAATTTTAAGGTGGAGTGCTGATACACAGCCCCAAATGAGATATGGCACCAGTGAATCAAACTGTGAAAATTCAAAGTGTGAAACTGGAAACGCGCATGTTCCAATTTGGGCCCTGTAGCTCCACCAAACCTTGAGAAACCTATGCATATGGGGTATTGCCATACTCAGAAGAAGGAGCTGAACACTAAACAATGCATTTTTAAAAACCTTCACCTATCATGTGCTGTTTAGGCTCCTTCTACATGCTACCAAAAATACACAAAGAAGGAAACCCAGGAAGACCCATAATTTCAGGGATTGGTACACTCACAGAGAATATATCTGGCTGGGTAGAAAATACCCTGAAACCTCTGGTAAAACAAACACCCATCTTCCTTCAGGACACCACTGATCTTTTAAACAAATTAGCTGACTTGGGGCCAATTCCAGAGAGCACCATCCTGGCCACTATGGATGTAGAATCCCTTTACACCAACATTCCACACACGGATGGCATAGCAGCATGCCAGGGATATCTGGAACAAAATAACACACCCATGGAACTGGTAACAAAACTCATACAGTTTATTCTCACCCACAATTACTTCAAGTTTGGACAGGACCTCTACCTTCAGAAAATGGGGACTGCAATTGGTACCCGAATGGCACCACAATATGCCAACCTGTTTATGGAAAAATTGGAAGAGGACTTCCTGTCCACCTGCCAGATAAAACCCCTGGTTTATCTCCGCTACATAGATGATATTCTTATCATCTGGACCGCCAGTGAAGAGGAACTTCTCAAATTCCATGAGAATTACAATACATTCCACCTCAATATCAACCTAACACTCAGTCACTCATGCACAAGCATTAACTTCCTTGACACAATTATCAGTATTCAGAACAACTCCATCCACACATCCCTATACCGCAAACCAACAGACAGACCAACATACCTGAAAAGCAATAGCTTCCATCCAAAACACACAAAGAACTCCATCATATACAGCCAGGCCATCAGATACCGCCGCATCTGTTCTGACATGATGGACCGTGACAAGCACCTCCAGAAACTCAGAGGAGACTTTATAAAACACGGTTACAGCTCATCTATTATTGACAGTCAGATACAGAAGGCTACCCAAATACCAAGAAAAAATCTGTTGCACTACAAAGAACAACATAAGGGAAACCGGGTGCCACTGGTGGTCACTTACCACCCCCAGGTTGAAGTACTATGCAAAATATCAAGAGAACTTCAAAAGAAATTACATACGGATGAAAGACTTAAGAACATATTCCCACAGCCTCCCTTACTCTCCTTCAGACAGCCTCCCAATTTGAAACAACTGGTGGTGAGGAGTGTCCTGAATAAAAATACAAAAAATGGCACATCTCCCTGCCTACAAAAGAGATGTGTAACTTGTGCACACATTTACACCACGGACAACATACCAATTCCAAACACCCAGTTACACCATAAGATCAATGGTACCTTCACCTGTAAATCATCCAATGTAATATACCCTATCATGTGTGCAAAATGCCCAACAGCTCTGTATGTGGGAGAAACTGGACAAGCACTACATAGGAGATTTAATTCCCACAGATCCAGTGTTAATAACAAAAAGACAGAGACACCAGTGGGAGAATATTTTTGCCAAAATGGGCACAGTGTCAAGGATATTAAGTTAACTGTATTGATGGGACTGTTCCTCACTGAGAGGGACAGAAAGGTATGGGAGGTAAAATTAATGTTAAAATGTAATGCAATTTGTAGTGGTTTGAATAGGGATAAGGAATTCCTATCAAAATACAATTTAGTTGATTGACCTTTCCAACAGACCCAAGAGCATCGTAAATACCTCTAAAGCCTCAGAGGAAGAGTGCAATTTACCATTGACTGATCAAAGATATCTGGATCTGGACTGCATTCTGTTATCTGATTTCCATGCTAAACAATGTGATGTGTACTTGTATTTAAGAGAGATGTTTTCATATTTATCTGTATAACATGCCTGAGGAAGAGACCTAAGGTCTTGAAAGCTTGCATTTAAATCTGCTTAGTTAGCCAATAAAAGGTATCAAAAACTATATTTGCCTCCTTAAATTCACATCAACATTGAAGTCAAAGTGTGAAAAACTCTGTTTTTTTAAGTTACGCCAATATTTATGAGGGATTGGTGGTAAAATGGCTGCATAAAAAATTTGAAAACATACATAAAATGAAAGCCTGGGGTGTCTACTTTCCAAAAATATACACTTGTGGGGGAAAATCTTATAGTGGAGCACTGTTACACAGCCCCAAATGAGACATCCCAGGCATGGGCCCTTGCTTCCATGTGCCTAGAGGGATTCAGCTGCACCATACCGACGAGGCCCACGTAGGCCGTAACGTATATGTCTGTGGTTATGCTGTTTCTCTCATGCAGAAAGGATTTGCCTGACATTTCATAGCTGGACTGTCTGTGGGCGGGACCAGTCTGATATGGATATGGAGATTTCCTCTCTACAATGGCACATGGGAGTGAAAAACGTGAGTTGTAGCACCATTGAGAGGCTACCATGCCTAGAACAAGACACTTTATCTTGTTCGTGCTTGATGGGTGCTCCTCACAATTCTTTGTCTCCCTAAGTATAAGGGCATCCCAGGCATGGTCCCTTGCTTCCATGTGCCTAGAGAGATTCAGCTGCACCATACCGACGAGGCCCATATAGGCTGAAACGTATGTCTGTGGTTATGCCGTTTCTCTCGTGCAGAGAGGATTTGCCTGACATTTTGTAGCTGGACTGTCTGTGGGCGGGACCATTCTGATATGGATATAGAGATTTCCTCTCTACAATGGCACATGGGAGTGAAAAACGTGAGTTGTAGCACCATTGAGAGGCTACCATGCCTAGAACAAGACACTTTATCTTGTTCGTGCTTGATGGGTGCTCCTCACAATTCTTTGTCTCCCAGATGAGATATGGCACCAGTGACGCAAGCTGTGAAAATTCGAAGTGTGAAACTGGAAATGCCCGTGTTCCAATTTGGGCCCCTTAGCGCTCCCAAACCTTGAGAAACCTATGCATATGGGGAATTGCCTTACTCAGAAGTAGGAGCTGAACACTAAACAATGGATATTTTTACATTTTCAACTATCCCGTGCTTGATATCAACAGTAATAGTGAAATGTAAGTGTGAAAGTGCAAAAAAATCAAAATATTACCACAATTTTGAAAAATATTTCTGGATAATTGCTGAATAAAAAACTCCAAAATTCTCCTGATTATTTACCTTATGTTGTCTAGTTTTCAGAAACATATACCTTTGTCAGACATTTTTGGTTCTGGCACCGTCAACTAAGCTATGATGCTCACATGCCAATTCTTGAAAAATTACAAGTTGGAAATAATGGCATCCATCTTGTAATATTTACCTTGTAAATGTGAGAAAGGTATTGAAATACTAGGCATATGGGGTACTCGTATATTCAGGAGAAGCAAATGAATATATTTGGGGTATTTTTTTTAATGAACTAATAGTATGCAAATCCTGACACGAAAATGTAAGCAACATTTTTTTTTGCTCTTTTTTTCTATTTTAATCAAATTAAATGATGAGGTATTCATATAATTGTGGTATCAAAAGAAAGCCCTACTTGTGCTTAAAAAAGAGTATATAATTTGTGTGGGTGTACAAAAGGAATTAAAGAGAAAATATGCATGAACAAGGACATAGTCAAAAAAGTCAAAATTGCTCCGGTCCTTAAAGGGATAGTAATGTTTCATAATAAAAGCAGCTCCAATCATCATAGTATTTGGACTTTGGAGAGTGTTATTTCAATTCTGTCAGAGTTGTAATTCAAGAGTAATTCAATGACAAAGTATCCCCCTCCCGTCCCTTTTACTGATGTAACACTGCTCAGCCAAAGCAGAAGGGAGGTGCTCAGGTAGACTGCTGAGAGGGACAATCTTCAATTAAGATGAGGGAAAAACCTGAAAAACTTGTCAAGGGGGGCAGGGCTTTCATTGTTCTCATAGGAAGAAGATTTCCCACTGCTGTTATCTGTCTGGTCTATGGACTGCATTTCACATCTGAGAAGAGATGGCTTACACTAGGTAAAAGGCGTGGGAGGGCAAACTTTGCTTGTGAATATCTCTCAAACCATAAAGGTTTGAGACATAAGACTTATATCGTTCTTCATGTTTTTTTAATGCCTACAAAATAAAATAAAGATAAAACGAAGTATTACTATCCCTTTAAGTCAAATCAAACTCAGATTTTCCCGGTCCTTAAGGGGTTAAAGATTTTGCTTTTGCAGGAAGTGGAGCATGAAGATTGGAGTAGAGCTGTGCTATTAGGCCTGTAGGTTTATAATGCCCAGGGATGGGCTACGTTGTGATTAACTGGTAAAAGAGAACTGCAGACATGTATCTTTTACATGTTACATGTCATTTAACATAGGTATAGGATGCTAGGAAGCTGGGTTCTCGTCATAGTGCCCTCAAGGGACTTCTGATTTGCCACATAACAAATTGGTTGAGTTACTTGCAGAGCTAAGAGAAAAGTGAATAAGAAGAGCTTCATAAAAGACATTATATACAGGCTGCTAAAGTGGATAAACTTTACTAGAGACATGAGTTAGTACATGTTCTTAGTTAAACCTCTGAATGCAAGAAGCGAGTCCATTGTAGAATGTAATAGTAATAATAATAATAATAATAATCATAGTACAATATTATTATGATTATTATTGTTATTATTATTAACCCCTTAAGGACCAGCCTACACGAAAGCGGCGGTCACTTAAGGACCACGGAGCCATTTTTTTTTTTTGCAATTCGATTCCGGACTCCCCAAACGTTGTGCACGTGGAGCCTGGAATTCCATGACAGTCCAGGACCATCATGGGTCCTTAAGGGGTTAAAGGGTTAGTAATGTCTTTATTAAACAAAACAAAGTATTGTAGCTATTACAAAAATAAACTAAATGATTGAAGTCCCACCTCTCAAACCTTTATGGTTTGAGAGCTATAACGTTTTAAAGTTCCCCTCCCTCCCCTTTCCCTGATGTCTGCTGTAAAGCTGACAGCAGGAGATCCTGGTCCCAGGACCAGATGGTGGCTCTTCAGCAGAGTTGAAATAGCATGATCTAAAATGAAATACTTAATTGAAATGGTCTCCAAAGTTTGCTTGCAAACCAGGCACACTTTGTAGACCGTTCCAATGAAGTATTTATTTTTAGATTGCATTATTTCAGCTCTGTTGAAGAGCCCCCTCGAGTCGGCCAACACAAATCTCCTTTTGTCAGCTTTACAGCTGACATCAGGGAAAGGGGAGGGAGGGGGAACTTTAAAATGTTATATCCCTCAAACCATAAAGGTTTGAGAGACGTCACTTGGATCATTTAGTTTATTTTTGTAATAGCTACAATATTTCGTTTTGTTTAATAAAGACATTACTAACCCTTTAAGCTGCTAATGCGCAAAACCCATTTCAGGTCTTTTTTAAATTAATCATGTGTGGTTATGGAAGTCACTAACTGATTAATCCCTTCCATATCACTCCATGGATTTAGGAATTAATTCGTACCCTAGGAGTAGCAACCCTGGTGTGAATGAATGGGATGGATACATAAATAAAGCTTTCTTACTAGCTTTTGAATATCTGTGGCACCTGTCACTGATTGAGGAGATTCAATAGTCATACACTAGTGGAGTCCAGGAGATAGAAGATATGGATGCTTTGCAGTGAGGTAAGATGTAAAGGTATACAAACATTTGCCTATATTACTGATACATATCGTGGTTTAAATGCACTTGTGAAACCAATGTAGACCAGTGTACAGATCTGTGTATGATAACCCATTCTGAAAAATGCCTGCAAATTGTCAGCTGGGAAAAAGATACTGGACAGAGAAAAAATAGAGTGAGACTAAGAAAATGAGAACGTTAGGTAAAAAATAATAATTATTAGAGTGAGGAATGATGGAATGTGAAACAAAGAAGTAAACAGGAATAGGAAAGATGGAGTGTTATGCACTAAGGTGCACTAAGTGCACTAAGGTGTGATAAAGTGATGATGACTTCTAAAGTGATATCACTTCTCCAGTTCCTATGTGTCATATTTCCTCCATATTCTGGACTCGCTCTACCTGGCCATCTGCATCGGGCTGGTTCTTTCCAGCCTGCGCCTCTTGTCATTGCACTATGACGCGCCGGCTTCCTGTTTGCTTCTGGTCCCATCGGGCACATGCACAGCCGGCTCAGCTGTCTTCAGGTCTATCGGATGCATGCGTGGCTAGCTCTGCCTATCTTGGCCTTCCAGCCTACAGTATAGCGTATCCATTGCTACTCTGTTCTTCTACTGTGTCTGATTCCTGTTTGTGACCCAGCTTTTCCTGACCAATCTTGATTTCCATTCCTGTGTATGACCCTTGCTTGTATCCTGATCTTGCTTGCATTTTGTTCCTTGATATCTTGCAGAACATCCAGTGTATGACCAATGTATGACTTTGCTTCTGCTTCCTGTTTCGGTTCCTGTTATTGCCTCTCATGTGAATGACCCTGTCTGGATTACCGACTATGCTTCCACCTTCCATATTGGTACCTGTCGCTGAGATATCCTGTGTATGACCCTGCCTGGCTGACTAGTCTCCTGTTCCAGTGGTTGGACTTTGGCAGTGCTCACCATTCCCATCCACAGGGGGGTTGGAGGTTCTGTGCGGGTCTCCTCCACTACTTGGTGTCCATGACACTATGTTATTCTATGGAGCCAATGCACTAAGATCTCTAAAGTTGGAGAAATCTTAGTGCATTTGCAGAGGAACTAGAGAAGTGATATCAGTGGAGAAGATATCTGCACTTTATCCTGTTTATCACTCCTTAGTGCATCTTCCCCAAGGAAAGGGGTAAGAAGTAGTTTCCTTTGCTCATAAAGAATTCAAGAGATGGCATAAGGCTCATTGCTGTAAATCACAATGATTACACACCTCTGAAGTCACATAAGGGTGGGAGTAAATCTAATATAACTCATCAGAGGTTGTAAGAACAAAAATGTGCACTGTCTTGAACCTTTTGAAAATCAGTTTGTTATCTCACTGTAGACTGTAAGCAGGAGTAGGGCCTGTCTCCACCTGGGTTCATATGCACTTACAGGTCACATTAATTGTAATTTACTCCTTGCAACTGCAAGGGATATGTAGATGATGATAATGATAATAATAATTTCAGAGGCATACGCAGGCAATGTTTCATTTGTTCTGTGACTTTGCTAATATGTTTCTGAATCTTGTATTTTCTTTAATACATGGGCTGAATGTGCAAAGAAATATCTGGGAAAATCAGGAGTAAACCAACTGCAACATAAAGGACAAATAATCATTCACATTAATTTAGAATTAGTTTTAACCTAGAGTGGTCTCTAATACATTACATTGCAAAGTTCACAGGCTTGCTGTAGTGCACTGTCAAACTTCAGCACCCCCAAACTCCTCCCACTGAAGACTTCTCAGAAAAAAGCAAGACGACAGTGAGCAGGAGTTTCAGGTCCTGGGGCTTGATTCTACAAGTGTTTCCACCAAAATGAGCTCTGACTGATACACACATCTATTTACCGTAGGCATCCTATTACAAGGCCAGCATCCTCCATAACATGCATTGATTGCAAGTACTCACATTGCAGGATAACTTGCATCATAGCTTTCTGCTCCCACAGCTCACTCTAAATAGCACAAGAAGAGGCAACATCAAGGGAAACTAGCTAATGCTCGTTGTCAGTGTCAAACATCAACAGTGAACTAGTTTAACAGTCACCCTCCCCCAAACACTAACTCTAAAAGCAACCCCCTGCCCCCCAATACACTTAACACTACCAAAACAATACCCCCCCACCTAACACTAATCTATGCACCATGCCCCCTCCCAACATGATTAACAAGTATATCACTTACCTTGATGTTGTGGTGTCCTTTACATCCTGGTCATCAGCATCTTCCTCTAAACTAAAAAAAAAACTATTACCCTGCTGTCACTGTTGCTTCCTGTGCTTCTAATAGATAAGGACATAAGGACCCCCCACACATACACACTTAGCCCTGCTAGGGCCATTGTCCAAGCCAGAGTGAGTGAAATGTAAACAGGGATTGACTTTTCTATGCCCAATCCCTGAACAAATTCCTTCCCATGCTCCCACTGGCTGTAAGGAGAGGTTATGCAATGCATTAAACAAGCCCTATAGGAACCTCACCCCTACATCAAGTCAAACATGGAACAGTTGGAATTTGAACAGAGATGGGCCTTATAAAAGTCAATCCCTGTTCATTTTTTACAATGGCCCTGAACATGACTAAGAAGGGGATGCTTCTTGTTCATTAGAATCTGTGGTCTGTGATGGTGGCAATATAGGGTGTTTTTTTTTTTTCTTATTGTAGTTCTAAGGAAGATGCTGAAGGACCAGGGCATCAATGACACTGCTTGACCTCTGACATTGAGCTAAGTGATATACTTGTTTTCATACCTGAGAACTTTCAGTTGAGGGCTACCCGGAGGGTAGTCCTCTGTTCAGCAGGGGGTAACAAAAATGACGCTAATCGCGTCAAAAAGGGGCGGGGCTTAACTCGAGTGTTGGGGGGGGGGGTGTTTTAACCCTTTGAGTGCCAGAGTGGTACGGAATGCATTGCAAAGCAATGCATTCCGTACCACTCTGGCACTCAGAGGGTTAAATGTGTCACACAGAAGGCTGGGGACGGAGGCACAATGGGAGAAAAAGCAGATGTGGCAGAGTTTCAATAGAAACTCTCCACATCCGGAGGAATATGCCTCTGCCCCGGAGACCCGGTAAAGCTCTGTCAGAACCGGAGTCTCCGGGGCAAATCCGGAGAGTTCCCAGGTATGCTTGTTATACATGTGAGAAGGTGGCATGGGACAAAAATTAGTGTTAGGTCAAGGGGGAAGGGTGACAACCCTTTGAGTGCCAAATGGTATGTAAATGGTTAATTTTGTTGTCGCTGGTAGAGTTTGGAGGGGGAGATGTTAGGGGACTTTTCTGAGATTTGGATGAAATGATATGGAGACTTTGACCCCATATCAATTCATGTGTGAGTTGCTAGTATTGGAATGCCTTGTTGCAAATATGTGAGTGTTTTCACTGCTGTTCTATTTTTCGGATGTAATTTTTACCGTGTTGGGGATTCAGGGCTCAATCCAATTCCCACAGGTAAAACTAATGTTACAGCAAAAATGAACACACAGTGTTACAGTCAGAATTCAGTTGCCCTCTCAAAAGGAACCACAACGAGCTTTGGGAACCTAATTTGTTGCCCAACTTTCGTGGTGTTTTTTTTAGTCCATAACTCATGCTAAATGGTTATCAAGTACCGAGTGTCGAATACTGAGTGTGAGCTATGAGCAGTGACCTTTACAAAGTGTTGATTTAACATGTTGCATTCCCTAATGGAACTCAAAGTGTTTGTTGTTTTCCTTCACATACACATTTCTTTTAAAACATTTTCAGTGCTAGAGGGGTACACAACTCATTGCTTTGTGTACCCTTCTGACACTGAAAGGGTTAACCTTGGGATGCATTGATGTGGGACATAGGGCCCCATGTCAATACATCAATGGGTCATTAGTGTAGGGATCCTACTTTAGACTTTTTTCTATCTTTTAGACTAGCCACCACATGTAATTGAACTGCAAATTCAACTACTTTTACATTGCTTCCTATGGGTGCACATTTAGTGCCTGTAGTGCATTTTTTCCATTTGGTAGTATGTCAAAGCGCAGGTAATTGCATACCTGAATGTGAATTAAAACTACCAACTTGTACCTCTTTTTTTATCGTTGTCAGTTGGATCAAGCCCTCAATGCCTGTATGGAAGGTGCACAATTAACAGCAGAAAATGCATCTTCTCAAATAGGTACTCCATAAAATATAATCACAAATGGATGTGCTGCTCCATTGATGTCAGTTGGTGATAATCGAATGGCAATCATACATTTTTAACTTGTCGTAGTTTGTTAAAGCACTACCATTCCCATTGTTATTTTCTAATGGTCCTAATAGAATTCATCCCCTGGAGCCCAGTAAACTCTGTAGATATGATATTTCAGGAAGCAGTCCATGCAGAATTGATTTGTTGTGGGTATTAGTTTTTTCTGCCCAGGTAAGTGGGAATTCTTATAAGGTGTTCCTTTAACTGTATATATGTAGTACCTATTTTTCCTGGTAGTCAGATTTCTAAGGCTTGATCCAATTACGACCTTCGGTAGTTTTAAGTCACAGGGCTCAATCCAGTTTCCACAGGTAAAACTGCTGGTAGGGCAAAAAGGAACACCAAACAGTACATACGCACAGTGTTACCTTCGGAATTCAATTGCCCTTCCAACAGGAACTAGGTAACCAGCTAACGCTCTGTATTTGACACACACATTAACCCTCCACTTGGCCCTACATTACCCCTAACATGAACAATAAAGTGTACCCATAGTAGACCTAATACTATCCTATCACACATAGCTGGAACACATGCCTGTCATCCTGACATACAGCGGAGGTCTTCTGAACCCTGCTCTTCTTCTTCAGTTCTACTTATGTAAGCTTCTATCATCTTCTTCATCTGTCATCCTCTTCTTTCTTCTTCATCTTCATGTTATCATCATGTGTCATCTTTATCTGTCATCTTCATCTTCTTTCTTCATCTGTGCTTCTCTTCATTCTTCTTCTTGTAATCTAGTGTTGAACCTGTAAAACAACAAATAGTTATGAAAATAAATCTATCATTTAATATATGCTGCCGCCACAGCCAGGAGAAACCAGAAAAACACCATGTTTGTACCTATCAGACTGTTGCCTGATGCAAACTGGAGAAATTTTACCAGGGACTGCCTTTTAGATGGCTAGTCCCTGTTCAAATTGTCCTCCATACTCCCATTGGCTGGGATGTAGGGTTAAGCACGTCACGGCAAATGCCTTGCAGTAATCACACCTCCCAGCCAATCAGCTTCTAGCTGAAGGGATGATTCAACGAGCTAGAAGCTGATTGGCTGGAAGGTAGGGTTACTTCAGGGCACGTTTCGTTTCACGTCCTGCTTAACCCCACATCCCGGCCAATGGGAGAGTGGGAATTCATTTGAACTATTGTTTCCTGTCTCTGCCACCAACAGAGCATCTTTAATGATAGATTTAATTTAATAACTATTTTCTTTTTTTACAGGTTCAACACTAAGTGTCAAGAAGAAGAATGAAAAGAAGCACAGACAAAGAAAGAAAATGGAGATGACAGTTGAAGATAACAGAAGAGAAAGAAGAAAGAAGAGGGTAACAGATGAAGAAGAAGAAAGAAAAATGTTCTTACAGAAGAAAAATTGAAGAAGACCTGGCTGCAGAAGACCCTGCTGGGCATCAGGATCACAGGTAAGTGTTGATTTTATTTTTTTAATGTTGTTTGTTGGCTGATTAACCCTTTGAGTACCAGTGGGGTATACAACACTGTGCTAAGTGCTGCATACCTTACTGGCACTCAAAGGGTTAATTTGCTGCTGTTGTTTTTTTTTTTTTTTTTTTATTCACGCTCATTTTTTAGAACCCACCATAGGGGTACACAATGCATTGTTTACCAGTGCATTGAGTACCCCTCTGGGATTGAAAGGGTTACTTATTTGTGCTTTACACACATTTTGAAAACCCTTTCTGTGTAAGAGTGTTATGCAACACATTGCTTTGCAATGCATTGTGCATTCCTTTGGCACTGAAAGAATTATTTATTTTTATGCTACACACATTATTTAAATACTTTGGATATACTGATATGGGGCTTAGGGCCCTATATCAACACAATCATGGGTCACTTAGTATTTTTTCTTATCCTTTTAGGACAGACGCATGTGTTAGGGGGTTCAGCATCAACTTTTTTTGCTGCAAATTTGTGGGGATAAAGTTGAGTGCCTTAACATGTGTTAGTACCTACCACATGTAATTGCATCGCAAATTCGGATTCTCTTTCAATACTTCCTGTGGGTGTAAATTTAGCACCGACGTGCATTTTTTGTGTTCATTAGTAGATGCATACCTGACTGCGACTTAAAGGGATAGTAGTACTTCATTTTATCTTTATTTTATTTTGTAGGCATTAAAAAAACATGAAGAATGATATAAGTCTTATCTCTCAAACCTTTATGGTTTGAGAGATATTCACAAGCAAAGTTCCCCTCCCGCCCCTTTTACCTAGTGTAAGCCATCTCTTCTCAGATGTGGAATCCAGTCCATAGACCAGACAAATAACAGAAGGGGACAATCTTCTTCCTATGAGAACAATGAAAGCCCTGCCCCCCTTGACAAGTTTTTCAGGTTTTTCTCTTATCTTAATTGAAGATTGTCCCTCTCTGCAGTCTACAGGGCACCCCGCTTCTGATCTGGCTGAACAGTGTTACATCAGTAAAAGGGGCGGGAGGGGGCTACTTTTTCAGAATTGAAATAACACTCTCCAAAGTCCAAATACTATGATTAATTAGAGCTGCTTTTATTATGAAACATTACTATCCCTTTAAAACTACCAACTGTACTTTTGTTTTACAGTGGGAACTGGTTTGAGCCCACAGTCAGGTATGCAACTACCTGCGCTGTGACACACTACAGAAAACCCACGCTAAATTTGCGCCCATAAGAAGCAATGTCAAAGTAGTTTAATTTGCAGTTCAATTACATGTAGACGTTAGTAACACATTACGGAACTCTATTGCAACTTTTATCGCAAAAAATGACTGGGTAAATGATTTGGAGATACATCCCCCTAATATGTATGCCTAACCACCGACATATAAATTAAGTGTCAAAAATGCTAAAAGCACTAAAGTAGGAAATCCTATAAAAGTGATGAATGGATGTTTTGATATGGAGCTCTATGCCCCATATCAATACTTCCAAAGTTTAACCCATTCAGTGCCAGAGGAGTAGGCATGCATACTCCCTGGCACCGAAAGGGTTTTTAAAAATGTGTGCGAAGGAAAAAAAAAATAACCTTTTGAGTGCCAGTAGGGTATGCAATGCATTACACAATGTTGCATAGCCCACTGGCACTCAGAGGGTTAATCACTCCAAAAATAACACCCTGCAGGAACTCCTAACTCTGGTTTTACTGGTGGTTATTGGAGCGAATCCCTAGTTTCTTAGCACTGATCTGTATCTTTTCAGCAGGAATCTGGAAGTTCTGCAGTACATTGGGAGTGTTGGGGATAAATCTTGCTACCTTCTGATATCTCCACTCAACAGGGGTTAGTCTTGAAAACATGGGGCAGAATGCAAGAAAGTGGAACATTAGCTGTTTCGGAAAGCCATAAATGTGCTTTTTGGGTTTGCTCACGTCTTGAAGCAGGAAACATACTAACACCTAGATGCTAAACAGCATATACTCCTAAAATAAAGGCAAAATTAGAGCATGCTTCTAAATTAGTGGCACAGTTAGCCAAACATATGAAAACTAGTGTAAAAGCCCGTGTACAAAGGCCAAGGTCAGGGTAATGCTAACCCTTTGAGTGCCAAGCAATGCGTTGTGTACCCCTCTGGCACTCAAAGGTTTAAGAGGCCGCTACCTCACTGCTCCACGTGATGCAGTCTTACATCGCCTCACTCGCGCGATGCAGTCATGCGCAGTAGAGACTATCTGAACATGGGCAGTCTCTACTGTGCATGACTGCATCGTGACAAACATCCTAGCAAATTATTATATAGGATGTGTGTTAACTGCTTTGCTGAATTAGGCACAATCGCTAATCCTCTCACACATTCGTTAATTCATAAAAAATATGAGCAGTTCGATAACATTTTGGCATTAATCATTTTTCCATCAAAGGTACATTGTAATTAGTGCTCGCGTTTCTTTCATTCCTCCTATGGATTCTTCCCTTCAGAGAAAATACAATTAAGAAAATGATATCTAAACTAGAATTATATAAATGATTGTATTAAACAAACATAACTAATAATAATAATTATTATTATTCCTATCATAATTTATTCATGAAGTATGAAAATTTTACACAGAGCTGTACTTTGAGTATTTAACCCTTTGAGTGCTAGAGTTCCGTACCCCTCTAGCACTCAAAGGGTTAACCTACTGAGTGCCAGCTTCCCTTTGCAATGTGTCAGAGTCATCTATAGCATCAAGTGGGATAAACAATGCCAAGCTAGGAGGAAACTTTGATTTAACACATTGGTTGGAAATCAGAGGGTCTCTTTGTGCATTCAGCCGGGCCAATTTATATATATATATATATATATATATATATATATCTTTACTATGAATGAGAGTACTGCAGCTGCTGATAGTTTGTGCTGATGCAGAAGCTTAGGAAAGACCTCTCACATCATTAGTCAGAGAAAGACAAACCCAACACACACTTCTCATGTGAACCTGACAAGCAAACTGCAGAGTGTGAACTGCGCACTCAAACGTGTAGGAAGACTGATAGAAACCAAGATCAGCTACCATTTCACATCCTAAAGAATCGAGTTAAGAGCTTTCATTTTTATACATATTTCCCCACTACAGGCCATAAATAGTGCTGTTTTATACAGTTTAAAATTCTTATAACTGATTCTTTGTATTTGAAAACACTATGCAACTAAATCTAAATCCTAAAGCGTAATAACTAAGAAAGAAAAGAGAGTTAGCCTTAGTTATTCTATTAGTGCATATTCAATGGCTAACAAGAAACCCATTCAATGCTGATGCCCTTGTCATATAAGTACTTAACTAGTAGGCACTCTTAAAACGTAACCTTTATTCAGTATATATAAAACATTGTTAGAAATAGTATATTTAAAATCAATAAATCAATAAACAGCTGTCAATAATGCACTACCTGTGCAGAACTAATTCATATAAAATTGTCTGAGATGCGAGCTACAGTTCTCTGCCGTACCTAATGTAGGGCTCTCAAGCTATAGTTCACATACCCTTACCATAATAAAAACAACATAAATAGTAGGGGTCTATCTCTCAGACAAAAGGTCCTATACTAGTATTCAGTTAGTCTATAATATTGGAAGCAATCTGAATAATAAATGTATATATACAGACAAATTTACTTCATTTGAACTGTATATTCAGATGTAAATTACATATTGTACACCAACCATCCTTTCTGTGGTGGTCATGGTGTACTACACACACTAACCAGCTAGATGGATACGTGAGTTAGTTAGTATCACTTAATCTGAGTATAGTTTGTAATATAGCTAAACGGACACAAACGGATTGGATTCTATCAGTTTACCAATCCAGTCTGAGCGGCGTCTCTAGTATTAATATTTTGTTTTCCACATTGCAGTTTAAGCCAACATTCCCATTTGCTGCCGCGTAATAAATCACGGCTCATTTACCCTGTTTGTTCACAGCACTGCTCAGGTTAATTGTGTCTCTCTCAGTGAGAAATTTCGTATATTGTAACACATTCACAGCCGTGTACGCTAGTATATGCTAGTGCCGCTTGCTAAAGATAGCTGGTAGCGTTATCAATAGTGTCGATCTGAATTTTGATTATGTGTATATACTGATCAGTTGCTTCATTTGTTGTGTATATTCAGATCATATGTTAATTAAATATTATACACCAAGCATCCTTTCTGTGGCGGTTGTAGTATATTAAACACACTAGCCAGCTGAATGGATATGTAGGTTAATTAGTATCACTCAAACCAAGTATCCAAATATTGTATCATTTAAATATTTTGCACCAGCCATCTTTTCAAAGGTGGATATAGTGCATTTAGTTCTTAGAGTACATCTTTTAAACTTACACTGACCATCCTTTCATGGTGGTTACAGTGTATTAGTTAATAATATAGCTACATGGACACAAGCGGACTAGATTGTATCAGTTTATCAATTTAGTCCGATTGACATCTCTAGTGTTGATATTTATTTTCCCACATCGGAGTTTCAGCCACCATTCCCGTTTACAATCGCGTAATGAATTGCAGCTCTTTTACCCTGTTATTTCACAGCACAGCTCGTGTTAATTAGGGCTCGCTCTGTGAGAGATTTCCTATATTTTGGCACATCCACAGTCGTGTAAGCTGATATTACTTA
Organism: Rhinophrynus dorsalis; assembly: GCA_037306005.1. NCBI lineage: Eukaryota > Metazoa > Chordata > Amphibia > Anura > Rhinophrynidae > Rhinophrynus > Rhinophrynus dorsalis. The sequence continues at coordinate 474,855,762 of CM074718.1, forward strand.
TGCCGCTTGCTAAAGATATCTGGTAGTGTATCACGGTGCCTATGATTGCCCACTATAGCGCTGGGCAGGCAACATTGTCTATCACTTCCTGAGTGTCTCGCTTATGCTCATTCGCTATTCTTATAGGCCTACAGTAATTGCCAGAGTGAGTCTCCGCCTACTTGCTAGGCCTTATAGACCTCAGTCTTCCAGTACTCCCTTGTCCTTTCGTGCTGTACCTGTATGCTAGCTCTTGTGATATTCCTATGCTCTTATCTGTGTATGACCTCTGGCTACGTTTGACTCTGACTATGTTTTGATCCCTGACTTGTTGCCTTGCACTCCGGTCTGACCCTTGGCTCCGACCGACTTTCCGCTCTGGTCTGACCCTAGGCTCCATCTGACTATCTGCTCCAGTCTGACCCTTGGCTCTGTCTTACTAGCCGCTCCAGTCTGACCCTTGGGTCGGTCTGACTGATATGGTACTGACCTTGGCTTGTCTGACTTACTACCCTGTGTTTACGACCCTTGGTCTGACTGACTCCGCTCTCTCGGTAGACCGTGCTCTGGCTGATCCCTCTTGTACAAGCTGTGTTCCTCCCGCTGTGCCATTCTGCTTTTTACCAACGGTTAGTACCTTTGGGTATTCCCTAGCGTCTAGGGATTCGAGTCACCATTGCCTATCGCTACCCAAGCATTCTGGGGTACCTTTGGTCACCGTTGCCTGTAGGTTTACCCTACCATTCAAGGGGAGTTTCTGTCATTTTGCTTGGGCGTTTCCGCTTCACCCGCACTAGTAGCTACTGCCATCCTTGCTACTATTACATTCTGTAGTCAGATTGGGATCAGCCCCTCTTCAGTCAGTGGATTGTGTGCTGTCTCCATACCTGGCTAGTGAGGGCTGGGGAAGTGCTTGTTCGCTGTCTCCACACCTGGTCCTGTGAGGGTTGGTGAAGTGTTTTCCGTGTGATTTCTGTTCTTATTTTAATAATGATATTGATTTTACTGTATCTGTGCTTGTCAGTGTCATTATTCCTCAGTCACTCCGTGACATAGTGTTATCAATAATATCGATCTGAATTTTGATTTTTTTCAATTAATTTGTTGGAGACACTAAGAGACAGAGTATCCCCCCTTCGCCAATGGCCCAACACGTTTTGCCATGCTCAATTACGGCTTCATCAGGGGCTACTATGATGTCGAGCACCCCACACTTGCAGTTTAAATAATGTGTTAACTTACTGGGCAGGTGAATGGCAGAGAAACAGACCAATAACGTCTCGGAAATAATAAAGTATTATTAATGACTACATCACAAACAGTTCAGTATCCTTTTTAAAGTGTCTTATATATACACAATTTCTTTATTCTTCATATAGATGAAAATCTCATATGGGGCATTATGAATACATATATAAATTATAAAGTCATTTTAATTCTGGATATATGCATAGGTATAAGAGTATCACACTCAATATTTTTTATTTTTATTTATAGGTAATTGTAAATTGCCATATCTATGAACGCTTTTAACCTAGTTAAATTTACTTGTTTATAGTGATAGTTGTGATCCCCACACAGTCCTTCTATTTGATTAACAATTAACTCAATCAAAGTATAATCATTAATACCTATGATAGAATCAGAAAATACTAATGTCCCTTACTGAAGTGAACATTCTGTTTGTTACTTATAGCAGTATTGGGAATATATTCCATTTTTTACATCAGATAAATGGATGGAAAGTAAATCTATCATTTATTCCCTTTGGAGTTCTAGTTTGCAAATTGTCCATTTTGCTTCCCTCTGAAGCAGCTGCTGAATAATGTCATCTTTTCTCAGTCAGTTGTATTTTATCAGTTCCAATGAATTGTATGGCCTTTGGGTCACCATTATGTATCTGATTCACATGTTTTGCTACAGGTTTATCTCGCTGGTATCTAATATCCCTGTCACGGTTATCAAAGAAAACCCAATAGTCAGACAGTATAGTTAAAATTCACCTTTATTAGAAACATCAAATAAAAGAGCAATATATATATATAATATATAGCAAGTAGCAGGAAGGAGCAGAGTACAACCAGAGGCAGAGAAACTATATCAGAAATAGGAGGCTGCCTCCAAGTCGCCAGACTGCAGAGACTATGCCGAAGCCACTGGTAGTCTCAAGTCTCCTGGGAAATACCAAATAGACTCTGAAGATCTCCCACATTGAAGGCAACAAGGGAGATCACTGACTCACGCCTACAGTCAGTATGAATAGGCCCATCTCCCATAAAGGATGGCAACAAGGGAGACACTGACTCACGCCTACAGTCAGTACGCTGGAGATTGCCAGATCCACAGGTCTGCACCAGATAGGATGTCCACGAGTCTAGAGGCAGCACCAAGAGGATAGTAGGACAGAGCCCCAGGTCAGCACCAGATAGGATAGTCAGACAATCATGTGTCATAGAATGGAGCGGGTAGGCGGCCAGAGCCACATGTCTGCACCAGATTGGATGTCCAAGGAATATGGAGCGTACACTAAGAATGGTCAGACAGAGCCACAAGTCAGCACCAAATAGGATGGTCAGACAAGCCAAGGTCATACACAGGAGATCAGGAACTCAGATACAAGAACTGCACAGGAAAACAATGTAAGGGTAACTGGATATGGATCCAGTACCCTTATATACTAGCAAGGAAGTAGATAGGCGGAGACTAGCCAGACCAGCCTGTATAAGATACGCAGCCTCACGCCCGCAAATGACACAACAAGGCGAGATGCGTCAAGCACCAGCATTACTCCCACATTATTTCAAGCTGCCAGAGGACTCGGGCGACCGTTGAGGATACCAATCGCACCCAGGCCCAACCCCAGAAGTGACAAGTGGGATGACACCGAAGCATCATTTCAGACCATCAATTCCCAGCGTTGCCCGAAACGGCGGCATTGGGTATAAGGTACACTGTGACAGTACCCCACCCTCAAGGGCCCCCCCATGGACCGAGTTGGGGTTTCTTAGGGAAACCAGCATGAAATTTGTGTACCAGGCAAGGAGCATGAACATCACCTGAAGGGATCCAGGAGCGTTCCTCTGGACCATAGCCCCTCCATTGTACCAAGTATTGAAGGCAACCTCTAACCCACCTGGAGTCCAGAATGCTCTGTACCACATAATCCTGATGATAACCAACCGTGACAGGAGCAGGTCTGACCATATTAGAGGTGTACTGATTACAGACCAGGGATTTAAGCAAGGAAACATGGAGCACATTATGAATGAGCATGGAAGCGGGAAGATCCAGAGCATAAGCCACAGGGTCATTTCTGAGCAGCACACGGAATGGACCAACCATTCAACGAGCCAGCTTGTTACAGGGAACCTGGAGATTCAAGTTAAGGGATGATAGCCAAACTCGCTCCCCCACCTGGAAGGTAGGTGCCGGCAAACACCTACAGTCAGCTTGCCTTTTTTGCCGTTGTGTGGAACCACGTAGGGTCTGCTGTACCTGAACCTAAGAGGAACAAAGAGCCCTCAAATGCTCATCAAGAGCCGGAATTTCTTGTGCCTCAAAAACCTCCAGAAGGACAGCGGGTTGAAACCCATAATTGATCAGGAACTGAGAACTCTGTGAGGAAGAGTTCGCAGCACAATTCTGGGCAAACTCTGCCCAAGGTAACAAGGTAGCTCAATTGTTGTGGTGGTCTGAGATGTAGCAACGGAGATATTGTTCTAAGGCTTGGTTAGACCTTTCTGCCGCACCGTTGGACTGAGGGTGGTAGGCAGAGGAGATTGCCAGCTAGATTCCCATCTGAGCATAAAAGCGAGACACGAACTGGCTACCTCTGTCTGATACAATAATCCTGGGTATGCCATGGAGTCTAAGGACTTCTTTAGCGAATATCACCACCAATTCCTGAGTGGATGATAAGCCTTTGAGTGGAAAAAAGTGAGCCATTTTAGAAAATGTACCCACAACCATCAGAATGACCGTGAAGCCCATAGATGCAGAGAGGTCAACCATAAAGTCGATGGACAAATGAGACCAGGGACTTTCCCAGTTGGCCGCAGGTTGGAGAAGACTGAGAGACAAATGTCGGTGCAATAATGGAGGCAGCTAGCACCTGGTGAATATGGAGTAAACCAGTACCGCGACATTCTGAACGGTATCTAGTGGTGCGCTGTTCAATCACTCTCAGTTGAGCTGTGCTGTTAGTTTACCGAGCTGTAGTAGCCTTGCTGAGTGACTTCTCCGTGCCCAAACCTGCCCTATGCTTCACTGTGTGTGTTGCCTCCATTAATGAGCCTCAGTATACTTGCCAAAGCTAACACATTCTATCCGAGCCATTTACACGTACTGAGCCGTGCCTTGTGACCTAGCCTATCCAGTACACAGCAGAGCTGTTCCGTTACGGTACGTGCCTGTACCGTGGTTGCACCTCCCGGTGCTAGTGGCCTTCCCGTGTGCTCTCGCAGTGTGGTTCCGTAACGGCACCGGAAGGGTGCCTGGACTCTGGTCGTTGCTCTAAGTGTATTGTTATCCATCGCACTACCTGTGCGTGGCTCGTTGTAGCTGGTGCAGTGTCGACTCCGATTGGTATCCTGTGGGTGGCCTGGCTCTCATCTCATTTGGGCACACAGAAGTATTCCGGTTGCATGTTATAAGGGCGATACAGGTTCTGTTCTCTTGCTCTGCAGTGGCGTTTATCCATCTCACTCCTCAAGGAGTTATTACTCAGCTCTGGTTATATTGTGCAGTCTCACTTGGGCGTCCTCGTAATCAGCTATATGAGAGTGATTTGTACAAGCCTGCTAACTACCGAGAGCACCTTCAGAGACTCATAGGTTCAGCTGGGCGTTGTCTGCTTACCATCATTGTGACTGATCAGAGGTTTACACATTAACCCTTGTTTATCCTGTTCATCAGTGCTTACTGCATATTATTGTACCTACTCCTGTTTTACTTCTGTCTGTCTATGCCATACCTGGCCCCAAGGGGCGCTATACCTGGTTTTCATTACAATAAAACTGTGTTTTTACTTAAACCTTGTCTGAGTGTCAGAAAACCGTAACAGTACGAAAGGGCCATGACCTCTGACGGCAAAGGTGACAGTAATACACAGAACCTCCACTGGAGGATGGATATGCACGAGCAGCGCTTGGACCAGTTGGCACTGGCCATGCAAACCTTGCTAGAACGTACGGTACACCTTGATAAACCTAACCAAAATCCGGTGGTCCCCACAGTTATGACACCGGATCATGTGGCTGGGCAAATGGTTGCGTTCCCCAGAAGTTTAACGGCGGCGGCGCCGTTACCGTTAAGGTACAATGGCGAACCCACCCTGTGTAGAGGGTTTATTAACCAACTAGATATATTTTTAGAACTGACACCTCATGCATTTTCAAACGACCGTAGCAAGGTGGGGTTCATGATATCTCTATTAATGGGTAAAGCCCTGGCATGGGCTAGCCCACTATGGAAGAAGGCCAAACCATGTACGTTAGACTTTGAAGAATTTGTCAAGCAGTTCCGGAGAGTCTTCGAGCTGCCTGGGAGAGCCTCCTCTGCTGCCAAAAGATTGATGGAAATTCAGATGGGTGAACGTACTGTAGGCGAATACGCTATAGAATTTCGCATACTGGCAGCAGAGGTAGGGTGGAATAATGAGGCTCTTGTGGCGGCTTTTTCCCAGGGATTATCAGACGCTATTAAAGATGAAATTACGGCCAGAGCGGTACCTACCGATTTGGATGAGTACATCGATTATGTATTGCTCATTGATACTCGCATGAGTGAAAGGCGCTTGGCAAAGAGGGCAAGATCCAGAACCTATGGGCACAATGGTCCTTTACACCCACCCTCGCCTCCCAATCCTCCAGATCGGTTAAATGAACCGGGGAAACCCATGCAACTTGGGTTCACCAGGCTGTCAAAGGAGGAGCGGGCACACCGCAGAAGGCAGGGCCTATGCTTATATTGTGGAAAAAATGGGCACATACTACGTAATTGTCCGGTACGGCCGGGAAACGCACGCACCTAGGGTACCTTGGGGGACAGGCCCTAGGTGGTGTACAATCGTCCCCAGACCCTTGTTCCAAGAAACCCACCATTCCGGTGTGCTTCCGTATAGGTGATCAAGCGGTTGAGGCACTAGCATTGATAGATTCTGGCGCAGCAGGCTATTTCATGGACAAGACATTTGCTGAGACGCACAGTATCCCTCTGTCCAAGAAAGATACTCCTTTAGCCATTGAGGCCATTGATGGCAGACTGCTAGAACCCGCTTTCATCACCATGGAAACTACACCCAACTCTATGTCTATTGGTGCTCTCCACGAGGAGAGGGTATGCTTCCAGATTATACATTCACCTCATCACGCGGTCATTCTGGGGTTCCCTTGGTTATTACTACATAACCCCCAGTTTGACTGGCAAAGATGCGAGATCAAGTCGTGGTCTGACTACTGTTCTGGTCATTGTTTGTCCCATCCGGTCAAGATTTTATGTACCTCTCCCTCTGTGCCAGCTGAGTACAGCAAATTCAGTGACGTATTCAGTAAAGGAGAGGCTATCGCATTACCGCAGCATAGGCCGTATGAGTGTGCCATTGATTTGCCCCCGGCAGTGGTACCGCCAAGGGGCAGGACATACCCACTGTCCTGTGAGGAGAATCAGGCCATGGAGGAATACATTGAGGATGCCCTCAAACGAGGGATAATCCGTAAATCATCCTCTCCGGCAGGTGCAGGATTTTTTTTTGTGAAAAAGAAAAGTGGCGAATTACGACCTTGTATTGATTACCGGGGACTTAATAAACTGATGACCAAAAACGCATATCCAATTCCACTCATTACAGAGCTGTTTGACAGGTTGAAAGGCTCATCTATATTTATGAAACTTGACTTACGTGCCGCATACAACCTGATACGGATAAGGGCCGGGGATGAGTTGAAAACGGCATTCAATACTAGGTCAGGTCACTATGAATATTTAGTCATGCCTTTTGGCCTATGTAATGCACCTGCCGTGTTTCAAGAGTTCATCAATGATATCCTCCGTGATTTGTTACAGTCCTGTGTAGTCGTGTACCTCGATGATATATTGATTCACTCTGCTAACTTAACCCAACACATCCAGGATGTGTCAGAAGTCCTGCTTCAGTTACGCAAGAACAAATTGTTCTGTAAATTGGAAAAATGCGAATTTCATTGTTCCAAAGTACCCTTTCTGGGGTTTGTCATTTCGATAGATGGCATTGCCATGGATGAGGGTAAATTGGCAGCAGTCCTAAAATGGCCACGACCTAAAGGGTTAAAGGCTATACAAAGGTTCTTGGGCTTTGCCAATTATTACAGAAAATTCAATCTGAATTTTTCCACCATAGTAAAACCTCTCTCTGACCTCACGCATAAAGGGGCTAATCCCTCTCAATGGTCTGATGCAGCTGAAAGGGCCTTCGATACTCTCAAATCTGCTTTTGCCTCCGCTCCTATACTTTCCCACCCTAACCCCTCCCTGCCATTTATGTTAGAGGTCGATGCCTCTGAGGTTGGGGTAGGGGCAGTTCTCTCCCAACGTCCCAAGGAGGGTGGCAACCTGAGACCACACGGGTTCTTTTCTAAGAAATTATCCAGTGCCCAAAGCCATTATGAAATTGGTGACAGGGAACTGTTGGCTATCATTTTGGCATTGAAATAATGGCGACACTTATTAGACGGCACAAGAACCCCAATTTTGATTCTTACGGACCACAAAAAAGAAAGTGAAAGCTGACGCCCTTTCTAGACAATATTGCACAGACGTTGAGAGGGACGAAACCCCGGTTCCTATTATTCAGCCAGACAGAATCCTAGCCACGATACGTACTAGTATCACTTCGCCACTTGGGGAACAAATATTGGCATCCCAGGTGAGGGCACCTCCCGAAACCCCAGTTGGCAAGTGCTTTGTGGATGAGCCTTTCACTCCTCGAAGGCAGCTGGGCATATTGGCAGGGATCAGCTGGTATGGTCACTATCACAAATGTTTTGGTGGCCCTCTCTGAGAGCTGACTGTTCGGCATTCACGTCTGCTTGTGCCACATGTGCCCGTACTAAGACTCCCAGACACCTTCCGGTGGGCTTGTTCCAACCAATGCCTAATGGCGAACGCCCATGGTCACATATTTCCATAGATTTTTTGGGAGAGCTGCCAATATCTAAGGGCTATACATTTATTCTGATGGTGGTAGATAGGTTCTCTAAGATGTCTCATTTTGTGCCCCTCTCTGGTCTTCCCTCGGCCCATGAACTGGCAATAGTTTTTGCCAGAGAGGTATTTCGCTTGCACGGGGTTCCCAGAGTTATAGTGTCAGACCGAGGGAGTCAATTCGTGTCAAGATTCTGGAGGGCATTCTGTAGCCAAATGGGCATACAATTGTCCTTCTCCTCCGCCTACCATCCCCAGACCAACGGGGCCGCTGAGCGTGCCAATCAGGGACTGGAGCAGTTTCTGCGTTGCTTTGTGACTGATCATCATGACAATTGGGCCGACCTGTTGCCGTGGGCAGAGTTCGCCAGGAACTGTGCGGTTAATTCATCGTCTGGGAGCTCACCATTTCTTGTTAATTATGGGTTCCAGCCTTGTCTGCTCCCAGACTCGTTTCAGTCACAACAGATTCCGGCTCTGGATGAGCACATTGAGCAGCTCCGCTCCACATGGGCACAAGTGCAAAGGTCCCTCAGCCAGTCTTTCCAGCGACACCAGCGCATGCCAATCACAGACGGTTACCAGCGGTCTCATTTCAGGTTGGGGACAGGGTATGGCTCTCCTCCAGGAATCTCAATTTGCAAGTCCCATCCAACAAATTGGCTCCCCGGTTCATTGGTCCGTTTAAAATTATTCGTAAGGTAACCCCGTGGCATATGCACTGGAACTCCCTACATCTATGCGTATTAACAATGTGTTCCATGTGTCACTACTGAAGCCCTTGGTATGCAACCGCTATACTACCACTCCGGTGGTTCCTGGGCCGGTGGATGTTCAGGGCCAAGAGGAATACGAAGTACAGAGTATTATTGACTCTAGGAGATTTAGAGGCAAATTGCAATATTTGGTCCACTGGAGAGGCTACAGGCCTGAGGAACGTTCATGGGTTGACCAAAAGGACCTACATGCTCCACGTTTATTGCGCAATTTTCACTCTAAATATCCGCACAAACCCAAACCAGCGGGCAGGAGAGGGGGTCTTTGAGTGGAGGGTACTTTCACGGTGCCCGTGATCCCCTGTCAGTCACACTGATGGTACCTGTGCATTGGAGCAGGCTATTGACCCACCCAGGATGTTCCTTTATATACTGGGCCTATGACAGCTGCCTGATGCCCTTTCGTGGTGTTCCTGTGGTTAAGCCTTCTCGCTGTGTTTCTGCATTCCCGTGTACCGACTCGGCTTATCTGACCATTCTCCATTCCTGCCCTGTGATTGGACCCTGCTTTGGCTGATGTTACTGTTCCGTTGATCGACCCGGTTTGGCTGACGTTCCTGCTCCGTGATTGACCCGGCTTGGCTGACGTTCCTGCTCCGTGATTGACCCGGCTTGGCTGACGTTCCTGCTCCGTGATCGACCCGGCTTTGGCTGACGTTCCTGCTCCTGTGTAACGACCCGGCTCGCCTGAAGTTCCTGATCCGTGATTGTCCTGATTCCGGTTGATGCTTCCTGTTCATCATTGGCTTCCTGAGCTCCGGTGTATCCTGGTCGCCTGCCCGCGACATTCTGAACGGTATCTAGTGGTGCGCTGTTTAATCACTCTCAGTTGAGCTGTACTGTTAGTTTACTGAGCTGTAGTAGCCTTGCTGAGCAACTTCTCCGTGCCCGAACCTGCCCTATGCTTCACTGTGTGTGTTGCCTCCATTAATGAGCCTCAGTATACTACCGAGAGCACCTTCAGAGACTCATAGGTTCAGCTGGGCGTTGTCTGCTTACCATCATTGTGACTGATCAGAGGTTTACACATTAACCCTTGTTTATCCAGTTCATCAGTGCTTACTGCATATTATTGTACCTACTCCTGTTTTACTTCTGTCTGTCTATGCCATACTTGGCCCCAAGGGGAACTATACCTGGTTTTCGTTACAATAAAACTGTGTTTTTACTTAAACCTTGTCTGAGTGTCAGAAAACCGTAACACAGCATTACTCCCTCGTCATTTCGAGCCACCAGTCCTCCAAGCCAGAGGACACGGGCAGTCGTCGAGGATGCCAACCGCGCCCAGGTCCAACCCCAGAAGCGACAAGTGGGATGACGCCGAAGCGTCATTTCAGGCCATCAATTCCCAGCGTTGCCCAATGCGGCGGCTCTGGGTATTAGGTACACTGTGACAATCCCCCATGTGCTCAAGGATTCTGCTTCTGAGTTGCTTCTTCGTTTTGCCCACATATTGTTTTCCACACTTACATGTGAGCATATATACAACACCAGATGACTTACAATTAATAAAATGACGTATATCTTATATTTTCTTAGTTTGTGTACTAGTTTACATTTTGCTTTTTATGGCATATTTACATGCTGCACATGTACTACAGGGGAAGAAACCATTCACTTCTGTATCCAGCCAAGTTTTCTTTTTCGTTGTTTGAAGATGGCTGTGTACCAGGTGATCCTTAAGCAGGGCTTATAATTTTAAATCCTTTGCTACTAGCCAGACCTGAAAAGTTACTCGTCACTGCAAGCCAAATCATACCCACCAGGGCTGAATTTCTACTCGCCAGGGCTAAGTTTTCATTTGCCATTGGCTAGTGGTGAGTGGAAATTTTGACACCCTGCCTTAAGGTTCATACATCTCCTGTAGGTGATCTTGGGTCTTTTTCCCACCACTTCACAGATATCGTTGTCCGAGGTCAGAATATTCCATTGTTGGTTTAGAATATTTGTAATTGCACGACATTGGTTGCTGTATGTGCCTATCATATTGTCAGATACAGTATCAGGTACAGGATAGAGGAGTTCATTTCAATCGGACAATAATGCCCTTCTATATACTTGTTTTAAGATTTTATTTGAGTAACCTCTTTCCTTGAATCTACATTGAAGGTATTTTGCCTTTAGTTTAAAATCATCAATGTCACTACAAATTCTGTGCAATTATAAGTATTGTCTCACTGGTATACTATTCTTCAGTGGAACTGGATGCGCGCTATTAGCATGTAGCAGACTATTTGTACCTGTCTCTTTACGAAACAGAGTGGTCTGAAGTTGGTTTAATGGACCTCATTGTATCTGTATATCCAAAAATGAAAGGGACTTAGTATCAATAGAAGAAGTTACTCTAAAGTTGATGGTATTGATGTTTAATCTATCAACAAAATCCTGAAATTCATGCTGATTTCCAGTCCATATCAATACCACATCGTCAATAAATCTCAACCATAATGGGATTTTATCAACATACTCTGGCATAGTCTCTGTGAATACATAATTGTGCTCCCACCAGTCTAGATATAAATTGGCATAGGTGGGAGCACAGGTACTGCCCATGGCAGTACCTTGTATTTGGTGGTAAAAGATCCCATTGAATAGGAAGACATTATGGGTTAGAACAAAATCAAGCATTTTAAGGACAAAGTTATTATGTGTCTTATATTGGTCTACTCTGGTACTAAGAAAAATTTTAATGGCTTGTATTCCTTTATCATGTAAAATACTTGTGTATAATGACTCAATGTCTAAACTGGCCAAGAAGTGATTATGGTCCAGATAGATGCCCTCAAGATGTTTTAGGGCATCTTATGAATCCTTAATGTATGACGGGCAAAGCTGTTACACACTGTCTCAGGATTTTATCAACATAGATAAATGCCTATTCGCTGCACTATTGGTCTGCCTGGTGCTTTTTTTGGCATCTTTGTGAATCTTGGGAATAGTGTAGAATGTTGCTATTACTGGATGTTCCGTCCAGAGAAAATCAAATTCCTCTTTACTTATTATTCCTGTTCCTAAGTTTCTTTTAGAACAGATCTTAGTTCTTCTTTGAAACTCTGTTGGGTCATTTTTTAGTTTTTTATAACATTTGGTGTCTCCCAAAAGACTCTGGCATTCACTAACATAGTATTCCGTAGAAAGTATCACTATGTTTCCTCCTTTGTCATATGGTTTTATAGAATTAGCCTACTTTTTACTCAATTATTTGAGTGCTTTTTGTTCCCTGGAAGTTAAGTTGTTAGGTCATCCTGGGTCACTTTGTGCAACTAAAAGCTGGAGACTTTCACACACTTTGCCCACAGATATTTCTTCTTGCGGTGATACTGTCACAGGAGGAGTAAATTTGTTTTTTCTTTTTTAGGTCTGTAAGGACCTTTGCTATTTTACTCATATCACCTTCCTCTAGTAACATTAGAACATAGAATAGTTAAGGTCTGTCTATCTTGACTAGTCCATTGTTGGGTCTTATTCTGTTCTTTAAAGAATTTGTGTAAGATTATTTTTCTTCCAAACAAATGGATATCCTTTATCCAATCACATGAATTGAATTTCACTGATGGACAAAAGGTAAGACCTTTTTCAAGTAGATGTATGTGATAATCATTTAGTTTGAATGGTGATAAATTGACAATCTGTAAATTGTTAGATTTCAGTTTTGTTATTGTCTCCCCATTTTGTATGCCCATCTTGCACAATCTCTCAAATGAGGGTGTCTGTTGTACGGCTGGGAGTCTGGCCTTGCCCTAAAAAATTATTAGTATTATCAGGTACTTGATATCTTGTGTTCACCCTTATATGTCTCCTAGGTCTGTTCCTATTTGGTCCTATGTTTTGTTCTTCAGAATCTGATTGTTCTGATTCTGAAGCCGTCTCTAGTTATTAGCCGTCTAGCCATCTTAGTTATTATTTCTTGCTTGTATTAAGCAATAAACTTGAGGTTCACCCTCTACTAAATTAGGGTATTTAGTTTCATCACTATCATTTATTAATCTTTTAAATTCTAAAGTGTAATTTTTATTTTATTGTTTCTATTTCTGTTTAAATGTGTAACATTTGCATTACACTTGCTCTCTAGACCTGTCCTATAAAGCCTATTCACTAAGATCGCCAAAGTTGGAGAATTCTTAGAGCTCGGTACTATTACCACCAGTAAAACTGGCTGTAATGGTAAAAAAAAAGACAGAGCGATAAACCCGCACATGTACCCCAGCTATTCTATAGCTGGCGGGGTACATGGAACAACCAGCGTTGGTGGCCAAAACTCATGATTTTGCCCAATGCTCATTGTTAGTTTTTGTTCCCACAACCCACGTTAAACATAGCAAATTGTGAGGACATAAATGGCCACTAACTCTGGTTGTTCTATGTGCCTCGCCAGCTATAGAATAGGTGAGGTACATAGGTGGTTTATCACTTGTTGTTGTAGATGTCATATGAAATAATCAAAAAGCCTCTGAATGTATATAACCCTTTCAGTATCAGAGTGGTATGCTGCTCACTTCAGAGAAATCTGTTTCATACCCTTCTGATAATCAACAGAGGTTTAATATCCATTTTATTAATTTAAAAACAATAATAATAGGTACTTACCCTAATTTGATTTTGATCACACTATTTTATTCAGTATTTTTATGCTCTGTAACCAAGTATTGCTTAATATAATTACTTTGTTACTACTCAGTGGCATAAAACACCCATCCATCTTTGTACATGCTTATAGATCAGTACTAGACATATTTGCTATATGGCAGACAGCAAAGCTTCCATCTGTCAGAAGCTACTTTTGGCACAAATGGTCCTTTATACATAACTCGCTCCAAGGGGAAGGCAGTCTGGAAATAAATGGGCATTTCAAGAAGTTTCTTTCCTGTGATGTAACTTTACTCCATTTCCTGTGCATGGATTCTGGACTTATTCTCATTAATAATAGCAGGTGTGGTCATGTGCTCTAATACAGTGTTTCTCAACCTGCGGTAGCCCTGTGGGTACCAGCGACACAGGCAGGAGGTACTGACTGTTTTCAGTATAGATGTCCTGGGTTCTCCGTTAGCAAAATTATGCAAGTGCAACAGAACATGTGGCTGCGGGACAGCCCAGAATGTCTGTAGTGTGAGTATAGACTCCATAAAGGGATAGTAATGTTTCACAAAACCAGCAGCTCCAATTAATTTACATAGTATTTGAACCATAATGAATGATAAAGTAACCCCTTCCTGCCCCTTTTACCTAGTGTAACACTGCTCTCCTCAGATGTGGAATCTGGTTGTAAGACCAGACAGATAACGGCAAGGGACAATCTTTTTACTGTGAGACCAATGAAAACCCTGCCCCCCTTGACAGGTTTTTCAGCTTTTTCCCTTATCTTAATTGAAGATTGTCCCTCTCTGCAGTCTACCTGGGAACCTCCCAGCTGTTCTGAGTTGAGCAGTGTTACATCAGTAAAAGGGGTTAGAGGGGGATACTTTATCATTCAATTACTCTTGAACTACAACTCTGACAGAATTGAAATAGCTATCTCCAAGGCCCAAATACTATGATTAAGTAGAGCTGCTTTTATTAAGAAACATTACTATCCCTTTAAAGGGATAGTAATACTTCGTTTTAACTTTATTTTATTTTGTAAGCATTTAAAAAACATGAAGAATGATATAAGTCTTATCTCTCAAACCTTTATGGTTTAAGAGATATTCACAAGCAAAGTTTCCCCTCCCGCCCCTTTTACCTAGTGTAAGCCATCTCTTCTCAGATGTGGAATCCAGTCCATAGACCAGACAGATAACAGAAGGGGACAATCTTTTTCCTATGAGAACAATGAAAGCCCTGCCCCCCTTGACAAGCTTTTCAGGTTTTTCCCTTATCTTAATTGAAGATTGTCCCTCTCTGCAGTCTACCTGGGCACCTCTCTTCTGATCTGGTTAAGCAGTGTTACATCAGTAAAAGGGAGAGGGACACTTTGTAATTGAATTACTCTTGAACTACAACTCTGACAGAATTGAAATAATACTCTCCAAAGTCCATATACTATGATGATTAATTAGAGCTGCTTTTATTATGAAACATTACTATCCCTTTAAGCAAATACTTATATATGAATCTGAGTGTGAATGAGAATCAGTCTGAGTGTGAACCAATGTAATTTATCATGAAACTGAAGCTGGCTACCCCATTTCCTCTCCTATGTCTAAACCCTCTACTAAAATCTTCATTAAATTAATATAAATTGTTATTTGTCCCCTATGATGCAGCTGATTTGTCCAGAGCTTCACCTTCTTAGCCTCCTGAATATGGCCCTGTACATTATAATTTATCATATTACAGTGAACAGCATAGAGATATAAAAATGATAGCATTATGTTTTTGATGAAAATCAATTCTGTTCTCAAAACAATGTAATACAATTCCCAAATAAATTCTATACAGAAAATGACAACATAATTTGCAAAGTTGATTGCTTGTTTTCAGTGTATGAGCAGTTAATGAAAAGGGACTGTTGCTGCCTGTCTGTGTCTTACACAATGCAGTGTGTTTGTTCATTGTATTTGGATCTCTCTTGTTATATTGTGCAACATTGCAAAATGCAGGGCAATACCATTATATTTCATACTTAAGAGGAATCAGTGTTTATATATTTTTCTACTGACTGTGTCCAAGAAGCTTCACTTTTTTCTAATAATGAAATAATTTTAATCAGTATAATAAAACCAGTATGTCAGTCTAGTAAATCTAAGTGCCAGATGTGCATTCACAGGGTTATATTTTTCTTAAAAGAATTTAGATTTTATCTTTTGTATTATAACCAACTTTCTCTTACATCTAATATGGAGCAAAAGTGCCATGGGGATGAGTTCCTCTGTCATCACAAAAGACAGGATCTTTTGGGGTGTGGACTCCCTCCTCCAGCTCAAACCCCCCTCCCCCACCTAGCTTGCCAACTCCCAGAATTCATGTGTCCTGCAGGCAAGCCGGACAGGCAATACTATCCTCTTAGTTTTTCCTAGGTTTTTCATTATTTTCCTTTTATATGTGGGAATGTATAACCCATTATTAGGCAGGTTAGATTGCCCAGTTTTGTGTACAAGTTTTCCCTCGTGATAGGGTCTCTTGAAACTCTGTCCTCTCCTATGGTGGTAACCTGAAGAAAGAAGACTGATGAGTAACCCTTGGAGTGTCTTGGTCCGCTTCATGCCCCAACCTGCGTTGCCTCTTCATACAGGGGCTGATGTGAGCTCAGTTATGCTCTGACACTTATTATTGGTATCTTTGTTATTCTCTAAGAGGACATTGGAGTGATGATTTTATTGGAATAACCCATTCTGTGCTGTTTAGGGCTTTTAGGTGTGTTTGAGTGCTTTGGGGTTCGCTTATTTTTGTTCATCCGCTATTTAGATCCTTACCTTTAGATCCTCCTTGAATGTCCTGGGGGTTTGGAGCCTTTTACTTACTTTTTATTTGTAGATAAATTTTAGTGCTGTGCTCCGTTTAAGAACAGGACCTTGCCTGTGGTCATGAATCTGCAACTGTTTGGGCTACAATGATCCGAGAGGGCTATATCTACTTGTCTCATCATGCCCTATCATCTAGTCCACTTTCCAGAATGCCAGTTTCTTGGCCTTTCTTCCAGTTGGCTGACAATTTACTTCTCGCTTGCTTATCCTATGCATAGACTGACTCTCCTTGCTCTCCTTCTCCAGATCAGTCCTTTGCTTGACAGATAAGTGTATTCTGGGTATTTAGGGTTATTTTCTAATTCTGCAGATATCTAGCTAGTATTTTACTAACTTGCAACACTTTTTTAGGAAGTATGCTGGACTCCAAGGAACATGGGGGTAAATCTAAGGCAAAGGATATAAGGGTGTCCCTTACCCTCTTCACTCATTGTTCCTACCTAGAGAACATTCAGGGTCTCTATGCCCCTCATGTGCAGTGGCATCTACTGCTCCTCTGGGCCTCTCTAGCAGCAATCAAGAGTCTGCATGGGTTAAGTCACTGCTGTCTTCAGTGAATCAGATTCCATAAAGTGTCCAGGGAGTGTTTCAGTCTTGGAAGACTATGCCTACATTTAAGCAGATTGCCCCTGTATCCATGGGGTCATTCTCAGGTTTTTGGGGTCTCCTCTGAGGAAGAATTGGCCTCAGAGGATGACAATGATGAGGAAGATGAGGACATGGATTCTTCCTATTCCTGTGGAGAATCCTATCCCCTTGGCTGATGGGGCTCATCAAGGCAGTCCTGGAGATCCTCCAGGTCTCTGAAACTTCTGTAGGGGGAGCTCCCTCTCAGAATATTTTGCAGAGGCGTAGAAAGTCTTTTCCTGTGTTTCCACCCAATAACCCTCTTAATCAGATCCTGGGTGGAGACCCATGTTCAAGCCATAACAGCCGTTTAAAATTCCAGGAGTAGTAGAAAATGTCCTGGCGGACGTTCTAAATTGCCAGGCTGTAGATCCAGGAAATTGGGAACTCCATCAGGAGGTGTTTTACCAGAGAGTCCATGTCACTGTTTTCAAGACACTCAGACCAGTAGGTGAAATAAAATGCAGTTTTATTAAGAACAAAATAAAGGACAAAGATCGCCCCCTATAGGCAGTACTGCGTAGAAGCAGGAAGGCAATAGTGTGGCCAATATAAAAGTATAGCATAAAACAGCACAGGCAATTGACAGATACTGAGTACAGAGATACAAGGGTTAACAGAATAATCAGTCTGTCTCAGTTGTGATGTTTGGCACGCCCAAGGTGATAAAGGCAGTGAATGGTGGAGAGGACTCAACACCAAAAGTTTGTAATGAGAAAACTGTCCAGCAAAGAGGAACCTGTCACCCAGAACCTGCTGCACTTGAACAGTAGCCCCCACGGGTGTATTAACGGAGCAAGTAGACTGCCAGAGCTTGAGCCAATAGCCCCCACGGGCGTAACCACAGAAATGTGCACAGTAGCAGCCAGAGCCGTGCGCCTACCTGGCGCGGTAACGAACTTCACTGTACTGCAAGGAGAGGAACAGCTCAGCACCAAAGCAACACTCTGTACTAGACTGAAGGCTCAGAACCGGGACACAGCTCTGCACGGATTAACAGCCCGATAGTTGGAACACAGCTCTGCACGGGTTAACGGCTCGATAGTTGGAACACAGCTCTGCAGGAAGCGGCTCAGAAGCAGGATCTAGCACAGCACAGGTTAACCACTGCAGCCGCTCAGGACAGTAACTGGAGACAGTCAAAATGTCGCCATGGCGACAGAGGAGGCTGGAACGTAGGCTGGGCAGGAGTAACTGGTGCAGGTCACGGAGCAGGAACGTCAACAAGCCGGGTGGATTAACGGAGCAGGTTCTCAGACAAGCCGGGTCGAATCACGGAACAGGCTCTCAGACAAGCCGGGTCAGGATACGAGCAGGAACGTCAGCCAGGCTGGGTCAAATCATGGAGCAGGTTCTCAGACAAGCCGGATCAGGAAACGAGCAGGAATGTCAGCCAGGCCGGGTCAAATCACGGAGCAGGAACACAGGAACGTAGTCAGAGTAAGCCAAGTCGGTACACTGGAAATCAGGAACGCAGGAACACAGCACAGCAAAACTGGCTCGGGAACACCACGAAAGGGCACCTGACAGGTGCTACTGGCCCAGTATAAAAAGGTCACCAGGGGCGGGCCAAACAGGCTCAACCAATCAGAGCGCAGCACAAGCAAGAGTGACATGAAGGGAGAAACTGCACTGTGATAGTCTAGCACTGGGGTGTGCCAGCTATAGAGTTCATAGCAAACAGAGAAAACAGGAAGGTTACAACATCCTGCTCTTGAACGGGGACCCCCTGGCTTTCATGACGGATGTGATGACCATTCCATCTCTCCTATGTGTTTCCACCAATTATTCTCATCCCCAGGGTGATCCGGAAGATGGAAGATCAGAATGGACAGGGCATGGGTCATTCCGATGGCTCCTTACTGGCCCAAGAGGGCATGGTTCACAAACCTGATTAGCCTATCTGTTCAAGATCCGATCTGTCTACGTCTCAGACCAGATCTGTTGTTCCAGGGTCACCTGTGGTACGAGGATGTAGATAGTCTGACTTAGATGGCATGCCTCTTGAAGCCAACATCCTGGAACTTAAGGGTATCTATTCCAAAGTCATATCCACCATGATCCAGGCTCAGAAGCCAGTCTTCTCCAAGGCATGCCATAGGGAATGATCTGTTTTTCACAAGTGTTGCACAGACAAGAACATGTTCCCACAGCTTTTTTTTAACTTTCCCTTGGTTTTGTCTTTTCTTCAAGACAGTGTAAACAAGTAACCCAGTTTGTTTTCCCTTAAAGTTCAGATTTCAGAACTCTCTGTTCTCTTCCAGAGACTGATTGCCGTCATCCCAGATGTCAAGATGTTTCTCCATGGGGTGACTTGTGCCTTCCCTTCCTTCAAAGATCCCACTCCTCCATGGGACGTTAAAGCGGATGTGTCACCTATGCAAAAAATGCCATAAATAGTTAAGTGACACATCCAATACCATCAAAACGTTATTTATTTTTTATTTTCAAGTTCCATTTCATTTAACTCTAGCTTACAAACCTCTGGGCTGCAGCAACTTCCGCACAGACTGCAGCCCAATGCTCTGCCTCAGCTCTCCTCCTTCCTCCGATGACGGAGGCTTCAGTCTGGAAGCTGGAATGGTCTCATTGGCTAGATATCAATCTCTGCCAATGAGAACACACCAGCTTACAGACAGAAGTCTCTATCATCGGAGGAGGGAGGAGAGCTGAGGCAGAGCTCTGTAACCACAGAGAACCGCAGTCACCCGGAAGCGGCTGCAACACAGACTTTTGTAAGTTAATTTACACAAAATGGAACTTGAAAATAAAAAATAATAATGTTTTGATGGTATTGGATGTGTCACCTAACTATTTATGGCACGTTGTGCATAAGAAAAAACACACAAAAAAACAGAGGGTGCCAAATAGTGCCTGTCAAGTAATAACCAATAACATAAAGGTTATACTCACAATTGGAGTTGCTGGTTGAAAGGCATAGGTGACACATCCAATTTAACCGGGTCTTGGGTATCATACAAAGGCCTCCCTTGGAGCCTCTTGCCTCCATCTGTTTGTGCCAATTAACGCTCAAGATGGCTTTTCTCTTGGCATTTGTCTCTGTGCAGTGAGTCACTGAGTTACAAGCCCTGTCAACCTCCCTTCCTACTTTTTTATCAGGATAAGGCAGCTCTTCGTACCTCTGTGGAGTTTCTTCCCAAGGTGGTGTCCGAGTTTCACATCAATCAGAAAATTGTTGTAGCTTCTTTTTGTCCTGTCCCTGTGTCTGATAAGGAGAGAGATATTCATCTGTTGGATGCAGTGCACTGCCTTAAATTTTATGTGCACTGAACTAAGCCTTTTCATAAGGTTGACTCCCTGTTTGTTATCCCTGAGGGTCACAGAACTGGTCAAGGAACTTTCAAGATCACCATTGCCAAGTGTATGAGATCAGGAAGAAACCAGTTCCCTTTAAGATCATTCCACCAGATCAGTGGTGCTTCCTGGGCCTACAAGAACAGCTGAACAGCTGTGCAAGCCTCTGACTTGGTCCTCCTTGCATACATTCACTAATTTCACTTATCAGAGGCATTTTCTTAGGGTCCATTGCTTTGTATAACTCTGTGGAACTGAAAGGGCTGGGGCATCAGAACCCCTTGTGATGCCCCCCAGCTAATGATCTCCCAAGAGAGCTCCACTGCTTCCATCGTACCCCTACTACCGTGTGGAAGTTGGCAGTATCAGGAAGCCCTTGCACGTCAATGAGGGATGCTTTCTCTCATTGACGTGACAGGGTTTCTCGATCCCGCCCACACCTACCTGGGTACTCCCACTAGAATGGAAGCAGGAGAGCTATCAGCTAAATTGATCGCTCAGCTGAACTGGCTGTGAGATCAGTAGCTGGCGGGTATCTGGAGGAATCCTGATGCCCCAACCTTGCAATAATTGCAATATTAGCGTAGGATAAGTGGAAGTAAGTAAATCATAGACTGGGAAGGCGACTCTGCCTCAAAGAGATTACAATCTAAATAGTAATAGTAGCAACAAATAGAGAACATAGGAGGAGGATAATAAATGCAGGTGCAAGGCTTTTTGTAAAGAAAGTGCAGAATGATTTTGAAGTGACTGCCAATGTGCACAAAGTATGTTTTTACTAAGAGGCCCCCCGAGCAAGTGGGTTTTTAGGAGTTTGGACAATTGGTACATGGTGATAGGGAGTGCATTTAAAAGTCAATGGGCTGCTGGTGTAAATGTTTGTAGCTGAGAGACAGACTAAGTTGTACAGGGAGTGGACAGAAGGAAACCTGAAGCAGAATGCTGTTGGTAGGAAGGGGTGTACCAAGTGATAAGAGCAGAAATATAACAAAGTGCAAAATAAGTAAAAGTCCTAAAGGAGAGAAAAAGGATGTTGTATGAAATATGAGACCCTATGGGTAAGCAAGAGAGTGATTTCAGGAGGAGATAAGTGGGAATGTATCTGGGGAAGGGGAAGTTATTCTAGCAGCTGCACTAAGAATAGACTGAAGTGGGGAGAGATGAAAGACAGCAAGACCAGAGAAAAGAATTTTGCAAAACTCTAGCACAGAGTGAGAGTTAGTTGATATACAAAGGAAGGGCAATATTTTGGCAATATGGGAGAGAATGACAGGATACAATCTAGTATAACACCAAGGCAGCATACTTTAGTGGCGAAGTGAATGGTAGAATTATCCACTGTGATAGAGAAAGGGGTTGGGGCAAGATCTTAATGAAAATAAAAAAAAATCTGTATTAGTCATGTTGAGTTTAAGAGACAGTGAGACATCCATAAGGAGATTGCTGTAAGACATTGAGGCCTTGATTCAATTCAGGCCAGTAAAACAGCCACAGAATCAGACATGTTGCCAAACGTCTGTTGTGTGTTTTTAGTTTCCAAATCTCATGCTAACTAGTGTGAGTAATGGGAACATCAAAGGAAAACAGCTAACGATCAGTAAACACACAGTCACCTCCCCAAACACTAACACTACACTACCCCTAACAGTGAAGTGCAACAATACTAGCTCTAACACTAGCCTAACATCCACAACTGTCATCTTCCGTCTTCCTTCTTCTTCACTTCTGTCTTCTTCTGTTGTAAAAGATGTACCTGTAAAAAGAAATAAAGTCCACATTAAACATATGTAATTCAGTAATGTATTTTTTGAGTGTACCAATGCATTGCATTACAATTTTTTTTAATTATATGAGGGCCAATGCAGAAGAAGAGGTGGAAAATCCATGTGTGTAATAATAATATATCACCCCCAATGATTTTGTCCTAGTATTAATTAAATATTATTAAATATTAAATGTGAAAGATGAAACTGCCACCACCGCTGTCTCCACTGTCAATGGCAGTGGTGGCAGGGTTGCATGGCAAAAATCCCCCCCATGGTACCTGTTGTGCCGATGCCTGAACCAGTGTGTGAAATTTGAACATAGACTGTTCAAAATGAATTCCAGTGTACCATTGGCTGGGATATGTGCTTACACACCTTCCAGCCGATCATCTTCTAGTGGGTTTCGTCATCCCCTAGAAACTGATTGGATGGGGGGTGCATAAGCACACATCCCAGCCAATGGTAGGCTGAAATACATTTTGAACAGGGACTGGCCATATAAAAGCCAGTCTCTGTTCAAAAATCCCACACAATGGCTCTGGCATCGGCCCGACAAGTACCGGGGGTGGGGGGCATTTATGCCATGCAATCCTGTAGACACCGTCAGCGACAGCAGTTACAGCAGTGGTGGAGGCAGCATCTTTCACATTTAATATTTAAGAATAATATTTAATACTTGGACAGGATTCTCTGCAATATTCTGTGGGATTGATATATTATTATTACATATGGATTTGCCACCTCTTCTTCTGCATCGGCCCTCATTGCTCTGCAATGTGTTGTTTACTCCACTTGCATTCAAGGGATTAACAAAATCCATTACTGAATTACATATGTTTAATGTGAACTTTCTTTTTACAGGTACTTCTTTTACAAAAGAAGAAGACAGAAGAGAAAACAGAAGATAAAGAGGAAGAAGGAGGATAGAAGACTGAGGAAGGATATGGACAGCGGCTGACCAGGGTGCTGAAGACCCCGCTGGACATTAGGATTAAAGGGTACACATACCCCACTGGTACTCATAGGGTTAATTCTACTAAAATTTTACACATTGTTTCATACTTTGGATGTATTGATATGGGGCCACATATCAATACATCCACTGGGGACTTTTTTTTCCTTTCAATTCCGGCTACTGCAGGATTAACATGCTTTAGAGAACTCTGTGCCCATAAAAACTGGGTGCGGATTTTCACCCATTAAAGTTTGTCCAATAATGCATTTTAAGGACTAAAGGATGGAATTGAATGGGATACCGCAAAACGTTTCAATGCGTTTTAATGGGTTCACATGGGCGCTAACTTTAGCTCCCAATTTGTGCTTTTTTCTAAGTTTATTTTTTTGCAATGGTAATTGGATGGCTTAACATGCTTGAAAAGATGCCGGGGGGTGTTTTTTTCATGTCAGACCTAATTTAATCGAGGCCTGAGTTACTTGAATGTATGTAGCTGGATTGAGGTCAGGGGAATAGAGACAAACATGTATGTCACCTGAAAAGATATGGTAATTAAAGCCAAGTGATGTAGTAAGTTCACAAAGTGAAAAGGTACAGAGTGAAAAGGGTTGTCCCAGGATCGTTCCCTAGGGTATACCCAGAAAGAGGCAATTAGGGGAAAAGAAGGTAGCATAAGAATCACCAAAAGTATGGTTAAAGATATAGGAGGCATTCTCGAGCTGTGTCATGGATGTCAAGGGCATGTAATATGTCCAGTAGGAGTACGTATCTTGAACAACATACTATACCACCAACCAACCAAAGATCAGCCCTGATCAATCAACATACCAACACCATAAAAATAATATACCGCCAATGCAGTGGTACTGCATTATAACACACTATATTTCCTTGAAAACCAGGGTGGTGTGCAACACATTGCTTTACAACATATCACACACCTGTTTTATCTTCAAGGGAAAATACAGGCAATAGAAAAAGTCTGATAACCGTTTTTCAGAAATATGTGTTCGCAACAAGACTATA
Organism: Rhinophrynus dorsalis; assembly: GCA_037306005.1. Classification (NCBI taxonomy): domain Eukaryota; kingdom Metazoa; phylum Chordata; class Amphibia; order Anura; family Rhinophrynidae; genus Rhinophrynus; species Rhinophrynus dorsalis. The sequence goes on from CM074718.1 coordinate 474,879,826, forward strand.
TGTTTTGCAATGCAAATTCTGAGTTGTGGACATCTCTCTCTTTTGTTCTGCTGCATTGGAATTAAGATCACAAGTCACATAATTGAAGGATTGCATAATTACGTTGTCACATAGAATGATTTTCCATTGTTATGTAAAAACTATCTGAGCAGGGAAACTCTAGCCTGCAATGTGTGCTTCTCTTTAGGGAATAGATAATTAATTTTGAAAATATAATAAATAATTGTAAGAAAAGAAAGGCAGGACTGAATAAAGAACTCTCCGAGAAGACTAAAAATCCACAAACAATGATACTTTTAAACATACATCAAGTTAGAGTCAAGATATTTTACATGTTTCATTTTCCAGCATGATGACTAATATACACAGCTGGTGACTTTTTGATGGAGCCACATAAACATATATCCAAAGCCAGATTTCCAATTAGGCGGATTAGCTAACTGCCCAAATTGTTTTACTGTGAGGGGATGCTTAGCTCTCCTGATTCTGCTCACTCAAGAGTTGTGAGGCCATTATAAAGATTGTAAAGATTATAGATTGAAGGTCTAAGTGGTACGATAGCCTCCTCATTCCAGTACTATTGTCCTGATCTGGTTTGAGGAATAGGCCTAAGTATCAGCAGTGATCTGGACTCAGAATGGTGACAAAAGGTAGCATCTCAAAGGTGGACTCAGTATGTGTGGCAGGAGAAGCTGGGTACATGATCCAGTGTCAGAATAGCCAAACCAGGGAAATGGCTGAGACTATTCAAACTAAACCTCAGTTCAGTAACTAGGCAACATGACCAGAAAGGTCAGTGGAGGTTGAGCCAAACAAGAAGGGCTGTATTAAATACTTTAAAGAGGAGCAGTACTGGGGAAACCTAACTGAGCCATCGGTAACATATACATATTTCCAAAATTCCTTTTAATTTAAATGGGGCTTTTAACTAAGGATGGGTGAAAAGTCAGTTTTTGTTCCACAAGAACTTCATTGTAAATTGGTTTTCAACTTTTCCCATTGGAGATTTCACACATAGAAAATAGATTTTTTTCCCTGTTTTTCAACAAACGATTATAATGTGATATTTTCCACCAATGTTTCCCAATAGGCTGGTATTTCCTGTTGGCATAGAATAAAATGCCTGAAGTTTCCCCTTTATTGAACAGTATGGAGAGTTCCACAGAGCCATATAGGTGAATTTTTTGTGAGAGAGAGAGAGAGAGAATTATAAGCAGGCTTTCATATCACTGCAAACCTTGAAAAAATGAAGAGCAGGTTAGTATGGCAAGTTAAGCCTTTAAAAACTGTTGTTGGAAGCCAAGCCAGTAGTATGCCAACACCACCAGTGCTAGCCAGGAATAGCCACAGTGACCCATGTAACATTATGGTGTTTGCTGCAAATGTAGTTTCTGCTGCTGAGTTTTCTTAGTATCATATGTCACAGCAGCTTCTGTGATGGAGTATGTTTGATTGGGGGTGGGGGAATTACAGCTCTCAACAGCTGTATGCACAGTGGATAAAAACAAACATAGTGAAGAGGAGCAAGGAGGGGCAAGCAATAAATCAGCTCTCATTATGCATGACCAAATTAACAACATCCAACTTGAAGTGCAGGTTATTTTGAATTGTCCCCCCAATCAACTACATATTATCATACACTCACTGAGGCCCTTGTGTGTTCCACAACATATATAACCAGTAGCTCGATGGGCGACTGACTGTATACTTACTAAATATAGTGCACCCTTCCAGCTATCACCTTGGCACACTTAGTAGGGCATGCCACATGCAGATTCTCCCTTAAGCTCTGCATTCTACTGTGCTCCACAACGTTGCAATGTGTGGTCAGTTGCATCACACAATGTGCAATGTGTGCGTGGACATACTGCCACATCCTCATATCTGCAGAGGTATCATCTGCTGATGGTGGGGGTGGCATCACTCTGGGCTGCAGCTGACGATGACTCAGAGAGCTGCTGCTGGCCTACTGGTAGGAACTGGGTAAATCTGCCTGCTGGCTAGGAGTGGTACCACTTGCAATTTCCTACTGGGTAACAGTTATTGCCTCATTGTCAGATAGCCCAGAAATCCACCTACTTTTCTCCCACAGTGAGAATGATCAAAGGGCTTAGTCACATATGCAGCATGTGACATGTTTGGTTTGGCTGGGGAGTTCATGTCTATGGTGCACTTCAGTGTGGTTGTGCTTGACATGCTTTATCAGTGCCAAGGTGTAACCCCTCCTTCCACCACTTCACAACTTTGTGCATACAGTGTGCACAAACTTGATGCAGCTGAGTACTGAACAGTTACTTTCCCCAAATAAAAATAATCTCATACCCATGATTTCAGGTCAGAGAAAAGTGGAGTGGGATAGGGCTGTGGACTGTCACCACCTGAAGTGCCTCTTCATGCCCTTGCTACTGCATTTGCTGGCACCATTGTGCCTACTGCTGCCCCAAAAGTATTATTGCTAGTACTAGGAAGTGGGATAATTCTTCCACCACTGTCTGTCCCATGTCACCACCACTAGGTGGAAATTCGTCATCATCATCTTCCTCATCACCACTAATCCCACAGCCAATACTTACACTTATGGTGGGAAAGGTAAAAGCATTATAAACAGCCTGATGAGGATCATGCTACTCTGATTGCTGCTGTTCTGACATATGACCATCATCAGTGGCACCTAATGACAATTCAACAGCAGAAACTAAACTTGCAGCAGATTCCAAAATATTAGTAACACTGGGGGAAGGTCATGGCGATACTCAGTCCCTCCAGGTCTTTCCTCCAATCTTCATTTGTCGCCTCGAAGAACACTCTTCATAATGAGCTGCGGGTTTAATTCTTGGGATGTTCTTGTTGCTGTTAAGGGTATTATATTTTTTTTTACTTCTCATAATTTTCTCTTTCTTCTTTTCCACAATATAATAGTCAACTTGATCTATACGGATTTCTTTATAATTCACATATTTTATGCTTAAATCTGGTGTCTAGCAATGCTGCAAGAATATATTCCTCATTGTCTTTTATATAATTACTATTCTATGTGATTAAGCAGGGATATAATGAAAATGTGTCCTGCTGGTGTGCTCCAAAGACTAATGTTGAGAAACACTACCATAAGGCTATCTTATATAATTGTATATTTTGTCCCACAGACTAACATGGCATATGCCAGGCAGGATTGAGTAACTGGTTTCAGGGTAAATGATTGTCATATCCTTGTACTGATCATTAGTAAATGAACAAGTACAAATATGACAACTCATTGATAAATTTGCAAATTGAAAATATAGCAATTTTCTGATATTTAACATTTACTTTTTAGTAAATTAACCTCATGGTTCCTATTGCAAAGTGGATATAGTTGAGACTTTAGCCTTGATATTGCACTTGAATAATATCATCTTAAACTGTCTAATAGTCATCGGTGTTAAACAAAAAAAGAAATGACAGTGCTCCCTCTGCCTTAGTTGGATAACATGGACTATAATAACTGCAATTCAAAAACAGTAGCGAGGGGCATGGCATAACCAGTCATTGGAGGGCCTTGGTGCAATTTTATTTTAGCCCCTTACAATGGAAACATTATCCCAGGCATAAAACTAGAACATACTGAGCTCTAGAGAAGATTGGGCACCCTTGGAAGTGGGGTCCTGTCACAGCTGCACCCTCCGCACCCCCTGTAGTTATGACCTGTTGAGAGAAGAAGCTACAACTAAGCCTGGACTCCACTGCAGGCGATAATTGTATTACTGTTTTCCTTTCAAAATATCCTTATATAATTCAATAGAAATTTTTGCTATAAAAGCAATGATAAAAGGCATCTGCAATGCAATCCAGTTTCTAATCAGCATATTTCATTGCAAAGTATTCTGGTAACTCTTTTATTAACATTTTAAGCACCAGAAGGATGTGTGAAATTAACAACACATAATGTTGACAAATGACACCCAATAAAATACAGTTAAGCATATATATATATATATAATATATGTTTGTCACACCAGCTGTAGCAAAGAAACCACAGATTGCATATATCTAAATAGCAAAATACAATAAAAAAATCCAACAGGAAGCACAAGGCTTGGATTCCATTGCAACTGATAATTTCAAGAAAATGGAAAACTTTTAATTAAATACAGAGCAGGATTTCCCAAGTGCCCCTAGGCAAGGAATTGTGGACCTCCAAGATCAAGGTAAGTGTGTTATTGTTAAAGGCGTGGGGAAGGCGAATGTGCAATAGGATAATATTAGGACTAGGAGGGCATTTTATTTAATTGGTAATGTTAGGTGTAGTTAAGAGCCAGGGGGTACTTTTAAGGGTTAGTGTTGGGGAGGGTGACTGAGTATCTAGCTGTGTGAAGTGTTAGGTAACATGAGTTCATGCGACCAGTGCTTGTTGTGAAGGATGATGGTCAGGGAATAGAATTTCAATAGTACAATAATGTGTTCACCTGTCTGAACTCATTTTTGCTCCAATGCAGGTTTTAACAACCCTGACAAAATTGAGCCCTAGCCTAGAAATTCAAATTTTCAACCTGTTTTGGTGCTATAATAAAAACTGATGGCCAAAATGAAAATGTCAAATAATACAGAGCCATCATTCAAATTTAACAATAGAAGCCCTATCCGTTTTCTATAATAATATAATCTATTGTACAAACATATGCAGAATTCTGCAAGAAATACAGGACAGCAGTCTCTTTGTTCGTGACATGCAGAGACAAGGACTGTTGGCTGTAGGTGTACAAATAAAATGAGAACTTCTGAATGCAGTGGTAAAAGAAATATCTGCCAAGCTTCTACTCAAAGACAAGCCTGCAATGTAATCAACCACCGAATTAGTACTTCAGTACATATTCTCCTAAATACAGGGTCATGCTACCTCAAATTACACAAAGCTTTATACAAAGATACTGCTTGTTACATATTTGGCTAAACAAAATCTTTTTTTTGTCATAAAGATACAAGTGCTTCATGTATCAAATAACATTGCAAAGAAGCTGCACAGTTCTCCATAGTAGAAACAATGTATCAAGTAGTCATTGTTCTGAGAGCTTTCCAGAGAACTGCACAGCAGAGGCCCTGAAGAGAAAACTGTTACATTCTGTAAAATGGGGAATATGAATATAATACAATGAAAAGCAACCAGATAAACACAAAGGGCTGCATATGGGGCCCTCAAGATCACCAAAAGGATGAACATTATGTTTATACATTCTAAATAAAACCAAGGAGTTATAGTTGAAATATCATTTTTGTGAAAAATAGGAGAACCTGAAAAAATATCAGAAGCAACTATATTTATGTTATGTGACATTTAACTAATTATTTGTCAGTTTGTGCAGATCTGCCAGGCATACCTTCCAGATACTAACATTCTATACTGTTCTACATTACCAACTGCCACATCCTACCAGGAAGTATTAGCTCAGTTGCATAAACTATCATGTAAATAAATCTAAATATCTCATAAAATATTGCTTGTAATAAATAAAATGGCTAAAATAAATATGTGATTTTGAAAGCAACAGTTCTACTTTAAGATGGAATAGTGTAAGTGTATAGGGAGTTATGCTTTGAGGCAAAATAAGGAAGATGAGTGTTTTTGGGGTTTACTATACAGGGATCAGACTGGGGGCAGCGAGAAAAGCCTATCTACTGATACAAAATATTACACTATAATAATATATGTCTATATATTACTCATACAATTTAGAGCCATATGCACAGTAGTAAAGAGATACACTCTGGAGGAATCCAGCTGCATCATAGCAGACAAAATGAACATTTCCATTGATTTAGATGGAACTTTTTTTTCTTTTTAATAAAACCATTTTTATTAGTTACAAAATGACCTGTCAGAGTTGCAAAATATGTAATACAAAAACTACTGTAACCAATGAGTGCTATTGATCTACCATTGTTCAGATATCCTAGCAGAGAAACCTAGAGTAAGGTGAAATTAGTGCTATGAGAATCGTAGTCACCAATGGCCTTTATAATGTTGAACAGTGGTCATCAATTTACAATTTATGCAAAAAAAACACGACAACAAAAAAGTGAACCCCCCAAAAAAAAGGGGGGATCAGAGGAGAGGACAGGGGAAAAGGAAACCAAATATAAAAAACATAACAGGACAGTGGGACCCATGCACTCCTAGATGTAAAAGATCATGCAGGCCAGCCACACCCGCCTACCATATCACACATCACTGCCAAGTCAGTAAACTCAATTGGACACTCCAGGAGTAGGGATGGGCAAAACTTTCCACCTCAAACTGAAATCAGCAAAAAATGGCACTTTCTGCTTGGCGAAAAATTTCCCACGAAAAGTGCCGATGTTCCACTTTTTTTGCCCATTGAAATCAATGGGAACATAGAAGTTACACACAACACATTACAAATAATATTTTATTTCCCAAAGGCATTGTATAAAAGGGGTATGAGGGTGCCTGTGTTGGTGGGGTGTGGGGAAAGAATCAGTTGAACAGGAAATGTTTTTGGGGGGTTGTTTACTGGGATTGGGGGGCACTTAATAAAAAAGATATCCTAAATAAAATAAAATAAAAACAAAAAAAGACAAAAAAATGTCTTACAAAAGACAGAATTTGTATGTTAAGAAAAAAGTGGAGGGAAGTTCTGAATGTGAGAATTTTTGTCATTAGTTAAGACATTTTTGTCGTTAGTTAAGACATTTTTTGTTGTTAGTTAAGACATTTTTGTCTTTACATACGACAATTTCAGTCAGGACAAACGACATATTTCCAATAACAACCAACACTCTCTGAAAATATTAATGATCCCAACGAAACTGTACTTTGAAAAGTCGTTACAAACGACAAAAGATATTTCACTACTTCTTTGAACATATGGCCCTATGAGGCACCCCTTCTTTTTCTCTTATATCCTCTGTGTACTAGAAATAAGGTCTCTTTTGGGGAGCAGTAATGGAAGCGTTTGCAAAATATATATAACAAGCATGAAAACTATATCATTTTGAAAAGATGGATTCTCCCCACAAATGTGAGTGGCAATTTCAACCAGTTGGCAAAGTCATCACTCATCTTCTGCATATCCAGGGGAACATTTGCTGAGTGTAATCTCTGTATGTCTCCAGGCAATTAGACACCCAGCTACTCTATGGAGTCTCTAGACCACATAAATGGTAATGTCAAAGACAGGTAGGGATGGGGACATCCTCTAACCAAAAGGCGACTGATTTGTCCACATTAACACGCAGGACAGATAGCCTACCATAGACAGGCAGGGTGTTTAAAGGGATAGCAATGTTTCATATTACATGTAGCTCAGAGCGTTGAGCATATGTAATAGTACTGCTGTGCGATGCTCCTATGCTTCAAAACTCACTAGTTACAGTGTAATATGTTGAAGTTGATCCCTCCCTCCCCTTTGTGTGGCAAGCAGTCTGCCCTGTTTGTTAGCCAGGAAGAACCATCTATTCGACCTAATGTCTGTGTTATACTGCTGTACCTCCTGGAGGACCATCTCATAAGCTTCCTTGGCTGACACATAGGACACTCTGTTAGAAGGAGAACTTTGAAGCAGAAATTTCTTGTAAGATCGGGATAGGGCGTGTTGCAACGCAGTCAGTTTTGACCTTGATTTGCATTTCCTTATAACTACATAACAAATAATATGGCTGTGGATAACAGCCTTAGAGGCCTGCCAAAACAAGACTGTATCTGATTTATGAAGAGCATTAGTGCCCTCAAATTTTTTCCAAGCCTGTGTCAGGCTATCCTTAAATTCTTTGGAGAGGGACAAGTGAGAGGTCATGTGCCAATTCTGCAAACAGTGCAACATGCCTAAAGCAGGTGTTACTGAGATCAGAGCATGGTCAGAGATCAAAATATCATGAATTTCACAAGGTCACCTTGCCCAATAGCAAATAGGTGCTGAATAAGTAATATTTCCTTTACCAATAGCAAATAGGTGCTGAATAAGTAATATTTCCTAGTAAAAGTCTCATGGGAATGGGAATAGAATGTATAGTCTTGGCTATCTGGGTATAGGATATGCCAAATATCTGCCAGTCCAAGGAGACGCCAAATGTAAGTAATGGGAATAGTCCTACCTGTGGCCCGATGACACACCGCCCCTTGTCTGTCTAGAATTGGATCCACCAAGCAATTAAAATCCCCACCAGCCCAGCAGCAGAGAGGACACCGGGAAAGCCATGAGCCTGCCAAAAATTCTTGAAAAAAATGTGACAGTGGGGTCATTTGGAGCATACAAAGTACACAGAATGGTTTGCAATAGTGATGAGCGAGCACCCCAATGCTCGGGTGTTCGGGTGCTCTGACCGAGCACCCCCTGAGGCTCGAGTGCTCGGCCGAGCACCCGAGCCCCATTGAAGTCAATGGGAGGACTCGAGCATTACACCAGGCACCCCCTGCTCTGATGAGGGGAGGGTGCCTGGTCCATAGGAAAAGGGCAGAAAAAGATGGAAACACTACAGAAATGGTTCAGGGACAGCATAGGGAGGATGTCTGGATGCATCTTGGACTCCAACATCGCTGCTGGGAACGATCTTTCGCCCGTAGTACGCCATTTTTACAGACTGACCGTAAAACACACAAAAAGGAAGATAAAAACGACTTTAGGCGAAAAATTGTTACCAAACAATATTTGCTGTATATTTACTTGTATATCATCTGCAAATTATCCCAAAAATTTCCTTGATTTTCGGAAGTGAGGCCATGATTAAGAGGGAAACGTGCGCAGAGGCAAATTCTCCCAAAAATTTCCTTGATTTTCAGAACTGAGGCCATGATTAAGAGGGAAACGTGCACAGGGGCAAATTCTCCCAAAAATTTCCTTGATTTTCAGAACTGAGGCCATGATTAAGAGGGAAACGTGCACAGAGGCAAATTCTCCCAAAAATTTCCTTGATTTTATTGAACTGAGGCCATGATTAAGAGGGAAACGTGCGCTGAGCTGACCATCTAAAACATTATGGGTGAGGGTCTGCTGCAGAGCTGACCATCCTAAACATTATATGCGAAGGCCCGCTAGTGAGCTGACGCTATAAAACATTATATGAGAGGGCCCGCTAGAGAGCTGACCCAATAAAACATTATATGAGAAGGCCCGCTGGTGAGCTGACCTATATAAAAATTGGCAAACAGGGCCCGCTGGTGAGCTGACCCTATATAAAAATTATATCACAGGGCCCGCTGGTGAGCTGGCCCTATATAAAAATTATATCACAGGGCCCGCTGGTGAGCTGGCCCTATATAAAAATTATAGTACAGGGCATATGGAAGAGGAGGAGGAGGATGAGAAGATTAAGAGTCAACCATATACCCGTTTTTTGGGTGGAAGGGGTGAATGGGAATACAGAGTATTCCCATCATTGTAAATAACATATATAAAGTGAGTTTATGTTCCCCCGGGGCTTTCCTCCAGTGGAGTGGAGAAGTCAGGGGAAATCCAGGCCTTGTTCATTTTTATAAGTGTCAACCTATCAGCATTGTCGGTGGAAAGGCGGATACACTTATCTGTTATGATGCCACCAGCAGCACTAAATACCCGCTCAGACAGAACGCTGGCGGCAGGGCAGGCCAGCACCTCCAAGGCGTAGAGTGCCAGTTCATACCACGTGTCCAGCTTGGACACCCAGTAGTTGTAAGGCACAGAGGGATCATTGAGGACGCTGACACGGTCTGCTACGTACTCCTTCACCATCTTCCAAAACTTTTCCCTCCTTGTGACACTAGGCTGCGCATCAGGGTGAGGGTGCTGGCGGGGTGTCATGAAGGTGTCCCACGCCTTGGAGAGTGTTGCCCTGCCTTTCTCGGAACTGCTGTGTGCTCCCCTTTTCTCCCCTTCTCGGTTGGCCAAGGTAGCACGTACTCTGCCGCCAGCGTTGTCAGATGGAAAATTTTGGAGCAATTTTTCGACAAGAACCTTCTGGTATTGCACCATTTTGCTTGTCCTCTCCACCGGAGGAATGAGAGATGAGAAATTCTCTTTGTAGCGGGGGTCCAGAAGGGTGAACACCCAGTAATCCGTGTTGTTTAAAATGCGTATAACGCGTGGGTCACGGGAAAGGCAGCCTAACATAAAGTCAGCCATGTGTGCCAGAGTACCAACAGTCAAGATTTCGCTGTCCTCACCAGGAGGATGACTCTCAATCTCCTCATCCTCTTCCTCCTCTTCTGCCCACCCACGCTGAAGAGATGGAACTAAAGTTCCATGGCTACCCTCTGTAGCGGAGGCAACCGTGTCTTCCTCCTCCTCCTCCTCCTCCTCCTCCTCCTCCGCCTCCTCCAATTGTCGCTGAGAAGACGAAGTGAGGGTGCTCTGGCTATCACCTTGTGTAAGCTCTTCCTCCCCCATTTCCACCTCTTCCACATGCAAAGCGTCGGTTTTAATTGTGAGCAGCGAGCGTTTCAGTAGACACAGAAGTGGGATGGTTACACTGATAATAGCGTTATCGCCGCTCACCATCTGTGTCGATTCCTCAAAATTGCGTAAAACCTCGCAGAGGTCTGACATCCATTCCCACTCCTCACTTCTGATTACAGGAAGTTGAACGGAGAGGCGACGACCGTGTAACAGCTGGTACTCCACTACTGCCCTCTGCTGCTCACAAAGCCGGGCCAACATGTGGAAGGTGGAGTTCCAGCGCGTGCTCACGTCACACAGCAGCCGGTGAGCTGGCAATTGTAAGCGCTGCTGCAGCTTCAACAGGCCGGCCGAAGCTGTAGATGACTTACGGAAATGTGCACACACGCGGCGCACCTTGGTCAAGAGATCATGCACATTGGGGTAGGTTTTTAGAAATCGCTGCACCACTAAATTAAATACATGCGCTAGGCATGGTACGTGTGTGAGCTTGCCGAGCTCCAAAGCCGCCACCAAGTTACGCCCATTATCACACACAACCATGCCTGCTTGCAGGTTGAGTGGCGAGAGCCACTGCTCGGTCTGGTGACTAATCCCCTGCAACAGCTCTGAGGCCGTGTGCTGTTTGTCCCCAAGGCAGATCAGCTTCAGCACGGCCTGTTGACGCTTCCCCACTGCAGTGCTACACTGCTTCCAGCTACTGGCTGATGGGGGAGTGGCGCTGCGTGTAGAGAATTCGGAGGTGGAAACGGAGGAGGAGGAGCCAATAACGTAGGTGCTGGTGGAAACCCTGATGGAGGTAGGGCCCGCAATCCTCGGCGTGGGTAGCACCCGTGCCATCCCAGGGTCCGAGTCGCTCCCAGCCTCCACGACATTCACCCAGTGTGCCGTCAGGGAAATGTAGCGTCCCTGGCCACAAGCACTTGTCCATGTGTCAGTCGTTAAGTGGACCTTCCCAGTAACTGCGTTGGTCAGGGCACGGGTGATGTTACGGGACACATGGTGGTGTAATGCGGGGATGGCACACCGGGAAAAGTAGTGGCGGCTGGGGACCGCGTACCGAGGGACAGCTGCTGCCATCAGGCTGCGGAAGGACTCAGTGTCCACAAGCCTAAATGGCAGCATTTCGATGGCCAGTAATTTTGAAAGGTGTGAGGTTAGTGCTATGGCCTGTGGGTGGGTGGCTGGGTACTTTCTCTTGCGCTCAAATGCCTGGGGTAACGACATTTGGACGCTGTGCTGGGACAGGGAAGTGGATGTGGTCGCTGATGGTGCTTCAGATGGTACAGGTGCAGGGCGGGAGGTATGCGGGCCTGCGCCTTCGACAGGCGATTGGCCGGCACCGAAAACAGGGGAAGAGGAGGCAGTGGTGTGGCCTGCAGACACAGATGGGCGATCCAGGCGTTCCTCCCACTTACTACGGTGCTTGGATGCCATGTGTCGGATCATGCTGGTGGTGGTGAGGTTTCTAGTGTTCATGCCTCGGCTCATTCTGGTGTGGCACAGGTTGCAAACTACAATTCTTTTGTCGTCCGCACTTTCCTTAAAAAAACGCCATACCGCGGAACACCTACCCTTTGGCAAGGTAGATTTACGCAAGGGGGTGCTCCGTGGAACATTTGCGGGCCGGTTTGGTGCGGTCCGCCTTCTTTCTGTAGCCACACCACTGCCTCTTCCAGCCTGTTGCGGTGCTGCAGATGGCTCACCCTCAGGACTGCTGACATCGCTCGGCTCTACACCTTCCCAGGTGGGGTCAGTCACCTCATCGTCCACCAAGTCCTCCTCCACTTCCTCACTCTGATCATCCTCCTCAAGTCTTGATCCCACCACATACTCAGTCATTGACAACTGTATAACATTCTCCTCAACAAGGTCTTGAGACGGAAATAGTGGTTGATTTAATGGCAACTGTGTCTCATCATCATCATCATCATCCACTACTTCCTTTGACCTTAAATGCCGTTCACATCTGTCATCTTCTTGTGATTGGGTAGCCTCTAGAGGTTGTGAATCAGGGCACAAGATGTCATGTTCCTCTGCAAGCGTGCTTGGAGAGAGGGTCAAATGAAGGATTGGTGATGAGACGAGCTCCTCACTATATCCCAGTGTGGGATCACTTCTTTGACCAGACCGTGTATGGTGGGAGGAAGGATGATCAGAGTGAGGATTATGTTGACCAGACTCTTGGCTACTGAGAGTGGACTTGGTGGAAGACAGGGTGGTGCTTAACCGGCTGGAAGCAGTATCAGCTGTCATCCAACCGACCACCTGTTCGCAGTGGTCGGACCTCGAGAGTGATGTCCTGCGACGCCCTGTAAAATTAGACATGAAGCTAGGTATGGTGGATGTCTTTCTTTCTTGTGCTCTGGCACCAGGCACAGTTTCTCCGCGTCCTGACCCGCGCCCTGAACTTTCAGGATCACGTCCACTTCCCCGTCCCTTTTTACCCGCCTTCTTCATCTTACACAGAATATGTGACTTTAATATTTGAGTTTGAAAACTTAACAGTATTTCTTATTATTCTGCAACTGTGCAGAGTACACAGAATAGGCTGCTAAACGGCGGTGAAACACACTGAATGGAATATGTGACTTTAATATTTGAGTTTGAAAACTTAACACTATTTCTTACTATTCTGCAACTCTGCAGAGTACACAGAATAGGCTGCTAAACGGCGGTGATACACACTGAATGGAATATGTGACTTTAATATTTGAGTTTGAAAACTTAACACTATTTCTTACTATTCTGCAACTCTGCAGAGTACACAGAATAGGCTGCTAAACGGCGGTGAAACACACTGAATGGAATATGTGACTTTAATATTTGAGTTTGAAAACTTAACAGTATTTCTTATTATTCTGCAACTGTGCAGAGTACACAGAATAGGCTGCTAAACGGCGGTGAAACACACTGAATGGAATATGTGACTTTAATATTTGAGTTTGAAAACTTAACAGTATTTCTTATTATTCTGCAACTGTGCAGAGTACACAGAATAGGCTGCTAAACGGCGGTGATACACACTGAATGGAATATGTGACTTTAATATTTGAGTTTGAAAACTTAACAGTATTTCTTACTATTCTGCAACTGTGCAGAGTACACAGAATAGGCTGCTAAACGGCGGTGATACACACTGAATGGAATATGTGACTTTAATATTTGAGTTTGAAAACTTAACACTATTTCTTACTATTCTGCAACTCTGCAGAGTACACAGAATAGGCTGCTAAACGGCGGTGATACACACTGAATGGAATATGTGACTTTAATATTTGAGTTTGAAAACTTAACAGTATTTCTTATTATTCTGCAACTGTGCAGAGTACACAGAATAGGCTGCTAAACGGCGGTGAAACACACTGAATGGAATATGTGACTTTAATATTTGAGTTTGAAAACTTAACAGTATTTCTTACTATTCTGCAACTGTGCAGAGTACACAGAATAGGCTGCTAAACGGCGGTGATACACACTGAATGGAATATGTGACTTTAATATTTGAGTTTGAAAACTTAACACTATTTCTTACTATTCTGCAACTCTGCAGAGTACACAGAATAGGCTGCTAAACGGCGGTGATACACACTGAATGGAATATGTGACTTTAATATTTGAGTTTGAAAACTTAACACTATTTCTTACTATTCTGCAACTCTGCAGAGTACACAGAATAGGCTGCTAAACGGCGGTGAAACACACTGAATGGAATATGTGACTTTAATATTTGAGTTTGAAAACTTAACAGTATTTCTTATTATTCTGCAACTGTGCAGAGTACACAGAATAGGCTGCTAAACGGCGGTGAAACACACTGAATGGAATATGTGACTTTAATATTTGAGTTTGAAAACTTAACAGTATTTCTTACTATTCTGCAACTGTGCAGAGTACACAGAATAGGCTGCTAAACGGCGGTGATACACACTGAATGGAATATGTGACTTTAATATTTGAGTTTGAAAACTTAACACTATTTCTTACTATTCTGCAACTCTGCAGAGTACACAGAATAGGCTGCTAAACTGCGGCGAAGCACACTGAATGGAATATGTGACTTTAATATTTGAGTTTGAAAACTTAACAGTATTTCTTCCTATTCTGCAACTCTGCACAGTACACAGAATGTGCTGCTAAACTGCGGCGAAGCACACTGAATGGAATATGTGACTTTAATATTTGAGTTTGAAAACTTAACAGTATTTCTTCCTATTCTGCAACTCTGCACAGTACACAGAATGTGCTGCTAAACTGCGGCGAAGCACACTGAATGGAATATGTGACTTTGATATTTTAGTTTGAAGACTTAACAGTATTTCTTCCTATTCTGCAACTCTGCACAGTACACAGAATGTGCTGCTACACTGCGGCGAAGCACACTGAATGGAATATGTGACTTTGATATTTTAGTTTGAAGACTTAACAGTATTTCTTCCTATTCTGCAACTCTGCACAGTACACAGAATGTGCTGCTAAACTGCGGCGAAGCACACTGAATGGAATATGTGACTTTGATATTTTAGTTTGAAGACTTAACAGTATTTCTTCCTATTCTGCAACTCTGCACAGTACACAGAATGTGCTGCTAAACTGCGGCGAAGCACACTGAATGGAATATGTGACTTTGATATTTTAGTTTGAAGACTTAACAGTATTTCTTCCTATTCTGCAACTCTGCACAGTACACAGAATGTGCTGCTAAACTGCGGCGACGCACACTGAATGGAATATGTGACTTTGATATTTTAGTTTGAAGACTTAACAGAATGTGCTCTAATCTGCAACTTTGCACACTAAACAGAATGTGCTCTAATCTGCAACTGTGCACGCTAAACAGAATGTGCTCTAATCTGCAACTTTTCACACTAAACAGAATATTTTTTTTTTTTTTTTTTTTTTTTTTTCCCCCCACACAAAATAACCTGCTGCCCCCACACACAGTAGTCCTAAAAAGGACTTTTGGTTCTTTTTTTTCACAATTTTTTTTTTTCCTCCCTACACTGCCTTTCCCTTCCTATCCTCAGCTCTCCCTGGCTCAGACTGAGCCGAACTCGATGGTCAGGTGCTATACAGCACCCGACCACGGGTTCTGGCCAGCCAATCAGTGTAATGCCAGCAGCCAACATGGCTGCTGGCATTACACCGATGTCAGAGCCTCCCTGCACGTTTATTGGCTGCGCAGCAGCCGCAAAACGTGCGGGGAGGAGACCCGAACATGGCGGGCAAGCACATGCGGTACTCGTACGAGTACCGCCATGTGCCGAGCAGAGCGATGCTCGAGCCGATCCGAGCATCGGCCGAGCATGCTCGCTCAACACTAGTTTGCAATCCATCTATCATGCAGTCAAACATCAAATATCTCCCCTAAGGGTCAGTAAGATGTCATGGAGTAAGTCAAGCTCTTATGAAACAATATTGACCCCCCTCCCATTGTTTAGCCTCGCACGAGGAGTATATACACTGTCCCACCCATTGCTGTCTCAGTTTCTCATGTTCTGAAGCCAGGGGAGGGCTGGCAACTTATGGCCCAGGAGGCAAATACATTCAAGTGGCCCATTTCTATATCATTCAAGCCCCCTACTATAGAACTTACAAGGGAAATGGTTTATACTACTAGTTTAGCTCCATTTGGATTGTTCCTCTGTGGTGTGATTTGTGTAGCTCCATTTCAATTGTAAGCTCTCTGGTATCACTACTGTAGCTCCATTTACAGCAGCAATTGGGAGATTTAGTGAGGAGCAGTGGCCCACCAGCCCAGACATATTACCGGCCCAGGGGGCAACTGCCCCCCTGCCCCCCAGGCCAGCCCTCCCCTGTCTGAAGCAGTTAGATGGGTCTCCTGTTATATTTCCACCTGTGCTCCCAGGTGATTGAGGTGCAACAGAATTTTAGTACATTTAATAGGCATTCCAAGAGGTTATTTTGAAACTGGCAATGACTGTAGTGTACATCTGTCTACTAGAGATAAGTATGACATACTTGAGGCAGATATATAAAGCTAGCTGATGTATAAACTAAGCTAAGGGAGGATGTCTCCCAGCGAGTAGACCCCAACCTCTGCTCTATGCTGTGAATAGATGTCCTGCATGACTATACTGTGATATCACGGTGAGATGTGAATGCATGAGCACCCAAGAACAGAAAAAAACAACGAACAACCAAGACCACAGCCCATTTATCCCAGACAAACCTCAAAGAGCCAAATAGTAGGCCCTAAGATAAATTGAACTTTTTAACCTATTGAATGCTGGAGAGGTCTCCAATGCATCTCTAGCATTAGGGGGGATAAAGTGGTTAAAACCCCTAATTAAATCAATCATTTGGTTTACTCCATAATCATTTCTATTTTCCTTTGTGATTAATGTCCTTACAAGAATGTGTTTTTCTCTTCAGACATTTTCTTCTTATCAACAGCTGCTACACTCCCTACATATATATGGAGAAAGCATAATCATACTTTGTGCATTATGGCTGCATAGTAGCTCAGTCACAGCTGAAGTTCAAATTACATTTCATCATTACATGCCAATTTTGAAAGTATTTACAACTTTACCCCAAATTTAAGAATACTAAAAATATTGCCAGTCCCCACAAACCATACAAATTTGGTACAAAGCTATTTAGTATTTTCAAAATACAGAAGTCCAGAAAAAATGTATAGTTATGGTTTGTTCATCAGGGCTACAGAAAAATCTGCTGACTGGATAGATAACAAATTGCCACAAATATATATGATATGTGTACTATTTGATTTGAAACAGTGTTGCACATGTACGAAACATTTTACACAGAACTTCATAATTCATGAGCATGTGTGAACCTATCTTTGGATTGTGCAGCTCCTAGTCAAATAGAATTAAAAAAAATTGCGAATTAGGTCAATAAAGTAAGCAAAACTGAGCTTGATCAACTACTGATTCTCATACTATATATAGTATTCACTTCATCTGCCACTAGGTGTAACCTTTTTTATCTCTGAAAATAATGGTTAACATAGAAGCAGGCTTGCAGAAAGAAAAAGCCTTCAGAATGTTTTGCAGGCTTAATAAAGTCAAACCTTCAAAATATTACAGCAAGGCTTGCCTTGAAAAATTTTTTGTGGACTTCCAACAACCTAAGCCCTGAAAAAATGTTTACAGGCTTCACACTTACAGAAAACAAGACCTGATTTTTTTTTTTTTTTTTTGCATGGCTTCAGTCTTTCAGAAAACAAAGCTGGAAAAAACTGCAGGCTTCAGGTTTAAATAAAGGGTCTGAAAAAATGTTTTTGCAGGTCTCAGGCTTGCAAAAAAACAAGCTCTGAAAAAAAAATTACGCACTAGCACTGCTGAGGCAACATAAACAACAAAACAAGCCCTCACTTCTTCAGATGCATCTGTTTCGAAGAAGCAGGCCAAGTGTGCTTCTTCCCCTACACCACTTCTAAAACATGGATTTGTTGCAATATTATTATTTCCCTTGAAAGCATGAAGGAACTGTGCAGTTATCATCAGCACCCGCAATGTGCACAGTACGTGGAAACATTTTGAAAGAGGGGAAGTACTGTGGAGAATAACACTTGACACATATGCTATCATATTAAGCATGAAACACAACTATAACCACCACCTTGACATTTATGTCGGCAATGTTAAAACATTCCTTAAGAAATCAAGTACTGCTGTCATTATGGCGTTTGTTCATTCCACTAAGGACCTGACACTGGCTTACAAAATAATTAACCCTCCCTGCCGTCCATTTGATATATTCAGTGGGATAGAATATTTGCAGATTCTCCATGATTCCCTACATTCTTTTGTACCAGGGGATATTTTCTCACACCTGGGGCTCGATACTATCAGCCCCATTAATGTTTTAAACCAGTGGTGGTGGTTTTAACAGCACAGTTTGCTATTCTATTAACTATACTGTCAACAAACACCGCCGCTCATGAATGTCCAACGGGCACAAAATATGCATCCATTGGAGGTCAAGTAAAACTAATAGAATTTGATATCCTATTCCATGCAGTGGCTTCACTACGTGTGAAAGACCATACTTTTCATGTTGAAAAAACCTGTGTCATGAAAAGGAAGTACAGAGTCCCTAACACGCACTGAAAACACTCGTATATGTTGGAAAACTGGTTTCACACACACTTCACATACTTGTGGTTGAAAAAGAAAAAGATTAACCCTATGTGTGCCAGTTGCAATTCATTGTACAGTGTTGCATAACCCACTGGCACTCATAGGATTAATCCACAAAGACTTAAAAGGATAGTAATACTTTTTTTAATCTTTATTTTTATTTTGTGGGCATTAAAAAAAACATGAGGAATGATATAAATCGTATCTCTTTATGGTCTGAGAGATATTCACAAGAAAAGTTTCCCCTCACTGACCAAATCGGTAGAGTCTGCCATCTAGCTGTCTGATTTGGAATCCGGTCCATGGACCAGCCGTGACTGTACAGCAGAGCTGAGATCGCGAGATATAAGAAGAACTACATCATCTGAATAGTCTACAAAGTGTGCCTGGTTTGCAAGCACACTTTTTCAGACCCTTCCAATGAAATAGTTATTTTTATATCTTGCGATCTCGTCTCTGCTGAAGAGCCACAGTTGATCTGCGGACCGGATTCCAAATCTGACAGCTAGATGGCAGACAGACCGTTTTGGTCAGTGAGGGGAAACTCTGCTTGTGAATATCTCTCAAACCATAAAGGTTTGAGAGATAAGACTTATTTCATTCTTCATGTTTTTTAATGCCTACAAAATAAAATAAAGATGAAACAAAGTATTGCTATCCTTATAACACATGTTCTGACAAATAAAAACTTACCAGTAATTCTGATGTCCAGTGGGGTCCTGGCCATGTTCTTCTTCAGTCTTCTGTCTTCTCTTCTTTTCTGTGTTGTACAAAAAATCATTTAGTTCTGTATTTGTTTAAAAAAATAAATAAATAAATAAATACAGCCCCCCCCAAAGATGTCACAGTTAACAACCCTTTGAGTGCCGGAAGGGTACCCCTCCGGCGTCAAAGGGTTAAAAATAGGTGGCATCTTTTCATGTCTGATTAACAAATAAAAGGTTTTTTTAATTTGTTTTGTTCTTGATAAAGGTGTTCAATGTCCACCCTCTAGAAGCTGATTGGCTGGAAGGTGCGTAAACACATATCCCAGCCAACTGGAGGCTGCTAATTATTTTGAACTGAGACTGCCATGTAAAAGCCAGTCTCGGTTCAAAATTCTGACAGTCTGACTCGGGCAACAGCCTGAGAGGTAGGGAAGGAGGCAGGGAGGTCACTCTTGTGCTTTTTTCCTTTGATGTTCCCACAATTCTCACTATTTAGTGCAAGTTATGAGAACAAAAACTAACAGTGAGCATTTGGCCAAAATGTGAGTTTTGGCCACCAATGCTTATTGTTCCATGTACCTCACCAGCTATAAACTAGCTGAGGTACATATGTGGGTTTATCGTCAGTTTTACCGGTGGTAATAGTATCAATCCCCTGGACCCTAGCAAAAGAACACAATGATGCAGGCATTATTGTCATCACCAAACTTCTAGGATGGTGAGGTTTCGCTTGTCTTGGAGAGAGAGAATAGGGGCACAGTAATGAGAGCACTCCGTTTCCAATTTTTTCCTTTTCCCTACCTTATCACACTATTTGCACAGTTCATTTGCTGATGATGGCACTGTATCTTCCACAAGGGAAAAAATAATCCCACACCCATGATTTTAGTTGGTGTGTGTTTGGGGGGGAATAGCCTTCTTCTTCCCCAGATGCACCTGCAATGACTGGGCTTCTGCTGCTGCCTTATCATCGGCATTAGTGCTATGATCAGGAGTAGAGGCAAGTGGAACCATATTTACCTGTCCTAGTCCCATATAATGGTTGGTTGAACCCAATCCCATGGTGGCTATCGTGGTTTGCAACACACTAGCCAAGTCATCAGCCTGCTGCTTTGACAGATGAACATCTTTCTCTGACAGCTTATCAGCAGTAATTAAACAAGCAGCAAATTATGCAGATTCACTGCTGCTGGTGGTGGCGATGCCCATTCCCAAATGCATATCTGTGGTGTTAAAGAAACAGAGGAAAATCTATGATTTCTCTATGGATAGGAATTCAAATAGAAAAAAGTAGAACATTGTGTATTTTTCATGGAAAATGGGACTTTTCATTCATGGCTATGCATATGTTCATTTGCAACTTGTTCTTCATTATGAAGTATACGTATGTATGTATATTTTTATTTACACTGCCTTGAACAAGTATTCAGACCCCTGAGCCTAACCAATTCTCTCATTTTATTAAATTACAAATGGTACATTGTAATTTCATTCAGTATATATTATTTTACAACCCAGAAACTCAAAATCAATTTTTATAAAGTGACATTGATTTTATAATGGGAAGCATTTTTAAGAAAAATAAACAGCTGAATCATGTTGCTTGCATAAGAATTCAATCTCTGTGCTATGGAAGCTCCCAGTTTACACAGGTGAAAGAAACTGCACTAAAGAGGACACTATTACTTTACCATTGGCCTTTACCTGTGAACCATTAAAATTGTAGTCATATTTTCAGTATAAAACCCCCCACTGTTGATGGATTATTGGTCTGGCTGAGGATCTGAAGAAAAATTCAGACCAAAGAGCATTCTACATAAGTTAAATATAAAGAAATACAAATGTATAGATTAGGCAAAAGGGTACAAAATAATATCCAAGTGTTTGTATATCCCATTGAGCACATTTAGATCATCAAGAAGTAGAAGGTGCATCAAGAAAAGTCAGTTCCTTAAAGGTTTGAAGGAGCTATGGATTTGCATGTTTGGGAGTGTGGTAATGGTTCACCATCCAACCAAACTAAACAGCCTGCAGCAAATTTGCCAAGAAGAGTGGGTCAAACTCACTCCAACACTGTTTGCAAAGCCGGTACATACTTATCCTAAAATACTTAAGGTTTTTATTGCAGTGATAGGTGGCTCTACTATATATTAATGGATGGGGGTTGAATACTTATGCATGAAATACGTTTATTTATATAGCACCACAAGTGTCCCCCTGACAAAGCTGACTAGGTGATACAAGTGGGGTCTTTACAGGGGACATCTTTGGGCTCTCACTTTGCAGCTATGGTTTGATTGGTTTCACTTGAAACTTTGTCTCATTTCTTGGTATCACATTAGGTTATTCTTTGCATTATTTATTTTTATGTGCGTTATATTTGACTAGTTGAAGAGCCCATGTACATGGGCCACAGTGCCAACCAGCAACGGCAGAGGTGCAGTCATGCACAGTAGAGACTGCCCGTGCCGCGGTTGATACGGAGCAGGGTGCTCCGTATGCGCAGAGAGGACTATGGGTTGAATTCGGAGCCCCGCTCCATTATCAGCCACGGCGCGGGTAGTCTGTACTGTTATCAATTTATTATGTGAGTTGAACATAGCTGCATTTATATTGCATGTTTAGCTGATGTGTATTATTTTCCCCATTTATGGCTTTATCTTTTACACATTGGCTTAGCATGTATTTTCTTATTTATGTGGGTTACCCTGTTGTGTCCCCTGTTTAGGGTTCTCTTCTCTTTTTTAATTGTTTTTATCTTAGGAGTATTGTTTGATTTTTATGCAATTATTTTCCAATACCACAAATAAAAATTATCATTTTCTGTATAGCTTTGGCTCTGATGTGTGCCTCATTTTATGGGTATTCCTTTTTTGTGACTTATTCGCCACAGCTTTCCTGTGACAAATTCTTCACATTTTGTGTGTAAATTTAAACTTTAAATGGTAAGTTGCACAGTACCATTTTGTGTCTTTCTAGCCTCTGATTTAGTTGTTGCAGGACTGAATTGTTTTTATATCCATTTTTATTGTCATGATCATTGAAATCATCATTTCATCAGCATTCTTCATTGATTCACCTATTTCCACCATGTTATAAGGACAGTAAGATACTATTTGTCAGTTTTAAGTGTATTAATGCCTACTTTTTAAGTAACTGTTTGCAAGCTGCATTACAGACTTCTCTTTTGCATTAATACTTTGATTTACTTTTATTATCTTAAGCATTGATTCATATCAGATACTATTTATTGCTGGTTTTATCATGCATATATTTATATATAATACCTATATATTTATTATACAGTGTATATAATATATCATGTATTATTATATCATCCTTTATATATATACTACTGTAAAAGCCCATGTACATGGGCCAAGGTCCGGCCTCTTAACCCTTTGAGTGCCAGAGGTGTATGCAACGCATTGCATTGCTCCCGTGTGTTCAGGCAGCCTCTACTGCACATGACTGCATCGGACATCTGGCCTTTTATATTATAGTGTGTGTATATAATCATTATTGGTACCACAATGATTTTTAAATTGTATTTGTTTTGTGGGTTCACTTTTAAAAGGTCGCACACAAACGTGCGTGCAACCTTTTCGTGCAGTAACCATGTTGCCTGGATAAAAATGGCGACCTGAAAATCTCGCACTGCATGAAAACGCAAGATTTACAGGTCGCACTATGAAACATCTCATTTACCAGCCTCCATTGCACACAGACATCACTTCCCTTCTGATTAAAGTGTTGAAGAGCCCTGAGCGGTGCTCAGTCTCTCTTTCTTTACTCTGCTCTGTCCGTCAGGTAGACACAGCCTTGTTCCGCTATCTGATGCTCTCTGTCACATGCATTGAACTGGAGATGATCAATGAGCAAGTACTAGTGCTGCTCCGGGACAGCGGTTGCCCAGACCTCCTCATCTCACTGACGGACGATGGAAGAAGGCCAATAGTGCATCAGATAGCAGAACAAGGTTGTGTCTACCAGACTGACAGAGCGGAGCAAAGAAAGGGAGTGTGAGCACTGCTCAGGGCTTAATCAGAAGGGAAGTGAGGACTGTGTGCAATGGAGGCCGGTAAATGCAACATTTCATAGTGCGACCTGAAAATCTCACGCTTTCATGCAGTGCGAGATTTTCAGGTCCCCATTTTTATCCAGGCGACATGGTTACTACACAAAAAGATTGCACGCTCTTTTGCATGAGACCTTTTAAAAGGATACCTGTTTTGTAAATTATCATGATTATTATTAATTTTTCATATGTGCCAATCGTTTCTCACCCTTCCTGTGTCCTACTTCTAGTTCTAGTATTAGTTTTCCTCCTGTCACAAGGAGACAAATGCTTAGCAAAATGTAACACTAGAAGTGGGGTCCCTGCTTGAAAGTTTACAATCTAAAGTGACAAAAGAAGACATACACAGCACATAAGGTTTCACCAGAATACAGTGGTCAAGTTCTGGTCAGGAGAGGGAAACATAAGTAAGTAAGTAAATTATAAGAGCCTTTGATGTACAATGTCTGTTGAAGCCTTGATGAAGAGGTATAATTTTAAGAGACTTTTCAACACCTGTTGAAGCTTGTTGAAGCCTTGATGAAGAGGTATAATTTTAAGAGAGTTTTGAAGATTGAATATATATATTTCAATTTTTATTTTCCTTAAAAGTATTTGCCAAACTAAAACCAATGTCACTTAGCAATAATTGATTTTGAGTGTCAATGTTTTAAAATAAAATATTGCACAGAACAAAATTGCAACATACCATTTGTAATTCAGTAATATGAGATAATTGGACATGGGTCTGAATACTTTTGCAAGGCACTGTATTAAGTGCCATTGGATGTACTTAGTGCTTTATGATTTACATTCAGTATAGGGAATATAGTAATTGCAGTAGCTACACAGATGTTATCATAAGGGTGTCAGGTTTGGGATTTGTTGGAGCATAGGAGCAGGGGATGCCATCTCTTGTCAGACATCATTACCAGGTGGTCCACAGAGGTAGACAGGTAGAACACCCTGGTAGGAATGGCTGCATGGGAGTACAAGGGTTAATCCAAAAGTGAAGTCAGGAACAGTCCAAGAGATCAGGGCAGGCAGCAATCAGGCAAAAACAGTAATCCAAGCAAGGGTCAGGAAACTGACAGATGGGGTAGTCCAGCAGGGGAGCCAAAGGTCACGTAATGATCAGTAAATTAAGCAAAGAAATACTGGAAACTGGAGTCCTAGAACACACAGGAACCAAAGCTCTTCTTGTTTGCTGAAGACTTGACTAAAAGCACGGTAGGGTATCAGTATTTCCGATGTCTCAGAGGAAGTGGCATGCAAGGTAGAAATTGCAGTGTGAGAAAACCAGTGTTCTTTACAGTAGGAAGATGCAAAGGTGATTTGTCCTATACACCAATTTATGGTGGGGTTGTGGTGTTTTAGCCACGGAAGACCAAGGATTACGGGAAATAAGGGTGATCAGACTAGACTGAAATCGAAATCCTACGGTGAGAGGTGTTGTTTCTGTGGTAACAGGTCCGGAATTAATGTTGCTGCCATCGATAAGAAGTATCGTGAGGGGTTGTTTCTTGGGTCGTGTGGGTATGTTCAGTCTTTGGGCTAACTCATAGTCCAAGAAACAGTCACTGGCCCCAGACTCGATGATAGCACCTTGTGGAATCTTGTTTTGCATCCACTGTAGGAAGACAAGAAGAGATAAATAAGGAGCCATCCCACCTAGGAGTAACGGGTACTATACTGGTTCTGGCTTACCTCTAGCTGCCAATTCAGGACAGAGACGGACTTGATAACTGGAGCCACCACAATACAGACAGAGGTTCATTCGTGTTCTCCTTTTTGGTTTCAGTGAGTGGTCCATGGGTAGCAAACAATTGCATGGGCTCCTCTGTAGTGGTACCGGGAGTAGATGAAACAGGTAAAGGAGGACGAGGTGTAGAGGTTGAACGAAGAGGAAGGTTGGTGGTGGTTCGTTCCATACGTCTACATCCTACAGTTAGGATGTCCACTAAACAGTAGGCAACACAGAGGATAGCTGGACAGAGCCCCAGGTCAGCACCAGGTTGGATAGTCAAACAAGCCGGGGTCATACACAGAGTGGGTAGTCAGCCAGAGCCACAGGTCTGCACCAGATTGGATGTCCAAACAGATAGGAAGTGCACAGAGACGAGTCAGACAGTACCACAGGTAAACATCAGGATGGATGGTCAGACAAGCCAGGGTCATACACAGGATATCAGGATACCAGCTAAATACAACTGCACTGAATAATAACGTAAGGGTAACTGGACAGGAATCCAGTTCCCTTAAATACTAAGAACCAGGAAGTAGATAGGAGGAGACAGACAGATCTTCCTGTATAAAGTTGAAGCCTGTGTCAATAAGCAGCCTCGCGCCCGTAATTGACGCATCTTAGCCGAGATGCGTCAAAAGCCTGCACCCATCCCTCATCATTTAGAGCCACCGAACCTCCTAGCCAGATGATGTGGGCAGCCACCACAGACGCCAAGCACGCCCAGACCCAAAGCCCAAAACGACGTGCAGGATGATGCCGAAGTGTCATTTCAAGGTAATCTGTGACAATAACAAAGGGGTAGGTATGCATACATTTGAAGAGGAGGTACTTGAACCATAGAGCTTACAATCTAAATATTGGATGGGTAACATACACAAACAATAATGTGGAAGAGGAAATGCAATGTATAACAGTTCTTTAGCTTGGAATTGAAGTTGTTGAGGGTTAATGTTTGGTGAATGAAGGGTGTTAGGGGATTCAGAGGTAGGGAGGAACAAGGGAGATATGGCAGTAGAGGTTAAAGGAGCAGAGAGCAGTCCACTATGCAAAAAGAGTAGAGGACATGACAGTACATCAAAGATGAGTTGTTGCAGAGTCTTGAAGGTAATGAGGAGGGTTGTGAAGGTTATAAGCTGCTTAATTGGAAGACATGACAATAATTTTATTGTAGGTACTCTTCTGGAGAAAAAGTATTCTGGTGACTGGGTTAATAATCAATTGGAAAGGATAGATGTGGGTAGTGGACAGATGCAATAATCAAGGTGGGAAAGGATACAAGATTGTATGAGAGTTTTTGTTGTAGAGTGAGAAAGAAATGGGTAGATTTTTGCTATATTTCAAAGAAAGAAGTGACAGTTTTTTGTTACTTCATTAATATGGGTAAAGAAGGTAAAAGAAAAGTCCAGAGTTACCAGGCAACAATGTGCCTTATCACATGGTTAATTGTGGAACCATGGACAGTTACAAAAAACTGAGGTACTGTCCAGGATTTAGGAGGAAAGATAAGTAATTTAGTTTTAGACATATTTTAACTGATGATGATCCATCCAGGAGGAGACAGCAGTAAGGCATTCTGAGGCCAGATGCTGTATTTGAGGTGAAAGTGATGACACAGAGAGAAAACGTATGTGGCATCTGTATAAATATGTAAGTTAAAGCTGAAGGACTTTATCAGTTGATCCAGAGAAATTATTTACAGAAAGACAAGATGGGGGCACAGAATAAAGCCTTTTGGTACTCCTACTGAGAGAGGGATAGGAGATGAGGATGTGTTTGCTTATGATACAGAGAAAGGTCACTGAGATAGGTAGAATGAAAACTAAGAATGTGCCATGGACCAGATGACAAAAGTTTGGAGAACCTTGGAGAGAAGGGTATGGTCAATTGTGTTGACTGCTGCAAAAGTTCAAGGATGATAAGAAGAGAGAAATGTCCATTGATTTTCCCAGTATGGAGATCATTTGTTACTTTTGTGGGAGAAGTCTCTGTAGAGAAAGTGGAATGAAAACTATTTTGCAGAATTATAGCTTTACCACAGCAGTCATTTAATGCTTTACCTGTCCTTAACCCCTAGTAAGCACAAGGGAAACACAGCGCTAATTTTTGGATTCACAAAGTAATAATACAAACAAAATAATAAGTAGATATTAATAAACTGTTATGTCCTCCATACACTATGGGGATGCAGCTGGCAAAAAAACATTGACTTCAGCAGAACTTTCACCCCCAATAAAGTTTACTGGAGTAGGCCTATGTACTGAAATTAACTCTAATTTGTGTAATAATTTTTTGTAAATTGCACTAGTTCTTGATAAAAAAGATAATGAAGACTGACTTGATGACACTCTGTGTGGTATGGGTTGTACGACAGAGCTCTATGGATCTGCCCTCTGTGTCCCAATTTCCCCACGTACCACCTGTTCCAGCTATAACCATGCTCCTTGATTTCTATGCACATTCGCCTGCCTCCAAGCAAAGGGGCAAGCTCTGGAAGTGAGATTGGTAGCTGCTCATGAGGGTTTTTTTTATTTTAATAGACATAGTTGTATTTGACTAATATGCATTTTCAATATGTTTTGGAGAGATCAACTAATTGAACTGGGGATCAACAGCGTGACTATTCTGCTTTAAGCTCTCACTATCTTAACACCTTAAGGACCCATGACGGTGCAGGACCGTCATGGGTTGCAAACCCGTTAAGGACCCATGACGGTCCTGCACCGTCATGGGTTAAACTCTTCCATCGCGGCCGCACGGAGCGATGGAAGAGTTCAAGCCGCTTGTTACTAAGTGTCCCGGTATCGGGACACTTAGTAACAAGCGGCTGAAACATTGTTGCAACATGCGATTCGCTTCAAAAGCGAATCACATGTTGCAAAACCTGAATGACAGGGACAGTATTTGTAAATACTGTCCCTGTCAGATCTCTCTGCCTCCCTCCACCTTGCATACTGCTGAGGTGGAGAGAGACAGAGAGACATGCTGTTACTGCCTTACTGTAAAAAAAAAAAGTCAAAAAAAAAGTTTAAATAAAGAAATTTAACCCTTTGATCACTGTTCTGCAGTGATCAATAAGTGCCCCCCCATCTGATCACTCTTGGAGTGATCAATTTGCTGCAGATCAGTGTTTTCTGATCTGTGGGACACCCCCCATCCCCCTAGATTTTTTTTAGATTTTTTTAAAATTTTTTAAAAATTGGAAAACACACCTAAAACGAGAGCCTGGGGTGTCTACTTTCCAAAAATATACACTTTTGGGGGGAAATCTTAAAAAAGAGCACTGTTACACAGCCCCAAATGAGACATGGCACCAGTGATGCAAGCTGTGAAAATTCAAAGTGTGAAACTGGAAACGCGCATGTTCCAATTTGGGCCCCGTAGCTCTCCCAAACCTTGAGAAACCTCTGCATATGGGGTATTGCCGTACTCAGAAGAAGGAGCTGAACACTAAACAATGCATTTTTAAAAATCTTCACCTATCATGTGCTTGAAATTCACATCAACATTGAAGTGCAAGTGTGAAAAACGCTGTTTTTTTAACTTACGTCAAGATTTACGAGTGATTGGTGGTAAAATGGCTGCGTAAAAAAATTTAAAACATACATAAAATGAAAGCCTGGGGTGTCTACTTTCCAAAAATATATACTTTTGGGGGGAAATCTTAGAGTGGAGCACTGTTACACAGCCCCAAATGAGACATGGCACCAGTGATGCAAGCTGTGAAAATTCAAAGTGTGAAACTGGAAACGCGCATGTTCCAATTTGGGCCCCGTAGCTCTCCCAAACCTTGAGAAACCTATGCATATGGGGTATTGCTGTACTCAGAAGAAGGAGCTGAACACTAAACAATGCATTTTTAAAAATCTTCACCTATCATGTGCTTGAAATTCACATCAACATTGAAGTGCAAGTGTGAAAAACGCTGTTTTTTTAACTTACGTCAAGATTTACGAGCGATTGGTGGTAAAATGGCGGCGTAAAAAAATTGAAAACATACATAAAATGAAAGCCTGGGGTGTCTACTTTCCAAAAATATATACTTTTGGGGGGAAATCTTAGAGTGGAGCACTGTTACACAGCCCCAAATGAGACATGGCACCAGTGATGCAAGCTGTGAAAATTCAAAGTGTGAAACTGGAAACGCGCATGTTCCAATTTGGGCCCCGTAGCTCTCCCAAACCTTGAGAAACCTATGCATATGGGGTATTGCTGTACTCAGAAGAAGGAGCTGAACACTAAACAATGCATTTTTAAAAATCTTCACCTATCATGTGCTTGAAATTCACATCAACATTGAAGTGCAAGTGTGAAAAACGCTGTTTTTTTAACTTACGTCAAGATTTACGAGCGATTGGTGGTAAAATGGCTGCATAAAAAAATTGAAAACATACATAAAATGAAAGCCTGGGGTGTCTACTTTCCAAAAATATATACTTTTGGGGGGAAATCTTAGAGTGGAGCACTGTTACACAGCCCCAAATGAGACATGGCACCAGTCATGCAAGCTGTGAAAATTCAAAGTGTGAAACTGGAAACGCGCATGTTCCAATTTGGGCCCCGTAGCTCTCCCAAACCTTGAGAAACCTATGCATATGGGGTATTGCCGTACTCAGAAGAAGGAGCTGAACACTAAACAATGCATTTTTAAAAATCTTCACCTATCATGTGCTTGATATCAACAGTAGTATTGAAATGTAAGTGTGAAAACTGCAAAAAAACTAAATATTACCACAATTTTGAAATTTTTTTCTGGAAAAATAGCTGCATGAAAAACTCAAAAATTCTCCTGATTATTTACCTTATGTTGTCTAGTTTTCAGAAACATATACCTTTGTGGGACATTTTTGGTTCTGGCACCGTCAGCTAAGCTATGATGCTCACATGCCAATTGTTGAGAAATCACAAGTTGGAAATAACGGCAGCCATCTTGTAATATTTACCTTGTAAATGTGAGTAAAGGACTAAAATACTAGGCATATGGGGTATTCTTATATTCAGGAGAAGCAAATGAATATATTTAGGGGTATTTTTTTTTCATTAACTAATAGTATGCAAATCCTGACAGAAAAATGTAAGCAAAATGTTGTTTTTTTTCAATTTTTTTCCTCTTTTTTTCTATTTTAATCAAATTAAACAATGAGGTATTCATATAATTGTGGTATCAAAAGAAAGCCCTACTTCTGCTTAAAAAAACAGTATATAATTTATGTGGGTGCACAAAAGGAATTAAAGAGAAAACATGGTTGAACAAAGACATAGTCAAAAAAGTCAAAATTGCTCCGGTCCTTAAGGGAAAACGACATCAGATTTTCCCGGTCCTTAAGGGGTTAAAAGTCCAGTCTGTATCAGTGCTCCTTAATGTCTTATTACACCAAATGTCTGAGATAAATAAAGTTATATGCACTTAGTGGCATGTTAGAAGCACAGATGATGAAAGGGATAATATTTATTTACATTTAAGAAATATGTAGTCTGCCTTTGGTTACTGTCTAAGACTTCACCCATTTTGTCTTCGTAAAACACAGACAATTCTACTTCAGCAAAGAAGACATTATAAATAATATCAGAATATACAGTGAGCTCAATCCACCATACACAGACAAAGCATATAAACTTGCTTGTAAGTGTATCAATTCCTGCTCAGTATGTGTGGTTAGCTCTCTGTATACAGGATGCCAGAATATGATATCTCCTTCTTACCATCCTCTTTGGAGTCTCCAATTTGGATATTCAAAAGAGACAATGTATCAATAAAATCCTTTATAATAATTAGCTAGGATGTTTGTCACTATGCAGTCATGCGCAGTAGAGACTGTCCGTGTTCGGGCAGTCTCTATTGCACATGATTTCATCGTGTGCAGCAGTGCGGTAGCGGCCTCTTAACCCATTGAGTGCCAGAGGGGTACGCAATGCATTGCAAAGCAATGCATTGCATACCACTCTGGCACTCAAAGGGTTAACATTAACCGGACCTTGGACCGTATACACGGGCTTTTAGACTAGTTTATAATGAACAAACATACTATTTACTCACATGTAAAATACAAGGTATCCTCTTGGCATCGGAACTGGGCAGTTTTAAGAACCTGTGAGGCCACTGGCAGAACTGTGAATGGAGGCCCCCCAAATATAGGTTAATATTTAGAATCCTAAAGTTTAGTTGTAGCCTTCCCCTTCTTTTATTTCTAATTGTGGGAAAAGCATCCACACTACTCAGTGGCAATATGACCAAAAGAATAAACTGCTTCCTTCTATAAAAATGGGACTATTGGGAAATGAAAGAGGGACCCCCTGAGACAGGGGGCCCCTAGCAAAAAGTCTGGGTATGTTATACATTAAAATGCCCCTGACGGGTAGAGAAAAGACTCTGAACTCCATGTGATCCACTAAACAGATGGTACAGGGGGAACACTGCTGGCTAATTTCATCTAATTTTCAGATCAGGTAACAGTCCTTGGGATCCAGTTCAACTAACCCATGACCCGAAACTTTTCATTCTAATCATTCTTCCTCAGGGGTTTATATCATCATTTTCATCTTCTTCAGCCATTGTTGATCCACTGCAGGAAGAAGGTCCTGTACCTTTTGTTGCCACTATGCACCAACAAATTTGGTAATTTCATGTACCCATCTTGTCTTTGGTCTCCTTCTTTGGTGTTTAGTATTCTAAAATTTGTTTGGTCCATCTACCATCAGGTCTTATTGCTATGTGGCCTGCCCATTTCCATTTCAGGCACTTTACTCTTTCAGTCACAAAGAAAATAACATCTGCAGGTATGAAATTGAATTCATTAGCATAATTGGACAAGGTTGCAGGTGACAGTGACTGTTCTGTGCATGGTTGTACTTCAGAATTACCTTTGTTTTGAATAATCAGGGTGGTGGCACATCCAACAAAGTATGTGAATGCATTAGCTATTGCTATGGGGCACTGTATTGTTTCTTTGCCTATTTTTATGGTTGATGGGTGAGAATGGTTAGGGGAGTTGTAGATGACATTAATAACCTTCCAAAAGTTGGCCAGTTTTGATATGTTGCTGTTCAAGTTGTCAGTAAAATATTGTGTTTTTGCAAGTTTTGTGCATGTATTCCTCAATTGCTTGTATGTAGTGTGATCATAAGAGGAGCCAGTTTGTTTAAATTTTGTCCATAAGGCATCTCTGAGACTGTATAACGCAATCAAGTCGGCTGAGATCCAGGGCAGATGGGCACCCCCAACCCTGATCTTATTTAGTGGGGCATAGGTATTATAGACCTGTAAGAATTCTGAGTTAAAAAAAGTCAATAGCTGAGTCTAGGTAGGGTATTACGTGTATTCTGTACCATGAGCACTTTCTTAAATCATTTAAGAAGGACTGAAGATTAAATTTTCTAAATGATCTCATAAGTATGACTTTGGAACATGATTTGACTGGTTTTATTTTACGAACACAGTAAACTATGGAGTGATTGCTAAGCACATTTGCTAGTACACCTGAATCTTAGATTCTGCTTGTGCAGAATGAAAGTATCCAGTCTAGCAGAGTGTAGTTGGATGTTTTAAGATTTATGTGAGATGGGGAGGATAATAGCTGTGGTAAGTTCAATGTTTTAAACAATGAACAAAATTTTTAATTCCTTGAGTCTAGTCAATTAATATTAAAGTCTCCAAGAACCATCAGCTGGCGTTTCTTATTCTGAGTGGCAGTCTCCTTTTGGTGGTGGACTAAGTCCAAAAGGTACTTTGCTGGGGTATGTAGATGCCAACAATTATGATTTGTTTTGAGTATGGAAGACAAGTTTTGCCAGCAATGTGTTCATAAGAATAATTTAAAAGTGTCAAGTTTATGGGCTCCTGTATATAAATGATTACACCCCCTCCTCGCTTTGCATGGTCTTTCCTAAAGCATGAGTATCGTTCTATGGCAACAGCAGTATTAGGTATTTTACGGCTTAACCAGGATTCAGTGAGAATACGGATTTTCGGCTTGTATGCATAACACCACGCTTTTAGTTCATCCATTTTGGGCAGTATACTGTGGATGTTGCAGTGCACAAAAGAGAGACCTGTTTTAAAGGGGATGTTGCCATTTATTGATATTTGTGGGCCAGGGTTGGTTTCTATGTCATTTTCCAAGGCAAGTAATAAAATGTATAAAAATGTATTGAGTTGTTTGCGATGAGCATATAGTGAAAGGGTGTGTGTTGCTATAATTACGGGGGCTAGGTGAGCTTGTTTTTAATACTCTGCACCATCATTCAGAGGGTAGTGCACATGTATGCAGAAGTCCATGATGGATTTATATGTTATGGTGCAAGTGGGGAGCATAGTTGCAGGGATAAAAGGAAATCTGTATTAAAAGTGGAATAGTTATAACAGATAGTAGTAATATGTTCATGTTGGCATGCATGGGACAAGGATAGCAGGGGAAAGGAGAAACAAAAATTCAGAAAACAAGTGAGATATAACCATGGACATCCTGAGGGGGGGGCAAGGGGGCACTTACCCCCCCTACAATTACCCCCCTCCATATAAATAAAGGGGCTAGATGGGCTGGCCTGGGGGTCATATTATGGCTTTGCCCCACCCTGGAAAAATGTCTACGGACACCACTGGATATAACAGCTAACTAACATATTCCCCCAACTACCTATTCTGGCATTCAGGCAAGCACTGAATCTGAAGTAAAAATTGATCAATAGAAAACTGACCAATGAGTAGACAAACACAGATAATGGGACCAAACCATGCAACTAATTTTGCTGCAAATCATGTAATTACATTTGTGTAAACAATACTGCACAACACAACATCAAGATTAAAGAGTTATATTCATGTACATCAGCAAATGTTGTATATATGATACAATGATCGGGATGTTACTTTGGTGAAACAGGCCTACCACTAAACCTAATGATAAACATAGACAAAACTGAGAACTATACTGCAGTTGGTCATCATTTTATACAAGGTAACCACTCCATCCATAACCTTAAAATTAAAAAACTCAGAAGGATCTTCAAAAATACACAGGAGAGAAAGACATTTGAAATTTAGATGATCAGTCACTTCAACACCAAAAGCACTGGACTTAATAAGGAATTGGCATTTCTTGCACATTACCAACATTTTAGATACTATTGCCTTCTATTTACTTTGTTCTGGTACATGTTTACTCATCTCTCACTATATTTTTTACATGTGTCTCTGCACTGTGATTCTGTCTGTCTTCCCCTGTCACCTGCCACCCTCCCCCTCCCCTCATATTCATATCAAAGGATTCATTTCTTATCAGTTTTAAACTTTCATTTACATGGATTTTTTGCTTTTTTTCAGTATGCTTTAGACTTGGTAAAGAGAGCATCTTTCTTGAAATCATGCCTCAGTATAACTGAATGCTAGTCCAATAAAAAAGGTATTATTACATAATGCAATATTCATTCGACATATATACATATCTTATCTGAACCACAGATATTCTGATTGATAGTGACTTCTCATCATTAATAACACTTTGTCATATTACTTTGCATGTTTTAAGTTCTTATACTGTTTTTTTAAAACATTTAATGAATATAACAGAAAAAGGGAAGCTTTTGTTACTGTAGCTCTTACTTTTACAGTAAACATTTCCCAAAAGACTTCATATATATCACATTTACAAAGCACATGGCATGATCTGTAAGCAGCTATTATGGCAGTGTGGCAGGAAAACCATGAAAATGCTGTGACACACTGTATCTGCATTACTATCAGCTCCCTGATTGACCACTGCTGGGTACCATAGATGAAAGCTGTGCCCAGATCAATGGACCTGTCTCTGGCAGGCCAGAGAGCTTGATACCTGATTGGACTGGAGAATGCTACTCACCAGTAGCCAGAGAGCAACCAGTAGCTTGCAAGCTACTTGGTGGAGACCCATGATATATATTTTCCTCTATCGAAAAGCAGTTAGAGTAACTTTTAATAAAATCTAGTATCATATTAAACAGCATAACTCAGGAAATAATTTATAGCTCAAATTAACAAATAAAATAAACAAATCCATATATATTAAAATATTATGCATATGTCAAAAATATCAGATCATTGTTAACAGAATAAATAAATAAAATGTGCAGTTTGAACTGTTATTCAAATAAATAAGAAGAAAACAAATCCCTTAAGAAACAGTTCAGTTCAATACAATATTGAAACCTTTGAGGGCAATGCAGTAAAAACACACCTAATGGCTTGAAAAATAAAAACTGTCAATCAAAACAAGAACCAAACAAATAGAAATGTTAACATTATCTGTATGATATAAATTGCTAGGCTGTGAAGCTCCCTGTGTGCATAACATGCACATGCACAGTAGAGACTACCAGAACGATGCAGTCATGTGCAGTAGAGACTGGCCAAACGCGCTGATCTGAAGCGGGATACTCAGAATGGCCCACCGTCTCATGCGTTGTACGTGTGGGTATTGTGTGTTGTGGTGTATTGTGTGTGTATGGTGTGTGTAGTGCATGTGTGTGTATTGTTTGTGTGTTATGAATGTGTGTTGTGCTTGTGTGTGTATTGCGTGTATGTGTGTTGTGCGTGTGTATTGCATATGTATATTGTTTGTGTGTTGTGTGTATGTTTTGCGCCTGTGTGTTGTGGTGTATTGTGAGTGTTTCTTTGTGTATGTGTGTATTGCGTGTGTGTGTTTTTTGTGCGTGTGTGCATTGCGTGTGTGTGATGTGTGTGTGTTTGTGTATATTATCTGTATGTGTTGTGCACCTTGTGTTGTGTGTGTGTTTTTTTGTCTGTCTGTTTTTTGTGTGTCTGTTTTTTTTGTGTGTTGTGTGTGTGTGTGTTGTCTTTTTGTGTTGTGCATGTATATTACATGTATATATTGTGCATGTTTGTGTTGTGTGTGCATATTGCTTGTATGTTTGTGTGTTTTGGAGTATTGTGTGTCTATGTGTATTGCTTGTATGTGTGTTTGTATTCCGTGTATGCTCAGCATTTTTTTGTGCATGTGTGCACTGAGTGTTTTTTTTTTGCGTGTGTGTATTGAGTATGTGTATTGTGGGGATATGTGTTGTGCATGTATGTATATTGTGTGTGTGTGTTGAGTGTGTTGTGGGGTGTGTATGTTTTTTGTGTGTTGAGAGTGTGGGTGTTTATTTTGTATGTTTTGTGTATGTGTGTGTATTGTCTGTTTTTGTTTTGCATGTGTATTGCATGTATGTATTGTTTTGTGTGTGTTGTGTGTGTTTTTGTGCATGTGCGTTGTACATGTGTGTCTTGTGGTGTATTGTGTGTGTGTATGCATATGGTGTGTGTATTGCGTGTGTGTTGTGTGTGTTTATTCTGTGTCTTGTGCATGTGTGTTCTGAGTGTGTGTATTGTGTGTGTTGTGCGTGTGTACATTGTATGTGAGTGAAACTAAATTCTCACTTATTTACTAAGAAGTATTACATATGCCCAGTACAGGGCACACATTTGCACCTTGTATTGAGGAGCGCAGGTTTGTCTTTCTGTTTGTGTTTGCACTTTGGGTCTTGGCTTAATATCTGGGGGACTGGAGAACCCTCTCAGTCTTTGCTGCTATCAATACATTCATCTCCTCATTCTCATTTACACTCTATTAATTTTATGACTATGTTATGGTGGTGGGTGTTTATTCTGTGTGTTGTGCATGTGTGTTTTGAGTGTGTGTTGTGCTTATGTACATTGCATGTGAGTGATACCAAATCCTCACTTATTTACTAAGAAGTATTATATATGCCCAGTACAGGGCACACATTTGCACCTTATATTGAGGAGCGCATGTTTCTCTTTCTGTTTGTGTTTGCACTTTGGGTCTTGGCCTAATATCTGGGGGCCTGGAGAACCCTCTCATTCCTTGTTGCTATCTCTACATTCATCGCCTCATCCTCATTTACACTTTATTCATTTTATGAATATGTTACGGTGGGTTAGTACTGTGAGCTTTTCTTTCCTTTGTTCTTGTTTTGCACTTTTCCATTGCTCATTCTAACTGCTTCTCATTTATTCCATTTACTCACTAATGTTACACACAAAAGTCTTGTGCTCAAATTCAGGTAGAAGTCAGTCTTGAGTTTCTGAGGGCCATAGACATTCATTACAGTAATTTCTTGGTAGTCGATCTGTCTATAAAATACAGCATGTATGCGCTGATCACTTGTGACCTTCATGGTATGGAGCCGTAGCCTTGAATGAAGAAGGACAGGGACACACTCCTTTTATATTTGGCAGTATTGTGGAATATGATCTGAAACATTGGAATGGTGGACACAGAGGTGGACAAAAATTAAGATCTCATCTCCCTCAGCAGGACAATATCAGGGTTGAATCTTCAGAAGTCACGAGACGCAATCTTTCTGTTGACTGGACAAGACACAGAGGGTTTATACTTGCAATTCATATCTCCCATCCTCCTCCCCTGGAAGATTTCAGATTGAATTTTTAACCACATGAATGCTAGAGAAATATCCAACTCATTGTGAAGCAATGCATTGGAAAGCTCTTCAGAAAGGGTCAACAGCCCAATTTAAATGAAAGGGAATTTGGGGAGTTGGAGATCTGTCTAGCATTAAAGGGGTTAAATATCCCAAATAAATCAGTAGGGATAATATGCAATTTTTATTTACCCCCTGTGGTGCAGCTGGTTTTCTCAAAATTGCACCTCTTTACATTTATACATAAGTACGCATATTTGTATTCTTGATACTTGAA
The DNA here is from genome assembly GCA_037306005.1 of Rhinophrynus dorsalis. Classification (NCBI taxonomy): domain Eukaryota; kingdom Metazoa; phylum Chordata; class Amphibia; order Anura; family Rhinophrynidae; genus Rhinophrynus; species Rhinophrynus dorsalis. The sequence goes on from CM074718.1 coordinate 474,917,542, forward strand.
CTATCATCCCTCTGGGCTAGTCTCCATAACTAGTGGGATAGAACAGTTTTATTTGTAACCAGACATTGAGAAATAGTCAAAACAACCAACAAAGCTGACTAATTTCTGAGCATCACAGGCTTGATAAGGCAGAGCAAATCAGTGGAAATAGAACTGATAGTGCTAGCTCTTTGTTCTCCTCCAAAGTCCCATGATAAATTGCTTTTATTAGAAAAGAATAAGACTGGAAAGTATTTTGGACCTTTAGCTCCTGACCAGAAAGATTTTCATTGTATAAAAATATATCTAAAGCATGGCTTGATTGAATGCCATTCTTTTTACATTTCCTCCAGTCATGGGTGAGTCCTTGGATTCAGGTGGAAAGGTCAGGTGGAAGGTGAGGTTATTTGATTTATCAAATGCCACCTATATGTTTACCAGGGTTATGAAAATAATTGGATCTCATTTCAGGCAAAAGTAAGTATAATTGCCTTGTCTGTTTGTTCAGCATCCATGATAAACTCAGAAGAGATATAGATACAACAGAGAAAATAATTGTTTTTTCATCATTATTAGGAAACCAGAAGTACATCTTAACTCCTTAAGAACAAATGTGACTCATTGATAGCGCATTGCATAAAGGAGAATGTTATAATATTTGATTAGTTTGACAAATTAAGCTGGAATTTAAAAATAAAATAATCCATACCAGTCCCCATAATTTCTGCAAATCTACAAATACATTTGGTTCAAGAAATATTAAGACCCTTCCCTTGGGTAGGGTCAGGCAGGGGGAACAGGAAGGGGGAGGCATTTGCCTGCCTGGTCCCCTGTCTGATCTCCTGATGTCCTCAAGTACCCTCCGCACACCTCTGTTAACCTCTTTACCCCCCCCCCCCGGTTGCTAGATTGCAACATATTAAAAAAAAATTAAAATGAAAAATAGGGGGCACTATCCTCCCCATCTCTCTATCCCAATGTCCAAATGTGATCAGTGTTGTAGTAACTGAATGATAAAGTATCCCCCTCCAGCCCTTTTTACTGATGTAACACTGCTCACCTCAAAACAGAAAGGTGGTGTCCAGGTGGCTTGCAGAGAGGGACAATCTTCAGTTAGCATAAGGAAAACGCCTGAAAAACCTGTCAAGAGGAACAGAGTTTTCATTGTTCTCACAGTAAGTAGATTGTCCCTTGCTGTGAGCTGTCTGGTCTTAAGAACAGATTCCACATCTTTGGGGAGGTGGCTTACACTAGGTAAAAGGGGAGGGAGGGGGATACTTTATCATTGAATTACCCTTGAACTGCAACTCTGACAGTATTGAAATAACACTCTCCATGGCCCAAATACTATAAAGATTAATTGGAGCTGCTTTTATTTTGAAACATTAATATACCTTTAAACAGTGATTGACTTACATATAAGAAGAACTGGGAAGGTGACTTTGTTAGCCATGGTGACACCTTTGGACCTCATAATGCAGGTGAGTACATACATATGCATTAGACTTCTATCTTGGGGAGTAGAGGAAGGGGCTCTGGCACCCCTTCCTTGGGAATTTTTAAAATTAACACGGGGGCTGTGCAACACATTGGAGGTATTTCTAGCATTCAAGAGAAAAAATAAATAAAACCCTAATGACCGCTACCTTGCTTATCAAAAGTATAGAAATAATTACATATATCTGTATAATTAGGACAGCAGCAAATATTACATTTTGTCTTCATATGCAAAAGTAAACAAAAGAGGAAGTATTTTAACTTTCACCCATACTTAACCTTTGACGAATTATAATTATAAACAGTGAGGTTTAGATACAGTATCTCACATAAGTGAGTACACCCCTCACATTTTTGTAAATATTTTTATTTTATCTTTCATGTGACAACACTGAAGAAATGACACTCTGCAACAATGTAAAGTAGCAAGTGTATAGCCTGTATACCAGTGTAAATTTGCTGTCCCCCCCTCAAAATAACTCAACACACAGCCATTAATGCCTAAACCTTGGCAACAAAAGTGAGTATACCCCAAGTGAAAATGTCCAAATTGGGCCCAATTAGCCATTTTCCCTCCCCGATGTCATGTGACTCTTTAGTGTTACAAGAGCTCAGGTGTGAATGGGAAGCAGGTGTGTTAAATTTGGTTTTATCACTCTCACATTCTCTCATTCTGGTCACTGGAAGTTCAATATGGCACCTCATGGCAAAGAACTCTCTGAGGATTTGAAAAAAAGAATTGTTGCTCTACATAAAGATGGTCTAGGCTATAAGAAGTTTGCCAAGATCCTGAAACTGAGCTGCAGCATGGTGGGCAAGACCATACAGCTGTTTCACAGGACAGATTCCACTCAGAACAGGCCTCGCCATGGTCGACCAAAGAAGTTGAGTGCACGTGCTCAGCGTCATATCGAGAGGTTGTCTTTGGGAAATAGATATATGAATGCTGCCAGCATTGGTGTAGAGGTTGAAGGGGTGGGGGGTCAGCCTGTCAGTGCTCAGACCATACGCCGCACACTGCATCAAATTGGTCTGCATGGCTGTCATCCCAGAAGGTAGCCTCTTCTAAAGATGATGCACAAGAAAGCCCGCAAACAGTTTCCTGAAGACAAGCAGACTAAGGACATGGATTACTGGAACCATGTCCTGTGGTCCGATGAGACCAAAATAAATTTATTTGGTTCAGATTGTGTCAAGCGTGTGTGTCGACAACCAGGTGAGGATTACAAAGACAAGTATGTCTTGCCTACAGTCAAGTATGGTTGTGGGAGTGTCATGGTCTGGGCCTGCATGAGTGCTGCCGGCACTGGGGAGCTACAGTTCATTGAGGGAACAATGAATGCCAACATGAACTGTGACATACTGAAGCAGAGCAGGATCCCCTTCCTTCGGAGGAGTATTCCAACATGATAACGACCCCAAACACACCTCCAAGACGACCACTGCCTTGCTAAAAAAGCTGATGGTTAAGGTGATGGACTGGCCAAGCGTGTTTCCAGACCTAAACCCTATTGAGCATCTGTGTGGCATCCTCAAACAGAAGGTGGGGGAGTGCAAAGTCTCTAACATCCACCAGCACCATGGTGTCATCATGGAGGAGTGGAAGAAGACTCCAGAGGCAACCTGTGAAGCTCTGGTGAACTCCATGCCCAAGAGGGTTAAGGCAGTGCTGGAAAATAATGGTGGCCACACAAAATATTGACACTTTGGGCCCAATTTGGACACTTCCACTTAGGGGTGTACTTACTTTTGTTGCCAAGGTTTAGACATTAATGGTTGTGTGTTGAGTTATTTTGAGGGGGACAGCAAATTTACACTGTTATACAGGCTGTGCACTCACTACTTTACATTGTAGCAGAGTGTCATTTCTTCAGTGTTGTCACATGAAAGATAAAATAAAAAATGTTTACAAAAATGTGAGGGGTGTTCTCACTTATGTGTGATACTGTACATGCTTATAGCCAGATGTGATCACATGTTTAGTATAATGAAATTAAAAATATGTGATAATGTCTTACCACTGCAGGGAGGGAAATAAATGTGTTATTTATACTTTCCCTAACAGTAAAAGCACCTGTGTGAGGGAAGCCTCTAACCGAAGCAGCCAAAAAAAACCTCTCATAATACATGCAAAAAAATCACAAAAACATGGGTAGCTATTCCTTGCTTACCAATAGCGGTCAAATAGTTACATATATGTGTATAGATAGTAGACCAGCAAATATTATATCTGCTTCAAGTGAACATATATTTAGTGTAATACAATTAAAATCAGTGATAATGTCTTAACTCAGCTGTGAACAAAAACATTGTGCCATATGTTCAAAAGTGGAGTAGGGGAACAAAAAATTACCACATTTTCCATTGATTTGGAGTTGGAATGTATTGTAGTACTATAGACACATTTACTTATTAAAGCGTTAAATTAACTAGAGAACAACTACACATTACAGAATGTTGTAAATAATCTCATTAATAAGCTGAAGATCTATTGGTAGCATTTATAAGCGCCAAGATTTAAATAGACGCCAAAGACTACAGTTTTCCATACCCTGAGGTATGAAATGAGTAGGTTTTAACAGAGACACTTACAGCAAGAAGAGTTATTATACAGATTACCCAGTTTCTACTTCACTGACCTGAGCCGCGAGGTATTGTCCAGTCTACATAAGAGCATAGGCACTCTGCCTGCTAGTTCCCACATTTACAGACGCAAAGACATAGAGCTTCATGTGAGAACAACTACTTGGTCTGATAATAACCCCTTGGCCCAGGGCAAGAAGCTGAACCTTGAGCGATAACCAATACAGCTACAATCAGTCTCTAGTCTATGCGGAGGGAGTTCGCCTTATAAGGATGGGAGAGTGTCACAGCTTACCTATATCCAGTGTCGCCTCTTCGGCTGGCGCTGGACTTGTATCGCTTTTATTGATGCTTCTGCGTCATCCCACACTTCACTTCTTGGACTGGGCTTGGGCGTGCTTGGCGTCAGTAGTGGACGCCAGTGTTCCAGCTCCAGGCAAATCGGATGTTCTATATGACACAGCAGTGGTGCTAGTGTGTGACGCATCTCGCAGCGAGATGCATCAATTAATGGTGCAAGGAGGCGTGTTTGACGCAGGCTTTCTTCTTATACTTTTGGGTTCTAGTCTGGCTGGCACCTTGTATTTAACGGGAACTGAATTTTCATCCAGTTATCCTTATGTTGGTGTTCTATATAGTTCTACTTTTGCTCCTGATCTCCATGTATGGCCTCGCATTACCCTTTTGTAGTGAACACTCAATCTGTTGCAGACCTGTGACTCTGGATGACTACCCCGCTCCGTGTATGACTTAGGCTTGTCTGACCATCCATCCTGGTGCTGACCTGTGGCTCTGTCTGACTACTCTCTCGCATTACCCCTTTGTAGTGGACACCCAGTCTGGTGCAGACCTGTGGCTCTGGCTGACTACCCACTCCATGAATGACTTAGGCTTGTATGACCATCCATCCTGGTGCTGACCTGTGGCTCTGTCTGACTACTATCTCCCATTTCCCTCTTGTAATGGACACCCAATCTGGTGCAGACCTGTGGCTCTGGCTGACTACCCGCTCCGTGTATGACCTAGGCTTGTCTGACCATCCATCCTGGTGCTGACCTGGGGCTCTGTCCAGCTAACTTCTCGCTTCTTCCTGTTGAGCAGATATCCTATCTGGTGCAGACCGGTGGCTCTGGTAGACTCTTACAATACTGACTGCAGGCTTGAGTCAGTAGGTTTGTTGGTTGTCTCACCCTCAGGCAACGGTCCTCTCCGGGCTGGCTGCAGGCGTGAGTCATCTTCCAATTCCCTACCCTGAGGAACCATCTGGCCTAGTCTTCCTCTCTGACTTATAGACTACTATTGGCTTTGGCTTAGTCTCTGCAGTTCTGGGATCTGCAGACATACTACTTTTTCTGATAGAGTATTACGCTTACTTTAATAAAGGTGAATTTTACTTTACTGTCTGACTCTTGTCTTTGCTTGAAAACAGTGACAGAGAGTAAGGCATTATATCTTAAGGATAACTTTATACCTGTCCACTGTCACTCTTTATGCTATCAGTTAACTGGGTAACTATTTCAGTTTCTCCAAAGACTCTTTTTTGCTTCAAATACATCACTTATTGTTCTGGTACCAGATTCATCCTTCATATCTTATTGTCATTATATTGCTGTATTTTTAGTGTCTATCTATATAAACTTTCACACCGTTTATATGATGCCAATAAATAATTTGTATTGATACCTGGAGCTCTTAGCCTTTTTGTGAGTTTGGTTCATATTTTTTATCTGTCCACTATAAGATTATAAGGGTACATAGCAATCTGTGCCTCATATATATTTCTTATTTTATCTTTATTTGTTTAAATGGAGTCTTCTGTATATGGAAAGGAACAGACTGCACTACGTCTAAGCGGTTACTTCTTTGTAGTTCAACGTTATGAAGCACTGAATATCCCCCGCCTGCACCTTTCTGGCTGCCTCCATAGAATCTGAGATCAGGTTGTGCGACTCAGCGTCTGCAGTGAGGGACAAACTTCAGTAAGTATAAGGGAAATTCTGCTCCCCCCCCCCCTTGACAAAGGAGGGTAGGATTTCCCTTTGATTACTCAAGTTTGTCCCTCTCTGAATCCGTCCTGACCAGCCTGCATCTTCTGAGTGATGTGGGGAGAAGGTGCGGACGGGGCATATTCAGTACTTCATAACTTTTGAACAACAAAGAAGTAAGTGCTTAGACATAGAGCAATCTGTTCCTTTTCATATACAGAAAACTTGTACAACTAATTTTAAAGGGATAGTAATACTTCGTTTTAACTTTGTTTTATTTTGTAGGCATTAAAAAAACATGAAGAATGATATAAGTCTTATCTCTCATCTTTATGGTTTATGAGATATTCACAAGCAAAGTTTCCCCCTCCCGCCCCTTTTACCTACTGTAAACAATCTCTTCTCAGATGTGGAATACAGTCCATAGACTGGACAGATAACAGAAGGGGACACTCTTATTCCTATGAAAACAATGAAATCCCTGCCCCCCTTGACAAGCTTTTCAGGTTTTTCCCTTATCTTAATTGAAGATTGTCCCTCTGTGCAGTCTACCTGGGCACCTCCCTTCTGCTGTGGCTGAGCAGTGTGACATCAGTAAAAGGGGCGGGAGGGGGACACTTTGTCATTGAATTACTCTGGAACTACAATTCTGACAGAATTGAAATAACACTCTCCAAAGTCCAAATACTATGATGATTAATTAGAGCTGCTTTTATTATGAAATATTACTATCCCTTTAAATAGACATTACTATCACTTTAACAGTGTTGCATTGTTCACAGTCCAGAGCCAGCACTCATTTTTTTTCTATAGATATATAGATCGATGATAGATTGATGATAGATAGATAGATAGATAGATAGATAGATAGATAGATAGATAGGTATAATATTTATTTCACTAGGGGCTGTATGTTAAAAAAGTAAAGTGGAGGAGTTAATCCCTTGAATTGCTACCATTCAGGGGGTTAAAATTCCAATTTAATCAATGGGAATTTTTAGTTCTCCCCTACTATGAAATGGTTTGCCCCAGAACTCCTCTACTTTACTTTTTTAACATACAGCCCCTAGTGAAATAAATATTATACATATCAATATATATAACTGGGGAATACATACAAAAGGAACGAATGAAGTCAAAGGATTCTGCTGCTCTATTCTCTGCAGTGTCAATGAATGGCAGAATGGAAATGTGGTCATCCTAATTGAACTTTATATATAAACAAAAAGATTAATATTCTCTATAGACAATGTGTTCAAGCACATGACCCTTGGGTTCTCAAGTAGCCCTCTGTGAAGAATAGGATACCTTCCTAGTCTAGAAGGTATAATAAGTTATTTGGCAACGTTTTGTTAGTCTATTCCTTTTCCAGAGCCTAGTATGAATCCTTAGAGTGCTACACGGGTATCGCACATCCGTTTGGTACTCAATAGGTCATTTCTTCTGGAGATAAAACTTACAGTAGAATTAACATCTTCTAATGATAACCCCCCCACACACACACACTTTACTATGGACATGAAATCAAAAGCCCCTATGAAATTTACCCTTGTACAAAGAGGTAACATCTTCATTCAGTCCTGCATGTCATGTCCATGAAGAAGGCATGACATAAGCTTCCAGTTTTTTCAAAGTGTATGAACCTACTTATTAAAGACACAGTACCAAGGTCCCATTACACGTGGGTTGAATTGACAGCTATATACTGCAAAATCTTGGGTATAATAGGAACAGTTTTGCCCCCTACACCTTATGTGAAGTGTGTGTGTGTGTGTGTGGGGGGGTATTATACACAAGGAAAAAATCCCATATATTTATTTCTGTCCCCCCTCCCTCCAACCACCTCAGTCTGCTCCCAGCTTCCCCTCCTGCTACTCAACCCCTCCGGAGTCATGCATGCTTCCCGCATTGCCATGTGAGGACCTTTCAATTGAAGCTAAGTATAATTCCCTATGCGGACCTAAAGGTTATTACAGGGCACTACCATAGATCAAATGCATAGATATCTGCACATTGGATCTACTATATATTACCATTACCATTAGATTCAGTTGGAAGGTCCTCACAGGGCAATGTGGGAAGCAGGTGGCAAATGCAAACATGCTGCCAGCTGTGCAGTTATCACAGATGACTCTGGAGGGGGTGAGTAGCGGGAGAAGACGCTGGGATCGGCCAAAAACTTGTGAGTATAGGGGAAAACAAGGGTGCATATTATACATAGGCACTTTTGTTTTCCCCTAAAATCTTGGGTATAATTTATACCTGTGTGTTATACCTGTCTGGCACTCAAAGGGTTAGCAAGTATAGAAGACAAGCAAAAGGTGTCTGTGCTCACACACTACTTTCCTAGCTCTTGAACTGGTCTATCCCAAAGACCAGCCCTCTAATCTCCTTCCAACCTCCTGCTGCTAATGTGAATATGCAAAGTTCTGTGCTCTCCAATTACACTCACAATGTCCCATGGGATGCTTAATTGAGCTCAAGATGTAATTAGGAACAGTCCTGGTCATAACAAGGCAGGTGGTCATCCTAGTGCCACAATTAAAGTGAAATTTAGGACCTGTGTGGGTGGAAATAGATATGCACTTTCTGTGTACACTAGTCTTAGCAGTGGAAGTGCAGTTACTAGGAACAGGGTGTTGTAACAAGAGGATGTCAAATGAAGCAATCCTTTGTAGAGTGTCAAATACTCTTGCAACCAAAGTGTTATATTAAAAAAATGCAGTTGGTCGTATGCATAAAGTAAAGCAGAATAATTATAGGTAAAAACAGCTGAACAAAACAGATGTTCAAAACAGAAGTGGAAAAAGTCTGGAGAAAACCAAGTGTACCATAGGAGTGAAATATAAATTGACCTACTGTTAAATTGGGATTTTAACGCCCTGAATGCTCGAGAGGCCTCCAGAGCTTTGAGAGGCAATGTGCTGGAGACCTCGCTAACATTCAATGGGGTAAAAGCTCCATTTAACCCTTTGAGTACCAGAGGGGTACGCAACGCATTGCTTTGCAATGCGTTGCGTACCCCTCTGGCACTGAAAGGGGTTAAATCAATGGCACTATTTGATTTGCGCGTGTTCAGCCAGTCTCTACTGCGCATGATTGCATTGCATGAGTGAGGCGACACAAGACAGCATCGTGTGGAGCAGTGAGGTAGTGGCCTCTTAACATTACTCGGATCCTGGCCCGTTTACACAGGCTTTTACACCAGTATATATATAAAAAGAGGTGATAAAGCAGAGGTGACTTCTGTGATATCACTTCTTCAATTCCTATGTTATCATGTGGGGCCAGTGCACTAGGATTTCTACTTTGGAGAGCTTAGTGCATAGAATAACATATGAACTGGAGAAGTGATATCACTGGAGAGATCATCTCCTCTGTATCACCTCTTTATCCCTCCTTAGTGCATAACCCCCCAGTGTTTAATAGGTCATCTCATTCCAACCAAGCCTGGCTTTGTTGGAATGAGATAACTTATTAAACATTATCTGGTTCACTTCATCCTTCTTTCAGTGCTATCTCAGACTGGAATGTACAGCTAAGTATACTCTATGTTCTCTCTAGGGGACAAGCACCACCACATCACAAGCAGTTTCTAAGTCAAAGAAAAATACTATATGGGAATACATAAGAAATTGTCTCTTGCCAGAAAATACATGAAACATGAAATTGCCATTCCTATTAAAACTATATAGCTAACTGTAAACCAACATGGGGAATGTGTACCCCCAGGGAAGGTAAAAGTGAAATCCAATGGGTATGTCAATACTTGTTTAATTTAAAGGAATACTAAATTCTTGTATTAATTGCTATATTGTAGATATTAAAAAAAGAGATTACCTGAGGTTAGTCCAATCTCTCAAACCTATATGGTGTGAGAGATATATACAAAGATAAAATCTTCCCTCCCTCCTCTTTGATTGACATGAGATGTAAAGTTGTCAGAAGGAGATTCTGGTTGTGTGACCAGACAGCGGCTCTTCAGCAGAGCCTAAATAGCGATATCTAAAAATAAATACTTCATTGGAACGGTCTACAAAGTGTGCCTGGTTTGTAAGTACACCTTGTAGAGCATTCCGATGAAGTATTTATTTTTAGATATCGCTATTTCGGCTCTGCTGAAGAACCGTTGGTCAGTCCCAGGGACCAGGATCTCATGCTGTCAGCTATGCAGAGCTATACAGCTGACGTATGAGAAAGGGGAAGGAGGGGGGAAGTTTAACATTGCATATATTTCAAACCATAAAGGTTTGAGAGATCGGTCTAACCTCAAGTAATCTTTTTTTTTTTAATATCTACAATATAGCAATTACTTAATACACAACTTTACTATCCCTTTAAGGATTATGTGTATAAATATAAAATAAAACACACACACAAACTGAGGCTGATGTACTTGGAAGAACTTGAGTAATTTTGGAGAAAAACAACTGCGTTGCAGACCTCCCTATAATTAAAGAGTTTTAAAGCTCCATTTAAATTCATATGAGTTTTTTCCCTAGTGCTACAATTGGATTGCTCCAGAATTGCTCCAGGGGAAGACGCACTAAGGTGCACAACCATGTAGAAGTCAAAGGGTTCTAACATACACAAGCCCTTCCTCTCTTAACAGCTGATGTAAATACACACAGAACTGGCTGGTCAGCTGTTACATGTAACAGCTGCCCCTCTGTTTTTTATTTACCTGAACCAGCTGATCAGCTGTTTCAAGTCTACAGTAGACTATCCACTTATCAACTTATTCATGTAAACAGAAGATTCTGCCACACTCCACATAGCACTCCGTTTGCCAGAGTCTCAAGTTTATATGAATCAGCTTGTCAGTTGATAGTTCACTGTGTACATGAAAGCGTTGATCAGCTGGTTAAGGTAAATACAGAACTGGCAGAGAGCAAAAGGAGTGCCTTGTGGAGTATATCAGAATCTTCTGTTTACATGAATCAGTTGAAAAGTGGATAGTTTGCTGTGGACTTGAAGCAGCTGATCAGCTAGTTCAGGTAAACAAAGGACAGGCAGAACATCTGTTACATGTAACAGCTGATCTTCTGGTTCTCTGTGTATATGAATCAGCTGTTAAGGGGGACAGGGGATTGTGTATGTTCGAACCCTTTGAATGCCACTGGGTTCAGAAAGTCATTGCACAGCAATGTGCTGTAAAGCCCTATGGCCTTCAAAGGGTTAAGGGAAGGCTGATGGTGTTCTTAGTACTGAGGTCTGAGTGCATCCTCTCCGCTCCCCCACTTACCCTACCTTACACATGGCCAGCATTAGACCAACTATATGCTTAAGATTAAAGTCTATCCCCCCTTCCCCTGTATACCTCATTCTTAGTGGTGACGTGTGTCATATTTTCCATAGTAAAGTGATTTCCATGTATCGCCGGACTCAATTTTCCATTGCATTGAACCTTAGTGTATTCCCCAAGTTATTCTTAGTCCATTAACCTCACTGATTTCTTCTCAGTTTGCCCAGCAGATCTCTGTGATCTACAGGGCTGGGGGGGACATCAACTCTACACTCAGTGCTTATGGCAGATTTCTAGTCTCTCCACATAAGCCAATTAATGGCAAATTCACTGATGTAGGACCAACTTGGTTGACTCTGAGCAGTCACAAGCAGGACCACCAGCTGTTCAGAACTACATCTTCCACATGATGTAAACTGTATTCTCTAGCAGCTGGAATTTCAGCAATTGAGTTTCTCTGTTCTACTTCAGTCACTAGGTTGCAACTGACACAAAGCCCCCTAAGACGTGATAAAGCGGTGATAAAGAGAAGATGACTTCTCCAGTTATATCAATTCTTCAGTTCCTACATTATTCTGTATAGCCTATGGAGAAATCTTAGTGTATTGGCTCTATAGAATATCTACGCATCTCCCCAAATGTTTATTGGTCATTGGGGAAAATTCCATTTTGCTGCATATTCATTTGTAAGAGTGTTAAAGGCAAATTAACACATACATTGGGTGATCCTTTTACGTGCTGTACAATGCCTAACAACTATAAACATGCAGGGGAGGGCTGGCAACTTGTGGCCCAGGGGGCAAATTCAGTCAAGTGGCCCATTTCTATATCACTCAAGTCCACTATCCAAGCCAAACCCCTTTTGTTAAGTTTAAAATTCGCATTAATGAGGCTACACTAGTGCACTCCTACAAAACTTACAATTTAAGTAATGCTACACAAGTTATACTATACAGCTTACAAGGGAATGGGTTATGCTACTAGTGCAGCTCCATTTGGATTGTTCCTCTGTAGTGTCGTTTGTGTAGCTCCATTTCAATTGTAAGCTCTATGTTATCACTAGTGTAGCTCCATTTACAGCAGCAATTAGGAGATTTAGTGAGGAGCAGTGGCCCACCAGCCCAGACATATGACCAGCCCAGGGGGCAATTGCCCCCCTGCCCCGCAGGCCAGCCCTCCCCTGTAAACATGATTTGTTTGGTGCTGGAGCATTAAAATCTGGTCATAATGCACTGGATGCAAGACATGCCTCTATTGTACTGTGATACAAAATTGTGATTCCCAAGATTCTCTTGAGAGTATTAAGACAGCCATGTCCTTGTAGCACAGACGCTAGGTGGGTAGGATGGCTTATTATCGCTCTGAGTGCTAATGGGGTGTCTGAAGCATTGCTCTGGCACTCAAAGAGTTAAAGATATATAACCACCTTTTTCATTATTTTGATTTAGCTTCCCTTTAACACTTCCAATGCATTGCTTGTGCAAACAGCAGCACTAAAAGGGTAATGTTAAATATATATTTGACCTGAGCAAGTGAAGACCTGTAACTAAGGATATTGTTTTATTTATCCACAGCTAGTGAGGAGAGATAGATGCCAAAAGACAGGAATATCAATGATCAGTATTTGTATAGTATGTGAGGTAAAGGGAATTTCCAGCATACCTCATTTGTGGGTATATCTATATGAATATATTGCACAGCATGGAACAGAGGTTGTCAGCCTTTGACTCTCCAGCTGTTGGGGATAATAATAATTATAATCCCCAACCAACCAATAGCAGGTCTGGGTGATAGGATTTGTAGTGTGACAGAGCTGGACAGCCAAATATTGTTTATGTCTCGTAGGGGATATATATAAAATCCCCATTATTTTAAGTGGGAATTTTACATTCTTGGATGTTAGAAGTCTCCAGTGTATTGCTGTGTAATATGCTTGAGAACTCTCTTGTATCTAGTGAGTTAAAAGGACCATATAAATTGATGGAAATGTTGTGGAATTTGTATTGTTCTCTACAATGCTGTGGTTTACTCAGAACTGCTCCACATAGGACATTATATGCATGACTCTTTGAAGCAAAGGTATAAAGTTGAACCCTTTGAGTGCCAGAGGGGTGTCCAATGCCTTGCAAATGCATTGTGGAGCAATTCTAGGACAACTCATATGTATAATAAAATGTCTTATTGATGTAAATTTTTAGCATCTTAAAGGGATAGTAATACTTAATATTTAAAAAAATATTTATTGTAGTGTTTATCCCGCTGAGTAAAAACAAGGGTACTCCCACTGCTGAAAGGTGTTATATTCAAAAGTTATTACAGCTCAAAGTTGATTTTTTTAGGTGCAGTGTCACAGTGGCCTGCAATTGTACAGTGGCGCTGTTGTTACACCATCCTATGGACAGCTCTGGTCCATAGACCATAAATCTCCATAGGATGGTGTAACAACAGTGCCACTGTACAATTTGAGGCCACTGTGATATTGCACCTAAAAAGTCAATTTTGAGCTGTAATAACCTTTGAATAAAACACCTTTCAGCAGTGGGAGTACTCCTGTTTTACTCAGGGAGATAAACCCTACAACACATTTTTTATATATATTTTAAGAATTACTTTCCCTTTAAATATTTGAGATCTCTTCAGTGTAGTGCTTTGCAGTTCATTGGATACCTCTCTAGTAATTAATGAGGTTAAAGACCCTTCACCCTTTGAGTGCCAGTGTTGTGGGAAATGCATTGCTTGACATGCAACATATTAAAATCAGTGGTAATTTCGCTGTGTTCAGTATGGTGCACTTGGTTTTCCCTAAAACTGCTCTACTTTTTATTTTATGCTTAAAGGGATAGTAACTTTTATTTTGACTTTACATATTCTGCAAGTGCTGACAGAGAGCTGTCTGCATTTTTTTTCAGAAAGGATTTTGTGTAGAGATGTGAAATTGGAGAGAGTGCAACAATATAATAAAAAAGATACAATGTTAAAAAACACAATGAAACAATGTAGAAAAGTTGCCAGTATAGCACACAAATCAATCTATAGTGCAAGGAGACTTGCAACATTGAATAAATATCCCTGTCTGTCAAAGACAGTAATTCAGTGCCCTCACTGGCAGGCATATAAAATTGTAAAAAAAAAAAAAAAAAAAAAAAAAAAAAAAAAGTAAAGATTAAAATAATAATAAAAAGTATAGGCTGATTGACTTTATGATTATGCTCTTGAGGAACATAGAGAGTCAAAATAAAAGGTTACTGTTCCTTTAAGAAATGAATCAATTTATTCTTGGTTAGCAACAAACAGAAAATGTGTTTTGTCACAAGAAATATATGAATGACCACAGCCATTTTGTAACATTTTACCTGCCAAATTAATTAGCAGTTCTTTATAAATAAGCATTGTGATATTTACCGTTTAACATATGGCAAACATTAATTGGGGCATCCCTAGAGGCCTTATTCAGTTGACTAAAGAGTGGTAATTCTATGGTAAAATGATTCTGCAGGGTGGTAAATAAATCTCCCATTGCTTTAAATGGGTTACAATAGTTTCAAATGCATTATGAGGCCTCTAACATTCAAGAAGTTAAAAGCCCTATTTAAATAATTAAAAATTGGAGAATTTGAATTATCCCCACTATGCAACTGGTTTGCTCCAGAACTGCAACCATTTAGCTTACTAGGATACAATCCTATGGATCATATTCAATAAACCAAAGATGTGCAATTCTGGGGCAAACCAACTGCCCCAAAGGGGGAAATGTACATCCCCATTGATTTAAGAAGGGCTTTAATCCATTGAATGGTATGGCTCTCCAACACATTGCTTCCTAATGCATTGGACATCACTCTAGCATTTGAGGGTTTAAAAATCCATATTAAAGAAATAAGAATGTATGGAATGTTTATTTCCCCCCGTGTTGCAGGTGGTTTGCTAGGGAATTACATATTTTTTACTTCCTGAATACAACCCTATATGCTCGAAAAGTGGCAATAGTTGCCTATTTATCTTTGTGTCTCTTCCAGTTCCAGAAAGCTGAGGCAATCCAGATCCGCAGTTTAGCAGCCGCTTCTCTTTCTCAGCTATCACACACAGGAGAGGAAGTAAGAGACATCACAGCTTCTCTGCTAATGTTAATACAGCCTTGCACAGGAGCAGTAGGCTGTCAGCAGAGGAGTAAAGGAAGACCTTACACATTAAAGGAAAGTCCTTAGATCGACCCCCTAAAAGGACATTTTGGAGCCCTTTCCAGTCAGCGGAACTGCCGCAGATTTCAATACAAACACAAAAACAGCTGTTACGGGCACAACACTGCAGAGGAAACGGATATTCAGTTCAAAGGATACATACATATTTTTATTCTAATTTGTTTTTATGGAGGTGTCTTGTTTTTATTTATTTGCTGCAGGATAAATCCTGATCCGCAGCTTTCCTTGGGGAAAAAAGAAAAGCTGCAGTAACGATTATTTTATAGTAAGCTTGGTGGTAAACCCGATCAGAGGAAGCACATTTTACCGACTACCATTGCAGCACAGAAAAGCCTGGTTCCCTGTAACCTATGTTTGTATTTTTAATCTTTGTTTTATTTTCATCAATCCACACATCCCTGCAGGGTGAGCTCAATCTGGAGATCATTTTTCCCCTGTGATTCAGGACAAGCAGGGCTGCAAACACCCTTTTCAGTTTACAGATTTGTTTCCCTTTTGTGTGTTGTCAGTAAGGACTGTAACAAAGTAACCAGCCAACCTCAGATTGTCTATGTACGAGGCGAGATCTACAACATGCTGGGGAGAGAAGTTGAGGGGTATTTTCTAGGCAAGGCTGCCTGATTTATCTGCAAGCTATATCATGCCCGTACAGTGAAGGATCCACAACCTCTGTACTAGGAAATCCTGCAGGAACTGAGTCCCCCATTTATAACACAGACTGGGAGGAAAACACTGGATGAGAGGAATAACAGACCTACCAAATGAATCAGTTTACCAAATACTGATTGTTCTTGGGTGCTGGGGGGAAGCTTTTCCTGACACTGGATAAATCACAATCCAGAACACAGACTGTGATTTCTGATCTAAAAGGTTGGGGTTGATTTGTATTTTGATGTATTGATAATCACAGCACCACGCTTTCTGCAAGGACATTCCTTCATTTTCACGAGAGGCCCCATCCAGGAAGGATTTTATATCAGTTTTCATTTGTATGTATATATGTTGTGCTGTGGAAACATAAAAAGAAGCTACTCTCAAACCTAAACCCTGATCAAACCCCCATGCAGTCCCACAATTCATAGCTATTTGTTTAAATTTGCAACAGATTCTCAGAACGCACCAAATATATAATATATCGAATAGCTCTTTATCGAGAGATTGTTGTCTCCTGGCAGGATTGCAGCTCTGTTTTTAATGACAAGAAATCATTTATTTCTCACTTTACATTTTTTTGGATACTGTATTTTTTAACCCGTGCTAGTGTATGAGGAGAGGAGTTTTGGTTGTGTGATTTGTTTTTTTTTTTTTTTTTATTCTGTTTTGCTCGGGTTTGGCGGCTGTTCTTGTGAGCAGATCTGCAGCTCCATCCTCTTTCCAACATGGCGGACCTGGAGGCGGTGCTGGCAGATGTCAGCTATCTGATGGCGATGGAGAAGAGCAAGTCCACCCCGGCAGCCAGGGCCAGTAAGAAGATCATGCTACCTGAGCCCAGGTAATGCTAAAGGATCGGTGAGGGAAACGCCCCTTCACACCCACCCTCCTATTAACCCTCTATGGACAAGAGGGGTGGCCAACTCATTACTTAGCTCACACCTCTGGTCCATATAGCGTTAAGGGCAATGTGCGCTAAAGAAGATAAATGCTGGAGCAACCATCCAGCACCATATATACATGTCCTAATGATGTAAGCGAGGCTTTTAACACCTTGCATGCGAGAGATGTCTCTAACGCATTGCTTCACTAGCATGCAAGGTGTTAAACAGACCAGTGTTGAATCAATAAGAATTTGGGGAATTTTTTTTCTGTCCCATTTGTTGTGGTTGACTAGCCCCATAGCTGGGATTTATGCAAACAGCCCTAAATAAAACGTGTTATGTCATAATGGTTAATATTATGGGGATCTCTTACCTCATCAGATGGTGCCACAATCCTGTCACAGTCTCTAGTCCCAATAATAAACACACACTTACAGATGTGTCCAACATGTGCAGATGCACACCAGCGTGTGTGTTTTTCTGTAATACTTGAGACACCTTCCACTGTCATCCATTGACTTTTTTTTTTGTGGGGATCATTTGTACACAGGAGTCTTGCAAAATATCCATTTGCATTGTATGAAAACGCACAGTCATGTAGAACATGGTAGTTGCTATGTAGTTGTAGAATATACACAACATTTGTGTATGTTCTATACCTATGCAGCATGCACAAAGGCCAACAAATTTCCCTATGAATTTGGAGCCAGCTCCAAATTGCAGATTTTAGGATTAATATATATTATACACATAAAATGTAGCACGTAACAGCAATTTATATGAAAAGACACTAATGCAAAAAAGCAATAGTGAATAGCCATGTCTGCAGTAACAATGGTGCCAGCAGACAATATTTAGTCACCATGGTGACCTGGCCCCTGGAATGTGTTGAGGCCTGTAACTGGTTACGGCTACTGTCATTCAACCTATTTGAGAGTTATCCTTTTATCTTAGCATTGGGTCACATCCTAGTGGCTATCATAGCAAATATTTCTGATAATAGCCGTTTAAGCCATTGATACTAACATATATTAAAGAAGCTAATACTAATTTCTTAAGATGGACAATTCACCCTAGGATACGTTTAGTTAATCTTTATTATTTTGGTGGCACTTCAAATTAATTTGTTTCTGTACCTAACCAATATTACCACCCATTGTACTATGAATGAATGTAGGCAGTGCCCATACGTTGGAGTCATCATATGTAATTATGGAGAGTGATACATTATAAAGGTTAATTTCTCAAACTATTCAAGTTACACAAAAATACCAAGTATAACATATAGGTAGATTTACAGTATCTGTAAAACAAAGTAATCATTTATTGGGTTATTATGTTCATACTTGTGACAGAATTGCAACAATAGAAAAATAGCATGATTTTATCATACATCTAAATTGGTTATAACATTTTCAATTACAACAGACTGATACAGTTTGGTGGAAATGTCTGCTGATAGTGCACTAATGTACCTACAAGTCTCTAATATGGATTTCAATGGAATTGCAAAAATATAGCATGTTATTGAGATTAGCATGCATTTCTGTTGGAGCTTTGTGTCGTCACTTGTCATGTGCAAACACGAAACGGAAATCCGCATTTCAGTTTAGGAGCCATGCTAGATGTGGATCTATTGATAATTGAGCTTAACTGCAAAACTGCCTATTAAACGTTGTAAAATCATATGTTTTTTTTTTTTTTTTTTTTTTTTTTTAAATAAATCTACTTGCTTCACAATGCATTGTTTACCCCACTGGCATTTAAAGAGTTAAGGATCAGAGGGGTGTGCATTGCATTGTACACACCTCTTGTCCTTTAAAGGGTTAAGCATCCTGAGTGCTGCAAAGGGCCAGCGAAGGTGTCCTGAGTGAATATGGTCTCAGTATTGATCTATTTCTCTATCATCATATTGGACAGTGCCACTTGGTGCCATTACAGATCTGGCCGCTATCAGAGGGCAGTGATTCTAATCTCTAGTCCTCGGGGCAAACCAATAGCGTATGTATTCAAGATATATAGATATAGATCATAATAACTGAGCTACTAATTACTCACCTATGATTAAGCAGGGATAAACTGGAAACATGCTGCCCCAAGGATTAGCATTGGGAAACACTGTCGTAGGGTGACATATGTGCATTGTATTTGTACTAGTTGAAGAGCCCGTTACACGGGCCACAGTGCCACCAGCAGCCGGTCGCGGGGCAGTCATGTGCAGTGGAGACTGCCCGCGCCATGGCTGTATCAGAGCGCCCTGCTCTGTATCAGCCGCTGCAGTGGCAGTCTCTACTACGCATGACTGCAGTGTTACACACGTTTTAGCCAATTATTATATAGGATGTAAGAATTATTCACTAGTGAAAACAGACTTACTGAATACACATTTAGCTACATAATCTATGTTCCCTACATCCAGAAAGTGTAGCTCCTATCTTCTGAATACACTTACTGGTTAGAATGTACAAATCCAACAGTACCTTGTAAATCATGTGCCTACACTTCAGTGTATGTATGCGCACATATGAACACTTCCGTATGTTCAAAGATAAAATTGTAGTTGTAGGGAAAACATTTTGCACTGTAGGGGAGAACTAAAAATTCCCAATGTGTTGAAAATCTCTCTAGCATTGAAAGGAATAAAATCCCCATTTAAATCAATGGGAGTTTTTATTAATATTTAGTTCTCCCCTATAGTGCATATGGTTTGTCCCAGAACTCCTCCACTTTTCTTTTGAAAATACGTCCCTTTGTGTATACTGGCACACACAGTGGGATGGTTAACACAGAGAAATTGTAGTGGGTCTTGTGTGGCACTTAATCTATTTGACAGTATTTAACCAACCATCAAAAATTAATAAGTCAAATATAGTATAAAACATATTTTTATTAAATCAAAGATAAAAGACAGGAACCCGGGTTAGCATAATTCCACTCCAATCCCCTCCTCCTCCTCACAACAAAAGTGAAATCCACACTGTTTTAATTAGACATAAACCCCAACCCCTACAGCACCTATATATATACCTAAATCCTATTCTAAGTTCCTGTCATATGAAATAATTATACTATCAAAAGGGAAAAATAGCATGAATAAAACAATTATTTGCACCTTAAAAATGAATATATTGCATACAGTGTAACAGTTCAAAGGCATTCAGTATTAGCCATCTAAGGGAATTATGGAGTAAAGTAGCAAATAGCCAGTCAATTGAAAGGATACTTGGCAAAGGTAATTTGACAGTGTAAATAGAAAAATTGCAGAGCTTATATTAGTACAACACAGAAATGCCTTGCAGCTAGCTTAAAGCATGCAGCGGGGTAAGTACAGTTCCATAGTAGTGGAGTAAAACAAATGGCTTCCATTCGGGTTAACCTTTATGTTCAGCACACACGAGAGTACATGGGTCCTCCCACCATCCACTTCCTAGTTGTGCTTCCTTTGATCAGGGTCCCAGTTCATTCTTTGCTTTACACCAATTTCCATTTCACACAGCTTTCCATCTTACAGTATTCAGTTGTGTTGCCATATCAGACAATTTTTTTCCATGGGGACATGTAGCCTGTCAGAGATCCTTTTCACTATGGTGAATAGTGCAGTTATTGGTATCAGGGGTGAACACCTTTGAATTACTTCCCAATTTATCAGGACTTTCTATAAACACTTCCTTCATTTTAAACTATTAAGTTATGATCACATCACTCTAAACCAATCAGATTTGGTTTCCTTGCTTTCTAATTGGGAGTGGCGTGCGGCTAAGAACTTCTATTCTTATGCCATGTATATATTCACTTTACTATGTGATCCTATATTGCCAACTTCTAAAAGGGGAAAGATTACCTTATGTACACAGCCCAAGTGGTACCACTAATAGTCACAAAAACATTACATTTAATATCTTCATTTAAACACCTAGAATTTAGAACCCCCAAAGGGAAGTTGCATGCAGTCTCTCACATTAGCTTGCTTTGTACCCAGGGATTTTGAAACACTTTGAAGCCAAACATAGTTTTTTGGAGCCAACTTCAAGTTTCAGGAGCCAGTGATGACTTGTATATGTATAGATGCAAATTAACATTTAATAAACTTGATTGTCGGATGTGAACGGGTTTCTGTTTGTGACTGTGCTGTTCTCGCAAGAGCAGAGACTGACATAATATTAATTTTTGACCTTTTCTATTCCCATGAAAGGATTTTATTAGTTTGTAAATATTGAATCAATAGAACGGAGTGTTGGGTACAGTACTTCAATTTTTTTTTTTTTTGAGGAATTGAAGGGGTATTTGTAATCAAAGCGGTTGCCTACCATAGTCAGTAGGGGCTGTGAGCAATTCTGGAGCAAACCAACCACAGCATAGGGGGCAATAAAACAAAAAATCCCATAGATTTAAATGTGGTTTTTAACCCCTTCAATCTCCAATCTGTTGGAGATGACTCTCTAGCATCAAAAATGAGTTTAAAAACCCATTTTAATCGCGAGAATATCCATTTGTCCCTTATGGTGTAGTTGGTTTGCTCCAGAATTGCTAGTCTTAACACTTTGGGTTCCAGAAGGCTATGCAAAGCATTTCTCTGCAATGTGTTGCATTCCCTTCTGGCATCAAAGGGTTAACTTCCTGAATAAGTCCCAATGTTTAATCAGCTACTGTATGAATGATTTATAGAGCTTTCTAAAGTGTGCCACTGTACCATAAAATTATTGAACAGGTCAATACAGTAAGTAAGTCAGTAACCTTATAATACAGAATCGTACAATATTTTACAAAATCCTTATTTTTATGTCATGCCATTATAAGTGCAAGCTCAGAGCTGTTCGAAATAACATCATTATAGTAAATGGAGGGCTATTGTAAGTGTGAATTGCTGAAATCCAATTGATGTAGTTTGAGGGTGACCAGTATAATTTGTGGTGATAGCCTAGTATAACACCCATGGCCTTTGTCCTCAAGCTATAGAGGCACTGTTGTGGAGCAAACAAACTGCATCATGGAGAGTGGGAATACAAACTCCAATTGATTTTAAATGATACTTTTAACAGCTTGAATGATAGGACTCCCAATGCATTGGTTATCTCTGTAGTATTCAATGGGGTAAAAGCCCCTTTTAAATCAATAGGAAAGTGCGGAAAGTTTACTTCATCCCTGTAGAGCGGTTGCTTTTCTCCAGTACGACCTCTCTTTAGCTTGATGAGTAAGGGGTTATGCACTAAGGTGTGATAAAAAAGTGATAATGTGGAGGTAACTTCTCCATTTCCTCTGTTCTATGGAGTCTATGCACCATCTCTCCCAAATGAGACATTTTAGCGTATACGTTCCATAGAATAACATAAGAGCTGAGGACGTGATATCACTGGAGAAGTTATCTCCACTTTATCAGCACATAGTGCATCTCCCCCCAGGGGTCAAGTATCCATTTTTTTGTTATTACGGATATGGTCTCCCTGCTTCTCAACCAATGAAAAATAACTGCCAAAACCCTATGAGTGCCAAAGATGTGTCCAACACATTGCATCTCAATGCTTTGGAAACGTATTTAAAGGAAAAATCCCTTTTCACTTCAGTTGCATTTTCTTTTGGCGGGCTTCTGTTTTTCTCAGATTCTGCTTTATGCAGATAGTGAAATTTGACATCAGTAGTCCAAATGGTATTTCACTGATGCAAACCAAATGTATTACACTAATAAGTGATCCATAACAAAGCTGTGATCTTTAGAGTTGAGGTTTTTATACTGTAAATGGTCTGTCACAATTCTGATTTCTACCTAGTGCAAGGACCTTTTAGCATACATAATCTTTTGTACGGTGAATGCACATTTTATCTGGTTATTTTTAGTTATTAGTGAGCGGTAACTCTGCTATGGCTGTTGATTATGAATCTAGATCTGTGGGAGTTATTGTCTGGGGAGCTGTAAGTGGAGGGTGCATGTATCGTGACTCAATGCAAAGAAGCTTTCCCTAGCTATCACTGATGTTTTAAGACTGTGTAATTATCTGCTATCACCATGGTATCTATATTATTAAAAGTGACTTATGTCAGTAATGTGTGACTGGCTATACAATTCCTATAGTCAGGAACCCTTATCATTAAATCATCATGAAAGGAATGTATTAAAAGCTATAGAAACCAGGCCTGCTACTACAGTAGTCAACTGACTAAAGCTGGGTGTGAAATTAACCCTTTGAGTGCCAGAGGGGTGCGGAATGCATTGTAAAGCAATGCGTTCCATACACATGCCCAATATTGAGGAACTGCAGTTTGTCTTTGGTTACTGCATTAACCCCTTGTAAACCAGAGGGATGTGCTATGCACTGCTTCTCAATGGAATGTGCATTCCTCTGGTACTCAAGGGGTTAAAACTGTTAACCCTTTCAGGCACTGCCAAAGTAACACTGATCACTTATCTTCATACCTGGGATCTTTCAAGATGAGCCGACCCTGAGATCTTTGAAATATTAACCCTTAACCCCTTAGTGACGGCCGCGTGCAGACGCGGCCGTCACTTAACGTCCGTCTAACTTTTTTTTTTCTTCTAAAAGAATCCGGCGTCCCCGAACGGCGTGCAGCCGCGCGGGGAGCCGGATTTCCGGGACGTACATGTACGTCCTCTGTCACTAAGTGACAGCCACACAGGACGTACATGTACGTCCTGTGTCGCGAAGGGGTTAAAGCTTCCCATAATGTAGATTTTATGCACTATGTGCCTGCTTGCTCTAACACAGAGGTGCTCTGGTCCGTGTGCGAGGGACCTTTAACATGCTACAGTTTGGATAAATCACTGCCTGAACACAAACAAGACAAGCAGGACATCTCCCACTGTCTTTCTGGTACTAATGGCACCAGTTTAGAGGCTAAGGAAACATTTAATTGGGGAAATTCATATAGTAGGTGACACAGACCTCTCTCGCCCTGAGAATTTGGCCCTTCACCCTGAGATTTGGGTCAAAACTCTGAGTCTCAGGGTCAAACCCTGAGAGTTCCCAGGTATGCTGATCTTATGGGTTCTTAACTGTTTAAGGATCAGAGAGGTGTGCAACTCATTTCTTTGGAATTCAGTGCATACCCCTCTGATCCTTAAAGGGTTAACAAAGCTAAGAAATATGAGAGCTACAACATTTCTCCCCCTTCATTCCAATAAATTGGTTTAACCCCTTAATGGCAGAGAGCTGAGCAGCTTGGTGCAATGCTTTGCACACCCCACTTGCCCTTAAGGGTTAAAGTGAAACACAGTACCATGTGTACAAATAAAAATGCCTCCTGTTCCCATTGTGCTGGAGACCTCTTAACCTCTCTGGCACTTAAAGGGTTAAATCAATGCGGATTTGGGGAATTTTTATTGGTCTCCTACGGTGCATTTGGTTTGCTCCATAATTTCTTAACTTTGTCTTTATACATATAGACATATATAGCTACTAAGTATTTTTTTTTCTTCAGCTACTTTTCTTCACTTATATGTCCCTAACAGTAAGCTACCTGGATCTCCGTTTCTAGGGAGTTGTCTGGTTGATAGGCCATCAAAACTGGATGTAACACACTATTGCACTCTTCCTGCAACACTGAATGCTTTGT
This sequence comes from Rhinophrynus dorsalis, assembly GCA_037306005.1. Lineage (NCBI taxonomy): Eukaryota > Metazoa > Chordata > Amphibia > Anura > Rhinophrynidae > Rhinophrynus > Rhinophrynus dorsalis. Next base: position 474,942,131 of record CM074718.1, read on the forward strand.
GTGCTTTCTGTATTACAATGTAAAAAATATGTGCTCTGTTATTCCCCAGAAACCTCTCTGCAAACAGATCCAGGTAACTCATCATTGTCCAGGATGTAAAAGTGTGTGTCATATATACACAACTTTACATATCCTATGTACATTATACATATAGTCAAGTCAAAGGGTTACTATTCTTTTTAATCAGCAGGATAAACCCTGCAATTTTATATATTTTTTCCATATTACACAGTACTTTAGAATGACTATTCTTTACTTATTACAAGTTTTAGTCATGGTATACTAGAATTTAAGGGAATTGTCTTATAGCTGTCAAGGAGTCTCTCCACCTCATTCATGTAGTTTGGAATGCAATGGTTATATGCCATACTAGTAAATAATAATGTATTTTTTTTTCTTCATATTTGCTGTATTAGTCATCCACAGGCGTTTGTACTCTATAATGACAGTATAAACAGCAACAGTTCCTTTGTTCAGTAGGTAATGCTTCTGATGGAAGACTATTATTTACTGTAATTTTTCAGTCGGTGTAACAAATACTGAAACCTTTCTTTATTAGAGAGATTTACTAAAGGGGTCAGAGAGCTTTGCAAAATATTTTGCTGCTCTGATGCTGGTTAGAAATCTCCTGTTTTACTAAAAAAAAAAAAAAAAAAAAAAAAAGGAAAATGTTCTGTTTACCCAGTGCAAAAAAAAAAAATGGTTTTCTATAAACGATAAGTTTCCTATTCTAAATAGAAGGGATAGGCAACATTGGTTCTCAAGAGCTGCTAACAGTGAGTGATTTCAGGATATCTGTACTTAATTACAGGTTGATCTATTAACCCTTTGAGTGCCAGAGGGGTACGCAAGGCATTGCTCAAAGAGCTAAACTGTCTGAGTCACTGACTAACCCTTTGAGTACCAGAGAAGTATTCATTTCAATATGTTGGATACCTCTCTGGCATTCATAGGGATGTAATTCAGAAATCATGAAAACATGCACTGCTAGAAGCAGGACTGGAATTGCCTACCTCAGGCACAGAACCAGCATTATAATTGGTTCACATACAGAAACACTGTATTTGTATTTAGATGAGGCATGAGCAGAGAAACGATGATAATATCTCAAGCTACTGACTAAACTATTCTTATATGGCACAAAAGGGAAATGAGCGCACCAACTCACCCACCAGTAAATCTTTCTTTGAATGCCAGAAGGTTGTCCAAACACATTTGACTGTGGCATTCAGAGGGTTAATGGCAGTACTCGAATGCCAGAAGCTAATTACATTTATTGACATGACCTGTTTATGTAACTGTATGAAGACTCCTGGGGGGTATGCACCAAGGTGTGATAAAGTGGAGAGAAACTATGCAGGTCCTATGTTATTCCATGGAGCCTATGCACTAACATGTCTCCAAATTGAGACATCTTGGTGCACGGTGCATAGAATAACTGGAGAGTTTATGTATTATTTTTTTCAATTTATTGCATTCCCCCCTCCCCCATTTTTCACTTAGGATTTTAAAACTTTGGTGTGTGTATATATTGTACATAGTGCCAAGGAGAAGGGATATACTCAGACCTGGATGCTAGCATATTGTAGTAAATATATATGTCTTTAGAATAAGTGTATCTCTCCAGAACACGTTCAGTGAACACTGGTGCTTTTATTACGAACCCCTTAACCTTTGAGTGTCAAAGTTGCCCAACACTGAAGGTGTTAGTTAAAGGGATAGTAATACTTCAAAATTACTATCCCTTATACACATGCACACACACACATGTGCATTGCTAATCATTGAGACCTCATTTTTCCATCAAAAGTATATAATACAACGTTTTAGTACTGGGAGATAAGAAACACTTGCCAAAGGTCAAACAGATCTGGCATCAGTTTCAAAACAATCCCACGGCAGCTTGCAGGCTGTGCCGCTAGGAGATTTCACTAGTTGTACTTATTCTCAGATATTTTCTTTTATTTGGAATACATGTGGCAATCCGAGTTTTTACTATTAACCTCCTGCTTCTCATTTACTATCGCCTTCATTTTAAATGTGGGACTAAGTTTCTTTCTAGTAAGTAGTCTCCGCCATTCACCATTTAGATGCCAGAGAAGAGCCCAATGCATTGCTTTGGGAAGGGGAGAAAGTAGGAGTTCTGCACAGTTCAATAACCCTTTGAGTGCCAGAGAAGTATTCACCACATTGCAGTGCAATGTGTTGGATACTTCTCGGGCACTCAAAGGGTTACGTCCAGTGTGTGTGTGTTGGTTTACAATGGGGACATTGTTGCATAAACTTAAGACGCACAATCAACTGCACTGCAGGTGACAATGGGGACTTCTTGATGATTTTAAATGGTGCTTTTAACCCTTTGAATGCTAGAGAGGTTGCCAGCACATTGCCTCTCAATATGTTGGAGACATCTCTAGAATTCAAGAAGTTAAAAGCCCTGTTTAAATCAAAGGGAAATTTGGGACATTGCAGTCTCTTCCCCTATGATTCAGTTGGTTTGCCCCAGATTTTGCCTGTCTTTAGCTTAATTTCCTGCTATGTTGCAGCAATACAAAGCTGCATTTCAAAATGGCTGCAGTTGTGATATTCCTCCGTGTAGCTTATCCCATGGAAAACCAGTTATGGGGTCTTTTCATCAAAACAGCTGGCTCTTTTCAACATTCATTTACAGATACCTTCATGCACATGTATTTTCAATAATCATATTTCTGTATATTGCATATTCAAGGCACAGGGATAAAACTATAGTGCTTTATGTATAAAAGCAGATTGGAGTAATTATTGGGCAAACCAAATTCATCAAAGGGAAGAAATAAACATTCCCACTGATATTAATTTCAACCACTAGTATACTAGAGAGGCCTCCTGTGGCGACCTTTCTAGCATTCAAAGGATTAAAAGCTTTATTTAAATTAATGGGCTTTTTAGGACATATTATTTTTCCTTTATGGTGAATTTGGTTTTGTCACAGAATTGCTCCAGTTTGCTTTTATTCACAAGGACCATAGTGTAAATGCTGCCATTTCCATGATAAAAAACACATACAACATATGTCTATGGATTTCTAAGGGAGTCAGCAGCTGGAACCTTGGGGGGAAGGGAATGACTGATCTGTCAGCTACTATGTCATTGAATGAACAACTGTCAGATATGATCTGGCAGTTAGTGAATGTGCAAGGAAATTCGCTAGGATGTTTGTCAGGAGCCGTCATGTGCAGTACAGACGGCTGCGCACTCTGCACTCATGTGCAGTAGAGCCTGCCCGCGCCATGGCTGATATGGATCGGGGTGCTCCGAATTCAGACCGGAGTACTCTCTGTGCACGTTGGTCACAGGAAGGTGTGCAGAGAGGACCACGGTAGGTATTCGAAGTGCCCTGCTTCATATCAGCCGCAACGCATTCAGGCAGTCAGTACTGTGCATGACTGCAGCGCCGCCAGTGTTGGCCCATGTACACAGGCTTTAAAACTAGTTTGGTGTAATGTGTGTGTGTGTGTGTGTATATATATATACACAATGACAATAAAGTAAGATATTCTCTCTGTGCATTGAAATCTCACAAAAACAACCATGTGAAACTAATGTTAAAAATCTATTGATGCTTTTGTCTGGGCCTCTGCATGTCATTTCACATCAGAAACTTTATGTATGTGTCTTCATGGTATGTAGATGTATAGTCTTCATTTCTGTCTGATAACCTTATTATACATTTAAAGTAACCCCCGTTGTAATCAGTGGGTGCTGTGCTGATGTGTGAACTGTCTGAGGCTTTTCAGTTTGTAGCTAATCCATCACCAATGTCCAGTTAGCAATTTAGTGTTACATGGGAGGAAATTACTGACACATCTGAGGTGAGGGAATATTGGCAAATCAGACACAGTAAATTATTCTATAGGAAAAAATGCAAATGTAAAGGATAAAGTCCATTTTCAGGAAGTTAACCCTTTGAGTGCCAGAGGGGTAGCGTTTGATACCCCTCTGACACTCAATGTGTGGAATAGGAGACATTTTTGAAAAAGCTACATACAAATATCCCATTGAGTTAAATGGAGATTTGAATTCTAGAGGAGTCTCCAACATATAACAATGAGTTAAATAAAAATTCCTAATGCGTTAAACTGAGCTTTTAACCCAGTAAAAGGTAGAGGTCTCCAGTGCATTACAAAGCAATGCTTTGGAGATATCATGCTATCATGGGGATGAAGAACTCTTTTAAATCCTTGGGAATTTTCATTTGTCACCTGTGGTGCAGTTGGTATGCTCCAGAACACGTTTGCTTCTTAAAAATGGCTCTATGGCCCATATTTATAAAAGCAAACTGGAGCATTCTGGAGACAGGAGACAAAAAAAATCCCTAAATTCCCTTGCACTTTATTATTATTATTATTATTATTATTATTATTTATTTATTTTTTTAACCCCTTGAATGCTAGAGATTTCTCCAGTGCACAGCTTAGCAATGCATTGGAGACCTCTCTAGCATTCAATGGGTTAATAGCCTGGTTTAACGTAACATTACTTTTAATTTGTCTCCTATGGTACAGCGGGTTTACGTTTATAAATATGGGCCCATGGGTCATATTGATCAAGTTAAAACCAAGTGCGCCATGGGGTTACAATGAACATTCTGCAAATTGTCATTTATATAAATGGTGCTTTTAACCCTTTGAGAGGTCTCCAACACGTTGCTTCCCAGTACGACAGATCTCTCTAGTGTTCATGGAGTTAAGTCCTATATTAATCTGTGGATATTTTAGTCTCTCACCCCCCCCCCCATTCAATTGGTTTCCTCCAGACTAGCACTTGTGTAGCTTAATGAATAAGGATTTTAGGTCGGTATTTATAGAACTGGAGTAAACCAACTGCACCATCGGGGACAAAATAAAAATTTCTAAATTCCCATTCACTTAATCCTTTGGGTGCCAGAGCGGTAAGCAATGCATTGCAATGCGTTGCGTACCCTCTCTTGCACCCAAAGGGTTAAATAGAGCGTTTTAATGCCTTGATCGCTAGATAGGTCTCTAATACAGCACAATTTAATTTAACAGGAATTTTAATTTGTCCCCTATTGTACAGTTGGTTTACTCCAGAATGACTGACTGCAGTTTGTCTTTATAAATATTGCCCACTATATTATTAGAAAAGTGTTCTGATAAATGTGCCCCACTGCGTTTTCCTCCTGAAATAGATGGTTTGAAGTGTGAGACAATTATTAATCCTGCTTCTAGACTGATGTATTTTGTTTATCACAATATTTTACACTGCTCAGTCTACATTGTTTTGCATGTAAATATTGTGTCTATAAATGTGTACTTGTCACTTTCAGTAGTTTTTCTGTTTTGTTTGCAATTATAATGGCCAAAGCAAAACAGTGTATGCAAGTGTACCCTAAGGCATAGTTCACACTGGTGACTGAATCACATCAATTGGGAAGCATGGAAAAACAGATGGAAATCGGTATTATTGTGTTGTATGGGACCATTCATACTGCTGAAAAAATCTGCACATACTGCATAGTAAAGATTCATGCTGCAACGTTTAGCCCAAGAGTGTATTATCCCAAGTATATACACCATTTGTGTGGATTTCAGTGGTATCGCAGCAAATATCACATTAACACAACTGCTGTGCGACATTGATGATGTGCTAGAAAAGTCGAGAACCATGCAATTCAACTAAGGTGACCATGTGTCCCTGATTTTATTTGTGTCCCTTGTCCCAGGCAGCCCCCTTCTGAGACAATACAGGGTCCCGGAATGAAGACTTCAGAGTTCTGAACACTAGTAATGCTGTAATGCAAATTTTTTTTTTGCAGTTTAAGGCTAAGCATTTGGGCTTGATGTACATTTTTTCATAGAGCACCACAAGCATCACTTTTTGTCACAGCAGACAATGGGCAGTTCTCCCTTCAGTGTTTAGAACTCTGGTGTGCTCTTCTCTCCACAGTGTCGCTGAATGGCAGAAATGAAATGTAGTCACCCTAAATTTAACAGACATTGAAAAAAACGTTATCAACTCGCATGTAGATTGCATACAGGTTTTTATGTTCCCTTATATGTAATGTCAGCACCCTAAAAGCGTAAAACAGCCCTTTTCTTAGAGGTCCAGCTAGTCCTTATTGAAGACTTGCATATATTTCTTATCCCCAATTAAAAATCAGGCTCGGCGTTTATGTAAAAGACACTATATACCTGATGTACTAAGGAGAGCTGGACAAATTGTAGGGAAATTTATTTTAAATGTGGCTTTTTAACATCTTTAACCCTTTGAGTGCCAGAGGGGAACGGAACGCATTGCTTTGCAATGCGTTCCGTATCCCTCTGGCACACAAAGGGTTAAAGGCACAGTAAGCTTTTATTATGAAAACATTTATGTGATAGAGCTTTTTCTGCTGGACACTAGGACACTAACTGTTGTCTGTTATTGTATTCAACATTTATAGTGATTCAAATAATCAGGAAGTGAATATACTGTATGTTTACTTCCTGGAAGTTCTAACTGACGCTATGACTGCAGTTTCTACCACATTCTATGGAGCACTGTAAGTAACTGACTTTCCTCTCCATTAGAATGTAACAGAATTACTAATTGGAATTTGACCCTTAGTGCATTGCTAATGTAAAAAGCATGGATTTAAATGGTAATATTATGAATCTCTCAGCAGTGGGAGTACACTTATTTTACGCGACAGTAAAAGCCCTCCAATATATTTTTTCTCCATAAAGAAGAGTTTACTGCTCCGTTAATGCTAGAAGTTTCAAATGCATTGTGAAGCAACATGTTGGTGACCGCTCTAGTCTTCAGTAGGTTTAAATCCCAATTTAAATCAAACAGAATTATTTGTCACTTAGTGTGCAGTTGATTTTGCTCTCTCTGGTAATTACTGAGAAAGAAAGTACCGCAACATGTCATCATATGTGAACCAAAGCATTACTCGAGAGTATACATTCATACATCTTTTTCAACCTCTTACACTGTAAAGTGCTGTGTAGGTTTGTGGTGCTATATAAATAGTCATTCATTCATTCATTCAACACTTATATATAGTACTGTGGAAATAAAAACATTTTTTATATCTGGGTGTATACTTCATTCTACCATTGCTACAAATTGACTAGGATTTTATGAATATCCCTTTTTAAGCAGTGATAAATTGATATAACTGTAACCTGATCTGTGTGATGTGCATCACAGTGTCCAGATTGCCAGTGAATGATCTACACCATGGCCTATAGGTGCCATGCAGACTAACTCTAGTCAACTTAACTGCACTCGGTACACAAACCCAGTGGACTTGCTGCATTCACACTTGATGAAATTGCTGATGTTTAAAGCATCATGGGCAACAATGATCTCTATTTCCTTGTGGTTAGTACATTAGATAAGAAGTATGCTGCACTAATGATGTTCGTGTCAACAAATCCCCTTACATTAGTAACTATTGTCAGGTTGCACACACCCCTGTCCCTCAAGGGACTAAAATAACTGATTTCAGGATCCTGCATTTTTTTTATTTTCTTATTTCCTGTGCATATTTATTTAGATTTTCTAGAGTAGGGAGATGAAATGATTCCATTACGTTATTCAAGCTAATGTCCTCTTAGTACAAAATATGTTCTAGAATGTTAATAGCAGTTTTTATGATTTAGTGAAGGCGTGTATGCAGTAATAAACGATAGGCTAATGTCAGTAAAATTGCCCACAACAGGATAGGCGAGGCAGCTTGTATACTCTGTGTACTTAAACTGCATATCAGCTACACCAAGGATGGTGACGTTATTCTTATCCTTTATTTAGATTTGTTTGGGGTCCTGCAAAATTCTTTACACAGTAGATCTTATGTAACTGGGGCATACAAGTCTCAGGACCTTGGGCATCAGGGCTTTTCTGGCTTCAATGTTCTTTATATTGTTTTCTATCCCAGTCATCATTTGGTAGGTGTCACTGCAGATCTCTGTAGTGATGCTGATCACTTCCTTGTCCATTATTAACCCTTTGAGTGCCAGAGGGTACGCAACGCTTTGCAGAGCAATGCAGTGCCTACCCCTCTGGCACTCAAAGGGTTAATGTTGAAATTGCTTGTAATTATAGCAGGCATTTAATATTGCGTCGCTTATGTTTCTTTGCTTTACTGATCCTGTATATTCCACGTATTGTATGTTGAGCATTATAACCCTATGGATGCTAAGGAAGCAATCTGCTGGTGACTTTTCTGGCATCTAACAGGTTCGTTACACCAGGCGTAACTAGACACTGTATTGTACACAACTTTAACCCTTTGAGTGCCAGAGGGGTACGGAATGCATTGCGTTGCAATGCATTCCGTACCCCTCTGGCACTCAAAGGGTTAAGTGTATCTGCAGTGAACATAAAGCTTTTTACTCCATGTCGGCACACGTGGAAGGCAACTGTGGTAGCATTCACATAATGCACCTTTCCTAATTGGTCTACAGTACAAGTGTCCTGTCAGGCTCCCTTTCTCACTCGCCATGTATACCAGTGGGGGCACTGACACAAAGAACATGCTCGTGGCATGGAGAGTCCAGAGAGACATGTACAAGACAGAGAGAGAGAGAACTGGAAATGAGAGAACCTTCCTTACGAAAGCATTTTTAATCCATTAATTGTAAGGATAAGGTTATAACATTATACATTTTTCATGATACATCCATTTTATATTTAGAATACATATTTTATACTTGCAGGGTTATTTTATTTTGTATTAACCCTTTGGGAACAAGAGGGGTGTGCAACCTATTGTGAAGAAAAGCAGTCCTTTGCAAAGGGATAATCCCAAACTGTTAGGGAATTATGACAGTTGTAGTCCCAACCAGTAATTTACTGGTTGAGGATGATGGGAGTTGTAATATCCAACAACTGGAGATGCAACGGTTGACTAACCCTGTATGAGGTTTTTATAGAACTGAAAAGCCTTCCTTAACTCTGTGTGTATGTGCGCCTTCCAGCCGGCTCTAAGAGCCGTAGGTAGGAGCCGTTCGGCTCCGGAAGGGACTGACAGAGCAGGCGCACGGATGTTATTGAAGCTAAAGTTGTTTAAAGGTGGTAGTTCCGCTTTAACACAGTGTGTGTGTGTGCACCTTCCTTAACAGTGTGTGTTTGTGTGTGTGTGTGTGGTTACTATTCATTACCTTATTTCAGGGACTCATGAACAAAGCATCTTGTTTCTATGAAGGTACGTTTAAATGGAGAGGAAAGCTAAATGTAAGCCCTTTGTTGCTGAAAAGGGCCTTGAGTGTATTGGCAAAGATGTGCATACTTTTTGTTAAATGTATGCATGTTTTTATATGTGGCTGAACATATTTGGGAATATGTGTCAAGGACAATTGGGTGCAAATCAGGAACATTATTAGCCCTTTGAATGCCAGAGGGGCATGCAACACATTTCCTTGCAATGTGTTGCGTACCCCTCTGGCACTCAAAGGGTTAAAAAAAAATCCTAGTAATTTGTATGGACCCTAAACCTGCTCAATGGAGTATTTTATTACTTTATTCTGCTTTTAACCAGTACAGAATGTGTTAATTTCCAGTTTATTAAATATGAGCAAAGGCCGAGGAATCCTCTGTGGGCCACAGCAGTGACGTCAGTGCACTCAGGCAGGTACCTGGAGACCTGCAGTTCATTTCTGTTGAAAACTACCTGTGGGACAGTGCCAGGAAGCACAGTGCAATTAGCTAGATGGTTTAATAGAATTTTTTTTTTTTTTCTTTACATCATGCTCGGAAAAGCCACTTCTTAATGCCACATCTCTGCTAGTAGTTCGCTAACTGAGCACACATTCTTCAAGAATGTAAAGAGATATAAAATGGTGAGCCTCTTTGCTGCCATAGTGACCATAAAGGCATTGCACTCCACTTTGTTCCTAGCCTGTGTCAGCAAATATGATCAGTTTCATTTTTCTTATGAGCAAGTAAGTAAGCCCAGCAGTAGCACACATAGCAATGCACTGCACACCCCACTGGTACTTAAAGGTTTAACGATCTGTGTTTCAGTGTTTGAGTTGAAAGCATACAATTTAATTGTGTTACTGCAAAGTACAGCATATTTACTCTTTGTGCAACAAATTGCTTTGCAATGTCTACACTCCCCTCTGGCCTATAAATAGTTAAAGACTGGGGCAAAGCCCGGTGCAGTAGTCTACTCCAGGATATTTCTTATTGTATAATAGTGGTCCCCAAACCTTCCTCAGGGGTGCCTAACAGGCCGTGTCTTTAGAATTTCCATGCTTGTGCACAGGTGAATGGATTAAATGACAAAGCCTCTGATTAACTTGCCTGACCTCAAGCAGTAAAATCTTAGACATGGCCTGTTAGACGCCCCTGAAGAGAGGGCTGGGAACCAGTGCTCTATAGTATTAGAATTGTGTTCATGTGTGGTGTTCTTAAGCTGTTTTTCTCAACTGCAGTCCTTGAGTACACCTAACAGTGCAGTTTTGTTTTCCAAATAACTTTATTGAATGTAATGCAAATTAGAGTCATGTATGTGAATCCAGACAGATCTGCATGGATGCACAATGTTCAGAAAACAGGATGTTAACCCTTTGAGTGCCAGAGGGGTACGGAACGCACTGCAAAGCAATACATTCCATTCCGCTCTGGCACTCAAAGGGTTAAAGTTCTCCACAAATGGTTGGTAGTGAAATATAATCCATATATGAATTAAGAGAGCTAGTGTACTTGTGTTGAATATATAAAATCAACAGTTATCCGACTGGGCATAACATAAGATATAACTAGAAATTTTTTTTGGGGGGGTTTCCCCTCTTGATTACACAATGCATTTGAGACCTCGCTAGCATTCAAGGGGCTAAAGTCCCTATTTAAATAAATGTACATTTTTTGTTCTCCCCTATAGCGCAAATTGTTTTCCCCAGAACTCCTCCACCTATGTTTTGAATATACTGATCTTATTCTACATTTCTATCCCTGTAGAGGAGTATGTCATCTGGGATTTCTAAGTAGGACCCTACATTACAAAGAGAGGCAATATGATTCTGCAGCAAACCAAATATATCATAGGAAGCAAGTAAAATCCCTCCAGTTACCATTGAATTAAATGGTGACCTTAACCCTTGAGGACAATGCATAGGAGACCACTTTTAAACACCCAATTCAGATCAATGGAGGTTTTATTTGTCCCCTCTGGTGTACTTGGTTTATCCTAGAATAATTCCACTCACTTTTGAATATAGACCCTAAATCAGGATCTCTAGTTGGACATTCTCTGGTTAACCAATAACCTGCCAAAGAAGCTTCTAATGTCTCAGAGAAAAACATACCTTTCCTACTCTTAGGTATACATGCCTTTAACCCTTTGAGTGCCAGAGGGGTACACAACTCAAAAGGGTTGAGCGACTAACGTTCTACATGGGGATATTGGGTGGTGTAGCAGCAGCAGTTTTTGGGGGGAAGATAGAAAAAAAAAAAACTCTTCTCTGTGGCGAGTTCCTTGTATACCAAACTACAAGTCGCACTGATTTCAGTTTCGGATGAGCATGAGAAGCTTTCCATTGACTGTAATGGGCAGAGTTGTGTATTGATAGTTACATTATGGTGTGACAGTTCTGCTCAGTTGAAGCGGAGACTGCAGTCTTTATCTTCGCTAGGTTGGGCTTGCCTCCCAGATATCCACTGGGGTCAGTTTAGCTAGGAGGCACTTTATCTTTTCAAATCACTGTTTCAAGCATAATGTCTACATTTGGAAGAGAAAAACAAAACTGCTTTCCTCCATATAATTACCCAATGTGAACCTTGTATAATTTATGTATTCATTTCAAAATAATTAGGTTTTTGTTGCATTGTTTGGCCAAAGTATGTTTAAGCTTGCTTACCTCACCAAGAAACTCTTATTTCAAGTGAGTCCTATATAATTCATATTACCATCTGACATACATTGCCATCCCTATCTAAGTGTAAAATTGTCCCTGAAGAATCTTGAGGAACCAAAATCTTTTATTTATTTATTTATTTATTTATAAACATGGTATAACAGGTTCACATCTGGGTAACTTAAATGGAGAAGTGCAGGTTTGTTTTTTTATTTTAGCTTTTGCTTTAGACTTTTGACTAGTTTGGGGACTGGGAGAATTCCTTCAGTCCTTGCTGCTCTTTATACCAGAGGTTCTCAACCCGTGCCCTCTGTGGCCACTAACAGGCCAGGATTTGAGAATTTCCTTTTAAGAGCACAGTTGAGGTAATCAATATGACTGAGCCTCTGATCAACACACGTGTTCTAGCAGGGAAATTTCTAAGTCCTGGCCTGTTAGTGGCCACTGAGGGCAGTGGTTGAGAACCTCTGCTCTATACCTTTATTAACTTGGGTTCTTATTTAGAATTCCTATATTATATGTATATGTTCTGTGCTAGCGCTGTGAGTTTCTTTTTTCTTTTGTTAATGTCTATATCTGGCCACATTGCACTGATGTACTCTTGCTCCTATAACACCAGTCACTGCTTTTGCAAAATTGCCTTTACCTTTTTGTTGAAAAACATGAACAATTGAAATGATCTTTCATTAGTAACATCAGTTTTCAAGCCTCACTGCACTAAAGGCAATAAAATGTACTGCGATGTTATATTTCTTATCTGACAAGATTCATTTTTAATTGTTTTGCTAGCATAGGTATATAAGATTGTGAAATTCTTGCTAAAATGAAATGTTGCAGTCTCCCTCCCCCACACACATTGGCTGCTTTTGTTCCCCATTTTCTTCCCTTTCCATCCTCTGCTTGTGTTCCTCCTCAGCCTGTGGTTTAGCAGTAGTGGGAGGGCGTCTGAGTCATACTTATCAGCAATTTTGACAGATATTGTGGGTTAGCAAAGGAGGAAGAAAGGCTTTAAAACCCTTTGAGTGCCAGGGGGTGAAAGATGATTTTCAGTTGCAGCATTTGAGTAAAATATGTAACAAAGATTTCAAAAGAAAACAGTCAAATTATTTCTTTGGAACTGGACTGGATTTATTTATTTCTTTATTCATTCATTCTTTAATTTAGCATCTAAACTGTTAATACTCTGTGTTTGTTTTTTTGTAGATCTCATTAGCATTTCATCTTTAAACTTTGAAATGTATTGAAACAGTCCCCCCCCACTCAAGGCAGACACATTTTACCCTTTAAAGGGTTAGTAATGTCTAACATTAACACTAATATTGAAGGTATTCTAAGGGTAATCTTACTGTGCCAAGTTGGATCTTTCAAACCTTAATGATTTGAGAGATATAAGCTCTTAAAGTGGATCTATCACATATATTAAAGTAATGCTCATTAGTTAGAGCATTTAGTGAAAAAGTTAAACATGTTACTCATTTTTGACAAAACCCCTTTATCTGCGCAAAGATTGTTTAAAAGGTGCCCAGCAGCCCACTTCCGCTTGCCGCTGCGGCAAGCTGCTTTCCGCACAGAGGCTGCTCCCATCCCACTACCCAGCATCCTCCGATGACAGAGGCTGTCTGTCTCTTAAGCTGGAGCGATCTCATTGGCTAGATATCGATCTCTGACAATGAAATAGCTCCAGCTTAGAGAAAGAAAGCATCCGTTATTGAAGGATACTGGGTAGAGGGATAGGAGCAGAGGCTGTGCTGCAAGCCGGAAGTAGGCTGCTGGGCACATTTTAAACTTGAATTTTTGTGCAGATAACAGGTTTTTTTTTTTTTTTTTTTTTTCAATGAGTAACATATTAAACTTTTCGCTAAATGCTCTATCCAATGAGCATTACTTATCTATATGTGATAGATCCACTTTAAAGTTCCCCCCTCCTGCTGATGAGCTGTAAAGCTGTCAGCAGTCGATCTGAGTCGTGCGACTCGGCGGCTCTTCAGCAAAGCTGAATGAGCGCTTTCGAACAACAGATACTTCACTGGAACGGTCTACAAAGTGTGCTTGGTTTACAAGCACACTTTGCAGACCTTTCCACTGAAGTATTTGTTTTTCGATAGCACTCATTCATCTCCGCTGAAGAGCTGCCGGCTGGTCTGGGACTGGGATCTCATGACGTCAGCTACATGCTGACGTCAGGGAAACGGCAGGGAGGGGGAACTTTAAGCGCTTATATCTCTCAAACCATAAAAGTTTGAGAGATCCAACTTGGCACAGTAAGATTATCTTTTGAATACCTTCAAAATTAGGGTTAGTTAATATTTGACATTACTAACCCTTTAAAGGGATAGTAATACTTAAAATGTAAAAAAAAAATATGTTGCAGGGTTTATCCCTAAAATTGTACAGTGGCGCTGTTGCTACACCATCCTATGGAGATTTATGGTGCCGGGACCAGAGCTGTGATATTGCACCTAAAAAATTCAACTTTGAAAATTAATAACTTTTGAATGAAACACCTTTCAGCAGTGGGAGTACTTTTGTTTTACTCAGGGGGATAAACCCTACAACATATTTTTTTTTACATTTTAAGTATTACTATCACTTTAAATACCAGAGGCATGCGTAAACATTGCAAAACAATGCGTTGCACCCCTCTTTGGTTGTTAAAGGTATTGCAACACATTTTTAGGAAAGAAAGGAAACTTCAGGCTGGGGGGGTGGGGTCCTAGAATCTGGCCTCAAAGAATCAAGTCTGTGTCCATAAACATGATATTCATCTTTACATTGGCATTGAATGTTAAAGAATGAGACAAAGATAAATCATGTCAGAACGTTTTCCACCTTTAATGTGACCTATAACGTGAACAATTCAATTGCAAAACAAATTGAAATCATTGAGGGGGAAAATAAAAAAATAAAAAACTCACAATAACCTGGTTGCATAGGTGTGCACTCCCTCTTATAACTGGGGCTGTGGCTGTCTTCAGAATTAACCAATCACATTCAATCTCATGTTAAACAGAAGTCATTACACACCTGCCATCATTTAAAGTGACTCCGATTAATCACAAATAAAGTTCAGCCATTCTAGTAGGATTTTCCTGACATTTGCTTAGTTGCACCTCAGGGCAAAAGCCATGGTCCGCAGAGAGCTTCCAAAGCATCAGAGGGATCTCCTTGTTGAAAGATATCAGTCAGGAGAAGGGGTACAAAAGAATTTCCAAAGTATTAGATATACCATGGAACACAGTGAAGACAGTCATCATCAAGTGGAGAAAATATGGCACAAAACAGACATTACCAAAAACTGGACGTCCCTCCAAAATTGATGAGAACACTAGAAGAAAACTGGTCAGGGAGGCTTCCAAGAGGCCTACTGCAACATTAAAGGAACTGCAGGAATTTCTGGGAAGTACTGGCTGTATGCTACATGTGACAACAATCTCCCATATTCTTCATTTGAATGGGCTATGGAGTAGGGTGGCAAGACGGAAGCCTTTTCTTACAAAGAAAAACATCCAAGCCCGGCTGAAGTTTGCAATAACAAACATCAAGTCCCCTAAAAGCACATGGGGAAAAATGTGTTATGGTCTGATGAAACCAAGGTTGGACTTTTTGGCCATTATTCCAAAAGGTATGTTTGGTGCAAAAACAACACTGCACATCACCCAGAGAACACCATACCCACAGTGAAGCATGGTGGTGGCAGCATCATGCTTTGGGGCTGGAACCGGGGCCTTAGTCAGGGTGGAGGGAATGATGAACAGTTCCAAATACCAGGCAATTTTGGCACAAAACCTTCAGGCATCCATTAGAAAGATGAAGAGGAAATTCACCTTTAAGCATGACAACGACCCAAAGCACATATCCAAATCCACAAAAGCATGGCTTCACCAGAAGAAGATTAATGTTTTGGAATGGCCCAGTCAGAGCCCAGACCTAAAGAGGGCTGTGCACAGGAGATGTCCTCGCAATCTGACAGATTTGGAGCTCTCTTGCAAAGAAGAGTGGGCAAATATTGCCACGTCAAGATGTGCCATGCTAATAAACTCCTACCCAAAAAGACTGCTGTAATAAAATCAAAAGGTGCTTCAACAAAGTAATAGTTTAAGGGTGTGCACACCTATTCAATCAGGTTGTTGTGAGTTTTTTATTTTTCCTCCTCAACGATTTCAGTTTGTTTTGCAATTGAATTGTTCACATTATAGGTCACATTAAAGGTGGAAAAAGTTCTGACATGATTTTTCTTTGTCTCATTCTTTATCATCTAAAGAACCTGACATTTCAACAGGGGTGTGTAGACTTTTATATCCACTGTAATTAGAGTCCGTTTGGATTTTATACCTAGGCTAGAATATGGTATGTGAGTGGGGGTTGTTACTATGAGTTAACCTTTTTGAGCTCCATAGGGGTAAGCAACGCATTGCAAAGCAATGCATTGCGTACTCCTCTGGCACTCAAAGGGTTGTGTTCTTTTAATTTCTACTCATCCCCCCCCCCGGTATCAGTCCACTTATTGACATTCACTTGTCTAGATTTGTATTTAGTTATATATAAGCCAAAATGGATAGTATACACAAAAAGAAAAGATAAACAATTGTGGCACAAACTAATTCCACTATAGGAGAGAACTAAATAATTCCAATTCACTTAAATCAAGCTTATTACCTCTTGAAAGCTAGATATTCCAGTGCATTGTTAAGGGAGCAGTAGATGTTTTTTATATGAAATAGTATATATAGTAGGGCTTTTCCTTTTGAGCAAATGAGATGCATATTTCCAGAGTTATTACAGTTTAAACGTTTGCTTTTTTTATACATTAGTAGTGCCCTCTATTGGTCAAATTCCAATTAGGTTTTTCTGTTACATTCTAATGGAGAGGAAAGTCAGTGACACAATTCTCCATAGAATGTGATCGAAACTGCTGAGTCTCTTCCTGTCATTTGGAACTATCAGGAAGTAAATGCACAGTAAATTCACTTCCTGATTATTTGAACTGGTATAAATTCTATATAATAATTTGTTAAACGTGTGTTTTTCACAAGCCATCATGCGCAGCAGAGATGGCTGCGCGCGCTGCAGTCATGCACACTACAGACTGCCTGCGCCATGGCTGATAAAGGAGTGGGTCCGAATTCACTGTAGTAGACGACGGCCTGAATTCGGAGTGCCCCGCTCCATATCAGCCACGGTGTGGGCAGTCTCTACTGTGCATGACTGCACAGAGCCCTTGCTGGGTGGCATTGTGGCCCATGTACACAGGCTCTTCAACTAGTTTTGAATAAAACAACTGACAGCGGTGGGAGTGACCTTGCTTTATTCATCAGGAAAAGCTCTGTAATATATAGGTTTTCATAAAAAAAAAGTTTACAGCTCCTTTAATGCCTGTGAAGTCTCCAACATATTACTTAAAGGGATAGTAATGTTTCACAATAAAAGCAGCTCCAAGTAATCTTCATAGTATTTGGCCCATGGAAAGTGTTATTTCAATACTGTCAGAGTTGTAGTTCAAGAGTAATTGAATGATAAATATCCTCCTCCTGCCCCTTTTACTGATGTAACACAGCTCACCTCAGAACAGAAAGGTGGTGTCCAGATGGCTTGCAGAGAGGGACAATCTTCAATTAGCATGAGGGAAAAACCTGTCAATGGGGGCAGGGTTTTCATTTGTCTCACAGTAGGAAGATTGTCCCTTGCTGTGACCTGTCTGGTCTTAAGATCAGATTCCACAGCTGAGGGGAGGTGGCTTTCACTAGGTAAAAGGGCTGGGAGGGGGAAACTTTATCATTCAATTACTCTTGAACTACAACTGTGATAGTATTGAAAGAACACTCTCTATGGCTCAAATACTATGAAGATTATTTGGAACTGCATAGTTTTTGTGAAACATTACTATGCCTTTAAAGGGGTTCAAAGTTCCATTCGAGTCAGTGAGATTTTAGGGCTTTTTTGGTCTCTGTGGTCTTCAGGACTTATCAACAAGTCATGTTTTCAGGACATTCCTTTTTCATGCCTGGTAATCACCAGATCAGTATTAATTGATGTCCTTGATTAGTGATGCCTTTTAAGCCTATGTTCATATATGTCCATTTTAGCACATGCCAAGCTGTCGTGCCTACTTGCTTCCGATTTCCTGTGTTCTCTTGGGAATTCACACTCAAAGTATGGATGTGTGTCACAAGGTAGGCCTAAATGGTTGTTGGTCATATATTATTGGCCATCTCCATTTGGGTCACCCGGTTACATCCTCCAGTCTTGTGTAACCCTACACTGCCATTCAGATCTACATGCTGGATTCTGGATATGGGCAACGTATGAATGCATACAAGTTGCAGCATTTTGCATTCTTCAAGGTGGAAATCATCCATGTGAACCTCACCATTGCAAGCAAGCTGATTCAGAATGGTGTTTGTTTAGTGCTGCTTTAACACTGAAGTCACCGTGTGAACATAACATTTAGCATAAGCTGATGGTGTGCCCTGATGATCGGTGTTAGGAATTGACTGCTCTGTGTTGCACTTGGTTTGCTTGAGAATCACTACCTTTTGTTTTCTTCATTAGACCCATTGCTTCTTGCTTTATCCCTCCCCATCACCACCTTTTCACTGCCTGTAATTTTCTATTATGAAAAACTATATTAGGAATCTTTCAATAAAATAAAAATACACAAATTACTTAAACAGCACAACTCCTTGTATTTTTTACTCTGACGTAGTTGTAATAGTTGTGTTGAACAGACAAAAATGTTATTGTGATTCCTTTCGGGAGATATGATGTAGTTTTAAAATCTCTATCTGCTTGCCAGGAGAAACAAGATTCTTTTGCAAATGTCCATCTGGTCTTCTTACGTAGAATGTCTCTATTCAATCCAAGCTGTTGAAATAAAAATGATTTTAAAGATGTCTGTTGGCCTAGATTTGCCTTTGTGCGACTTGCTTTGAAAACCTTCATGTTTATGACTTATTAATGTTTGTGGTTTTTAGAAGAACTGAAAATGGTATGGAGAGCAAAACCAGACTTCATTTATAGCAATAGTGTAACATAACTCCTGGTTTACTTGTACTTTTGCATGTGACCATATGACACAGTTACCATGTCGCCTGGGTAAAAATGTCGACATGAAAATC
Organism: Rhinophrynus dorsalis; assembly: GCA_037306005.1. NCBI lineage: Eukaryota > Metazoa > Chordata > Amphibia > Anura > Rhinophrynidae > Rhinophrynus > Rhinophrynus dorsalis. The sequence continues at coordinate 474,961,092 of CM074718.1, forward strand.
TTGTACGGCATGACAGCGCAAGATTCTCATGTTGGTTACTGAAATGTTGCATCAGATACCAAGAAGATGCAGAAGGAGAGCGAACTCCCCTGCAGTAATGTTTTAACCCTTTGCAGGCAATACCTATCCCATCATGCTGCCCTGGCTGTAACTGTGAACATGCCATGTCATGTAGAAAATCTTCATTTTGTCCTTTGCAAAGCTATCATATTCACTAAAGAGTTCTTTGGCACTGCCACTGCATAAGGAAAAACACATGAATATGAGAAACATTGCATGAGCTGAAATGTATACTCTATCCCATCTTGCTGCCCCTGCACTTTAACTACCGTGAAATAGGCTCATCCAACAGTCTGGCCAATCTTTGTCATTTAAACAGAGAAGAGAACATTCTCGGTAAAGCACCAGGGCAGCATGATGGAATAGAGCACATATTTCAGCTCATGCAATGTTTCTAATATTCCTGTGTTTTTTCCTTCTGAAGTACAATGGCAGTGACGAAGATCTCTTTGGTGAATATGTCAGCTGTGCTGAGGACAAAATGAAGATTTTCTACATGACATGGCATGTTCACAGTTACAGCCAGGGCAGCATAATGGGATAGGTATTGCCTGCAAAGGGTTAAAACATTACTGCTGGGGAGTTTGATCTCCTCCTATAACTTCTTCGTATTTGATGCGACATTTCAGTAACCGACAAGAGAATCTCGCACTGTCATGCATAAAAAAAAAAAAAAAAAAAGTTTACTGCTCCTTTAAGTAGGCATAGTGACCTGTTTGTGTGTCACAGTGACTGGAGTTGATTGAGAATCACTGATCTAGGTAACTGATTTTCTACCCATTCACACAGGACCCATTAACAGGCCAGAAAATGAGGATTTGCCTTTTTATGTGCCAGTGAGTTAATCAGTGGTGCATTAAAGAATTAGTAAACCTTTACTATAAAAACAAACATATATTAGGGTTTGTCCTGCTACCTAAAACAAGGTAACGCCTACTGTTGGGAGATTTTCCAAGGAAAATCTAGTTTAGACTGCTAGGGGGTTTATAGTAACAGTACCACCTTGTTGTCTAGACCAGTGGTTCTCAGTCCATGCCCTCAGTGGCTACTAACAGGCCAGGATTTGAGAATATCCTTTTAAGAGCACAGGTGAGTTAATCAGTATGAATGAGCCTCTGATGAACTCACTTGTGTTTTAGCAGGGAAATTCCTAAATCCTGGCCTGTTAGTGGCCACTGAGGGCACGGGTTGAGAACCTCTGGTCTAGACCATTCACCTGCAGTTCTCCTTGTGTCCATGGGAGAGGAGAGCACTCGCTGTGAATGGCTGTTGTGAAAGGTTTTTGGAATATAATACATATACAATTTTATAAAAGCAGAAACCATCAAATTTTAATTTATTTGTTTTTTTTCTCCAATTTGGCTTTTTGATGCACATTAATTTGAGATATGTTACGTATGTGGTATAGATTGGCTGCATTTGTTTTTTAACATTGCCTTATGTTGTTGTCTGATTATGTTGGACTATGACAGTAAGGCTTTGATGACAGCAGTGTTTAGTCCTCAAAGAGGTATTGAAACAGAAATATGTAAATATCTCTAAAAACATAGTACATTTACTGGCAACTTTCTTTCACTTCGTCATCCGTTCCTGTGTTGTGTTTACTTTTTTTTTTTTTTTTTTTTTTTTCCTTTTTGCATTCCAGAGCCGTGTCCAAAGCATTGCAAAGCACTGTGTCTGGCAGTCAGAGGATTAACTTGAATTTCACTAGGGAGATGGGATTGTTCAGTGTGCCTATTTATTGCTCATTGGAAGCAAGTTATAGTTGTTGTTGACAGTCCTCCTAAGTACAGTACAGTAACTGATAGGGGAAAGTACTTTTATAAGGCTAATAAGGTTTCAAAATAAAAGCAGTGACAATCTTCATAGTACTTGGGCCATGGAGAGTGTTATTTCACAACTGTCAGAGCTGTAGTTCAAGAGTAATTGGATGATAAAGTTTCCCCTTCCCTCCCCTTGTATCTAGTGTAAGCCACCTCCCCTCAGATATGGAAACTGGTCCCGGGACCAGACAGCTCACAGCACAGGAAATCTTCGAACTGTGAGCATAAGGAAAACCCTGCTCCCTTGACAGGTTTGTCAGGTTTTTCCATTATGCTCACTGAAGATGTCCCTCTCTGTGATCCATCTCGACAGTCTGAGGTGAGCAGTGTTGCATCCGTAAAAGGGGTGGGAGGGGGATACCTTATCATCCAATTACTCATGAACTACAGCTCTCTCAGTATTGAGATAACACTATCCATGGCCCAAATACTATGAAGATTAATTGGCTCTGCTTTTTATTTTGAAACATTACTATCCCTTTAACATCTGCACCTAATGGTTACCACATTATTTAGACCAGGGGTAAGCAAATTTGGCTTCCCAGCTTTTGGAGACAAAACCTGGGTTGAGGATCATGATACTTGTAGTCACAAAAGGCTGGGAAGCTAAAGGTTGCCTACTCTTATTTAGACAATGTTTATATACATTTCTATAAACAAGAAACAGAATTAGTCATTTGCAAAGATCCTCTAATAAGGCGGCACACTTGATCTGGCTTTCAGCTGCAGACTTGCTGTTGTTATATCTGTGCCACAAATAGACATTGTCTTTATATTGTGGTGGGCTTACTGTTATGCACTGCCTCAATGCATTTGCATGGCTTGCAAGCATAGTGCATATGTAACTGCTTTGAATGTTATGTGAAATGGATTTTGCCAGTAATGCACCAGTGAAAAAATTTAGTGTGTTCAATGCTGGCCTTTTAAAACCCTTTCAGTACCAGAAAGGTATCAAACTCATTTTAAGGCAACAATCAGGACTAGATGGAACACTATCTCTGTTCTGCAGCATACCTTTCAAGTGTCCCTCTTTCCCACCCTGATGTCCCTCTTTTTTAGATCAGATTGTGTGGTGTGCATATAAGTGTATCACATTGCTCTACAGCAATAAAACTAACGTTATTGTTTGTTTCAGTGTCAGTATATGTGTTTATAAATTAGTCTGTGTAACTAAAATACTTTGGTCTTGTTATAAGTCATTATTAGGTTATACAGGGAGGTGTCATTAGGTCATAAAATAGCCTTCAAATTCTTGGTAATGCCCTGCCCCCCAGCCATGCCCCCCAGCAACACTCCCTAAAACACAAGTGTCCCTTTTTGGCAATTTGAAATGTTGGGAAGTATGGTGTAGGTAAGTCAAAGTGAGTGCAAGCCTCTCATAATGTTCTTATGTTGATAGAATAAAATTGTGAATTTAGGGGTGGAAGATTTGAATATTTCATTAATGGACTATTCCATACTAGTCTAAAAGCCCGCGTACACGGGCCAAGGTCCGGGTAATGTTAAGACGTCGCTACCTCACTGCTGCACACAATGCAATCTTGCATCGCCTCAGTCATGCGATGCAATCATATGTAGTAGAGACTGCCCATGACTGCATCATGACAAACATCCTAGCGAATTATTATATAGGATATTCTTGCTTTGATCATTAAGTATAATTGACAGGATTACAGAAATGGCTGACGTTTTCTGAAAATGGGGAAAGATTTATTTTCTCATCAGCCACGTCTGTCTGTCTGTCTGTGCTAAGCCAGACCACAATACCATATCATGTATACATATAATCTGTCCCCTATAGTGCAGTTGGTTTTCCCCAGAACAATTTCACTTCAATTTATGCACCCCCCTTCCTTACTTGGCAGTGGAAAAAAGACTAGGAAAGAGAACAAGAAGTCCTTAAGCTGGAAGCAGAGAGGACAATCATGTATGTTTCTCTATTTCTGTCTTTTATTAAAAAAACAAACAAAAAAAACTGTTTAACAATTGAGCAACCTGTGGCCCTCCGGTGTCTGGGCTACACTCCCTCCCATCATCCTCAGCTGCCTTTGGCAGGCTGTGGATGATGTCGGTGTACTCCATTATTGTAGCCTACAAGATGGAGGGACATACTTTGTACAGTAATGGGCTAAATAATTGTATTGTATGGAATATAGGAAAACTTGTTCGTGTCTGACAAAGCAGGTGAATTGAAAGACTGACAAATCTATGTACTTGGCTGAAATGAGTTCTAGATGCAGTGGGAATCTAGGGATGTGTGTAGGCACATATGAATCAGTTTCTGCTTACAAGTCTTGAGTAGGGAAGGCTTTCCATGTTCATGTGAACTGAGAGAGGCTCAGTGAGAATGAAATCTGGATACTGAAAACTGAAGGTGACAATGATTCTGTATATATTAATTGATCTATTGTTTTGTATTTTCCCCTATGGTGTCAATGGTATATCCCAGAATTGATCTTTTTTTTTTTTTTTTTTTTTTTTTTTGCCTTTTTGCAATAGGGCCCTAAGTGCAGCTTTACTCACTGAGAAGGTTATGTCTTGGGTGTTGCAAAGTGGAGTTCTACTGCTATTGCAGCAGTATAGGATGTGAAATAACATGTGTGAAGCATATTTTGCAACAAAGAACAATTTATAGGCTCAGGGGTGGGCATTGCACTTCTATATAAAGCCTTTTTGTACCAAAATTGTATATCCACAGCATACACTAAGACAAGGATGAGCAACCTGAGGCCCTCCAGCTGTTAAGGATAACAATTCATATAATCCCATGCAAGCCAACAGGGATGTTTTTGAGTAGTAGTTAGGTTACATTCATACTGGAAATTTGTTTGAGTTGAAATTGCATACAAAAGTGCATAACAATGTTTGAGATGTGCATGAGATTTCTATGGGTGTTGAATCCTAAGATTTTCTTTCACACCCATAATGCATTTCTTTGGTTATACCATTGGACGTTAATCACGTTTTTCTATTGGTAGCAAATAATAATACCTAAACCCAGGCATGTCAAACTGAAACACAGTTGAGGGCCGCAGGATCAACTTTTCCCTCCAAGAAGGTGCACACACGTGTGTGTGTGTGTGTGTGTGTGTGTGTGTGTGTGTGTGTGTGTGTGTATATATATGTGTATGTATATATAATTTATAATATATTCACCGGTACATGGAGATGGCAACACCATGAATGTATGTCAGATTTTCGCTGAATTTCACATTTGTCATACTTGGGAGCATGTGGGTAAATATTTCACATTTGATCCCAATATCTGTAGAAATGGGCAAGTTATGGCTTAATTCATAGTGTCTAACATAGTAATATAGTTAATTAGGTTGAATAAAGACACAAGTCCATCAAGTTCAACCTTTGCCTCTTACCCCAGTGACTGAGAATTATATAGCTTTCCTGCTAACAGATAAGTTGGTCTTTATCAGACCTTCTTGATTTACCTACTAATATACAGTATAACCCTGTATGTTCCCTTTTAAAAGAAATGTATCTAATCTTCTCTTAAATGTATCCATTGTATCTGCCATAACCACCTCCTTGGGCAAGAAATTCCACAATTTAACAGACCTTCCTGTAAAAAAAAAAAACCCTTCCTCTGCTGAAGTCTAAACTTCCTTTCCTCTAATCTCAAGAGGTGTCCCCTGGTGGTCACCTGATTAGGCCTTGGAATAAATAGCTCACCACAGAGATCCTTGTATTGACCTCTCATATACTTGTACAATGTGATAAGGTCTCCTCTTAGTAGTCTTTTCTCTAGAGTAAATAAACCAAGTTTGTCTAGTCGTACCTCATATGTCAAGTCCTCCATTCCCTTCATTAATTTTGTTGATCTTTGCTGTACCCTCTCCTAGTTCTAGTATATCCTTTTTCAGAGCTGGTGCCCAAAACTGTACTGCATATTCAAGGTGTGAGGTCTTACCAATGATTTGTACAAGATGTGATTTGTGTGATGCAACATTCTCTGGATTGACAAACAAAATGGATCGAATCCTAATGCTACATTTATTTCAGCATTGAAATCTCCTTTTTTATACCCAGCATATACTGCCAAGGCAGATGTCAGCATCATTTCAACAGCTATCTGAATTTGAGAGGGGCCTTCTCACTGGAATCAGTGAGGCAGGCATGTCCATTTGTGATACTACAGAGAGAATTGGACACAGTGCCTCCACTGTGTAATATGTGTGACACCAGTGGCTAAGTGAAGGCATACACAGTTGCAGACCTAGGTCAGGACCATCCAGAAGAGCTCCATAGAAGGAAGATCGATACATGCGTTGACAGACTGCAGAGCAACAACTGCACCAATCCCTTGCTGCGTTAGCAATATGCTTCAGAAGACAGACCACTAACAGCTAACCTCCACTAAGCTAACCTCCATTCCAGAGTTCCAATGAAATGCCTACCACTGATACCCCATCACCAGCAGCAATGACTAACCTGGTGTAGAGAACTACTGCACTGGGTAGAAGGATGGGGACGATTCTTTTTCAGCAATGAATCCTGTATCTGGTTAGAATAGACTGATGGGCAGTGTTGCATCTACTATAGACTTGAAGACAAAGGCACACATCTCCATAGCTTGGTGCTATGGTCTGGGTAGCCATATTGTATGAAAGCAGATCTCAGTTGGTGGTTTTTTAGGGAAATCTGACAGCTCAACAATACGTTTACCGGATAATCAAACCCATTACCATACCCTTTATGAAAACCGTGTTCTGTAGCATAATGGACAGTCACATATTGATGCTATAATGAAGAAAGCTCTTCAGAGCATCATGACCACTGAATGGCCTGCCAGATCCGCAGGCTTCAGTCCTATCAAACATGTGGGACGTGGTTGAAAGGCTCATGTATTTTGCCCCTTGCCCAGCCATAAATATTTCTCAGTTGACTAGGCTTATTGAACAGTCATAGAATGACATCCCACAAGAAAGAATTCAGGCCCTCATTGACTCAATGCAATGTTGTGTTCAGGCTTACCATGTTGCTTAAAGTGGTTATACAAGCTCTGTATAATAACATTAATATTTAGGGAAGCGTGAGCGTGCTTGCAGGGAGGGAGGTGGGAGGAGAATTGGAGGTCTGGGAAGTCCTGCTGTACTGAGGAATGTGGAAGTGACCATATGGTCTATATTTTACACTGAATATCTAATAAAGTTTGTAAGTAGAAAAAAAAAAACTAGCTAATCCACATACCATTTTACTAGACGAACCATATGAGACAAACTGTATTAGATGTGAAAGTTTCCATTGAATATAAATAAAGGCAAAGTGAATTAGCACATAAAATATCTAAAGGTAAAAAGTGAAACCATATGCAAAATGTCCACACTCTATTTACATATGGCCAGCGGGGTAGCCATGTAACACCCCACCACAATATATATGCAAATGTAACTTTTCCAATGCATATTCTCAGGTATGTTACTTTTGCCTATGCATACTTGTGGTGTGTTAAATGGCAAAGTAATGTGTTGGACAACTGGCATTCAGAAGGTTAAAGTGACTAAGATATAAAAATTCAGTTGACCTAAATGAGCCTTTTAACCCCTTGATTCTGGACTGCAGGGCACTGCAGAACCTTCTACTTCCTGCCCACAGACTTCCTGTTTTCGGCCTGAATGTTTCGACATGCCTGCCTTGATCCTATAAGTGCCAGAGGGGTGCGCTGTGCATTGCTGCTCTATAACCCAGAGGGTTAGCCTGTATGGACTAAAGCAGTGGTTCTCAAGCTTTTTTTGCTTAAGGCACACCCAACACTCACTCTGGTATTTTCGGGGCACCCCTATAATTTTATGTAATTTGTCTAGGTTGTAATGAAGGTTACAAATACATAATTAGAGAGTTATTGTTAGACTTCACAGCTAAAATAAACATATTGTGCATAGTAATATCCTTAAATATACAGCTGGAAATCTACATTAACATTTTTGTCTTAGCATTATAGATACAATGGGGCACCCTAAGTGGATGTGCGTGGCACACCAAAGTGCCACGGCACCCTGGTTGAGAATCACTGGACTAAAGGGATCTGCAGTGCATGCTTTGCAATGTGTTGTACATCTCTCTGATCCTAGTGGGGTTAACCACCTTCAATGTGGTAGAAACCTGCCTAGCATCCAAGAGTTTAAAGAGCCATTTAAGTTGGTGGGAAGTTTGGGTTTAATTGTTTGTTTACTGTGTTTCAGTTGGTTTTCCCCAGAATAGCTCTACTTTGCTTGTATACATAAGGCCAATAGATAGCTCTTATTGCTTCTTATTTTCCCAGGCTGTATGCAGGGCATTTTAATGACCGTAGACTAACTGTATTAATCATGACCAAATCACACAGCTCTGCCTTAGCTGTCCTTACATTAAGTGCTTGATTACATGTTCGTTTCTGTTGCAGTTGCTGTTTCTTTTCAAATAGCGTGCCTCCTTTGTTCTCATTTGAAATCAAAATATCTTATTATGGAAGTGCTCCACAGAACACCATTTTAGCTCTTTACTGTTGACTGACTGCTTTGTTCATCCTGAATATTGCCACAGTAGACAATTGCCTTGTAACAGGTAACTGATGTTAGGAGTGTGAAGGAAAGCGTCGGGTTTCACAAACCGAGGCCTTGCATATCAAAGCAAACTGGGGCAAACCAACAGCACCACAGGGGATCAATGTAAATTGCTAAAATTTAGAATTGATTTAAGAGAGATTTTTAACCCCTTGAATGCTAGAGAGGTCTCCAATGCATTGCTTTGTATAATGTTAAAGGGATAGTAATATGTCATTTTAACTTTATTTTATTTTGTAGGCATGAAAAAAACATGAAGAATGATATAAGTCTTATCTCTCAAACCTTTATGGTTTAAGAGATATTCACAAGCAAAGTTTCCCCCTCCCGCCCCTTTTTCCTAGTGTAAGCCATCTCTTATCAGATGTGAAAACCAGACAGATAACAATCTTCTTTGTATGAAAAGAATGAAAACCCTGCCCCCCTTGACAAGTTTTTCAGGTTTTTCCCTTATCTTAATTGAAGATTGTCCCTCTCTGCAGTCTACCTGGGCACCTCCCTTCTGCTCTGGCTGAACAGGGGAGGGATACTTTACTTGTGAATCTCTCTTAAACCATAAAGGTTTGAGAGATAAGACTTATATCGTTCTTCATGTTTTTTTAATGCCTACAAAATAAAATAAAGATAAAACAAAGTTATTACTATCCCTTTAAAGATGCCTTAAAAAAAAAAAAAAAAAAAAAAAAGCCACATGTCACACACTCCCAGGCCCTGTGGATGTCTGTTTTCACAAAGTGCCACAGAATGGTTCCTGCATAGAGAGATGCTTGGCTGGGGTTTATACTGTGATCCCTCAGATGACTAATCTATGTTATTACTATCAATCAGAATATACAGTATTAACAGCTTCTTTCCCAGAAATATCACAAATCGATGCACCACACTTTTCTGTATTTTTGTCTTGTCTTTCACCCTCCTGCTTTATGGAGCCCCCTGTTTACTGTCCTCTTTCTAAGGGACAGCTATGATTATTTCATTCTCCCCTGATATCTGGATGGATGTGCAGGCCTATCTGCTCTGTAAGGCTATGGAGAATGAAGAGGAAGTGTTACAAATCGCAAAAAAACTTACACTATCATCCTGCTTTTACCTCCTTTTTTTTTTTTTTTTTTTTTTTTTTAAACACCCTTGTTTCATTGATTTCCTTCTATCTTCCACCTCCCAGACAGAATCCAGAGAACACCACAATTCCTTTTCTTCAGGTGAGATCAACAAATACATGTATAGAATGAATGTGAAATGCCAGGGCATGTATGTTCATAGCAAATGATCTGGATGGCATATACTATACATTTTTAGCAGGTACAGTACCATTTTTGGGATTCTGTGTATATATAAATAAATAATGTATAAATATAATATATTATATAAATGTATAATATGGCAGTGGCTGTAAGTGCACCTTTTTTGATTTGTGATATGTTGAAGGGTATGTCAATTAAATCCAAATTAAATTAAATTCTTTTTCTCCCTGATGGTTTCTTTGATTAGCCTCTGAATTACTCCAGTTTGCATTGAGCATATTGCCCTATGGATTCTGTGAGCAATACATTTGGTTGTGTATCTTCACAGATGAACAGCTGCACATTGTGAACAAGGCTAGTCATTAGCAAATAAATAAAATTGCTGCTGTTTTACGTGCTTAAAAAATAGAAGAGGCTCATATGCCATAAAGCTTACAACAGGGGCAGTCAATTGCTGGACTACAATTCCACTCCAATCATCCCCCCAACTAGCTGATGGCTACCTCGAACTCCTGGAGAGCCAAAGATTTACTACTGTTGTTCTGGGTAATTCTTCCACTTAAAGGGATAGTAATGTTTCAAAAAAAAAATCTTCATAGTATTTGGGCCATGGAGAGTGTTATTTCAGTACTGTCAGAGTTGTAGTTCAAGAGTATTTGAATGATAAAGTATCCCCACCCATCCCTTTTACCTAGTGTAAGCCTCCTCCCCTAAGATGTGAAATCTGGTCCCTTGCCCGGACAGGTTGCAGCAAGGGACAATCTTCTTACTGTGAGCATAAGGAAAACCCTGCTCCTTGACAGATTTTTCCATTATGCTAATTGAAAATTGTCTCTCTCTGTAAGCCATCTGGACACCACCTTTCTGTTCTGAGGTGAGCAGTGTTACATAAGTAAAAGGGGCGGGAGGGGGATATTTATCATTCAATTTCTCTTGAACTACAACTTTGACAGTACTGAAATAACACTCTCCATGGCCCAAATACTATGAAGAGTAACTGGGGCTGCTTTTATTTTGAAACATTACTACCCCTTTAAAGATAAGTATCATTACCACCTAACTGTAAAGTGTGTTGTTTGTTATCTTTCTGGAATAAAATGACTGAGCAACATCAGAGTGTATAACGTGCAAACATCTCATAGCCTGTGTGTCCTTGTGTGCATGTCTCTCTCAACGTGTGTGGGTTTTGCATGTCTTTGTCCCCGGGATTTACTAAGGGGCCAAGTGATCCTTCTCTCTCTCTCATTCGCTCTCTCTCTCTCTCTCTCTCTCTCTCTCTCTCTCTCTCTCTCTCTCTCTCTCTCTCATATCCTTTTCTCCAGGGACAAATGTGTTTTTACTACTACAGTACTACAGTTAGAGAAATAAAAATAGTCAATGGGAGGAGAGCTTATATCCGTCTGGCTTTTACTAGGGTGAACTCATTACTGTGCCAGGTTACATAATTGTGCTGTTCTTGTCCAAATTTGCTTTTGTTTACTATATTCTGTTTCCCACATTTTTAAACGCATCTCTAAAAAGGAGCTACTTTGCGTGTTAGGATGATGTAAACAATGCCTGGCTCTTCCTTGTAGTGATCCATCTACAGTTTAAGGACAATGTGTCTTTTTGTTGTTTTGGGATCAAGAGGAAGCAACTGTCACATAACCACTGAAAAATAAGCAAGCAGAAAGGCACGTTTAAATAATATGAACTTCTTTTTTTTTTTTTTTTTTTTTTTTATAAATTAAATGACTTAAAGGGATAGTAATACTTCGTTTTAACTTTATTTTATTTTGTAGGCATTAAAAAAACACGAAGAATGATATAAGTCTTATCTCTCAAACCTTTATGGTTTATGAGATATTCACAAGCAAAGTTCCCCTCCCCGCCCCTTTTACCTAGTGTAAACAATCTCTTCTCAGATGTCAGTCTGGTTGTATGACAGTACAGATAACAGAAGGGGACAATTTTCTTTGTATGAAAACAATGAAAGCCCTTCCCCCCTTGACAAGTTTTTCAGCTTTTTCCGTTATCTTAATTGAAGATTGTCCCTCTCTGCAGTCTACCTGGGCATCTCCCTTCTTATCTGGTTGAACAGGGGGGGGGATAATTTGTTTGTGAATATCTCTTAAACCATAAAGGTTTCAGAGATACGACTTATATCATTCTTCATGTTTTTTTAATGCCTACAAAATAAAATAAAGTTAAAATGAAGTATTACTATCCCTTTAACGTTTCTACCATTACAGCTACAGATTAAAGTCAATTTGTGATATTTTGCCTTTGAGATATAATTTCAGGTTTGAAAATGTACTGATGGAAGCTGAGCGAGAGTGCATTGTAGAAGAAATGTGCAGACATGCATCAGTGCAGGTATATTGTGTAGAAAAGAAGGAGGAGACCTTAAAGAGCATGATGGGTAGATAAAGGCTAAAATGCAAGATGGATCCAGTGAATGCACTTTATTGAGATGAATATGAGGTAGATGTGAACCTTGTTTTACTCTGAAGGCTACTGGTCGGCAACAGGCAACTCTTGGGCTAATTTACCTCTATGTATTCACGTTTTCACACCCATAGGGCCACATATATACTCCTCTTTTGTCTCACAGCATACTTCACTTGACACTAATAATGCTTCATTTTAACATTTTTTTTTTGCTAGGTCTTAAATGGTTTGTAATACTAACAATCTCTAAAGGAACAGTAACCCTTTTATGTTAACATTACATACTTTGTAAGTCTATAATATGTACAGTCACATTTCCTTTACTGCTTTTGATTTGTTTTATTCCATCCTCACCTGTTTTTCCTATGCTGATATATCCTTGGCAATTAGCTAGCTGGATCTGTTTGTGAAGAGCTTTCTATCAGGTAACATGAAAGCAGGTCTGGTGATATAATTTGAACAAGATACAGTGTACCTAAGAGAGCATGCAGAACATTCAGTGCTTCAGGGGGACTATGACATTGTGTTACATACATCCTGTTGTATCAGTCTGCAGAACAGAAAACTGTAAATAGAGATTCAGGTAGTTTATTGTCAGGGACATAAAAGTGTAAAAAGAATAGGTAAAGGTGAAAATGACTATAGGCAGTTTGCACATATTATGCACTTGTAAAGTCAAAATAAAGTGTTTTAAGTCCTTGAATACTAGCAGTTTAAGGGTTAATAGCTGAGCATTTCAACATATACTTTTGGTTTGTGAGATCCTGCATGTAGTTCTGGACCATAACAACTGCTCCACATAAACATAGACATTAATGGCAAATAACTGATTGGTCCATATAGTCTTTCTGTTTCTCAGCTTAGCTTGATCAAATGTATTTTACTGTTAGAATAGCCATATGTCCATCCCAATAGTTCTTGCATTCAATTACTGTGTTACTCTCAATAAATTCTAATGGGAGGCTATTCCATTATCTATCACCCTTTCAGTAAAGTAGTTTTTTCCTTACAGGGGGAGTTGTCAGTGTAATATTGTTACAATTGGACTGTATCACCAGACACCACCACTGATTTTAAGAATGCTAATTGCAAAATATATATGTTCTTAAGTTAGGCGGAAGGGATCTTTAAACTGCCCCAACAAAAGTATCTGTGGAATTCTAGATGTACTTAGTGTCTCAAATGTAATTAGCAGGGAGCTCCTCTCGCAACATCCATCAGAAGGCATTATACGAAAGAGAGCGAACAAAGGAGAGCTCCTAATAGTGCCTTATCACATAAATAACAAGTAGATAATATGAGTGTACTCACATATAGAAGTGGCTGGTACCACCTAGCAACAAAGAGAGCAGGCAGGGAAGTTAACACCTATCTCTGCTAAAATTCCTGGCTGAAATGAGTTTCTGGGATAAGAACGTTGTTTCTATGTTCCAAATGCAGAAAAAATACTTTACCCAAAAAAGATCTCTATATAAAGACCAATTCAGCGTGTTTCATAGTGAACACTACTTTATCAAGACTTCATGGCCAATCATTCAGTGGTCTAAAACATATTCTTCTTTGTGTTCTTTCTCATTTGTATAATCCTACCTGATGGATGTGGTGAGAGGAACTACCTGCTAATTTAGATTTCAGAGACCAAAGCTTCTAGAATTCCATAGATACTGTTGTTGGGCCACTTTAAAGATCCCTTCCATCCTAGTTTCATTCCAGACATTGGTTTTTTGAGAAGCATTCCCAAATCGGTGGTGGTGTCTGGGGGTTTGGTCCAATTGTAACAATATTCCACTAGGAGTGCCTCCTATTTTTTCTCTTCTCTTTTTGAAATTTTACTAGGATCGTCCTTGTTTCTTGGGATTGGATCAACAATGTGGTCTCTCTTGCACTGTTTAGTATTGTGTTTCTTAGATGTTAAGTATTGTGTGATTTTATAAATATGCAGTTACAAAGAGAGTGCTATCATCAGAACTAAAGGAAGTGAACAACTCTTTCTACTACATCTATTGGCTCTAACAACGATAATAGAGATTCTACACCTAGAGATCTTAATAATTTGTTTTTGGTTTTAGAGTTCCTTTTTAAGAACAAATGTAGGCATTGGTGGGATACTGTCTCTTTGAAAAAGTATATATAGATCATATCAAGAGGTTTTCATTATAGTTTATCACCTGCTTTTACAGAAGGTTCATTTGCTGAGTGGAATGATGCCTTGGATACATGCTCTTTCAATGTAATGTAATTGCTCATTAACTACAGAGAGCAGAAAATATCTGAGGTTAATTTAGCAATTGAGGAGAAATCTAAAGAAATAGATGCATACAAAAATCATAGTGATTTTAGAAGACTGGAAGAGGAATATTTCTGATTTTCAAGAGAGAAAAAATGGTGTAAAGATTAGGTGGATTATAGTAATGGTAGAGTAATAAAATTGTCAAGGCTAATTATAAGAAAGATATATTACCGATGAGTAAGAATAAATCTCCAGGATCATCTACTAATAAGACATATCAAATAACCTATAGAAGGTAGTAGCATTGAGAATCATCTCAAAAGTAGTAAGTAAATCTCTCAACCCAAGATGAATACCAAGGTTCATGCCAAACAGGCTAATTTGTCTACATGTAGATAGGATGAAGAACATCCAGATGAGGGTCTTCTGTGAGATCTTCACAGACTATTATTACCAACAATGATTCTAGACCTGTTTTAGAATAGGAGTAGACCCCCAGATTATCCCTGGTGGTGGAACTAAAACAGGTTCCTGCCACTCGGAGAAAAAAGATACTCAAAAAGATCAAGGCAAAAGGGAGAAGAGGGAGGGGGGATTCAGTACCCCCCATCCAAAAAAAAGGATAGATTAGATGGCTTGGATACTAATGTAACAGATAAACAAATGCAGGGGTGACCCTGTGTAGATCACCACCACCAATATATACCCATCTCAACAAAAGTTGCCACTGGGAATAATACTTTCGTTCCAGAGAGTAGACACCTGAGGGTGTTGATGGTGGTAAAGAATTATCAAATTTCTAATAATCTTACAATAAGAGAAATTTGGGCTTAGAAATAATTTAGATATTGTTAAACTGGCCAGTAGGGGTGGTTGTAGAAGTTAGAGAATTATACGTTAAGGAAGCAAAATTGATTCTATCTGATTCTAAGTATTACGCCCGCTACAAAAAGACCCCACTGTGCAATTTAAGTTCAATAATAGAAGACTGTTTGGATACTAAGCTACGGATGGGATTTTGGGATTGAATTCTTACTTGCACGATTCTACACATCTGACTCTATTACAGGTTATGATCTGGTTGGAAGATTATAGTAGGATATCTTTAGATATGACCACATTCTATTCAAATATATCCCATGATGAAGGCTTGGGAGCCATTACATTTTTTTTCTTGTGAGGGATCATTTGATGCCTATGAATCAAATTGAATTTATCTTGCAAGCCATTGAATTTATATTTACCCATAATGATTTCAATTTGATTATCGGATTTATCTTCAGACCAAGGGGACAAAGATGGGTGACAAGTTATATCAGTCTTTTTATGGGCTACTTTGAGGGTTGTAAAATTTTTGAAGGGGTCCATATTGGTGCAAACTTGGTGTTCTATTGCCATTTGATTGGTAATATTATTATTATTTGGAAGGGAGAGCAGACATTGATATAGGAACAGTTAAGATATATGAATAACAATAAGTAGGGTGCTGAATTTACTAGCCCTGTTAAGAAAATGATTACATTTTTGGATTTGGAACTGATGACTAACCCTGCTGAGAAAATGATTACACATACATATTTTAAATTGGTTGATACCAACAGCTGTTTAGATTTCAGTGGCTACCATCACAAAGAGTGTATGTGAAATGTCCCATATCAACAGTTCGGAAGTATAAAGCTGAACTGGTCTAGATTTGTTATTATGATGAGCAATCGTAAAAAAAAAAAAAAATAATAATAACACCTATAGGTAAAATCTTCCCCATAAAAGCTAATTTCAGACTCTCTTGTCAGAGCTAGGAATTTTGAAGGTGAAAAATTAAACAGTTTGAAAAGAAATATGCTGAAAGAAACATTGAAGTATACTCTTGAATGATGCTCGGTAGAGAAGCTCAATACCGAAAAGTCCCAAAGTGGTGGTTCAAAGAGCAAAAAGTTTGCAAAGTATTTTGGCCCACAGTAAATTTAACTTTACAAAAAGTAAGACTTCTTCAAATCTCTTGGGGGAGTAATAAAGACAGTAATATCATCCATAATACTTTAATTAGGGGAGCTTTTAGATGTGCCTAACCTGTCCTATTATAGTTAACAAGATGACTAAGTTTACATTGGCAGTCACTTCGGAAACCTTTGACCTCAATCTTTGATGAATTGCAGTTCTAGGTATGTTTATCTGCTTTCGTGTGTTTGTGGCCTGCAAAATGTTAATTGCGCTACCCAGCACTTGAGAACAATATTTAGACAACAAACGCAACATAGTATACAGTTTTTAATGTCATAGTGTTTGCCTGCATTTTTGGAATACCACAGTAAAGATTATAGTTACCCGACAGAGATTCCTATTGAATTTGTGACACATCATCCAAATATGCTCATTTGCAGAAATAATTAATGTGGTAATCATATTGGAATTTTAGATCAGGCCCATATCCTCAAGGCTCAATATAACAGTAGATTCTGTCTGGCAAAAAACCTTTCTTTTATATACTTTATTTAATGATAATTTGTGTGATGCATAACATATTATATTTTTTGTTTTATAGTAAAAAAAGTGTTTGCTTTTAATACAAAGGTCTCATGAGGGTAGTCATTTAGCACATTTTAGTAAAATGTTTTTTTAAATCGAGATTGTATAATGACCATATTGGTTGGTTATTTTAGCAAGGTATTATTAAATATGTATATTGAGGTGTCAGGTCCTCATTTATTAGTAACAGAGATGATCACTTGGGTAGAATATTGTTATATCTCTAATGTTAGTTACTCGCACACATTCTTCCTGACCTTAGTAAAAAAAAATGTGGTTAGTATATTTTGTTTTGTGCTATTTAATTTAGCTTTAGACAGGTTTCATTATGTGCCTACCTTTATATCTATTGTTGACATATTTAGAGGTGTTGTTTTATACTTTTATATTTCTCAAGCATTTTAGATATTTGGGCTAAATTGTTTTAATGGATGTATATCCTATACCAAAGGTCTGATATTAGCAGTAGATGAATTAGATAGTCCTTCTCAGCATATATGTTATTGTTAAGGGGAGTGTATTTGGGAGTCATTTATTATATTATTTTATATTATAAATAGGATGTATTATATTAGATTTATTATTTCAGTTCTGAGTCTAATGGATTTCATAGGCATTTTATGGAGTTTTTTTTAATTTCCTATTTTTGAGGTAGGTAAGCATGTAGGATGTTTTGTAGTACTCAAGGTTAGGTTGAGAGTCTGTCGACCTGAGCCCCACCTCTTTTCTTTGCCATTTATTATGGTCCATTGGAGATTTAAGAGACCTTGCTTTAATGGATTAGGTATTGTATTTGTTCTGTGGCATGTCATTCTGAAGATGCAGAATCAGTTTGACAAAAAATGTAGTAACAATATATAGTTTTGGACCCCCCCCCCCATCTGCATGTGTGTGTGTTTGTGTGTGTGTGTGTGTGTGTGTGTGTGTATGTGTGTGTATATATATATATATATATATATATATATATAAAATCATAAAAAGATCAGTGCCAATAATATTATGTATTCGATCTCATAAAGCTGTGGACATTTCTGTATTTAGTTTTATTTACTTTTATTTTTTATACTTTTTATGTATATCTTTGATATTGAGTTTATAGTATTTATTTGTAATGGTTTTGATATATGTATACAGGTTTTTACCAGACAATATAAATCTAAAAAGTTAACTAGTGTGTTAGGTATGAAGCGAAGGTTGAACTTGATGGACTTGTGTCTTTTTTCAACCTAATTTACTATGTTACTATGTTACTATGTTAATATAATATACTTTTTGTGTATTTTAATTTGTAGTAATAATGTAAGTAAATTCATGATATGTATGTGTTTTTCTCGCTTTTAGAGCTGAATTTTTTGGATTTTTTATGGGATTGATGATTTGTGTGTATTTTTTTTTGGACCAATAAATAATTAAGGCGGGGGTATTTAAAGCATGGTTTGTATGCTGTTTCTCTCTCTGGTTTGTTTTATAATGACCAGGAAGTCTTGATAAAGCAGGGTTCACTGAGAAAAGTGCTGAATTTGCCTATACTTAATATATAATATAAAATCTCTCTTATTTGATATGTTACTGTTTTAATAAATTTTATTTTGTACATTTGGAATGTCAGTCCTGTTACAGATCTGGAAAAAGGCATGCCTTTTCATGAAGCCCAAAAGTAATATCGCTAATAAAGATATTTAGTGTTACTGAGGTACTTCACTAGAAACCTGTCCTTCATGTGAATGTAATAACAACTATCTCCTGCCTTTAATCCTTCAGCCAATTATATATCCAGCCAAATACTTATTGAATCTATTCCCAACACACACTGCTTTTGGATTATATACAGATAAGCAACATTTGCTGTCCCAATAGAACCCATGATTTTGTTGTGAATTTAAAAAAAAAAAAAAAAAAAGGATTGCTCAGATAACTGAGGAGATCCTGATGGGGTAAGATTTAATGCTCCTATACTCTTAGGAGGATAGAGAGGTATAGAAGCTGGAGATGTGTTATAAGCCAAAGCTAGAAACATTACAAGCAGGTAGCTTCTTGAAGTATTTAAGATGATGCATGTAAATCTAGTTTTAGGATTTTCTGAGAACTATCTATAGACAACTAGTTACAAAGCCTGTATACACGGGCTGATCCGGCGCGGGGAGCTCCGGATGGCTCACAGCCTGCCTGTGCTCCCGGCTCTGGGGCAGCAGCAGAGGCGCTGGGAGACAGTTTGTCACCCAGCCGCCTCCACTGCTGCCCCAGAGCCGGAAGGACAGACAGGCTGTAAGCCTTCCAGAGCTCTCCGCTCCGGATCATCCCGTTCTGCGAGTCCCCACTGCGCATGTGCGGTTATGCACACAGTGAGCAACGCATTCTAGGACTTTGTTATAAGGAGGATATTGACTGTGGGTCATAGTTCCAGTGAATAACTAGCAGCAATGTCCTCTTATTCATGTCATACTTGCTCTATTCAGGATGCTCACTGGCGGCAGTGGTTCTCTTGGGAGCGAGTTCTTTGTCCATTCACCTTGGTTGCACTTTTAGAATCTTTACGCCAATTAATTTCTTCCAGCTAATTCTGTCTCAGTATTGGGTTAGTTAAAATTAAAACAACTGAATATCTAATTGATTCAAAGAGACGCAGGTAAGATCAATGAAATTTCCTGCAGGTTAATTAAATAGATGTCCTTATTAAAAAGAAGACTCTCTTTTATGAAAGCTAATATCAGATGATGTATGTCACCTTTCACAAATCTTTATGCTACTGTGGTCTTCTTAATTTCTATTCTGACTTCTTCACTTCAGCAAGAAAACAGTTTGATTAATTTGTGATCATAGATATGCAGTTGGCTAATATTCAAGGAGATAAAGGCATTTATTTTTAGACTTAAAGGGGCAGTAACACTTTTATTTATATATATATATATATAATTCTCTAAGTGTGTGTTTGTCAGAAGCCGTCATGAGCAGTAGAGACGGCTGTACTCGCTGCAGTCATGTGCAGTACAGACTGCTCCGAATTCACACCGGTGCGCAGAGAGGACTGCTGTCTGAATTCGGAGCTCCCCGCTCCATATTAGCCACGGCGCGAGCAATCTCTACTGTGCATGACTGCACTGCTTAAGTTGCTGGGTGGCACTGTGGCCCGTGTACACGGGCTCTTCAACTAGTGTGTGTGTGTAATATAATATATATATATATATATATATATATATATATATATATGTAATATATAAAATGAGAACTGTCCATAGGACGATGTAGCAACAGTGCCACTGTATAATAGCTTTTGTATAAAACACATCTCACTAGTGGGAGTACCCTTGTTTTGCTTGGGAGGATACACTCTACAATATATATAATCTGTATTACATGTTAAGCGTTACTAGCCCTTTTTGCTTCTTTAGAAATAACCACATAATTAACCTACAGCACCAGAATGCTAGAGATTTTCAGGTTTCTTTTGTGTTCATAGCCTTTTGATCCTATGGCACAATTTGACAGACTGTATAGGCATAGGTATATGAAAGAGTACATTAACATGGGTTAGATCTGTAGCTCAAACCACCTTTAGGATACCATAAGGAATCTCTGGAAGTCGGGATTGTTGCCTTGTCTTGAGAACTGGGCTTATGGAACACTGCCTTAATGCTATCCTCCAGTTCAGGGTGGAACAAGCTGAGGATTTCCAGATGATGTTGGTCTACATATATATATAAAGGCAAGTGTGAGCTGAAATATCATTTGAATTAAAAAATATCCTGGCTGTTGGAGTTCCCTTGTTTTACTCTGCAGGACATACCCTATAGCACATATTTCTTTCGTAATAAAAGGTTACTTCTCCTTTAAAGGGTTAATTGGTGTTACTGTTCTACGCTATTCATCTATACACTTTTTTCTTTTGCTTTTATCTCTTGTATCACTCACAACCATCAGTAGTGGAAGAGCACGGTATGTAAATTAAAGTGTGTCACATTTAATTTGTTTCCTTTTTTCTGGAGAAAAGAACTTTCTATATACTGTAATTCCAGTTTTGCAGTATGCCAGCTTCTGCAATGCGTTGCGTACCCCTCTGGAACTCAAAGGGTTAATGTCAAGCAGTGTCTGTGTGAAAAACATCAACTATGAAGAGCTGGAAAATATTTTCACCTATCATTTAGAAAACCAGTTAGTGTACTTTTCCCCCTAGTTTATTTTTACCCAAGGGCCATTTACATTCTTACAGGTAAATACTTCAGAGGTTTTCTACCTCCTACTGCCCCCCAGAGTCTGTTTTGAGGTCTAAATGTTTTTCAGCTCAAAAGTCAAATGGCAAATGTAGGTGGGCAGGAAAACATCTTCCTAGTTCCTAATATGTGGGTAAAGTGTGGTACCGTCTTGGCCGAAGAAAAAACAGGAGACAGAGTAAAAAAATTCCTTTTATTGGCTAACTGAGTGGCTTATTATTATTAATATTCAGGCTTATTATCCTATATAATAATTCACTACTGTATGTTGGTCAGAAGTTGTCAGGTCCAGTACAGACGGCTGCGTGCGCTGCATTCATGCCCACTACAGACTGCCCGTGCCGCAGTTGATGATGCTCCAAATTCAGACTGAACAGAGAGGACTAAGGTCTGAATTCGGAGTGCCCCGCTCTGTTATCAGCCGCGGCGTGGGCAGTGTCTACTGTGCATGATTGCACCGTGGCCGTTGCTGCCTAGCACTGTGGCCCGTGTACACTGGCTGTTAGTTCCTGAATAAAAGACTTAAGTTGCCTTGAAAGCTTGCATCCTAGAGCCACTCAGTTATCCAATAAAGGCATCACTTTTACTCTGTCAGTCTCCAGCTAGGTCCTGATGCAAAGTGTGTGCACACTGAATGTGAAACTCAAGTTGTACTCTGACTTCAGGTACTCCAATCAGAAAAGGGGGCAGTATTTTGGCCACTGTGACAGAATGGTTGTCACCCAGAGAATTAAATGTGTCTGTTTTCAGTGATTGCAATTGTCTTAACATGTGTTACCATTCTTGAAACATTAATGTCCCCTGTATGTGCATGCATTACAGAGTGTTGGTCATTTACCAGCATTGAATGGGTTGGTTAGTGTGTATGATGTACAGAGGGATGGTGCCATCCAGTCTGGCTGTCCACAGAGATTGTGTTATGAGATAGCCAGTGTTGGTCAGATAGAGGAGGTTAGGGCAAATCTGTGTGTGAAATGTGTTTATCTTCCCCCCTCACATCAGGCTAAGCAGAAAGAGACCTGGTAGATGGTACCTGTGACATCAGATCCTGTAGGGGGTGGATAGAAAAAAAGGCTAGGAAGAGAGAGAAAGAGAGGAAACAGAGTTGAAAAATGTAGGACCAGGAGAAAAGGCCTCTCCATAATGGTGGGAGGCCTAGGGTCCATGGGAATTCTAAAGGAGTAGTGCAGAAACTGGGACTGGTGAGTGCCCTCAATGGAAGAGTTAGAGTGAGTGGGCAGTGTAGGACCAGGTGCCCTTTTCAGTTGTGGGCTGTAAGTCAAGGCGGCTTCAGCCACAGAGAGTACCCTGATTGTACCCACCACAAGGATCTTAAGATGTCTTCCCCAACTCCTCTGTCAGGACTAAAAGGTACAGGGAAGTGCCATGCAATCCAGCACCAGGCAAAGTGGGCAGGGCATCCACTCTTGCCTCTAGTGGGACTGAGTAAGCTCCAGCTTAAAGCTAAAATGGACTGTGAGTATTATTTGTAACCCCTGGCAACCTGTGCAACTTTGCTGACACACCAAGAAGAGAACAGCAGAAGTGTTTAGTTTTTATGTTTTACCCCTGTTTGTTTGCCTGTAATTGTTATCCTATGTTTGTGTGCCGTGACCTCTCTAATAAATGCAATTTATTATCTTTTTGTCTGGCTGGATATATTGCTTAACCCTCGCTCTACCAAGCAGTAACCCCTGTACCCCCGTCACTCCACTAATCGGACCTTATAGCACACATTCTGGCTGTATCAAAATATAAGGGAAACTATTCCTTTAAGCAGGGATAGGCAGCCAGATTTACTCCATGGGGCATATAGGAGGTCATTAATACTCCCTATGGGCTGCACATTATGTTTAAGATTCTAATTTGGAGTTGTAAAAATACTGGCTAGCACTCAAGGGGTTATGGTAAAATATGTTGTTTGAGAAGGACACAAAAGAGGATGGGTGCTTTTGGTGATGGAGACAGGGTGTGTGATTTGGATAGAGGGAAATGTATCTCTTTTTCCCACTGAACTAGAGAACAGTATGGGATCTGAGTAGCTTCTGATGGTCACTTACAGCCCTGGGCCACCTGATGCCTACCATTGCCTTTAAACCTCTTGTTTTATAGGCCGATATTGTTTTCCATGAAAACTTTTTGGCTCTCTGTTAATAGAAATAATTTTAAAATGCCCTTTATTGCTAAATTGTGGGTATGCAATGGCTGGATGGGGATGATGGGAGTTGTAGTCTACATCTGCTGTATAGGCAAAGGCTTGCAGCCCATGTTGTAGACAGTTTAGTAATACCTGGGAAAGGGAAGGCAGTGCTGTGTATTGTGTAGGTCAGTTCAGGTGGTTTGGGAAGAAATGTTAAATACTCCACTGTATATAGAGTAATTAAGTCTTTGCAGTAACTTGTTGCCATTACAAAATGTGCAGCACTCCCAAACAAACAAATAAGCTATTTGGTTTTATGTTAATAGGGGAGTTTGGCTGACTCCCAAAAGGAAGCACCTGTACACCAATAATAATGCAATTCACTTGCCAGTACTCATGTTATTGATAATGATGCCGTGTAGTATGATTCTGTCGTCTGTGAGGTGAATTGGCCAAGGTCACATTTCCCTTGGGCAGCCATTGTGTACATGAGTAATATGATTTTTTAATTACTTTAAAGGAACACTAAAACTTCCTAATTCTAAACCCCCAAATTAAAATAGACAAAAAATCATAATGGCATTAAGGATTTGTTAAGAGTGGATTGGTTCACTAAAATTAGTTTTTTTATTGTTACTGAATATCATGTTCTTGGAGGAATTTATTTATATTATTTTAAGAACTCATGGGCCTCAAATTCTACCCACTGAAGTCTTCTTAGGGGAGGCCTTTAGTGAGTGGGGTTTGGGATCCTTGAGTTCTGCCGAAAGAATCATGTCCGCTTTCTTCGGTATGATATGCAGTGCTAATTAAATATTCATTTTGTAGAACTATTGTAACCAAAAAGGTCAACCCACATCTAACAGAAGTGTGTCAAGAGGACCAAAGCAAACCCATTATTAGAGGGTATCATAAGCAAGCAATATTATCAGGGTATAGATTTTATTAATGAAACCGATATGAGTACAAAATGTACATCTTAATCTCATAAAAAATCAATTAATAACAACACATAAAAAAGCGAGACAGTTTTAGTCCCAAAACACTATATAGTAGCTCAAATAGTCCAAAATATAAGAAGCGATTAAACAATATATATAATCCGTGCCGTCACTCCAGGGGCCCAGACACCCCCTGCTACCACCGCCATTGCCAGCATTAAAAAAAAGCTTTGCCGGTGGGAAGATCTCACTGATCACCCCACTGGCAAGCTGTGTGCAGCTTCCTCGTGGTCCCTGGCCGTCTAGTAATGCAGAGAGCTTGGAGATTACATCACCGCACTGGAGCTGAATATAGAGGTCTATGCCGATGGCAGCACAGACCTCTCCTGTCACTCCACCGGACCACCAGGGATGATGAGGCCCCCTCCTCCTGAGCCAGGTAGGAGGTGGACCGTGGGGTCAACATGGTGGGGGAGTGCACGTGGCAAATTTTGCACCAGGGCCTAGCAGCCTCAAGTTATGCCTCTGTATATAATAAATTATATATCATCCTGGTAAAAGGAAAATATACATCTTCCTGCTAAAGTGCACGTGTATAAACAAGTGCATGCAATAAATAACAATAAAATTAAAGTGTTAATCAAAAAGAGAACACATGTCCAATACATGAAAACAGCATGCAATAAAAAGACAGGAGGAGGAGGGACAGTATCTCCCTGCCCAATCCAACACATATCACCTAAGAGTAGCTTCCCCCGATGAATATTTGTTTTGCAGAAAAATGCCTAATGCAGCATATATACATTTTAATTCTCCATAAAACTAAATAAAAGTGTCCTAAAGTGACATGTGCACTTTTAAGGTAAGTGAAGGTTTATTAGGAAGTGTTCATGTTTGTTTGGGCCAGGGTGAATATTCATGGTAGAGGAGTTCTTGGACAGTGCTGTGGTGGTGTTTATCAGGCTTTTCAGATTATTAGATTAATCACTAGTTGAACACTGTTGAGTCTGTTAAAGTGACGGTGGTTGTGATTGATTCATCTGTTATCACCAAAACATTTTCACCGCAAAAACCTAATAAAGGATGTTTGTTGACTGGATCTTAGGAGTTTGAAAAAGTACTCTCTAAGTTAGAAAAATGTGTTTTCTCATTGTACAGTACTTGGTAGACCTTGGAATGTACAGGTCCATATGCACAAAAGCATAAGTGAAGTAATGCTGGGGAAAACTAGCTGCACCTTAAGAACAGTTAAAGGTCCCCGCTGATTTAAAGAGAAACTATCACTCCAATCATGCACCATCGACAAACCTGCTGATGAAGCTAGGGCTCTATTATAAGCCCTGGCGGACCAATGGCGGGAGCAGAATGTGGGTCTTCTCCACTTTCGATGGCCATAGATTTTGGGTGTCTTACAGTGCACTGACTGCCTCTTGTTTAGACGAGTTAAAAAAAAAAAACTGAACTACATCAGAATGGATTTCAAAACGGCCAGAAAGTTTTTTACAACCTACATATTTTTCTGTCACTTTGAAAGCAAACTCCTTCCTGTTTAGTTGACCTTTAAACCAGGTTTCAGTCTGAAGCCAGAGTGTCAACATCCATCTACTAATGTAAAAGCCTAATTATGTGTTACAATCTGTAGCACAAAGCACAAGTAAGAAGAAAATAGATTTAAACTTAAAAGATTTATTTCAAAATCTTAAAATGAGCCGATAAACATTTCAGTCAAATTTAATTAAAACCATGTTTGCATCTCAGACATGTTTCCTGTAATCTTACCCTAATTCAGTTAGTAATATTAGCAGGTGCTCATTTTAAACGTCACATTAGCATTGTAGTCGGCAGCAGTGCTTTGTTAACCAACAGCAATACATTTGTAAGTGACAGTGAACCACTTTTTTTTCTTTTACTTATTCTGCAAGTGGAATATGTACAGTTAAGTTACCGAACTTTATTAGTATAATTATTATTATTTTCATATTTTATGCTCTTAACAGGATTGTGAAAGCAGAGTGAGTGCAGCAATGAAAAAAAAATGTAAAAAAATAATACAGAGAAACAGTGTAAATAAGCATACGACTACAGCATATAGACCACTAAGTGCAACAGAGAGACTGCAACATTGTATTAAATATCTCTGCTTTCATTGTCCCTGAAAGAAAACTCTCTGGAGTCACGGATCCAGGGAGGCCAATGTCTGGAACATAAAGACATATTGTAAAATAAATAAAATTAAAATATGTATGTATTGAAGATGAAAACACATATTGGATCTGACTTAACATATTCTGCAAGTTTCTAATTTTAAAGATAAAAATGAAATTGACTGTCACTTTAGGGCCTGTGCTGAACTAAATACACATATCTTATTAGGGGTGAACAAAATTACAAATAAGAGAAGTATTTTAGGAGCCAGTGTATGGGTGCATGTAAATAGCTGTATATAAATATTCCAATACATTTGGAGCCACTGTGATGTTTTAGAAGCACTTTCTTAACCACTGCCTCCAGTTCTGTTGTTCTCAGATATTTTTCTTTTTGCTTAATTCACACCTATCTCACGTTTTATAGCAGTGATAGGCAACCAGATTCACCCAAAGGGCCACTCAAGGCCATCATAGGACTGCAATATGGATAAAAATGTTTAGGAGTTGAATGTAGAGTAACCCTTTTGGATGTTACAGAGGTTTCCTCCAACTGCTTTGGGATTATCTCCTCTTCCCACTGAACCAGATAAGACTGGAGGTCACAGGAAAAGCTTTTAGTGCCACCACTGGTTTAGAATGTTTAGAATTCGAGGACATATTTATGTGGAAAATGTGTGTACTGTGTTTGCTCTAAAGTGAGTTTTTGTTTCAGCAAATTGTCTGAAAATCAACTTTGTTTTATAATCAAGGTAACCTTTTAATCTGGACTGTAAGCCCTAGGAAGCTAGAGACCTCTCTAATGGATTGCTTTGCAGTGAGATCGAAATGCCTAACATCCAAGGGGTCAGTTTAACAGGACAACCCATTAGAAGATCCAGTCTGATGGTGCAGCTTGGCAGAAGATCCAGTCTGATGGGGTACACTTAATTTTCTGCCCATTTATGTTTCAAGTTACACTTCCTATTACACAATGCATAGAGACTCACATGTTTACAACTAGACATATCACATATCATGTCTGGTTGTAGCCATGTGGGTCTCTGTGCACTAATGATGGGTCATTTAACTGAAGAAGGGAAAACAGCAAATTCAATCTTATGCATCAGACCAAATCTTCTACAGGGCTAAATCATCATGTCTGCAAAACAAACAAAAACAAAAAAACACTGGTTGCCTTATTTTTGGGGTCATCTTATATTGAGGCAAATACTGTATACGTAGATATTTCAAGTCACATTATCAGAATGAGAAAAATGAAGCTTGTATTGTCTGTAAATATACATTTGAAACTCCATTATACACATTTATTTCAGTCTTCATAGAAGAAATTGGCACGTATGTGGACATCTACAGTGTACAAATGCCATGTCAGTGTGGAAGACAACCAGTGCTCTTTGTGTTTCGTATATAACTGAGGCCAATGTACTAAGGAGAATTGTTGCAGTTCTGGAGCAAACCAACTGCACCATAAGGAACAAATAAACATTTCCTAACATTCCACTGATGTTAATGAAGCATTTAACCCTTTAGATGCTAGAGAATGTTGGAGACTTCTATCATTTAACCCCTTAACCCCCATGACAGTCCTGGCACGTAATAGGTTGGCGAACCATAAGGACACATGACGTAGCAGGACTGTCATGGATTTCAGGGCTCCCTGTGTGGCTGTACGCTGAACTGGATGCACAAAAAAAAAGAAAAAAATCGTTGGTGGTCCTTAAGGGGTTAAGTGGCCAAAATCCCTATTTAAATCAATGGGGATTTTTGCAATGTATGTTTGTCTATTAATGTGCGGTTGGTTTGTTCAAGAATTGCTACAGTTCTCCTTAGTACATGTTACTACACCCTTTCATTTAACATGAATTCCTGGTAATACTGTTTTCCTGTGCATTTTGCAAGCATAAAAAACAAGAACAAAAATAAAACCTCAAGTAAATGCAAGTACAAAAAATAAACATGTGTGTGTGTATATGTATATGTGTGTATGTATGTATATATATATAAATATATATGTATGTATGTATGTATGTATGTGTATATATATATATATATATATATATATATATATATAATTATAAAATGTATAGCCTATCTCAGATTATTCTACAGGCAGAGAGAGAAACACAATGCCTGCTATTATATTCATGGTTTGTTAGGAAGGAAATGGAATGTGTTCACATCCTGTCTTTTCATTTGCTTAATGGACAATGCAAACTCTTAAAAAACATAATTTCAAGTAAGATGGAAAACAAATTGAGGAGTATGCAACATGTGGCTCTCCATTTGTTGTGGGACTTCAGCTTGCGTCATCTGATGATAGGAGCTGTAGTCCAACAAAAACTTAATAAACCTTGACTTTAAGGTGCCTTGCCTCCTACTACTTGGTGCAGTTGACAGAGGTAACTTTAACTCATTGGACACTATATAGGTCTCACAATGCCTTTCAGATTAGGAGGGATCCGTGGAGTTAAAATTATTGAAGAATATTACAAATAAGAGCACCGTATTAAGAATACTAGATCATGATATTTATTATTTTATTTTTTACACATTTTTATGGTTTTTGTTTTCCTTTTGTAATTTAACCCTTTATTGACCAGATGGGTGGGCAACACATTGCATTCCAATGTATTGTCTATCTCTGTCCTTAAATAATTAAATCCTAAAGTGCAGAGAAAAATGTTAAAGAACACTATCTTACTAGGTAATCACCACTGTTCCCATCCCCTGAGAAATAGCATTTTTTTGTCCTACCTCTTGCAAAAACTGTAGCTACCAGTGGCAGTCTCATTGCTATTGGCTGTGCAGGTGGATGCCATGTACTAACAGTCTTTAGGAGAAGACTTGTGTGGGAGGTATTACACTGAGGGATGTAGGTTTTTAATGATTCTCCTCTCAGTTGGGAATTGCAGTGCAAGGACAGACAGACACACAATCACACTCTCACTCTCTCTCTCTCTCTCTCTCTCTCTCTCTCTCTCTCTCTCTCTCTCTCTCTCTCTCTCTCTCAATCTTTCTAATGTGGGAACCTGACTGTTCTTAAAATCAAGTATTCAGTTCTTTCACTTGACACCAGTTGGATAATTTCCCATCTGAATTAGGTGCAAAACATATCCTGTATAATAATTCGCTAAATGTTTGTTTGTCAGAAGCCGTCATGTGCAGTACAGACTGCCCGTGGTGCGGCTGATAATGGAGCGGGGTTCTCCGAATTCAGACTGAGCAGAGAGGACTATGGTCTGAATTCGGAGTGCACTGCTCTGTTATTAGCCACGGCGTGTGCAGTCTCTACTGTGCATGACTGCACTGTGGCTGTTGCTGCCTGGCACTGTGGCCTGTGTACACGGGCTGTTCAACTAGTTCCTGAATAAAAGACTTAAGTTGCCTTGAAAGCTTAGGATTGTATTGTAGGGATGTAACATTTGAATAAGTTTTACATGCTCATGATATTTAAAGTTGCATTGAGCTTTTTCTCTTTTTTTTTTTTGGTTGGTATACCTTTAAATGGGGATATTATTATCGTATTAACCCTTTCAGTGCCAGAAAGGTATCCAATGCATTAGCTTTCTCTCTGGGACTCAAAGGGTTAAAGGGGTTAAAATCGACATATTTGTTACAGGGAATAGAACTTTTACTTGCAGCCTGTGAAAGCCTTTCTCTTTTCTGCCATGTAATGATTTAATGCTGCATTCAGGCCCTGTTAGGCCAGTTAACCTGCTTTCCTTGTTTCTCTCCCATTAAGGGATACTATTTTTAACATGAAAGTCTGTTCCCAGAGGGAGACATTCTCCACATACAGACAAGCCAGTGTGATGTAGGATTCCTCTCCCAGCTTCCATATTCTGCTTTAGGCTCCCTGGATGTTTAGACCCATGTATTTTTCCTCATTATTCGCCGACTTGTTTTTGTATTTTATCATCTACACAAAGATCCCTGGGAAAAACTATTTCAAATCTCCCAGTAACTTTTGGACTTTGCACTGAAATTGGTTGTAAAGCAAGGGTTTTATTCTGTGGCGTTCAGCTGCTATGGAATCTGTAACACTTTAACACTTTCCTCGAAGGCTGTGTAAATTAATGTGAAGATTTAGCTTATTTTGTAAATAGATTTTCAGCTTAAAAGGGTGTAGTTCTGGCGCAAACCTGCTTCACCATCGGTGACTAATGGAAATGTAACCCTTAGAGTGCCACAGGGGTGTGTGCTTCACAGCTCTCTGGTACTTAAAGGGTTAAAAAATTTTCAATTTCATTGAAAGGGAGCGTTTAGCACCTTGCAAGTTACATGGTTCATTATCACATTGAGAAGCAATGCATTTGTGGACATCTCTAGCATTCATAGGGTTAAATACCCCGTTTACAATGGGAAATGTAATTTGTCCCCAGTGGGTATATATACAGGCCTGGAAAATACCAGTGAGGTTCAGTAGTCACAGAAAAATTGTTTCTAGTCAAGTCCATCTAATGTTAAGACGGCTAATGTGTTGGATACCCCTCCGACACTGAAAGTGTTAAATATAGGCAAAAAATTATGCTGTTCCTGATCTATTAATTTTATTTTCACTATTGAAGCAAATATCAGGGCAAAGGGCCAAATTCTCAGAGGTGAGAGAGTCCAGTGTTTCCTAATATATGATTTACATCAATTTACTGCCTATTTAATGTCCAAATTAGTGACATTTCTACCAGAAAGAGAGAGGGAGAGTAAGCCATCCAATTACCTGTGCTGTGAAAAACAACCATGTGAAAAAAAAAAAAAAAAAAAAAAAAGCACATTGGGCGCTATATCTTGCGTCCATTGGAAGCTATGAAAAAGATTGTGATTTTTCCAATTCAATTCCAGTATAATGCATTAAAAGACCCCATTTTATCACCAAAATTCTACACCTATGTTTTTATGGAATAGAGTCCCCTAACGCATTCTTTAAACTGCCGACTCTGGAACTGAAGGGGAAAGAAACCTGAGGAAAAAAAAAAACCCTAAGTGACCAGCGGATGTGTTGATACAGGGCCCTAAGCCCCATATGAATACATCCAAAGTACTGAAAAAATGTGTGTAGTGTTAACCCACGAGTCTCTCTTCTATTCTCATAATTAATAAATGCCCCCAAAGATAATCCTTATGTGTGCAGTGCAAAAATCCTCCCCCACTTGCATACCTCTTGGGAAGTTGCCCAAGTCTTTCTGTGGAATATTTGAACAGAGACTGGCTATTATATGGAAATCTCTGTTCAAAATAGTTCCCAGCTTTCCATTGGCTGGGATGTGAGTTAAGCACCTCCCAGCCAATTAGCTTCTAGCTGATTTTGGCATCCCTCCCCCTAGAAGCTGATTGGCTGGAATATGTGTAACCCCACACCCCAGCCAGTGGAAGACTGGGAACCATTTAGAATGGAGACTGGCCATATAAGAACCAGCCTCTTTTAAATTTTTCCTCAGGATAGGGAAATGGTAGGAGAATGTGTCGAACACCAAGCGTGAGCTGTTTTCCTTTGATGTTCCCATTTCTCCCTCTATTTAGTGTGACTTTTGGGAACAAAAAGCACACATCGGACAATGGGTCAAAAGACAGGTTCTGCGGCCCAACGTTCATTATGGTTTCTGTTGATACAGCAATTGGATTGATACGATAACACAGTGTGTGTAGCACCCGGTATCCATTTTTGCCATACCAACATTAAGGGACACAATTTCAAAGTTCTCAGAGTGAGCTCATTTAAAAAGTTCCCAAGTATGGGTATAGAAATACTACATTTTGATGCATCAAATACTTTATCTTATCTGTCATTAGAATTAATGGGCCATATTTAGGAACCTGAAGAAGTCCATGTCTAGAGCAAATCATCTGCACACTAGGAGACAAATGAAACATCCCATTGATTTAAAAAATACTTTTTTGCTCTTAAGCATTAGGTCTCTCTCACATTGCTTTGCAAATGCATTGGAGACCTCTCTTGCATTCAAGCAGTTAAATCTTTGAGCGCTAGAGGGGTAAGCAGCACATTACGAAGTGTACTCCTCTGGTTTTCAAAGTGTTGAAAGCTAACAAACCTAACTGGCTTTGATGGGGTTGCATGTCTCTTGGGGGTTCGGGATGGGGGTGCTTTGGCTTGCCAGTGTAGGAAGTCTTTAGTTGGGGGTGGGGGGCTGGACCTCTATTTCTAGAGGCCGGTGTTGGGGTTGGGTT
This sequence comes from Rhinophrynus dorsalis, assembly GCA_037306005.1. Lineage (NCBI taxonomy): Eukaryota > Metazoa > Chordata > Amphibia > Anura > Rhinophrynidae > Rhinophrynus > Rhinophrynus dorsalis. The sequence goes on from CM074718.1 coordinate 474,993,581, forward strand.
TAGTTATGAGATTTCAGTAGCTGATATCATTAAAATAGGACAAACTGTTATGACACATGAAACTGGTGTATTTTATTATGCATGTACCATGTTACAATTTTGTAATATGCCACTTGCTGTGATTAATTTACCTTTATACATTTTTGTCCTTGCTAATAAAAAGGTTTAAAAAAAAAAAAAAAAAAAAAGGGGGGGTTAAAAGCTCTAAATAAATCAATGGGAATCTGAGGGAATTTTTATTTCTCCTTTTGTGTTTCAAGTAGCTTGTTTCAGAATGTGCAACATTTTCACTTTCTGAATATGTCCCAATGTCAGTTACCATCAAACAACTGAATCTGTGTATGGCTCAGTGCAGCCTCTGTATGGAATGAAGAGGGGATCCCACTATATTGCATGACATTATCTTTCGTGATGCACAGTATCGTGGTCAGGACTTGCTGTGATAAGAGCTCTGTTGTTATTTTTAGGCTTAGATTTCGTTTTAATGACTTTATCATTGACCTTGACGCTACTGGTCTGCTGAATCTATAAGTAAAAGCTCTTGGATAGGAGTGTTGATCTAATCTGATGGAAATGTACACAACAAAGTGGAAATGTAAACTCTTCAATTTACAAGGTACGCCCTTTTCTGCATGAATGTATAAGGTCTAAGGACCGTTTGCACAAAAACAGTAGAGCAATTCTATGGAGAACCATCGGCATTGTAGGGAAGAAATAAATAGACAACCCTTGGATTTAATTTTTTTTTTTTAACCCCATGGAGGCTATGAGAGGTCTCCAGTGCATTGCTCAGGGACCTCTCTAGCATTCAGCTGGATTATACCCTTATACACGTATCGGGACCTCTTAGTTTTTTGTTTGTACTTTATTTTTAGCTTCCTTTATAGCATGTTATTTGTATTCACTAGGAAATTTGGCAAGAAACTGGTAGGATACATTACATTATGTGCATGGCATCTGTAGTACAGAGGTGGGCAATGGGAGGCCCACCAGCTGTGGAAGACTTAATTTCTCATCATCCCCAGCCAGTGAATGGCTCAGTGGTGATGATGGAAGGGGTTGTCCTTCATAGGTGAAGGATCCCAGTTTGCCTACCCCTGCTCTATAGAACATTAACAGTCTACATACTGCCCCTTGGGCTGGATGTATGTAGAATGGGGAGGGACTGATGAGCCTTGTGGTACAGCACAGAGCTAATGCCCTCTGTGACAATGTAAGTTTTCAAAGTAATATTACTCTCAACAGAGTGCAATTTAAAAAAAACAAAACATTGTTTGAACACACCGAAATATAGGGAATCTATATGCCTTGCATTCAATTTAGGTGAAAGTTACCCTTTAAAAGCTACCATACATGTAATGCCTTTGAGCAAGTGAGGCCCAGTGGCTTTTAACTCTTTGAGTACCAGAGGGATGTGGAGCCATTGCTTAACAATGTGTTGTACTCCCCTCTGGTTATCAAAGGGTTAATAAGTCTTCCCTTTGTTGATTTACGGGCTTTGATACATTGACCCTTGTGTGTATTCAGAGGTCTTTTTCAATAAATGTGACTCATAATGAATTTTGATATTTTAAAAAATTGGTAAACCACAACTTATGTGATTGATCTAGAGGTTTGATGTGCAAGAGCCGTAGAGCATTGCAGTACTGGAAAATGAAACAGACGCCAATGCTCTTTCTCTTTAGCTTTTTTTTTTTCTTTTCAATCACTTGTAATACATTTGAAATCTTGGGTAGCCTGAGAGTGCAGGGTGAAGGAGATTGTAACTTTAAAGGGGCCTATCACCTTTCCTAATCATCCTGTCATTGAGAGCTTCCATCTAACCCTTTGAGTGCCAGAGGGTAAACAACGTATTGTTCTTCTTGTTTATTTGCTCTCTGGAGACTCTAGTACTGCCTTTCCTATAGCTACAATTAACACAGCAAACTCTGTGGGTGTATTTGAAATGCTAGTGTTCTGTTGTTTGTAAATGGGCAGAGATGAGGTAAAACAGCCTTAATGTATGGAAATGCAATGGGAACTCTCAATATCTTATCTCTTAGTGCAAAGAGCACAAACACAATAAGAGACACTAACACCTAAACATTAAAATGGTTTATATAATTTTTAAGTATGATAGACTTCTATTTAGCATGCTTAAAATGTAGTTATTTTAAGTTAGATTCCAAAAATTGAATCTAAAACTTGCACTGTAATGCACGTGTACACTCCTATAGAGATATGTTTTGTTAATTGTGCAGTGATAATTTTGTTAAGGTATTGGGAGCAACAACCGTTGTAAATGTTGTTACCTTATTTGCAATCATTTAAAGACCTTGCAGAACAATCATTTAAAGGGATAGTAATGTTTCACAACAAAAGCAGCTCCAATTAATCTTCATAGTATTGAGAGTGTTATTTCAGTACTGTCAGAGTTACAGTTAAAGAGTAATTGAATGATAAAGTTTCCCCCTCCCGCCCCTTTTACCTAGTGTAAGCCACCTCCCCTCAGATGTGGAATCTAGTCTCTTGACCAGACAGGTAACAGAAAGGGACAATCTTCTTATTGTGAACATAAGGGAAACCCTGCCCCCCTTGACAGGTTTTCCCTTATGCTCACTGAAGATTGTCCCTTGCTGCAATCCATTCGTACAGTCTTACTGCTCTGAGGTGAGCAGTGTTACATCAGTAAAAGGGATGGGAGGGTTTTACTGTATCATTCAGTTATTCTTGTACTACAACTCGGGACAGTATTGACATAATGTTCTTCATTTCTATCCTTTTAACTTCAAGATCATTATGCTAATGAGTGCTCTGGAAAAATCAGAAATGGAAGCCCCCAGAGAGCTCATGTAAGAGTAGATTTTAGGCCTCAGAGAATTTTTACTGAGCATAGCATGGAGCACAAGGTATTTAATTGTGTATAACCCGAGATTATGTTTAGGTGTTAGTCTACCTTTAATCAGATGGTGTCTATATAGGACAGTCTACATATGCATTAAAATGCAGTTTTAGTGTTGGATTCTAGAGAGAGGATATAAAGAATTAATTTTCCATATGCCACCTGGAAATACACAATACCGTAAAATCTCAGGTATAATACTCACCTGTGTATAATACGCAGGTGTATAATATGCCCAAGATTTTAGTGGAAAACAAGAGTGCCTATGTATAATACGCACCATTGGCTGGAGGAGGAAGGTCCTGTAAGCCCAACTGAAGGAAGCGGGCGGCAAGTGCAAGACGTTTTACCTTCTCTTCGGCAGTTCACCTTCACAAAAGTAAGGTTTATCTTCAAAGCGCAGCGCCGAGGGAGGGAAGAGATCTGCCAACACTAAATTTTTTTCATTGTAAAAACTCTCGTGTATAATTCGCACCCCCCACTTCACATAAGGTGAAGTGGGGTAAAATTGTGCGTATTATACCCGAGATTTTACGGTATTTCAGCTAACATAACCCAATTTCATTTTTACGTGTGTTGGTGTTCCTTTATGTGTCCCTTTCTATTTAGATTTCAAAGTTTTTGCTGTCGCCTTTCAACAGCAGTTGGCAGAACAATACTGTAAGCATGACACATGTCTTGTATACACTGCCTGCCCTGAACATAATACAAGAGCAAGTAATGCATCATTTGGGTGTGACATTTGTGTTGCAGAAAGGGAATGAAGGTAAACTAGATGTGCCCATTGTCATACAGTCATGGTCAAGCTGAAAATCTCTGATGCATGTGTAAAGCTCCTTTTATAACTGTCTTATTGCCATTCATTTATATGCCAATGCAGGTCACTAACCTTTTAGTGCCAGCTGTGGCACTCCCTTTTGGCACTTGCATAGAAACTAAAATGAGTCATGTACCATTAAAGGGTAACTATCATGTTTTACTCCTGTGGGAGCAGACTTTGTTAAAACAAAACAAAAATACAAACAAAAGCTCTTGGTTGTCAGAGGGCTTGGCTAAATAAGCAAATCTGTCACAGACTTCACTTGTTACAATGATTGTCTATGAGCACAGTGTGGGGACTGCAGTCACAAACCAGTGAGTCCTGGCTTCCTCAGCTGCCCTGTTGTTAGAGGAGCAGACCTGCCAAGGGGGCAACTACTGCCTTTTAAAAACAACATTGGGCTGTACTCTGTAAGCTAAAGTGCAATGCATTGGAGATCTCTGTAGCCTAAAGGCTTTAAAGGGATAGTAATGTTTCATAATAAAAGCAGCTCTAATTAATATTCATAGTATTTGGACTTTGGAGAGTGTTATTTCAATTCTGTCAGAGTTGCAGTTCAAAAGTAATTCAATGACAAAGTATCCCCTCCCGCCCCTTTTACTGGTATAGCATTGCTCAGCTAGAGCAGAAGGGTAGATTACAGAGAGGGACAATCTTCAATTAAGATAATGGAAAAACCTGAAAAACTTGTCAAGGGGAGCAGGGCTGTCATTGTTCTCATAGGAAGAAGATTGTCCCCTTCTGTTATCTGCCTGGATTCCACATCTGGCTTACACTAGGTAAAAGGGGCGGGAGGGGAAACTTTGCTTGTGAATATCTCTCAAACCATAAAGATTTGAGAGATAAGACTTATATCGTTCTTCATGTTTTTTTAATGCCTACAAAATAAAATAAATATAAAACAAAGTATTACTATCCCTTTAAAAGCACCACTTAAACACCATTTGTGTCTCTATAATGGAAGTAGTTCCATAATTGTATTTCTTTAGCTTATTAAATATGGCACATTGCACTGTAACCCTTTGAATGACTGAGGGGTAAGCAGTGCATTGCGAAGCAATGCATTGCAAACCCGTCTGGCACTCGCAGGGTTAAATGAACGTGAACACCTTAAAATTAACTAGGTTGATATAAGTAAATGTCATGTATTTTCATCTAACATGTAAAAATATGTATCCATACGTTACATCCCTAAAGCATAATCCTACACTTGCTTTTTAACCCTTTCAGTGCCAGGGAGGTATCCAACGCAGGGATAATATATGTCTAAATGTTGTAAACGTGGAGCAGTTACTTATTTTAGTTTTTCTCCTTTTTTGGGAGGGGTTAAATGTGGTTACTTTATTGTGATTAGTAACCACTTCTCTTCTGTGTAGAAAGGCTGTTATCTGATTTGCTGACAATCCTGATAATAATAATAATAATAATACTTTATTTATATAACGCACACAGATTCCGCAGCGCTTTACACTCATATTGGTTCCTGTCCCCATTGGGGCTCACAATCTAATTTCACCTATCAGTATGTTTTTGGAGTATGGGAGGAAACCGGAGTACCCGGAGGAAACCCACGCAAACACAGTGAGCAATCACCTCCAGATCCCTGTGATGGAGACTGGGAAAAAAAAGTCAGCTCCCACATATCGTATGTAAGACCAGATTTTAGATAAGTAGATAAGTTTTACACAAGCTAGCATGAAGTACAGCGTATCCTTTATCCTTTGAATGCTGGTGGTTTGGAGAATCTTGTCTGCCAAGGAGTCCATGAAATACAGTAGTACATATGTGGACATTTGTGGCTAACAGGGGTCAGTAGATCTAGTCTGTGAATTGACAGTGTATGTGGGGTTCTACGACTACTAGTTAAACCAGGATGGGAGGGGGATCAGACAGTGTATATGGGGCTCTGAGACTACCAGTGAATCCAGGCTAGGGGTCCCAAAGTGTATGTAGTGTATCTGTTACTACCTGGGACAGCAGAACTAGACTAAGAGTGTATGGGGGCTGTGTGGGTATCAGTGGAACCAAGCTGTCGGTCAGACAATGTATATTGGGTATCTGTGGCTACAACTGGGCAGTGGTATGTATGAGGGGAATATGAGGCTACCAATGGGCAGTGGAACAAGGATGGGGGTCAGACAGTGTAAGCGGGGAATTTAAATTTACCAGTGAACAAGAGAACAAGACTGGGGGTGGGGTCAGACGGTGTGTGTGTGAGCAAATGTTGGCTACCAATGTACAGTGGAGCCAGGCTAGATGGTCACACAGTGCATGTGGGAAATCTGTGGAAATCAGTAGGCAGGGGAATGAGGCTGGGGGAAAGGTTATGTATGTGGGAAATTTATGATTACCAGTGGGCAGGAGAACAAGACTGGGGGGTGGGGGTAAGACACTGTATTTGAGAAATCTTTGACTACCAGTGTGAGCAAGAAGGCCCATTCCTGCTAAAAAGGAACATTTGGGAGGGATGGGAATGTTGTTTTTTATTATTATTATTTTTGTTATTTCAGACCTGGGTGGGGAAGGCATCTGGAAACCTCCTGATGGCATCTCTGTCATTGATCTCTGTCATGCCAAGGCATGAGTTGGCCCTCTGGGTTGTATAATTTGTTTGTTTGTTTGCTGATCTGTATGTTATTCAAAGTGCACCAGTCCTAGGCCATAAAATTAGCTGAGTAGATCACCAGAGCAAAACAGTGTCATAAACTATATTGGACCCCTTGCTCTGATGGGGGCATCCGGGGAACACCCAAATAACCTGAAATAGGGAAAACATGTATATATAGTGTAAAAATGTTCAATACAAATATATATTCAGAATGCCCAGGTTTTACCCTTGTGGTGGGTACTAAACATGCCAGGGGGAGGTGTTCCTGCTGTGAGTTACAAGAATAGCCACTTTGCAACCAGTTAGACCCAGCATGTCTGGTGTCCAGATATTCACACAGATATGAGGAATATGATATTGTTAACCCTTTCACTCTCACACTCTCCCCACTGTCTCAGCAGGGTCTATAGCCCTAGCTTGTAACAATCTCCATACATCCCAAGTATCCCTCTGCCCCCTTTCCCACCCTGGTGTCCCTCTTATTAGGATATCGGACTATGTGGTATGTGTATAAGTGTATGACATTGCTCCACAGCAATAAAATGCCTATTAATGTTTGCTTAACTCTTTTAGTGCCAGAGATGTACGTGCATTGCCCCTCTGGCACTCAAAGGGTTAAGTTTCAATATATGTGTTTATACTTTAGTTTGTTTAAATAAAATAAATTAAGAAAAGTTTTATTCTAAATAATGCCTTAATTTACACAAATAGGTGTCAGTAGGTCATAAAGTAACCTAAAAAATTATTGGTAATGCCCTGCTTACCCTCAACACCCCTAACAACACCACCTAAACCAAAGAGTCCTTCTTTGGCAATTTGAAATGTTGGGCGGTTTGGATCTCCTATGCAGTAGGATAGGAAATCATTGCTGCAACCAGGAAGGCTGTCACCTCCTTTCTCTTACCAATTCCTCTTTATCTTCAACCTGGCATTCAATGAGCATCTGGATTGACTAGGCAGACCTTTAATACCCACTCACATCATGTGAGTCTTGAAGGTCCACCTGCTCAACTTGGAAGTCTGTAGAACACCAGGTTGAGGATAACGATGAGGAAGAGGAGGGAGGTGATCACCTTCCTGTATGCATTAATGATTGTCTTATCCTACTGTACAGGTGACTAATGCTGGGGGCACCAGAAGGGGTCCTGATACCCCCACAATGCCATCTGGTTTGATTTTTGTTTTTCCTTTTTCAAATGCACATAGTGCAGGGTCAAGAGATCCTGCATTCTGTGCATTTTTAATTTTCATATGCATAATTGCTCCCATGCCCATGTGTTGAAACTTGCCCTGCTGTGTAGGGTAACTTCTTCCCTACATGCAGGGCAAGTGTGAAGCTCAACCCTGCACCAGGAGTGCACTTCGAAGTGCAACCTCATAATTGTCATGCAGTTGGCCGTTCAGGCCCAGTTTGCCAACAGGTGAAAATTAAGGTTGTCTCTCAAAGTGTTAACCCATTCAGTGCCAGAGGGGGACGCCATGCATTGCAAAGCCCAGATAATTTTTGGAGGTGTTGTTCCTTTAACTTGATTTCTGTGAAAATCTTCGCTCTGGTGTCAGCGTTGATAATGAATGTGTAGGCAATGATTCTATACCAAATAAACACTTTCTTTTATTTGTGTACCATAGTAATTAGTGGTGCAGTTTAATGCAGGTAATGGATTGAGATGAGCACTGCCCATTTTTGTATTCAAAAGCTTCATATTCTCCCTGGCAGTCTGACATGAATAGATGTGAACAATTATTTTTTTATGTTCCTTTTTTTTTTTTTTTTTTTTTTTTTTGTGAGACTCTCATTTGAGGATTTATAACCAAACAGTGGACCCCCAAAAGGTGATTGCGCAAGGAATGGATTTTGGAGATCCAGAGTGAGAGAGAATTTATACACTGACTGTGAGTACTGAATATGTTAACACTTTATAGGCCAGAGTGGTGCACAGTCCATTACTTACCCATTTGGTGTGTGACTAAAGCTCAGTCAGTGCACAGGAGGCATTAAAACCACACACACATATAGAGGCAAATGCCTCTGTGTGAGAGAACTGCCAGGTTTGTAGTCATGGCAACCAGTGATTCTGCCCGTTCTCAAAAAGAACTTAGTGACATTGGAAAAAAAGGAGGGAAGGGGGTACGATTTAAAAAAAATGAAATTACTCAGAAGCTTTTGAATATTAAATACTGTGACCGACTAGTCTCATTATGTTAAAGGAACAGTTAACTCATTTATGCTAATCTAACTTAAATGTAGGTTATGTATCCCTGACTAAAACTACCCTGCTTTGGTAGCCCAGTGGTTAATATTTAGCTTGTCACATGGCGGATTTTACACTGCTTATTTTCCTAAGTCTTCACCCTTTGAGTGCCAGAGGGTTACGCAATTAGGGTGACCACATTTCCATTCTGACATTTCGGGACGTGTGGTCACCCTAGTCCCGCTGGAGCTGAGGCTCCCGCTGGCTCTGACCATCTTTCTGAGGCTGACATAGTAAGAGTTCCCAGTGAGAACTCTTACTCTGTGTCAGCCTCAGAAAGATGGTCAGCGCCAACGTGAGCCTTAGTCGCGGGACTCACTCGCAGCACCAGCATACCTGCTCCACCCCAGCTGTCTAGCACATACCCGTCCAGCCAGCCAATGAGGACCATATAGCAAATACATTTTATTGGCTGGCTGGACTGGTACGTGTTGCTCAATTCTGGGACTCTTCGTTGTCTTGGTGGGGGTGGGGGGGTAACCCGGGACACAGACCCCCAATAAGGGACAGTCCCGGGCATTCAGGGACGTGTGGTCACCCTATATACAATGCATTGCTCTGCAATGCGTTGTGTATCCCGATGGTACTCAAAGGGTTAAGACTTGGTAGAAAGAGCAAGTGCACTGGCTCTGCGGGGGCATGAGACATCAGCCTCCAATTCCATAACTCCAGTCACGGATTGTGGGCTGGAAGTGGAGGTCCCCTCTCCCTAGCCTTAACGGAGTACCACGGAATCAGCCATTACTTGTTAGGCAGAAAATGTACAATGTTGGATGGGGCTGTATGTCATCATGTTCGGTGGATGGGCTGTGTTTCATAATGTTTGGCTAAGCAGTTTTTGCTGATTTCTCTTATACTTTAAATTACAGCATCTTATGAAAAGTAGAAAGGAAAATTGCTTTCCTCAGAGTGTTGAAAAACAACATATACAATATTGTTTATCTGAAAATATTTGGCCTTTTCCATCTAACTAAACAGTTCACGTCTCAGTCAGAATAACAATAACAAACATATTGTGTTTAAATTTCCATAAATATACACTTGAATCTCAAAATTTACATTTTCATCAGTCTTAAAAGAAAAGGCATCCTTAGTAGATGTCTGAGGCACACCTATGCGCCACAGCACCATGGTTGAGAAACAATGTACTAAGACATGTTTGCTAAGCTCGCAGTTGCATCTGCCTCTCATTTGGCTGATTTAGTGCCAAGTATTATTCATTCCATGAAGGAACTGCACTAAAGTGTGGTAAAATGGAGATAACTTCTCTAGTGTGATAAATTTTCCTGTTCCTATATTATTCTGTGGAGACAATGGGGGAAATGTGCTAAGGCGTGATAATGAGGGGATAACATACAGATGACTTCTCCAACTATATCACTTCTCTATGTTATATTCGCTTGATCTTTAATGGGACATTTAACCCCTTGAACACTAGATACATCTCCATTGCATTATTTTACAATGTACTTGGCACCTCTAGCTTGCATGAGGATCGAAAGTCTCATTTAAATCAATGGGAATTTTTATTGGTCATTTACAGTATAGATGATTTATAAAGAATCAATATAGAAGATTACATATGCAAACCAGTAATCAATTGTGATATACTAACTAGGCAAACTATTAAGTAATCCATATAGAGAGTTTATATAAAAAAAATTGCTAGATTGTATAAAGAAAACCCCATTGAGCCTTATTCATCAAGATAAAGAGGTGCAGTTCTGGGGAAGACCAGCCGCACTATAGGGGAAATTAAACTTCCCATTAATATGAATAGGGTTTTTAACAACTTTTGATTCTTGAGAATAGTCAGAGTTAAAAATACTCAAAAGAGCAACCATCAAGATCTTACACTTGAAGTATCTTGTGCATGAGACAATGCATCATATCAATAAATACAACACTGATCACTGGTAATGTGGTATATATTGGTGGCAATGTGATATGGAAATGTGCTGAACATTTGATAAAGGAACTGTATTGCTCTGGTGAATTCTATATGATCCCATGGGTGGATCTGCTAGGCAGAAAATCGCATACTGCAACCTACACAGAAATTAAATTAATTCAGTTTGTCTATGGAGGTTTGCCAAGTTATGGCAGCGAAATGGCTCAAAATGAAAGTAAAGTGGCAAGATGTAATTGCTAAACTGAACTTACACCTATTGGATGGAGTGACACTACACCGTATCCAACAATGGGATTAACAAATTCCAGTTCATCTGATTTCTCAGGCCCATCAACAGATTTCAATGTACCTGCCCCACTGTTCTGCTCATTCTTCCTCTATGTTTTTGCAGCCTCTTTCTTTTTACTCCCTTTTCTGCGTGGCCAGGAACCATAAAGCGTATGACAAGTTAATACGAGCCCTTACGTTTACCTGCTATATGAATGTTAGTTATGAATTTAAACACTGGTACTTCCTGCTGCCTGAAATATCTGCTGTAATTTACTTTCTTTATCTTCTGTTAAAGGGATAGTAATACCTAAAATGTAAAAAAAAATATGTTGTAGGGTTTATCCCCCTGAGTAAAACAAGAGTACTCCCACTGCTGAAAGATGTTTCATTCAAAAGTTATTAATTTTCAAAGTTGAATTTTTTAGGTGCAATATCACAGTGGCCTGAAATTGTACAGTGGCGCTGTTGCTACACGATCCTATGGACAGCTCTGGTCTCAGGACCATAAATCTCCATAGGATGGTGTAGCAACAGCGCCACTATACAATTTCAGGCCACTGTGATATTGAACCTAAAAAATTCAACTTTGAAAATTAATAACTTTTGAATGAAACATCTTTCAGCAGTGGGAGTACTCTTGTTTTACTCAGGGGGATAAACCCTACAACATATTTTTTTTTACATTTTAGGTATTACTATCCCTTTAAACGCAATAAAAATGTATACCATCATCATAAAAAAGCCCTATTTAAATTGCTGTCAATTTAAAGCATTTTCATTTCAACACTATGATGCAATTCAACAGAATTGCAGCTCTTTAGTTTAATACATATGACAGTCTTTGTGCCATCCATGTTAGTACTTTTATAGAGTGAGGAAATTAAAGCCATGTAATAAATTACCTGCTAGTCATGCTTTTGCTTTCTGTCATCTCTACCTGATTTCCTTTAACCAGGGTTTTGTAAGTGCAGACATCATCAGAATTAAATGTTTATGTATAGAGGTTTATGTATAGAGAGTGTCACTTTTTCTCATTTTCATTGGATGGTTTCTAGTACTCATTCTTTCATCTGTGTCCAATCCACAGCAATAGACTGAGGGTATTGACTCCACCCTCCAGCTGGTAGGACCAATTAAAAAACTATAAAGTTGTCTGTTCCCCTTCTCTGCTCAGTTATTTTGGTCCTACCAAGCTGAAGGATGTTTTTTTTTTAAACTAAGCTCCATCTTTTTCAATTTCTCATCAGTAACTTTATTCCCTTAGTGGTTCAGTTGCTTTATCAGCCCATACATTTACTTATGCAGTGGTGTGTCTGGCTTAGTTCAGGGCGCAGATCCGCGCTCTTATGTTTGCTTTGGTTTTCCATGTAATCTGCCTGTCAATGCATTTTACATAGCGCCTATGTTTACAATCAGGTTCTGATCCTCAACAATGAAGATTGCAGACCCGATTCCTTGTGCCTATCCCTTTCCCTTTTCAAACGGTGTAACATGAGCCAGAATCTTACCTTTCCTCTATGCCTCATGATGTATTGGCTCCGGAACGCTAAGGATGGGCGCCCGCTGATGACGCATGCTTTATCTCCGTCACAGCCAGAAGCAGATGTGTGTGCATTCCAGGGTGGAACACAGATGCAGGACGGAGCAGGCAGCTTAAATGGAGACTGCTGGGGAAGGCTGTAAGTGCAATTTTCTTATGTATATTGCATTGTGAATGTTTGCTGGTTGCCTCTAGCGGCTCTTAAGCGCATATAGCAATCATTTGCTAGTCAGTTGCTTGTTATAATATTGCTCAAGTCATGACTTCTAAAGAAGGGGAAGCAGCGAAAAAGCAGGCTAAAGCCTCTAAAGAGGATAAGTCTGCTCCTTAAAACCTGTGCAGGTTGTGAGACTAAAATTCCTATGTCTGATAGTGCTAAGCTGTGTTCTGACTGCCAAAGAAAGCTTTCTTCCACGGAGGTCCCATCCCAGTTCACTGAATTTCTGGGGTGGATGAAATCTTCAATGCAAGAGACATTTGCATCTATGCAATAGACTTTCAGAAAGAGACAGGCATGCTGACCCTCAGGAGGGTGGTACTTATATGCTGGAGGATGAAGACATAACCAGCTTAATGGACCTTGAAACTTCAGGCTCATCTGTAGAGGAAGGGGAAATATCAGAAGAGCAAGGCGCATTCAGTGAGGACAAGGCTGTCGGCTTAGTTAAGGCCATGAGAAAGACACCCAAAAAGAACTGAATGTGATGGATGCAGCCTTCATTGGTTATAAGAAGGAGACTCAAACCTTTCCTGTTCACAGTTCCATCAATGACTTCATTTCCATGGCATGGAAGGTGGGGGACAGGAGCCCTCAGAACACCAGACACATGCATCGTATGTACCCTTTCACCGAAGAGGACATTGGTTCGTGGGTATAGCCTCCCAAAGTGGATGCAGCGGTAGCCCAAATTTAAAAAAGAACTGCCCTGCTGTTGGAAGAAGGAACCTCACTCAGGGACCCTATGGACAGGAGGGTGGACTCTGCACTTAAGAAGCAGTTTACAGTGATTGGTCAAACTATGAAGACAGCCACTGCCGTGGCCTGTGTCTTCTAAACACTGAGAATCTGGTTAATGGACTTCGAAGAGAAGCTAGACTCTGCAGTATCCAGGTCCTGCTTGCTGAAAGAGTTAGGTCCTATAAAGGACTCACTTAACTTTTCTTGCAACGCATCACTTGATAACATCCGGGGACTTGCCAAGTCATCTGCTTTATCAATCATTTCAAGATGTGCTATATGGATAAAGTCTTGGGATGCCACTTCAAAAAATAAACTTGTTTCCCTTCCATTTGAAGGTAAAAAAAATTGTTCGGAAGGCAACTAGAGGAAGTTATTCATCAATCTTCAGGAGGGAAAAGCCAATTTTTCCTTAGCAATGGCAATCCAGATCATCTCCCCCCAGAAATATCTCAAGGAAACAGTCCTTTCGAAAGGCAAAAAGGTATAGACCAGGTCGCTTTCATGACCAGAAACAGCGTGGCGCTATTGAAGGATCCAGGTTTGGAACCAGAAAGGAGTTCTAGAAGAAACCCAGATTCCAACAAAACCCACAATGAAGTGGTAGTTACCTCATCACAGATTCCAGTAGGGGGCAGGTTAGAATCATTCAAAGACGCATGGGACAAGATCAATCCAGACAAGTGGGTGCGTCAAATAGCAGTGATGGGGTACTACTTAGAATTCAAAATTGTTCCAAAGTTTCAACACTTCAGAGCTTCCAGAGTCAGGAATTTACAAATGGCAGCAAACATGAAGCATGAACTTCAAACTCTCTTGATCAACAGAGTCATAGAAACAGTCCTGACGTCACAGAGGTTCCATGGGATTTATAAAACAGTTTTTGCCGTTGCCAAGCCTTCAGGGGGTTTACGACTCATCTTAGACTTAAAAAGAGTCAACTCATATCTGAAGATAAAAAGCTTCAAGATGGAAACAATCCCGATGGCTCTCAAAATAGTTTACCCTCGGGCTTTCCTTACCAGAATAGACCTGAGGGATGCCTAATATCATATACAGATTCATACCTCTCACAGACAATTCCTCAGATTCCAAATGTTCCAGACCCATTATCAATACAGAGTCCTTCCATTTGGGCTGGCATCGGTGCCCAGAGTTTTCACGAAAGTGCAATCAGATTACCAGTGACTCCTCACTTATCACAAGGACTGATTTCCCATCCGAACCCGGCTTTCTGGAGGCTGATGGCTTGGCGGTTGAGTGGAGCTCGCTAAAACTCAAAGGCTTGTCAGATGATGTAATAGAAACTATCCTGGCTGGAAGATGCCCTTCAACAACAAAAATCTATTACAGAGTGTGGTCCATTTTCCACAAATGGTGCAATTGTCATCACTTCAACAAACATCATCTCACCTGGTAAGGTGTTAGATTTCCTTCAGGAAGGATTCAAGAAGGGTTTAAAGCCAGCCTCTTTCAAGGTACAACTATCTGCTTTATCCGCAGTACTAGCTTCTACATTTGGGGAACTAAATGTCTTCCGACGATATCTGTCAGCCATCACAAAGATCAAGCCTACCATCAGGGACATCATTCCTCCATGGGATTTAAATCTGGTCCTGACAGAGTTTTATTCCCATGAGTTCTTTGAACCACTTGAGTCTATTTCACTAAAGCATTTAACTTTGAAGACCATCCTTCTTACTGCAGTCACTTCAGCTCGCAGAGTGGGAGAACTTCAAGCACTCTTATGTGTTTCACCGTACATTGTGTTTCACCAAGACAGGTGGTTTTACGTCCAAAACCCTCCTTTCGGTCCAAGGTGGCCTCTATTTTTCATCTCAGCCAAGAGATCATTCTTTCATCTTTCTGTGCAAATCCTGCAAACAAGAAAGAACGGGAGTTCCATAATTTGGATCTTGTGAGATGTCTACAGACTTATCTCAATCAAACAAAAAGTTACAGGAAATATCAAGCACTTTTTGCTCACTTCACGCGAAAATTTAAAGATACTGCGGCCTCCAAGGCCTCCATCGCCAGATGGATTAAACAAAGAATTATCCTCACTTATGAGTCAGCTGCTCAAGAACCCCCATTAGGTATTAAAGTACATCCTACAAGAGCGATTTCCATATCCTGGGCACAAAAAGCCATTGCTACGCCAGAGGAGATCTGTAGAGTGGTCACCTGGTCTTCCTTATCCACCTTTGTGAAACATTACAAGCTGGACATTAAAGCATCATCAGGTGCAAAATTCGGCAGGAAGGTGTGAGAAGCAGCCATTCCTGTCTCAGACTAGATCTCCCTTGTTACTGGGGCACTACTTTGGTAAATCCCACAGTCTATTGCTGTGGATTGGACACAGAGGAAAAGGTGAAATTTACTCACTGATATTTTGTTTTCCTCTGTGTCCTTCCACTGCAACCCGCCTGTTTTGCTCATTTGGCGATATGGTTGTAGTATCATTCCTCTACGATAAATATATATATTTCCATATATCTGTGTGTGTGTGTGTGTGTGTGTGTGTGTGTGTGTGTGTGTATATGTATATATTTTTTTTTAGTTTTTTAATTGGTCCTACCAGCTGGAGGGCGGAGTCATTACCCTCAGTCTATTGCAGTGGAAGGACACAGCGGAAAACAAAATATCAGTGAGTAAATTTCACCTTTTTGTGACTCTTCAATGGGAAGAACACTCCTCTTCCACATGAACATTAGTGTGAGTCTTCTTGTTCTGGTTGCCAAATGGATTTCACAATGCTCAGTGCCAACAATATTTAATAGAAACGTGTCCCTACAAAATGTAAGCAGCAGAATTAATTCTGCTTTATGATTAACTAGATTTCATTTTAACCTGAGGCCTCATAGCTGTTAAAGTAGAACAAATATTTGTCGCATAATTGCATAGCCTTCGCTGGTATAGCCCCAAATAAACCTCTTCCACCCTGGGCAGTCCCACCAAAAAGAGTCCCTCATACACAAATAGACAGTGCAAAATAAAAACAATACATACACAAAAGCAATAACCATCTATATACCTCAATAATGGTGATTATTGAATTCACCATCTTTGTTTCTTGTTTTTATTTAAATGTAAGATAGATAGTCCCCCTGAGGTCAAACAATTCCACTTTAAGAACTACAATTCCCATAAATCTCTGGCCAGCAAATTGGAATTGTAATTCTCAACAGCTGGATAGTGTCTCGGGTTGCCCATCTCTGATATAAGGCTTTATATTGATTTGTGAGGGATTACCTTTGCTGATGTCTATTTTTAAGAGGAGGGATTCCTACTATGGCATTAGTAACTCTAAGGCGGGGGGAAGGGAATGCATCAATACAAACAGATATGGGCTGGCTTTACACTGCTTCTTATATTGACATATTTGAAAACGGGCTTTACCCTTTTGAGTGCCAAAGTGGTATGCAACGCATTGCTTTGCAATGCGTTGTATACCTCTCTGGCACTCAGAGGGTTAATTAGGTGTTTGAAGAGACCTTCACTGGCTGCATTCCCAAAAATGTATGCGTGTGAAGAGGTACAGATACAGATTTGCAAGGACCGTAAAGTGTGATGTCGGTGAATAATGGAAGCCACATGGATGGCATTACAGTATAAGCTGATGAGAGCAGAGAGTGAGGGGGAGGAAAGGTCCAGCTAGAAATGTTGAACAAAGACTTGAAGGGAAAAGACAAAATGATGAAGCAGGAATGGAATTGTAAGGGTAAAGGTTATAGTGAGAAGTAAAGATCAAATAAAATATACCTAAACTAAATTTTGTTTGACCCTGGAAAACACATTTTATTATATGGAGAGATGGTTTGGGTACACCTAGGATTTATAAAACGTATTGAGAGTAAAATGTAATATATATATTATAATATAAAGAAAACGACAGGGGAGGCAGCAAAAGTGGGTCTTATTGAAAAAGATTTTTTTATTGCAACTACAAAATATACATGACAGGTCAACTTTTGGGTCCTACATCAGGACCTTTACTTGAGAAATCTTTTTCAATGAGACCCACTGGTGCTGCCTCCCCTGGGCAGAAGATTCTGTAAGAGTGAGTGCTTCCAACCCTCTCAAGATTGTGTGTGTATATATGTGTGTAAATATAATATTTTCATGGTACTGGTTTTGTAACTGTTTTGCTGTATTGTTGAGAAACATTATATAATTATTTTGTTAATTAAAAAAAAACAAAAAAAAAAACAAGTGTGTGTATATAAATTTGTTAGCCTATTTCTCATCTCTAGTGCTGAGATGATGAGGGGTGGCAGAAAGAGGATGCTGACCGTCCAAGATTGGTGGCATATAATGGGACATAAAGGTGACAGAGATTAGACAGACCAGAGTGAGAAAATGTTGCCCACACAGAGATATTAGGACCTTATGCACAAAAGAAAACAAGCATTTCTTGAGCAAATCAACTGCCTCATATAGAGTAAATAAAATTTGCTTAACCCCTGAATGCTAGAGCATTGTGAAGTAGTGTGCTGGACATCTTTCTTATTGAAGGGGTCAAATGCTCGGTTAAAATCATTTGGACTTTTGCAAATTGTTATTTCTTCCCTATGGCACATTTAGTTCCTCCATAGTGATGCTAGTTTTCTTTTGTGCAGAATGCCCATTGGTACTGCATAGATAAAGAAGAAAGGAGGCTGGGAGAGTAAGCAGAGGGAAAGACTGAGTAAAGGGACACAAGGAGAGCGGGACACTGAATAGAGGTTTTCTCATACCTAGGAACTCTCTGGGTCTGACCCTGAGACTCAGTGTTTTGAGCCAAGTCTCATGTTGAAGGGCCCAGTTCTCCGAGTGAGAGACTTCAGTGTTTTGTAATATCTGATGTGAACCAACTATCTGCTTATTCGGTGTCTAATGTCCAGGCAGTGATATATATCTGTCTATTAAGGATTCCTAGTAGGCTGACTGAACAGCACTGTGTTAGAGCAGAAAGGGCAATATTACTTAGAATCCGTGTTCTCAGGGGTTAATATTTCAATAATTTCAGGGTCAGCACAGATTGAAAGTTCTCCGGTATGTGTATTGCGCACACACGCACACACAAAGGTGTTTCAAACCTCCCTACATTTCAAATGGCCAAAGAGGGACACTTCTGATGTAGGTGGCGTTTCTGGGGGCTTAGCTGGTAGGTGGAGCATTTCCAATAATTTTTAGGTTACTTCTTAACCTATCTGCACCTCTTTGTGTAACCGATTAATTATTTAGAGCAAGACCAAAGTATTTTAATTACGCAGATTCATTTATAAACACGTACTGAAGATTAACTACACATTAATGTGAGTTTTATTGCTGTGGAGCAATGTGATACATTTATATACACACAACTCATTGTGATTCTCTAAAAAGAGGGACAAAAGAGTAGAAAAGAGGGACAGAGGGATTTGGGTCTCAAAGAGGGTTTGTCCCTCCTAAAGAGGGACACTTGGGAGGTGTGGTGTTTGCAGTGTGGGGCCTACACTGAGAGAAGTTGGAGGCGCAGACGATGAGAGGAATTAGAGGTAGTGTCAGAGAATTCGGCCTCCTCTTCAGTATTTTTTTTGATGTGCAGCCAGTCTGTCAAGGCAAGAAACTTTCTGGTACATGTATTACTAACTAGTGAGGCATATTTTTATGAAGGTAAAACTGGACCAACTCAAGGTAAAAAAAAAAAAAAAATGCAGTTTTAAAAGAGAAACACACTTGTGAAGACAATTAGTTTTTTTTTTTTTTTTTTTTTAAATATATGAACCAGTTGTTCTGCCTCAGAATTACCTCCATCTTTGCCTTGATAACTATGCTTTCCTTTGTCTAATAACTCTGAGATTGATCAGCTTTAGAAGTAAGTGCCCCTGTATCAAAGTCAGAAAGGATCATTACTGAGAAGTCAAACTGATAAGACAAGCTTGGTGTGTAAGATAGGTGGACAGCTTTCTGAGAAGATCTTCAAGTGGACCTGTCACTTTGATTCTAGTTTGCATACTTGAAAACTTCCTTAAAAAACTGCCTGTGTGTCAGCCAGCAAATGTACAGTTAAAGGGGTAGTAATACTTAAATATTACTAATCCCCATATTGTAGCCATTTTAAAAAGAACTGAATTGTCCCCAGTGTCATCTCTCAAACCTTTATGGTTTGAGAGATAACCGTACGCAAACTTCCCCCTCCCTACCTTGGTTTGCAAGCACATGTAGAAGACTATTTCAGTGAATTTTTTTTTTTTTTTTACTAACATGATCTCAGCTCTGCTGCAGAGCTGCCTGATGAAAATAAGACTGGATATCCCTGCAGTCAGCTACAATGCTGACTTCAGGGAAAGGGGAGGGAGGGGGGAACTTTGCGTGCGGTTATCTCTCAAACCATAAAGGTTTGAGAGATGACACTGGGGGCAATTCAGTTCTTTTTAAAATGGCTACAATACGGGCATTAGTCATATTTAAGTATTACTATCCCTTTAAGGAGATATTCTTAGTTGCTACTGTATGCTAATTGCAGTACCTGTATGTTATCAGTGACATTTAATATGATAATGAAGGGTTTCAGTGTGGTTTAATGTGCTGATTTAACACTGTGCTGCACCAGGAGACTCACTTTCCTCAGTTCGGCTTTTGGTTCACATGGCACAAAGGCAGTTTTGAATAAAGTTTTTAAATATGTAAAAAAAAAGTGACAGGCCCAGCTTAAGAAATACAGAGCGCTACTCTGCAGTTTTGTCCAACGTAGTTAAGTGACACAAACGTTTCTGAAATTTTCCTACATTTAAATTGGGGTTTTAACCCTTGAATGCTAGAGAGGTCTCTAGCACATTGCACATAGTGTGTTTCTGATATATTTTGGTGCTTATGTATCTAATAAATAATTATTACAAATGCTGGCTAGTAGAACATGAAATTTTTTAAAAAAAGATGAAACTGTATTCATGTTAGGGTTTGATGTCCCTTTAAGAGAAACTTATTCCAAGGATAAAATGCCCTTTAAGGTTTGACATCTCCCCCACCCCCTTACAGTGGCTGCAGTGTGTTGTTTGATTATGTAAGACTGAAAAGCAAACCTCTTATCCATCACCATTATTGATTCTCTAGAGGAGAGGCAGGTTATTGATCTGACAAATTGATGAAGGCTTCCTTATTTAGACTGCAGACAATGTGTGGTGACACAAAAATAAATCATGCAAGCATATTTAAAATCAAATGCAACTAATTTGGCCAAAACTGAGATGTCATCTTTTTTTTGCATGCTAGCATAGTTGGAAATGATTAAAATGATGAATGTACACCCTCTAAACCATGGGCATCCAATGTGCGGCCTGTGGGCCATTTTTGACCCACCTGACCGATCAAGATTTTTTAACAAACATTTTTAGTTTTTACCTATTTAGCTAGAGCACATGAACTTGTAGGCTAGTAAGGCCCAACCAGCCACCTTCCCCAGCTGTACAGTTTGAGAATAGTTCTAGTCTGTTAACCCTTTGAGTGCCAGATGGGTATTCACCACATTGCAGATCAATGCATTGCATACCCCTCTGGCACTCAGAGGGTTATATTCAAGTATTCTCATTGACTTGATCAAATTAATCAGTGGTTAGCAGTAAGTGCACTTTTGTACAAATAAAGTTGGTTAAAAGTTTGTGTTATGCTAGTCTTGACTTACACACATTTTTTTGAATAACTAACAAGCTATAATTCACCACTGTTCTCAATAAAAACAAATGATTGTTGTGGCCCTTGTACCTATGGATTTCTTATCATGTGGCCAGGACTGAAAAATCTTGGATGCCCCTGCTCTATAAATTTTAGCCCTGCTTCTCTTTAATTAATGTGTAGTCAGTCATTTGGCTTATTTGTGCTCATGGCAATTGCAAATTTCTGCATTGACTATTGTAATAATTTTTTTAACCTGAAACCTCCAACTAGCAGCATTCTCCAGTGAATGGATGATCCTCCTTGGCGCCATCCATTAATGGCATTAGTGGCACTCATATGACCTGGTATTTAGACTTCGCTTCCTTGTGTTCCAGTTAGCGGTAGAATGCAGGAGAGAGGTGACAAAATTGTCACATGTGGCTGCCACAGTTGCCTGGAAGAAAGAGGTCTAATCTGTAGTATGCTATGGTTTCCTTGAGGACTAATTGGTAAAAGCAGGAACATATCACTTAGACTCTATGGGCGAGATGCAAGACCTATGCGCAATCTCTATTATGATACTAAAAGTCACTAGCTAATAATGTTGCGCATAAAAAAAAAAAAATCTAAATTGCCAAACGGCTACAAACATTTTTATGGGCGTAGTCAGGATTAACGAATCTGCTGAGTGGAATAGCGAATGCCCCTAATGCAGTCTCTGGAGTGTTGTAGTTAAAGCAAATTATTTATGCACAATTCAAGAAGCTTTGGTTATACGGCTTCCTGAATTAGAACATGCACAATATCTATTTGCTCAGGAAAAATGCATTTAGCACATTCGCACATTTCTTGCATTCCTCCCTATGTTCCGGGGAAATTCAGGGTTAATGGTTTATAAAAACAAAAGGTGGTCTGCATAACTTTTTAGGCTATGTTAACATGGACTACTTAAACTCTGCATTATTAAAATTGTACTACACTCTGCCTTGTGAAACAGCTAGTCACCACAGGCTCATTTATGTGTCTTAGCACCAAACTTATTGTGTCACACCTGTCCATATATTTTCATTGTTATATTGTTTTTGATGCACACGTCACAGAAATTTTTTTTTTTTTTTTGACTGTGGTCTTGACTTAAAATCTGAAGACAACTGTTTTAAGTTAATTAATGCTAATTTATTTTTATTTGGTGTATACTGTTTCACCCTTTGAGTGACAGGAGGGGTGAGGCAACACACATCCTGCTGGCAATTAGAGTTAAACTGGTATGTTGTTCTTGGCTTTTGTTAGTGCTCAGTTGAGTCTTTTTGTATTTAAGTGGAGGCTGCCCCTCATATCATGCTAAGGGCATCATGGTAAATAGGGGTGTATAGAAGAAGTGTAGGGGCAGGAGGACTTCCCATAATATGATTTGCATTAAATGAAACACCCAGACTGTATAGCTTCAAACTACACAGTGCTTGAGTGTCGCTCTTATTAACACATAACTCAAATCGTGTAAGATTGTTACCTTATTAAATATACATCACTGTAGAGGAAATTCCTGTAATTGAAATACTGTCTTCATGGTAACTAGGGATTAGAGAGATTAGGGATTAAAGAGATGAGAGAGAGCTTCATAGTTAATCAAATTGTATCTCTCTAATCAAAGAATTAAAGGAATATTACTCACAGAGGTACAAAGCATGAGTTTGTTTGCAAGAGCACATACCATCAAAGTTGGACAGTGGAGTCTGATAGAGCTAGGACACCAGCAGGCAGTGTATGCATTTTCCAGAGAAGCCTCACAAGTATAAATTTCTAATTCCAGTGTCTGTACTTTAGAATATGCACTACTGTGTATGATCTCTGCATAGAGTGGGCAGTCAACATCACTAAGACTCTAATGCCAGCAAGGTCAGTATGCCTGCCCCATGTAATGCTGAAGGAAGTGGTGCATACATACGTCATTTTTAGCATATTGACTTCAACAAGGTGTAGAGGAAAGGAAGCTACCAAATGCCTATAGACTCACCCATTGTCTTCCCTTTGGAAGGAGGAATTCTGGAATATGCAATTTAGTGAATTGATGATAGGCAGGCATAGGACTGAAAATCAATTCCATTTCCTGATGTAGTGTGGAATTATTATGGTGGAGTCACCCCAAGAGCTCTGCAAAGATGCCAATGAATCTATCTTGAAGTCTGATGAAATACCTTTTCAGAAAGTTCTTCTTGTCACAGTGACCAAACCATTTACCAGTCCAGATACTCTGGAATCTGGATCTTGCTGTTACATAAGGCAGAGTTTCTTACCATTTCTTAACAGACTTGTAATTAGGATCTTTCAGTCTGATCCGCTTTCCTGTGCTCAGGCAGGGAAATCTTGAAAAGCTGTACTGTTAAGGGTATTTTAGACCAACTGTTAAGAAACTGTGACATAAGGGACCACACCACACCAATACCTCTCTTCCTAGGCTGGCCAGCATCCTCTGATCTCCTAACTGGTAGTAGCAAGGAATTCCTCTGATGTTTTTCATCTTATTCTGATGTAATGAGAGGAGTTCTACATGGTGGGTACATGGTATATAAACCATAGTCTTGTCTCTATTCAATTTCACATTTGCAACAGGCTCTCCTTAACAATTGTCAGTCAATTAAAGTGTTAAAAAGTTAATGACTATCCATTTACTATTTGCGTGTTGCATCAGGCCAATATTTGAAAGAACAAGTGACATATTTCCTTGAACAATTAAATGAATATAAAAATACAATTTCCAGGATAATTGCAGATTGAAAGTATTCACATGCAGAAATGTAGACAAAACTATTAGGTGCATATTAGTTGCTCATAAATGACAACATTTTAGTCTAATGTATTGCCAGTTGAAGGGGTGGTGTCTCCTTGGACAAAATGGAGATAAGTGCAGTGGCAAGTTAAAGAGAAAAAAATAAAACAAATATTCCCCCCACCCCCAAAACTTGTATTAATGCTTTGAGTGCCAGAGGGATACACAATGCATTGTGTACTGCTCTGGCACTCAAAGGGTTAATCCTATATAAGAATTTGCTAAGGATTTTTGTCAGAAACTGTCATGCGCAGTACAGACTGCCCGCTCCACGGCTAATACGGAGCGGGGCTTTCCAAATTCAGACCGTAGTCCTCTCTGCGCTCCTTCCTGGGACGCTTGGTCCCAGGAAGGTGCGCAGAGAGGACTACGGTCTGAATTGAGAGCACCCCGCTCCGTATCGGCAGCAGCGCGGGCAGTCTGTACTGTGAATGACTGCACTGCGGCCAGTGACAACAGGATCCGACCACCAGCTGACGTTGCTGGGTGGCACTGTGGCCCGTCTACACGGGCTCTTCAACTAGTGTAAAATAATTTGTACTATGGTAAGAGGGAGAAGTTCTAACTCTCAAACACAGGAATACTAGGTAAAGAAACCATTGCAAGTTCAAACTATGGGAAAAGTAATCCTCCCCCACTCACACACAAAAAGGACCCAGCATCTCCGCATCCAAATTAACTATTAAATCTAATCGTTTTGCAAAGGTAAACCCTACAAAAGTGTACAAATCTGGCAAGAAAGCTAAAGAGCAGAGTGGTTAATGAAGCAGCATAACATGGCTGAAAAAGCAGCTGCAGTAAATATAGAAGCTTGTATGTGAAAAAAGTTAGATATAAAGCGCTTATAGCCAAGGACAGTTCATTAGCTGTGGCATAAGCGAAAAAACATTGATGTGAAAACCAGCCAAACTTCATCTAGTAGCAATGACATGTAAAATAGAGCCAATACATCAGAAGCAGCCAAATCAATAGGGAACACAACAAATATATATTATAAATATGCACACATACACACACATACACAAAGCAGTCGATCGAGCATTCATAAAGTTAGTACATTATGTTGCACATGGGATAGCAGTCCATAAGAAGGGTTAAGCGGACCTAATGCACAAGTGTAAGCAAATGGATAGTAGTCCCACATGTTACATGTTTTCCAATAACAGTGTACGGAGAGGAAAACAAATCCACTTTTTAAAATATCTACATTATCTGATAAGAGAACTTGCTGAGGTGAAGATTTCCACATCTTTACTATAAAAAATGCTAACTCTTTGTTTTAGTCGAAAGTACCTTTCCTCCAGTCTTAATGGATGTTCCCATAGCTCTTTGAGTAGAGTTCCCTAGATAGTTATTTGTTGTGTCCTTGAATAGATTTGTAACATTTTATAATATGCTCCCCTCTATGCCTCTTCTCTGATGTAAGCAAACTAGATTTTTGATAGCCTCTCTTTATAACTAAAAACTTCTAACCCCTTTATTAATGTTGTTGCACATCTCTAATTTTTTCAGTAAAATAATGTACTTTTTATGAACTGGAGGCCAAAACTATACTATATATTCTATATGGACCTTACCAAGAATTTATAGAATTATAATAATATCTTGCCCATCTGTACCCCCCCCTTTTTTTTTTTTTTTTTTTTTTTAAACATGACTAGTTGAAGAGCCCGTGTACCTGGGCCACAGTGCCACCCAGAAACAACCGCAGTGCAGTCATGCACAGTAGAGACTGCCTGCGCCACAGCTGATACGGAGCGGGTGCTCCGAATTCATACCGTATTCCTCTCTGTGCACCAACTATGGTCCGAATTCGGAGACCCGCTCTGTTATTAGCCACGGCATGGGCATTCTGTAGTGTGCATGATTGCAGCACGTGCAGCCGTCTCTACTGCGCATGACAGCTTCTGACCAACGCACATCTTGCAAACTATTATGTAGGATAGTATGATGTTGACTCTTGCAGCAGCAGTGCCCCTGCACATTGTTGTTTAGTCTATATATTATATAATCAGTTCTTCCAAATGTTTCTTCAACAAGGGTTCCCCAAGTATTTTCCCATTGTGTTTATTTGTAGTATGATTGTTCAGCCCAAATGCATAACATATATTTATTAATATTAAACCTCATCTGCCACTTAACAACCAAGAAAATCATTGGGAATTTTGGGAATCTATTTTGTTGAACTTGGTCGTGTTGCCTTTGATACTATTTGTAGTAATAAACCCAGGCCTAGCATTATTAAGTGGTCCAACGTATGCACTGCTGACACATGCTTCTGAACTTTGTTTGGAGAGCTTGATTGTAAGAAATGTACAAATAAATAAAGGCATAAGTGAGTTATGTTTCATCTTTGAGCCTGATCTTAAATGAATATATATCATTTACAATATCTATGTAAATGATGTAAATATGTGATTTTTTTAATAATGACATAATCAGTGTAACAAACAAGTTTAAACAGTAGGAGCAGAACTGCTGATGACAGGCTGATGACAGGCTGATGACAGGCTGATGACAGGCTGATGACAGGCTGATGACAGGCTGATGACAGGCTGATGACAGGGTTTATGACAGGCTGATAACAGGGTTTATGACTGGTGACAATATACTTTAGCCCTCTGAGTGCCAGAGGGGTGCCGATTGTATTGCTGCACAGTGCGGTTGACAGCCCTCTGGCACTCAGAGAATTAATAGGTATACATTTTTCTGGGCTTTCCAGATCTCTCTCTTAAAGCGGGGGTGTCCCTTTGTAAAAATGGGTGATTTTGAAAGAGCAAATTCTCTTCATTCCAGTGGAAAAAATGTTCTTACTGTTATAGGAATATGAATGGGTGTATTTTTTTCCACCTGCAAACTACTCATTTACTGTGATACAACTGGTTTCCATTCATTTGCCTCTATTCCTATAGATACACACTTTTTTCCATAGTAACATAGTAAATTAGGTTGAAAAAAGACACAAGTCCTTCAAGTTCAACCTTTGCCTCATAACCCAGAGGCATCATAAATCTTTCCTGCTGCCAAATAAGTTAGTCTTTATCAGACCTTCCTGTTTTGCCTACTAATACACAGTAGAATCCTGTATGCTCCCTTTTGAAAGAAGTGTATGCAATCTTCTCTTTAAAATATCCATTATATCTGCCATAACCACATCCTCAGGCAAGGAATTCAATAATTTAAAGGGATAGTAAGGTTTCACAGTAAACGCAGCTCCAATTAATCTTCATAGTATTGGGGCCATGAAGTGTGTTATTTCAATACTGTCAGAGTTGTAATTCAAGAGTAATTGAATGATAAAGTATCCCCCTCACGCCCATTTTACTGATGTAACACTGCTCACCTCAGAGCAGCAAGACTGTCCAGATGGATCACAGAGAGGGCCAATCTTTAGGGAGCATAAGGAAAAACTGTCAAGAGGGCAGGCTTTTCCTTATGCTCACAGTAAGAAGATTGTACCTTGCTGTCCTCTATCTGATTCCAGGACCAGATTCCACATCTGTGGGGCGACTGCTTACACTAGGTAAAAGGGGAGGGAGGGGGATACTTTATCATTCAATTACTCTTGAACTAAAACTCTGACAGAATTGAAATAACATTCTCCAAGGCCCAAATACTATGATGATTAATTAGAGCTGCTTTTTTAGTTAAATATTACTATCCCTTTAACAGACCTTGTTGTAAAAATACCTCTCCTCTGCTGAAGTTGAAACCTCCTTTCCTCTAATCTCAAGGGGTGGCCCCTGGTTATTTGATCAGGCCTTGGAATAAACGGCTCACCAGAGAGATCCTTGTATTGACCTCTCATATACTTGTACATTGTGATAAGATCTCCTCTTAATCGTCTTTTCGCTAGAGTAAGTAAACAAAGTTTGTCTAGATGTTCCTCATACATCAAGTCCTCCAAGAACTCTCTCCAGTTCTAGAATATCCCTTTTCAGAAATGGTACCCAAACCTGCACTGTATATTCGAGGTGAGGTCTTGCCAACGATTTGTACAATTGTAAAATAATGTTATCCACTCTTGCTTCAATACCCCTTTTTATGCAAGGCATGACTTTGTTTGCTTTTGCTACTGCTATTTGACGCTGGTCACTGCTTCCAAGTTTGTAGTTTACAAGGATTCCCAGGTCTTTCTCTAGCAATGAGTCCCCTAAAATGATTCCATTAAGTTCACTGGGATTTTTTATTCCCAAAAGAATGACTTTACACTTTCCTACATTAAACTTCATCTCCCATGTGTATGCCCAATCTGCCAATTTCTGTTAATCCCTCTGTAGAGAACAAATATCCTGTTCTGAATTTATTACCCTGCATAATTCAGTGTCATCTGCAAATACTGATATTTTGCTTTCTATATCTCCCTATTACTATTCACTTAATTAAACTGCAAAAAATGTGTTTAGTGCATGGAGGGATAAAACCTGCCACTGGATTAATTTAGCTCCTAGTACAGTGGTTCTCAACCCATTATTGATCAAGACACCCTTAACACACAGTCTGATATTTTCAGGGCTCATTGGCTTTTGTGTGCTCAGTTTATGAAGATCATGTGAAAATTTGAGGAAAGACTGTCCTCATTCATATGTCTTCTGATTTCATACACCGTCATTCTGAAACTTTTCTTTTTTTCCTCCCACCAGTTAGAATAACACTCATTTTGTTCCACTACACACTTTTTAGCAGCTCTCTGGCTCACTGCCAGTCCAGGTCAGGCAGCGTCTGTGGTTTGCCAACAGTTGAGCTCTACAGTTAGCTTTTTTTTCTCTAGAGGAAACGATTTGAACTAGTTCTCACAGAAATATTTAGACAGGTAGTGTGATCACCGCTTTGTCCCCAAGTTGAGATTAAAAGGGATTGATTTCTTTCAATCTGATTAGATTTTAGTGCGTCATTTTGACAAGTTACATCTGAGAGTTTGTTTCTTGGCCAACATGCTTGGGGTAAAGATTGTACACAATACAGTTTATCTGTCTAGTTGTAGAGGTCAATCACATCACAATCACAGGTTGAAGCCAAAATATGCTTAATAACCCATAAAAGACCAGAGGGATGTGTAACACATTACTTTGCAGGGCTGTTTTTATGCAGTGGTTGCAGTCAAATTTAGAAAAGAGCCGTACTCGTGAAAAAAGAAATTGTGCAAACAGAAAGCACTCTCACTTGAACTAAGTCACATTACCATGGTACTTGGGTCCTGATGTAATTAAGACAGTCCATAAAAGAGGCTTTATAAGATATCTTGAGGAAGGCCAATCATTCTGTCCAAAATATTGAGACACACACACAGTGAGCAATTCTGGAGCAAAAACCAACTGTCCCTTAGGGAACAAATAATTAGAGATATGGAAATACCAGCATTTGTAAAATCATGAGATTTCTAGAAAAACGTAAGCAGTTCTGGTGCAAACCAACTGTCCCTGAGGGGAAAATAAACACTGTCACTTTGTAGTTAACAAATAGGTGGAAGAGCTTTCAAAATGACCTATGTTTATGCTAACCAAAATAGTGTGAGACATTTAGCTTTATTGATTTGTTTATGCACATTATACTGAACTGGCTGGCATGCATGGCAGATAATAACATTCCACACTGTTCCCCATCCCAACTGCCGCTTCCTTCTGGCTAGTATTAGCAAATTTGCATAAACTCACAAATAAATAAAGCAAAATATATCAAACCATTGATTACATTAAAAAAAAAAAAAAAAAAAAAAAAAACAGCAAACGAACATATAGGTGATTTTGGAAGCTCTTTCACAACCCACCATTTGATATGACTGTTCCACTTTGAATGGGGGATTTTAACCTTTTGAATTCAAGGGGTTAAAGGTCTCATTTAACGCAATGTTTTTTTTTTTTTTTTTTTTTTTTTTTTTTTTTGGAAAATTGTATTACTCTTGTTAATTGTGGAACATTGGAACCATGGGATAAAGTGCCCTCCTCCACAGGGCAGAAAACGTAAAAAAACCAAAAAACGGTCAGGTCCTTTGAAGCAGAGACTACATTCTTCCCTTCCAGCTTTACCCCCGCCCCTTAGTCTCAAGTGGCCTGCCTCACCAATAGGTCAAGCTGACACTGTTCTTTAAGTTTTTAGACTTTATTTTTTTTACTTAGATATGGGGCTGTTGGATTTCCCAGATCACTGGTGATTTGTGGACCATTTACCGGTGGAGGATGACTTTAATAAAGTTTGTGCCTCATTACAGAGCCTCCTGGGGTTCTTTATTGATATGATAGGAGTCTGAAGACAGAGGACTGGTAAGTTAACTCCTTGACTGCTGTTGTCCCTACTAGTATGCCCCTGCTTTTATTTGGCACCCACTAATATGGGGTGTTCTTGCCTGTCTAGCACTCAATCCTTCTCTTTTCTGATGCATACTATGCTTACAAAGTTGGCTGCCTTGTAAAGGCACTGCATTGTAATTAAACCTTTGTCTACAGGGTTTTTTCATTCCTTTTTACAGATTTTGTTCCGTAGACATACATGGCAAATCTTTACAGGACACCTCTTTACCCGTTTCAACTGTAAGGGTCAGAGTGGTCTCAAAATGGATCACTGGACTTGCTCTGTCTCATGGTCAGCATGGGTACAATGTTCAGACCACTTAATTTTGCTATTTTAAAGGCATAGTAATACTTCATTTTATCTTTATTTTATTTTGTAGGCATTAAAAAAACATGAAGAATGATATAAGTCTTATCTCTCAAACCTTTATGGTTTATGAGATATTCACAAGCAAAGTATCCTCTCCCTGTTCAGCCAGATCAGAAGGGAGGTGCCCAGGTAGACTGCAGAGAGGGACAATCTTCAATTAAGATAAGGGAAAAAGCTGAAAAACTTGTCAAGTAGGGCAGGGCTTTCATTGTTTTCATGCAAAGGAGCTTGTCCCCTTCTGTTATCTGCCTGGTCTTACAACCAGATTCACATATGAGAAGAGATGGCTTACACTAGGAAAAAGGGGCGGGAGGGGGAAACTTTGCTTGTGAATATCTCATAAACCATAAAGGTTTGAGAGATAAGACTTACATCGTTCTTCATGTTTTTTTAATGCCTACAAAAAATAAAATAAAGATAAAATGAAGTATTACTATCCCTTTAAAATGCCTGTAGAACCACCATAGAAAATTAAACTCTTCATGTTATCTGGGCCATCGGCAATAGGTATTACATGAGAGTCCAAGGTCATCTATCTGGTGTTCACTCTGGAAGCTGTTCCCTATGCTCAACCACACGAAGGAGTTACAGCTGGGCATTCTCATAAGCTGGTCAATACAGCCTTCCCACCTGTCTCTTGCAAACCAAGCATTCGTAGAAGACCTTTTAAGTGAAGGATTTCTTTTTTATTAACGAGATCTTGGCTCTGCTGCAGAGCCGCCAGATGGTCGCACTACAGGCTTCTCCTGCAGTCAGCTAGAACGTTGACTTCTATGCCTATAATATGGGGATTAGTACATTTTAAGTATTACTAACCCTTTAAGGACTTTTTTCTAGCTTTCTTAATGCAGAGTTCTGAAACTTGCTGCTTCTTGTTCAGTTGTTTAGTATGCAAATTTGGTGTCCGTTGACCCCTGATGTTTATATGGTACCAGTTTGTCCTATGGAATACTATTCTACAGTGCAGTTTTTTTTCCTTTCTCTCCCAGGATTCATGGTGAGTGAGTGTGGATCAAACCATAGACTGATATGGAAGAATTACAGGTGTTATCATATTTACGTCTTCAACCTTCTAAAGCAATGTTTTAAAGTTTGTGTCCCTTTAGTTACTGACATTTTACCCCTTTCATACCAGTGATGTATCCAAAGCATTGCAAATAATGTGTATGAGATGTCATTTAGCATTCAAACAATTCATTTTTTAATCCTTGTTTATAAAGTGCGCTAAAGCTGACTCATACTATGGAGGTCCTATTGGTTACAGTGAAACTGCTATACACCATATTATTCCAAAAGTAGTTTGATGAAAACTCCCTAACAATGCAAGTTTTAAAGGAGGACTATAGTAACCCTCCACACACTTATTTTAGTATGGCTAGTATCTGAATTTTCTCCTTGTGCCTTTTATTCAAGAGTAAACTGCTTCAATTAGTTGGGGAGGAAGTGGTGTGTGTTAGCAGTTTTTCAAACAGAAGCAGGAAGAGTGCATGAACTTATTTGGGCCTTTAAAGACCAGAGTGGTGTGAAATACATTGCAAAGCAATATATTTCATGCACTGGTCCACACAGTGTGTTGAAGTCAATACAGAGGAAAGGCTCTTTCGACTAAAACAAATGCAAAACTTTTTTTCTTTTTTTTTTTTTTACAGTAAGCGCATTAAAGTCATGGAATTTTTTACCTCTGGATGCTGTGCTTTGCAGATAT
This sequence comes from Rhinophrynus dorsalis, assembly GCA_037306005.1. Classification (NCBI taxonomy): domain Eukaryota; kingdom Metazoa; phylum Chordata; class Amphibia; order Anura; family Rhinophrynidae; genus Rhinophrynus; species Rhinophrynus dorsalis. The sequence continues at coordinate 475,025,628 of CM074718.1, forward strand.
ACTGTATTTGAAAAATAACAGCTACTTTTGTAGCTCAGAACAATATTGACAATTGTTACCAATGGTTTCAAAGTAGATAGGATGTTGATCCAGGGAAATATCTGACTGCCATATCAGGAAGGGATTTTTATTTTTACCCACTTGGGGCTTACGGTAATTGTAAATGGCTTAAAGGGATAATAATGTTTCGCATAAACAGCAGCTCCAATTGTTCTTCTTTGGGCCATGGCCATGTTATTTCAATACTGTCAGAGCTGTTGTTCAAGAGTAATTGAATGATAAAGTATCCCCCTCACAACCATTTTACCTAGTGTAAGCCACCTCCCCTCAGATATGGAATCTGGTCCTGGGACCAGACAGCTCACAGCAAGGGACAATCTTCTTACTGTGAGCATAAGGAAAACCCTACCCCCCTTAACGTGTTTTTCAGGTTTTTCCTTATGTTTACTGAAGATTGTCCCTCTCTGTGATCCATCTGGACAATCTTACTGCTCTGAGGTGAGCAGTGTTACATCAGTAAATGAAGATTAATTGGAGCATCTTTTATTTTGAAACATTACTATATCTTTAACCCCTTAGCGACAATGGACGTACATGTACGTCCTCTGTGGCTGTCACTTAGTGACAGAGGACGTACATGTACGTCCAGGAAATCCAGATCCCCGCGCGGCTGCACGCCGTTCGGGGACTCCGGATTCTTCTGAAAAAAAATGTTAGACGGGCGTTAAGTGACGGCACGCGGTCGTCACTAAGGGGTTAAATGTGTTTCTCTTTTTTTTTTTTGCCTTCCTCTGGATCCACAGGGTTGATATGGCATGGGACGAACTTGATGGACACATGTCTTTTTTCAGCCTCATCAGCTATGTTACTATGGTAGATACTTTGGTATATCCCTATGGTTCCTATGTTCCATACTGGACAGAAGAGAAAAGAGTATTATGGCGAGCTTACCATTAAAACCTTTTCTCTTTGTCCATATATGGAAAACAGGACTTCTCCCTCCCAGGAAAAAAAGTGGCTTCAGTCCTCGGGCAGATGGGTCCTCTTGGGATCTTTGTTCATGGGACTGCCTTCTTTCTTCTTGCTTTTCTATCTTTCTGATACTTTGCTATATGGTGAAACTGAGGGGCAGGGATAAAGCTGGAAGAAAGGAGTACAGTCTCCACCTCAGAGGACCTTGCCTGTGTTGAAGTGCCCTGCCCTCTCGAAAAGGAACTTTTCCCCATGGTTTCTGTGTTCCTCATGGATTAAGAGAAAAAGATTTAACAGTAAGTTCACTAAAATCCTCTTTCGTTTGATATGGTGTAGATGGTTTTCTCCGCATTTTCCCCAATAATTCGTACATCAGCCTCGTTGCCCTGAAATAAATAATTAGTATTTATTTAACCAGTAATTTTTGCCTGCAGAAAGAAACAAGATCGAAAGTGCCAAAGCCATATTTTGATATTTAACAGACTATTAGTCTTCTGACTTTGGCAGGCCCCGTCATTATGTGTTTGTGGGAAAGTCATGCACAGTGTATTCATCTAAAACTTATTACAGAATGTACAGTATTTGACTAAACGAAACAAAGTTAATACGTATTTTGTCGGATCACTATGCCAACATAATCTAAGTGAGTGTCGCTGTTATCTGTCCCTTAACCTTTCCAACTCCTTGGGGGAGATTCACTAAGCAGTGATAAAGTGGAGATGACTTCTCCAGTTTATCACTTTTCCAATTCCTGTGTTATTTGATGGACCCTATTCACTAAGAGTTCTTCAACTATGGAGATCTTGGTGAATAGGCTCCATAGAATAATTGGAGAAGGAATAAACTGGAGAAGTCATCTCCACTTTATCACCGCTTAGTGAATCTCCCCCTTTGAGGTCAGGAGTCTGTACTTGCATGAACCTGCCTGTTGCACTAAACTTTATAATGGATAAAAATAAAATTAACCCCTTGTGGACCAAAATGTTGCAGTGCATTGAAAAACCCCTCTCATCTTCATGGGTTAATATCAGAATGGAACCTGCCCTGTCGAAGCTCTCTTACTGTTAAAGGTCAGACTACAGAGGCTGTTCGTCAGAGAGTCCATGCTGTTCTGTCACATGATTGCGCAGAAATTGATTTTCATCTTCACACATTGAAATTCACAGTCATATCAAAAACATCAAACCTTCCTTTCATGTTGACCTGTCACCTCAAGTCAAGTTTAGTATGTTTTACTGAGAATTAAAATCTATTTTACTTATTTTTCAGTAAAGTAAATATAAATTAAAGGGATAGTAATGTCCCTGAACATGTTTTTCTAATTTTGTAGTTCTTAAATAGTGGAGTTTAACGCAGAAAAAGGTATCTCTCAAACTGAAATGGTTTGAGAGATATCTTCATTTAAAGTTTGACGTCTCCTGCTGTCAGCTGTAAAGCTGTCAGCAGGAGATCCGTGTCGGCTGACACAGAGGCTATGCAGTAGAGCCGTAATCCCATTTTTTAAGCAGAATGACTGCATTGTAATTGTGCTTGCAAGCCAGGCACACTTGGTAGATCATTGCAATGCAGTCATTATTTTAAAAAACTTGATTGCGGCTCTGCTGCAGAGCCTCTGTGTTGGCCGACATGGATCACCTGCTGACAGCTTTACAGCTGACAGCAGGAGATGCCAAACTTTGAACAATGATATCTCTCAAAACATTGTGGTTTGAGAGATACAGATTTTTGCATTAAACTCCACTTTTTAAGCACTACAATATTAGAAAAACATGTTCAGGGACATTACTATCCCTTTAACCTTGTGTCTTGATGACACTGTGTGGCACTTTATGCTAATCCCTGTAAATTATCCTAATTGGTTATGTTTGAGGCCAAACATATCACTCGCTGTTCTATTTAAAATGCCCTAGTGTTTGTCTAGCTTCATTGAAAGCTCAGTGTGTGATAATAATGGCCCATCACATAAGTACCACACTGTGGGCAGTATATGCTATGCTCAAAAGAAAAGTGGAGGAGTTCTGGGGCAAACATTTGCAATATGCGGTATCACAACTTACTATATGAGTAAATTGCTTTTAATTTGTTTAACAGGAGTACTTACCCAAGATGATGACCTTAAAGCAGCATTAACATTTTTTTTTATCTCTTGTAGTCTTCTGTTAATTGTATAACATTTAATAATGTGGCCCTTATGATCCATTCAAGCGTATAGAAGCCTAATGTTTCATGAGAGGAGATTTGACCTAGATTCATACTTAATCTGATATCGCTATAATGAAAATAGCAGATATAATGCTACAATATAAGTAGATATACCTGGCTGTTGTATAAAGGACATCTACCCACAGAAACTAATGTGTTAAACAAACTAAAAGCCACTTATTCCTAGGATACATTCTCCCTTCACAAAGGTTGGGGACCACTGAGCTATAGAAAACACATTAACAGTATAAAAATGCCATTTTCTTCCACCTTTTGTAGAGAATAGATTCCTTTTTGATCCTCTGGCTATGAAATATTGTAAAAGTACATTGTGTAAAGTGTTTTCAGCTTTGTATAGTCAATGCTTTCAGGAATCATTTGCACACTGGTCATGTGTAAAATTATTTTTGAGGGATAGATTCATAGTAAATTCACAGTGCTCTGTAAGACCTTTGGTTGGCTTTCAGATGTTTGTGGTCCATAGTATGCTGATCTACTTGTTCTAATGACTAAGAAGAATTCTAAATAGCTAATAGTTCTGTACAAAGCATCGCAGTGAACTCAACAAGCTAGAGCAGCCCATCAGAGACCGATTTCGATTTGTGGTAAAGTTGCAACATGTGAAATATGCAGCCATTGTAATCCGCTGTATTATAAATGAAATAGTTTTCTCTTTCCAAAGGCTAGCTAACCCTTTGAGTTCCAGATGGGTGTACAATGCTTACCCCTCTGGCACTCAAAGGGTTAATGTTTAGACCAGGGCATAGCAACTGTCCAGAGCTGGTGGAAGCACATATTTTATTTATATGTGTGAGAGGTAGATACATGCAGATAGTATCCGAAAATCTTGCCCAGGTGAATTATATCGCACAGGTAGAAGAAGCACTCCTGGGACTTTACATGTGCTGTGTGATGTACTGTTTGTTGGTATGGTAAAATATCAATGGTTTCACTCTTATAGAGAACCAGTACTGATTTATTTTTACCATAGTAATATGCAGTAAATCACACTACACACTTGTAGTCCTGGGTGTGTTTGTTCTCCAAGCATGTGTTAATAAATTTCACCTAAAAGTAAGGAACCTGAAGAAAAATATTAGACAGTCTGACTCCTGGGATTTTTTTCTCACCAGGGTTGTTTTGCATCTTAACCCTTTGAGTGCCAGAAGTGTACGCAACACATTGCTCTGCAGTGTGTTGCGTTCCCCTCTGGCACTCAAAGTGTAACTCTTTAAAGCGGAACTACCACCTCCACCAAAGTACCCTGCAATACTTTGGCAGGTGGGGACTAGCTTACTAATCATTATTTTACCTCTCAAAAGTGCCCCCGAATAAAGTTATCCTTAAGCTTCCGAGACCAGAAGCCAGGTTACTTCAGCATGTGTGCAATTAATAAGAATTGTGGGAATGTTTTCTTATTCCTTGTGGGGAACTTGGTTTGGTCCAGAATTACAGCACTTTCTTAGTACATCAGCCTCGTTGGGTCAGGTATCCAGGTCGTTGGGGAAACAGTTTTCCCCTTTCCAGGAAACAAAATAGAATGTATATTATTAATATAAGATTATAGTGTACATTAAAACATCTTGGCCTACGCTACTACCAGATGTATCCAAAAGCAGTTCAAGGACAAAACAAAGATGCTTTAACCTCTTGCGTACAGTGCTTTGGAAACCCCTCTGGCACTTAGTGTTAACAAAGACGTCTACTTGCAGACACTAATTATCACTTTACCTGGAAGATCCATTAGCAGCCTGTTTGCATAAAGGAGAAATTAATTGCTTTTAGACACGAGAAAATAAAATAAATATATCTATCTGCTGTGAGAGGTCAGCGTGATCACTGTTTGTGTTTGCCATGACTCTTGCTTTGCTTATGCCAATTATGTTGTGACCTCATTGCATTCTTGTCGACCTGCAGTATTAATAAAGCTCCAATGAGAACAAGAGAAGCCACTAATTGCAGTGCAGACATATCTGAATCTGCCTATACAAGATAAAGGCAGTTTTTTGTCCTTCCTCACGTAGACAGAATTTAACACAAATAATTTGTTGGTAGATAAAACCTGCTGCTGTTATGTATGTTGTATCTAAAAACTGATCTTTTAAAGTGGGCCTGTTACCTACCAGAAGTTTGCATTATTAATTGTATCTATTTACACTGCCTATACTTTTTTTTTTTTTTTGCTTCCGTTTAATACTTTTAGAGGTTTTGGTTTAGTTGTTGGAGAATCTTAACTCGGCTGTCCAAAAATTGCACTTATACACCTTCTAGGATGCTAATATCTGTTTCCATCAGAGGGATGGGGAGTGAAGGCTTCTGGGGTTTCTGGCAGGGACTATTGGTGGAAAGTGTTCTTTGCTTTTGGGTTGTAAAGTTCTGGATGGAAGGGCAGTATTCTGGGGAGGAACTCTGCTTCTGGTGGATGGGTTTTGGTGGAAGGAGTGTTTTAAGGCAGCCATTGGCTTTATTGTGGGGGAAATTTGGGTGAAAAGTGTATTTGGGGCAAGTCTGCAATTTCTGGTGGAACAATTGTGAGTGGAAGGAGAAAGGTCTGGGGTGCAGCTCTGGGGTTTCTGTTGGAGGAGTTCTGGGTGGAAGGAGTATGTTTTGGAGAGTAGTTTAGGGGTTTCTAATGAAGAGGTTCTGGGTGGTAGGAAATTGTTGTAACAGCAAGTCTGGGGTTTCTGATATGGTAGTGTTATGCAGGGCAACATTCAGTTTCTTGAGGTGGGGGACTTTATAATATTAATATAAGCTCTTAGAGTCAAAGGATGTTCAATCTTCCTTGTCTGTCTTTTGGAATATATAAATTTGACTCTCTGATATATATTTTTATATAATATAATGTGTGTGTTACTCTCTGTTTGATTATCTTAGTCTCTTCTCGAGTTGTGTGTTGGACAGATACTGTTCCCATCTGCTGCTTTCACTCACTGGTAGCAATAAAAGCATAGAAACTCAAAGGCCAGATCCACGCCCAGTCATACTGGAAGCATGCTTAACAGTTTCAGTACAAAATGTATACATTCTGTCAATCAAAGGGTTAACTTTTTGTTAGTAACTATATGGGGCCAGTATGCTCTGCAATGTATTTTTTGTGGGAATCCATAAGATTTTGTTATTTCTTAAGGGCATTATGAAGAGTACATGCTAGTAATGTATAGCTCATTTTTTTTTTATTTCAAAATCAGAATAACAAAAACAAAATATATTGTGCATAAGAAATCCCCATAAATACACATTTGTGGATGTCTGTGGCACATCTGCATTATGAACTCCAGTGCCTTGCACTTGCTGCCATATCTGTTCCATCGAGCTCCAGCCTATGCGGTGCTAAATTTAACAGAACATATGACATCACTTATTTTTAGTGATGGACCAATGGCCTCCTTATTAGAAGGTAGGTGGAATGGGAAAGGCTTTCTGGTCACAGTAGGAGCAAGGCCCAACCATCTAGAATCACAAGTAACTGTCTGCTCACTGATGGATAATGCAGACATTCACAGAGGTCTAGGCACATACCGCATCCACAAAGGGCTAGAAGAGCTATTTTTTTTTTCTCCTTTGGAAGACCACCATGGTGACCTCCACTGGCTGGCACCTGGTGTTACTGTGCTGTCAACAGGGCTCTAGAAAAGGTCATAGAAACAGTACTGACTAAAAAAAAGATCATTCGGCCCATGTAGCCTGCCCATTTTCCTACTGTAAATCCTCAAGCCTTATTTGGTCCTTTATCTACTTCAGCACAGCCTTATGCCTATCCCGTGCATGCTTAAATTTCATCATTGTAGTTAAAAAAACATACCATATACTTTATTATGTAGTCCTTCACAAGTTCTCCTATTAAACTAATGAAGAGCCACTTTGACACCAAACTGCCTCACCAGCCTCCTTCAGACATAATTACTCCATCTTTACCAGACCCCTTTTTAGTTACTTTACCCCCAGCTTCATCATGTCATCAGCCCCCTTTCTGTGTCTTACCCCCAAGTCGTCTTCCCTCTCCAGAGCAGTGTAACATTCATAATGCAGCCGTTTTCCTCAAAAGATCTGTCGCCGACATACTCATCTTGCCTCCCTTTCCATATTCAGGCTGTTTTCTTCAACATCAGAGACACCCCCTTAACATACGTTTAGGCCAGCGTTATCCAGTCTGCCATACAGGAATCCCTGCTAGCACTATGGGCAAAACTATGTAATATGTTCTGCTGGAACTTATAAAGTCAACATGGAGACATTTTTTGTATGTGAATTGGACAAGAACTCCCATCATCACCAGTCAGCAGAGTTTGATGGGAGGTACAGTCTAACAGTAGCAGTAGAGCCTCATTTTGGCCACCATTATCTCACATTTCTCAGCTCACAAAATAAGGAAGATGCATAAGGGCATATGTATGAATGCAAAATGCTACCCCAGGGAATTGCTCAGCTTTTGTGTTTTTTGGCCTTTTATGCCCAATAATCTTCTGATTTATTTCAAGCGGTTTCAGGAAATGCCTAATTTAGACATAGTGATGTGTTTCTTTAGTCTTAATTCACTGTGATGACTAAACATTTTATTTTACACGAAAGCCTTGTCTTTATGACATCCGTACCCTAGGAAAAGTGTTATCTTTATAAACCTGCTGCTAGTGTTGCCTATAAAGTCATATATTTAAGGCACTATCACCATAGATAACTGTGTACTTCTAAAATGTCTAATTACAAATGGCAGAAAATGTCTGCTGAACACAAGGCTGATAAAAAAAAAAAAAAAAATTCATTGCAGTAGAGCTGCCCTCAGACATTTTAAGGGACTCATCCCTCCACATCAAATCCACATCAAACTGCAGTCTAATATATATTATCTGCCTGTGTGCAATCTAGTGAGGAGAACAAATGTTTTTTGTTTCTCCCTTAGTTCAAGATTTGTTAGTATTTTTCTACCTTATTTTTGGCTGGACATGATCAGTAAGCTGTTATTCCCAGTCAGTTCATAGATATTCTCCAGTTTTTGTAAACGGGAGATTTCTATGCGCACATTACCATGGAAAGGTACAAAGAACTACACAATTAATCTTCTAGCTCTTGGCACTCTGAATTATGTCTAAACTGCACAAAAAATTCAATAATTTGCATATGTGCGTGCTTGCACTTGTGTGTGTGTGTGTGTGTAAATATTTATTTTGCTCTTGATTTTACTGTTGTATAACTGACAACTATGGACTTCTGCAGGGTACAGGACTAGAGGGCATGCACCCCCCTGATAAACATAAGGGCTTAGCGGGCTGGCCTTGGGGTCATATTATGCACCTTGCCCTCCCCCAACATTTTCTGTGGACACCCATGCTGACATTGTACAGTTCTTAAGAAAGGTTTTGTGTTTAGTACCTGTTTTCTATTTGATTAATAAAAATTGATTGGTGACTATCACATTGTCTATAAATGTGTACTTTTGTTTGAATAAATTTGATTAAACTTTTTTAAATAGCTAAGACTATAATTCATCATTATAAAAAAAAAAAGTATGCAACCGTAACAGATATGAATTTTTAAGCATGGGTATTAGAAATGTAAAAGCTGGGATGCCTCTGACTTGGGGCCTTTTTCTCTTGTTACCTGAAATAACTTGTGTAATTACACCTAACTCCTTAGATAGGTAGCTAGATGGATGTCCATCCAGTACAGTGCCACAGTAAATTATGTGGTGACTTCATGCTGAACCACAGAAGATGTAGTATTTGCTGGATGTTTTCTGATTTCCCTGGAGGGAGCTTTGCAATTGATAGCTATCTAAGTACCACATATGTCACGAGGACTGAATTAGAAACACCATCCCTTATGCTGTAAAAAAGCAGTAGGATTGATATATTAAGATGATTTATGGTAGTACCATTTTTGTTGACAATCTTATTTTATCCTGATTAGTAGAATATGATATCCAGATTGACTGTAATGAATTATCACATAATTGGGGATTGACCTGGACAACAGATGTAACTGACATGCAGCCTGGTGCACTGTAATTTATACTAAAAGGCATGCCTTTAACCCTTTAGGACCAGAGGGTTATGCAACGCATTACAAAGCAATGCATTGCACACACCTCTGGTCCTTAAAGATTAACTATAACCCCAAATAAAGTCCCCCCACAATAATCCTATATTATAATTCGCTAAGGATGTTTGTCAGAAGCTGTCATGCTCAATAGAGTTGGCTGCACGCGCTGCAGTCATGTGCAGTACAGACTGCCCGCGCCACAGCTGATATGGACGGGTGCTCCGAATTCAGACCGGAGTCCTCTCTGCGCACCTTCCTGGGTCCCAGAAACAAAAAACATTTGGGTCCCAGGAAGGTGGGCAGAGAGGGGTACGGTCAGAATTCAGAGCACCCGCTCCATATCAGCCATGGCATGGGCAGTCAGTACTGTGCATGACTGCAGTGCCGCCACTGTTGGCCCGTTTACACGGGCTTTAAAACTAGTTAGTCATATAGCGACAAGATTAGAAATGGTACTATTATCCAGCATGTGTCCAGCGTTAAGAAATCCTACTTGATCGAGACAAACAGGCAGGCATCAGCGCAGACATCTTGGCTCAGAGACATCTGCACGCCTATGCGGTCAGTCCCGGTCTCCTCTTGGAGGAGTTGCATTGTATCTTAAGGTAACAGGAAGGTACTGATGGCGCAGGAGCACAGATGCCTCTAAAGCAAGAAACCTGACCGTCAGTCTTAGATGAAGCAGGATTTCTTAATAACGTTGTATTTATGCTGAATAATAGTACTATTTCTATGCTTATAGCTATATGTCTAATTATTGGGGGAGTGACTTTATTTCGTGTGATAGTTCCGCTTTAAAGAGTTAACACACGAATGGAAAAATCCAGGTTCTTAAATGTTGTGTCTGGATCTTGAACTATGGAGGTATTTTATATACATGTATGTACATAAATCTTTTCATTGGCTCCAAAAACCCTTAGTTGACTTGTAAACAAAATGACTCCTCTAAGTTTTACATTTGGATTCACCCCTCATTTAAAGTGACTGTCAATTCCCTAGTTTGACTTTCCATATTCTACAAGTACATATTATGTAAAATCAAACTGTGTATTTTTTTTTTAACATTGTATAAATATATCCCCCCTTCTCCCTTCCCATTACTCAGCCTCATCTGATGACAGAGGCTTCTGTCTGTAAGCTGGAACAATCTCATTGTAAGAGATCGATATCTAGCCAATGAGATCGCTCCTGCTTATAGACAGACAACCTCCGTCATCGGAGGAGGCTGGGTAATGGGAAGGGAGAAGGGGCAGTGCGGCAATCTGTGGCAACGGAAGTTTATGAAGAAGTAGGGTGCAGGGCACTCTATAAACTATCTTTTTAACACAAATAGCGTTTTTTTTTTTGTTTTTTTTAATCCATAACGTTTTCACCTTTATGTATATATCCTCTGAATAATAAGCATAACTTTTGTAGAGGCGATAGATCCACTTTAAAATTATTTGCAACTTATTGAAAAGGAGTGGAAGGTTTGACTTCCTCTGTTTATTTGCAAATGGTTTACAATGGCTCTGAAGCAGTTAAATTGTCCCGAGGGCCACACCTCTGTTCAAAATGTATCTGATAGATACATACAATTTACACCACATACAAGTCTAATACCCTTCTTCAATAGTACACCCCCTTCCAGATTTAGATGTGTGAAAAAATGACATAGGGTTGTGTCTGGCTGTTTCTTGTATTGAAAGTATTGGAAGTAGTAACTTTTGAATGAAAAAATCTCCTATCAGTCGTCGTACCCTTGTTTTACTCTACTGGAAAGGACGTGTGTGTGTGTATATATATATATATATATATATATATATATATATATATATATATATATATATAAATATATAAATAGCTGTTTCCGCTTGGCTGGGGCTGAGATTGGCAGGGAATCTGGGGCGGTGATTCACAGGGGTGACAATTTCCACAGGAGTGGGCAGTGGAACAAAACCCCCCTGCCCACTCCTTTGAAATTTGCTGCAGTGAGACTCACCTCTGCAGTGGTCCAGTGGGTCCCCGCCCAGTCGAACAAGCAATTCCGTGCACCATTCACTAATATAAAATAGTTGACTGTACCTTTAATGGGATAGTAATGTTTCATAATAATAGCAGCTCTAATTAATGATCATAGTATTTGGGCCTTGGAGAGTGTTGTTTAAATTCTGTCTGAGTTGTAGTTCAAGAGTAATTGAATGATAAAGTATCCCCCTCCCGCCCCTCTTACCTAGTATAAGCCACCTCCCCTCAGATGTGGGGCGGGAGGGGGATACTTTATCATTCAATTACTCTTGAATTACAACTCTGACAGTAATGAAATAACACTCTCCATGGCTCAAATACTATGAAGATTAGTTGGAGCTGCTGTTTTTGTGAAACATTACTATACCTTTAAGTCTTTAAGTGCTGTATTAAGAAAGTGAAAGACGTTCAAATTTAGCAAACAAAGTTTCATCATAGGGTAGAAATTAAAACATCCCTAAAATTCCATTATGAGGTTTCCCCCCATGGAATGCCAATAAAGTCACCAAAGCGGGTTAAAAGACCCATTTATATTAATGTTTTTTCCATCTCTGTGGTGCATTTGGTTTGCACCACAATTACTTTTACTGAATACAGACCTCAAACCTGTGTTTCATTTTCCAGAAAGTAACTCAATGGCAATACATTGTTTAACCCTTTGAGTGCCAGAAAGGCGTCCAATCTATTGTGCTGCACTCAAGGGGTTAAATGCACCACTTGAGCATCAGAATATGTCAGAATTCCTTCAGGAAAAATGTATCCAGTTCAGTGATGGGCAGTTAGATTCACCCCATAGGGTATGCATTATAGTTAAAAATCCTAAATTTATGATGGAAAAAGCAATTGTCTTCCAAAACAATGCATTTAAGACCATTCTAGCACCTTAGGGAACTGTGCATGTGATGTGGTAGTGGGAAATTGGGACCCTCCTCTTCTCTGTCTCTACCAGAGAACACTAGGACCTTCAGGAGAAGCCTCTGAATGGAGCATTTGGCCTCAGGGCCACCAGGGACCCACTGCTATTCTAGTCTGTATATCAATGTGACTTAAACCATAGTAACACTTAATTTTTTGTTTATTTAGTATTGTAGGCATTAAAAAATATTAAGAACTATGCAAGTTTTCTCTCTCAAACCATTATGGTTTGAGGGATATTGGCTACAAAAGTAGGGGATCTTTTGACATCAGTGCTCTAGCTGGCAGATTTGTATTATGGCCCACAGACCAGCCGGCGGCTCTTCAGCAGAGCCGAGATCCCTGTCTTAAAAAAAAAAACAAAAACAAAAAAAAAACTACTTCATTGGAACGGTCTACAAAGTGTGCCTGGTTTGCAAGCACACTTTGTAGACCATTCCAGTGAAGTAGTTTTTTTTTATTTATTTTTTTTTATTTAAAGATCGCAATCTCGGCTCTGCTGAAGAGCTGCTGGCCGGTCTGCGGACCAGAATCCAAGTCTGTCAGCTAAAAGGCAGACTCGACTGAAACAGCCAGGGAGAGGGAACTTTAGCTGCGAATATCTCTCAAACCATAAAGGTTTGAGTAATAAGACATACATAATTCTTAATATTTTTTTAATGCCTACAATACTAAATAAACAAAAAATTAAGCATTGCTATAATTTCAACAATACTTATGGTTAATGAAACAATAAGACTAGCTCTCTAACATTCTGTATATTTTTATTGTTTTTTACAGTATCAGAAGTGTAATGCAGAAGTATCTTGAGGAGAGAGGTGAACTAACGTTTGACAAGATATTTAACCAGAAGATCGGTGAGTGCTACCCATTGTCATGTTAGTGAGCAAGTCATGTTATAAAATGTATGTGGTTGAGGTACCAACAAGAGCATGCATCCTACTGTACTGCTAGAATGGGCAACCTGAGGCCCTTTAGCTGTTGAGGACTACAATTCCCATCATCCCCAGCCAGCCACTGGCTGGCTGGGGATGATGGGAATTGTAGTCCTCAACAACTGGAAGACCTTAGTTTACCCATTCCTAGCATTCAGTGAGCTATTTTACTAATCTCTGTCCTTAAGATATTTGCTGGTTTAGTCCTATCCCATGCAAGATCATTTATTTTTAGCCCTCTTTATGAATGATGGTTGTGAAATGATTCAAAGTCCACAAACCAAACAATGGCGTTCCATACAAGCCCTGGAGTTTCTTGGAATTTAACCACTGTGACATTTCTGAAGGGACTGGAATTTTTTTTGCTGGACTTGAATTCTCTAACGTACACTGACTAGGAAAATAAAACCTGACAGTGTTTGCTTTGTTTTAATGTTGCCATATTAAAAAAAAAAACAACAACTCTGAGAAGGCTTTGCTCCTATTTCAATAAAGGACGAAACTAGCACCCAAAGCTGAGACGATAACAGATCGCTCAGATCAGGTCAATCCACATTTTGTTTGTGTTTATGATCACCTTTTCATGGAGGCTAATGGACTAAGAACTGGAGCGAGTCTGGGGACATGGCGTAGCGAAATAATAATCCTCCTTGATTTTAATGGGATTTTAACCCCTTAAATGCTAGGGAGGTCTCTAATCCATTGCTTCACAATGTGCCGGAACTCTCTCTAGTATTTAAGGGGTTAAAGCACAACTTTCATATAATTATCATCAAGCCCCAAATCATCATTATATTAGAGAGATGCATAGACGTAGGTTTATTTTCAAGTATGATTGTTACATTAAAGGAAAATAGAACCTTTTAGGCAGACAGGCAGTGGGAACATTGCAGACATCTTGCAGAACTGGCATCTGCATCTGCGCTGTCCGTCCCCTTCATTTGGCGGTAAGTGTCATAAGAACTTATATTTCTAAATAATGCCGGCACTTAAGATTATAAAAGGATTTCAATGCTTGCCACTATACTAAGAATTAATTGGGGGCACTTATATCTCCGTGATAGCTCTACTTTAATACTGTGCTTTTTCAGGGAAAGTGAAAAGTTACTGGCAGCTGCTTGGGTTGGATTCAGTCCCAGTTAGGCCATATATAGTATTTCAATTAGTTCTTGTCATGCCAAGCCAGGGCCATGGTATGTATAAATTATTTTCTGTATTTTAATGTACCTTTTAAAGTGTTAGCTAAATTAGCTGAGTAGATAACATCTCCAGAGCAGGAAATAGGGGTCATAAAAGGTATTGGGCCCTCTGATCTGATGAGGTTCATCCAGGGGACAGTCAGATATTATGAAATAGGGAAAACAGTTATACGATACAAACATATATTCAGAATGTCCAGGTTTTACCCTTGTGGTGGATACCAAACATGTCAGGGGGAGGTGTTCCTGCTATGAGTTACAAGAATAGCCACTTTGCAACCAGTTAGACCCATCATGTTTGGTGTTGAGATAGTCACACAGATATGAAGAATATGATTATTATAACATTATAGAGGTGTGCTGTGGGTTGCATGTTTTGGGAAGCCTTATGATTTTTCAGGTAGAACTCTGCAGTAACATCCCTGACAGGTCTGACTGAGTGGGCAGTAAACTGTCAGGCAAAACCTCCCACAAGGTAACACCCAGGGGGTTTGGCCTCTTGGAAGGAACTGTGGAAGGTATTTAATATGGGTTTTTTGGATAAAACAGTGAATTTCTTTGTAACAACTGAAGGGGGAAATACCATCTGAAGTTCCCGCAAGGACTCTTAAAATATTGGTAATTGTATTTAAGGATTTCTTGCGTTTCTCCCATTTTATTTTATAGACTGTTTTGCCAATGTGTAGTCTTTATTTGTGTATGTCCTTTATTTCTGTATTTTTGTACCCAGCACTATGAAGCCTTTTTTTCATATTAAATGTTCAATTAATCAGCTCTTGTCTCTGTTCTCTAATATGAACTCATTACTCTGAAGGAAGCTCAGGTAGCACACGTTACTAAAGGTTAATTACATATGTCTGATTATTAAGGTGATTTTACTGTAATTCTGTTGTGTTTGGGGTAACCTAAGACACCCAGATATAAAGTCTTGGTGGTGGCAGAAAATTGTAGTACTGGGGTGATAGTGCAGGAGGGATTTTGGTGGTTGCTAGGAATAGTAACAGGTAACCAGGGGGCTGGTATTGTTAATCCTTTCACTCCCACACTTTCCGCACTGTCTCAGCAGGGCCTATAGCCTTCACTTGTGACAGTTATATATATTTGTTTTTATGTTTTCAGGTCAATGCTGTTCAGAAATATTTGAGAGAAAGTAACTTTCAAAACTATCTTACAAATTTTTTAAAATTGCATTTTTTATTTTTTTTTAACCCCCAGAGATTCTGACCTGAAAGTGGAGTTCCTTTCCTGTTTTGGGGTGTATTTTTTCTTGCATGGATCCATTAGAAAGAGTCTCTGACATTAACCCCTTAAAGACCGGCCTCGCGCACATGAGGCTGGCACTTAAGGACCACGAACCCTTTTTGTTTCCGGTTCTGGGCTCCCCGAACGGCGTGCAGCCACTCGGGGAGCCCGTTATTCCATGACGGTCCTGGCACGTCTTGGGTCATTAATTCAAAACAACCCATGATGTGCCATGACTGTCAAGGGTTGTTAAGGGGTTAAAGAGCATACGAGCCTCCTATGGGAGGTGAATGTTTGATTTTGGAATGGGATCCCTGGTAAGTGTATGGTGTTTGTGACAGATAAGCTGGTGACGCCTCAATAATGGACCATGCAAAAGAACAAAATAAAAAATATATGTATTTTTGATTTACTTTCGCTTTTTAAGAGTTTTAAAATTGTCTTGATCCAGTCTTTATTGTATAAGGGTCTCAATTTCAAAAATAGTAACATAGTAATAGTTGATGAGACTGAAAAAAGACGTGTGTCCATCAAGTCCAGCCCATGCCCAAAACACCCCTGTTGATCCAGAGGAAGGCAAAAAAACCCTCTGGAGCAATTTCCAATTTAGCCCCAAGTGAGTAAAAAAAAATTTCCTTTCTGACTCCAAATGGCAGTCAGATAGTTCCCTGGATCAACATCCCATCTGCTTTGAAGCCATCTGTCATAATTTTCATAATGATTCTATTTAATTTATAGATGAGATGTATCTGATTTTTAAGTAATTAACTTTCTCTTCATATGCCTTACTACAGCTAGCACTAACCATTTTTAAAGTGTCAGTGAAAGGATTGTGGAAGGAGATAAAAGTTGCGGTTGTTACTAGAAAGCTAGGGGAATAGATTTGCCATAGCTGAAAAGTCCATAATTCTCTTAGTCCCACATGTAGATCCTATAGAGTTGTGTGATGTCGGTGCTTCTTCACTGAGTGCTTCTAGGAGATCATGTTTGTCTTCCCCAAACTCTTTATTGTCTCTTTAAAGGGATAGTAATATTACATAATAAAAGCGGCTCTAATTAATCATCATAGTATTTGGACTTTGGAGAGTGTTATATCAATTCTGTCAGAATTGCAGTTCCAGAGTAATTCAGTGACAAAGTATCCCCTCCAGCCCCTTTTACTGATGTAACACTGTTCAGCCAGAGCAGAAGGGAGGTGCCCAGGTAGATTGCAGAGAGGGACAATCTTCAATTAAGATAAGGGAACAACCTGAAAAGCTTGTCAAGGGGCGCAGGGCTTTCATTGTTTTCATTGTAAGAAGATTGTCCCCTTCTGTTATCTGTCTGGTCTTACAACCAGATACCCCATCTGAGAAGTGATTGTTTACACTAGGTAAAAGGGGCAGGAGGGGGAAACTTTGCTTGTGAATATCTCTCAAACCATAAAGGTTTGAGAGATAAGACTTATATCATTCTTCATATTTTTTTAATGCCTACAAAATAAAATAAAGTTAAAACGAAGTATTACTATCCCTTTAAGGACATGATTCTGAGGCATCATTTTCTGAAACCTTCTGAGACACAAACCATACAAATTTCCTCTAACACCAAATATGTAGAAAAACCTGAAAAAAAAATGTGGTTGTAGCATGTTTTTAAGACTGCGTTCCTTGAATGTCTTATCTGCCTCTGTACATAATTAAGTAAAACAATAAAATAAATCTCCAGCTGAGTTGAAAAGCTGATTTCAAAATACAGTTTTAAGCACTTTTCTTAACTTTTAGAGCAATTAGGAATGAAGTTTATTTTATATATATATATATATATATATATATATATATATATATAATTATTAAAATTATTATTACAAATAGTGCTTTGTCTGGCCATGTATCCACATAAGATGGTATGTGATTAGTTTAATGTTTAAAACATCTGTTCTTTGATGGAACGTGTCCAGAGTGAAGATTTGTTGTCCGTTGATGTGCTGCTGTGATAAACTCTATCCAGACCTTTATGCATGTGCTTTCAGTATAGTCGGTTACGTCTTTACTCTTTCACTTGCCTTCACTGCACTCTTCACAGAACTACACTGTCACTGGCGTGTCTCCTCTTATTTGGCTTTGACTGCTCCACCCCTATGCAGCAATTTTACAACTGCAGGCCTGTTTTTCTAGGAAGCCAAGGGAAACATTGTAAATGAATGTGGTCTGAACATTGTAGCAGATGGCCAACGGTCTAAGCTATTGCTTTCCCAGACGTAATTTTAGGGGCGGAAATTGTGAGCTGCCACTGTTGGAGACGGAATACAATTTGTTCTGGATTGCTTATTTTAGTGAAAAGCCATATATTCATAACACTTGCTTCTTCCACAATCAGTTTGTATTTATTCTGGAGTAGGAATATGAAGCCTACAGCATGGTGGCCTCATGACACTCAATTTGATTTTCATTAGAATTTTGTTTTA
Source organism: Rhinophrynus dorsalis (assembly GCA_037306005.1). Classification (NCBI taxonomy): domain Eukaryota; kingdom Metazoa; phylum Chordata; class Amphibia; order Anura; family Rhinophrynidae; genus Rhinophrynus; species Rhinophrynus dorsalis. Next base: position 475,043,585 of record CM074718.1, read on the forward strand.
AGTTCAAAAATGGCTCCATCATTCATTTCTTAAATGAGTATGAAGAACAAATTCTGTTTAACCCTTTGGGTGCCAGAGGGGTATGCAACGATGCATACCCCTTTGGCATTCAAAGGGATAATGGGGCATAAGAAATGGTTGAGATATTCAGCCTGAAAGGAATAGGCTCCTGTCTTGCATCTCCCATGTGTTTCCTTTATCTTTGGTCTGTTCAATTTATGTTTTGTGATTCATGTTCCTTGAAGGAATGCCTCATGTTATACATGTGTAGCCTCTCACTGTATAGACTAGTAGTGGGCAACACGAGGCTCTCCAGCTGCTGCCAGATTGCAACTCCCTATTATTTCTGGGAGTTGTAGTCTGGTTGAAGCTGGAGGGCCTCAGGTTGACCCATCCTAGGCTTAGAAGGATTGTAACTCAGTATAATTGCACTGACCAGCCTGCTTTTCGCTAATTGGCTTCCACACACATAGGTTTCTGCACTTGGCATACAGAAACCAGACCTGTAATTATTAGTTGCCTGCAGGTTTTTAAACTTTTATTTATTTTTTCTTAAATTAGTTTAACCCCCCCCCCCCATAAACCTGCGATGTTCCAGTTATTTTTACATTGTTCTGTTCAGGTTTGTTGGGATGTATTGAGACATGATGGACCTTATGCACAAACAAAAAGAGTAGAAATCTTGGGGTGAACCAACTGCATCCCTGTGGAAAAATAACTATATCCATTGAGTTAAATGGTGCTTTTAAAGGGCAAATAACATGGCTTAATAATTCTGTTTCTGTAGATAAAAATTCCAGGGCAGCGCGGTGCACTCAGAATGTGGCTCACTCTTGGCTGGAATGCAACCTGGAAGTATGATGCACTCAGTCTCAAATTTCAGTGTAGCGTGCGCAGACCCCCTTAGATAGAATACCTGTGGGATCCTACATAGAGCAGGAAGGGAAATGTCCTGTGCAGTGCAGTTCAGTCTCTTCCCTGGGGAGCATGGGTGAGCAATGTTCTCTCTCCAGCCAGTTCTGCGTCCCTGTTGGTTTGCCAGAGCTCACAATGCAGCCTTGGCTTCAAGGGCAGATCTGATCCCAGGGTAATAAGTCTATAGATGGGATACTGTCAGAGGATAGTTGCATTTAACACATTGAGCAGTAATATGTTAATGGCCTCTCTAGCATTCATGGGGTAAAAAAACATAATCAGAAGGGATATTTGCATCTTTTACTTGTTTCCAACAATTGTTCCACTTTGCTTGTTATGATTCCTCCAAGGTAGTGAACAAATGTTGGCTCCCCCAGACTCTGCTGGCCAGCTGAGAATGATGGGAATTGTAACATAACAGCTAGAGGGCTGTAAGTTGCCCACTCTTGCTCTTCTGTTACAGGCAACCTTCCTTTTAATTCCTTCATATTAATTTGTAACCTGTTACGATAGACTAGTGATTGATCTTGCTAGCTGGTACTATTGCATTTAGAGATAAAGGCGCACTGTAGATGAGAGCTTTAGTATTACATGGCTGTTGTGTTAAGCAGCAAGACTACAATCATTACGTAGTAACATGGTTACTGCGACAAGGACTTTATCGGTTATAGACATTTGTTGCATAAGATTATGGCTGCACATTGGGGGCTTTATTCAGTGTGAAGTACATTTCTGGAGCAAACAATCTGCAATGCATTGAAGGCCTCTCTTGCATTCAAGGGGTTAAAATCCCCAATTAAAATCAGAATTTGGGGAATTTTTATTTGTTTCTTATGTTGCGAGCGGCTGGTTTGCTCTAGAATTGCACTTCTTCAGCTTACAGAATTGCACATCTGGCATGATAAGTTTTATTGGACAGTGTCATAGAGCATCTTGCTGTGACCTCCCAAAACAGTTTCCTCAGGGCAAGAAATTATGCAGATGAGAGGCAGGTTTCTTCAATTCTTGAAATTCCTGACACATCAGGTTGACTTCAGTCTACATTTGCCCCATAGGAATGATAACACAGAGTACCGCGCATACTGACATTACATTAGCTCTTGTTTATGTCCTGTGATTTGACCACAAAAACTGCTACATCCCAGTCCTCTGAGTTCTAGGACCATATCAATTTATTGACCAGTCAGAAATGATATCTGGAAACAGACCAATCAGATCATGGCAGTATGGCAGGCCTTCAGTTTATGAGGTCTAACCAAATGACTACTACCAATCCCCTGGAAGTATAAGCCAACCAATCGGTAGACAGCTTTATTTTCCCATACTGTCCTGAGATGATTACTCCAGCCCAAGGGGAAGTGCCTACGAATTGCTTGTTATGTAGTTGGACTGGTTTACTACTTTTTGTAGATGCTCAGTGTGATTTGCTGACTTCCCTTGCCTCCTTCTTGGGATCATCCTAGTGACAGGGTGATCTCTCAACTGCTCTGTGTCTGTATGCACTGGTTTGCACACAGTTACACTCCTCACCACATCCTTCCACTCCCACACATACCAGGAAACACTGTGTATCAGGAGGATATTTTAACAGGTGGTACAGGGGGCTGAATACAGTTTTGTTGTAGATACACTGAAATTATGGTAGTCTCCTATGACACACCACATTCCAGCACTAGGCAGTTTTGGTATAGAAACCTTCACTAGATCCGATTCCATAAAATAAATACATCTCACTTCTGAGTCTGATTCGTACATTTCCCCAGTGTCTGTTTCTTTTTGTCACCCTATTGGCAGATGAACTTCCGATATTCAGCTATACAAAATATGTTTTTTTCTTTCCAGTATGCAGGTTAACTCCATTTTGATTTGTTTGTTCTTTACAAATGTAAATGTATTCTAATGTATGCATTGAGTAGGCTTTTCACTTTCACATGTGTAATTCATTTTTATTTCTTATGTTTAATGACTGGGTACAATGATCTTGGTTTTCTATTTTGCAAGAAATCGAAAGCTTATTAAAGGATTACAAACAAAAGCTATGCTTCAAAGAGCATGAACACCTAGAATTTATATGGATTTATATATACACTAAAATACCTTGTACTTCATGTTGTGAAAACGTTAAATTTCTTTGCTTAGGCCTAAAATCTTACCAATGCTCTGTGTGGGCAGCTACACAGGAGCTTTGACTAAAATATATAGCAGTCTAGATAGGTGTCTCTGAAGTAATAATACTATATTGTCTGTAAATAATGTAACAGCCTTTCTGACTACAAGGGCAGTGGGTTCTAATAGTAATACACTAGCAGTAGTGGAATAGCTTTGCCCATATTGTTACAGTGGTACAGGTTTGGGTAAACGCACACGCACACACCATTATTATTGCCAATGGACAACGTAATGGAGGATATGGTCAGAGTTATTGTAATCCTTTCACTGCCAGAGGCTTGAAGTGTTTTGCATGTGTGTCAGTTCCAAAGGGGCGTCCAGCTCATTGCAAATCAATGCAGTGGATACTCCTCTGGCACACTTTCATTTTATTGTAACATTATTATTTGTAATGTGATGCATCAGTGATGCATCAGTACCCCTCCTAATTTTCCCCCCAACTATTGATCTCCCAGTTAGTCTGGCTGTGAGAGCTATAGAAGCAACTCTGGAGCTACAGCTTCCCCGCTTGCATCCTACCCAAACTACTGGCTAGAGGGTAGGATCCCAAGTCACTCCCCAATTCCACCCACTCCTACACAGAGGTTAGGGTAGGATGGAAGCAAGGGAGCCTTTCTTGTCCCCTGCATCTCCTCTAGACTCTGACATGCAAAGGGTTAAAGTGTTAATAATGTCCCTCTTCCCTCCCCTTCTCTTGATGTCAGTGTCTAGCAGAGCTGAAATCCCAGTGTTAGAAAATAATTACTTCATTGGAAAGGTCTACAAAGTGTGTTTTGTTTGCAAGCACACTTTGTAGACCGTTCCCATGAAGTAGTTCTTTCCTAATAATGGGATTTTGGCTCTGCTGAAGAGCCTCATCGTGTCGGCCGACACGGATCCCGTTCTGTCAGCTTTACAGCTGACATCAAGAGAAGGGGCGGGAAGGGGGAACTTTCATTGCCAATATCTCTCAAACCATAGCGGTTTGAGAGATAGGGTTTGTGGCAATGAGAATCTTTTTTTAGCCTCTACAAATCTATTAAAAGAAATTTCTGGATGTTACTAACACTTTAAAGGCATAGTAAAACTTTATTATTACTATCCCCCATATTGTACATATTTGTAAAATAATTTAATAGCCCCCAGGTTCTTCTCTCAAACCTTTATGATTTGAGAGATAACTGAAGGCAAAGTCCCCCCCTCCTTCCCTGAAGCCAGCGTTGTACTGACTGCAGGGGAAGTCTGTCGTACTACAGGCTTGCGGCTCTGCAGCTGTGCTGAGATCCCATTAGTGAAAAAGAATTATTCCACTTAAACGGTCTTCTACTTGTGCTTGGTTTGCAAGCACATGTAGAAGACCATTTCAGTGAAATAATTATTTGTCACTAACGCGTTTGCAGCTCTGCTGCAGAGCCGCATGATGAATGTCAGACCGGATATGCCTGCAGTCAGCACAATACTGTCTTCAGGGACGGGGGAGGGGGGGGGTACTTTGCCTTCAGTTATCTCTCAAATCATAAAGGTTTGAGAGATGAACCTGGGGGCTATTAAATTATTTTACAAATATGTACAATATGGGAGATAGTAATAATAAAATATTACTATCCCTTTAAGTGGAGCAATTGTAGCCAAGACTGGAGGTAGGGGGAGGCACAGCGAAAGGAAGGTGGAAGGGAAAGAGGTAGGAAAGCTGAAGAGGTAAGAGGCAATGTTCTGAAAGGTAAGCAAGGGGGGAGAGAGAGTGGAGAAAGAGAGGGTGTTGGGGATAAAGAAACAAAGTGATAAAATGGAGAGGAAATTGGCAAAAGCTAAGGAGATGGGGAGGCAAAGCAGCAAAGGTTTTAAGTAGGCGGCAATATTCTGTAGCTCTGTCTACTATTGCAGGCGAGGGTAAGTGTGTGACAGAAGGTATGTAAGTACTGTGGAATGTTGAAACAGCTGTATAGTGAAGCAAGCAATGGGTGTAAAAAAAGGGAGTAATCCTGAGTGAAGGGGTAGAGCAAGCAATGTTTGTAGCTTGAAAAAAAACATAAAAGTCCTTTCAGAGATTTTGACAGGAGTGGCCACTCCTGTCAATCATGCCTTACTGTATGTTTTGCATAAACAGTAAAGAGGACATTAGCATCTGTGTTCTTTACTGCAACCCCAGGGTGGGCAGGCACTGAAGGAGACCTTTCCATCACACATGTATGCATGTGTGTATGTATATGTATGTATGTATGTATGTATGTATGTATGTATGTATATAATATGTGTATGGCTTACCTCTCATTACAACCTGCACAAACACAATCAACCAAATGGTATGTATATGTATATGTGTGTGTGTGTGTATGTATATGTATGTATGTATGTATGTATGTGTGTGTGTGTGTGTGTGTGTGTGTGTGTGTGTGTGTGTGTGTGTGTGTGTGTATATATATATATATATATATATATATATATATATATATATATATATATATATATATATAATAATTATAATATAAAAAATGCTTGTGTAGGATTAAATCTTAAGCTCTAACATAAAATAAAATTTTGATGTATGCTGCCTAAAAATAGATGGTATTCAAAATTCTATCACTCAGTTTAATTTTGTGTGTTAATGCTAGATTAATGATATCTTTTTTCCCCTTTCTTCTCTCCTTCCTTTACATTACTTAACCTCTCCTTTCCATTTTGTTTTGAGTATAATTAGTTTTGTGACTCGCCACCATAGAAAGAATGTCATGGCAACATATCAAGCAACCGGTAATTGTGCTCTAATATTTTGTAAGGGAATGATTTCCTGTTGGTTAGCTATTTTAGGCACCACCTAGACTGTCTGTATTAAGTGCATAGCTGGATTTTATAGTGCTATAGGCTTTGGAGCAATCACACATCCGAGATGCTGGAAGGTTTGTAACAGTGCTGTGACCCTGATAAAAGACAATTCTTCCTGGTTGCCTTTTGTTTTGTTTGCTTGCTGTTTGTAGAAGATTTATTTCTAGATCCCATGTTGGGAGTTGACCCAATTGTAAGCAATGAGGTTTCAATAAATATATGGGGTTTTGCACCCATGTGTTGTACACCTGCTAACATTTGAAACCAACATTTTATGAGACTCACAGCAGTGGTTGGAAACTTTTTTTAATGGGAAGAACCTTTTATAGGAAAGTAAATCCCCATGGAAACAAAACAATCAACCTCTTTGATTATAGAGAAGTCTACAATGCATCGCTTTTGCCATGTGTTGGAGACCTCTCTAGCACCCAAGAGGTTAATGCATCAATATAAAATTTATGAGAATGCCGCTAGTTAGTACCAGAACTTTAACGAGACAGTCAGTCTCCATTTTGACTTTAGATATTCTGCAAGTGCTTAGTTGGAAACGCCGATTGTATACACTTTTAACCCTTTGAGGGGGGTTTGCTTTGCAATGTGTTGTGTATCCCTCTGGCACTCAAAAGGTTAATTATTTTTCATCTTCACCTATAGTATTAAAGTATATTCAATTTGACATCACATATGCACTTGCAGAAAAATCTAAAGACAAAAAGGAGGTTGTCTGTCATTTTAACCATTTTAGAATGAGAGAGATTGCCTCAGACCGTCCCGAATTTTAACTGTGTGTCTCTTGTTCTGGAATACAAATTCCTGGAATGAAGACTCCAGGGCACAGAGGTCTAAACCAAGAAGAAGACCTGTCTATTAATTACTGTGACAGAAAGTGATGCTTCCATTGGGCTACAAGAAAATGGCCTTCAGGCAGAGCTCTAAACACTAGAGAGGGATCTGAGCCCTTTTGACTTTAGATGTTCTGCAAGTGCTTATTATGTAAAGTCAGATTGTATGTACTGTTAACACTTTGTGTGCCAGAGGGGTTCACTTCCCAATGTTTTGCACACCCTTCAGGCACTCAGTGGTTAATTTTTATTTTTAACTTTTTTATTTATTTATTTATTTTTTTTATACACTTTTGTCTCTGCTAGTGAGCTCACAGAATTTCTGGAGAGTTCCCAGAGAACTTTCTGCAGAGCTGGTGATACAGTGTTACATTTGGCGCGATGCAAGAAACATTCGCATCAGATAAAGGCATATTTTTGCGCAGATAGATTTTGCGCATATTCTAATCCAGGAAGCTGAATACCAAACGCTTCTTGAATTGCGCATGAAAAATTATTTTTACGACAACACTACACAGACGTATAAATTCATTCGCAATAGCAGTTCTTGCTTTAGGCGCATTCGCTATTCCACTTACACAGATTCGTTAATCTTAGCCACGTCCATAAAAAATAAATAAACGCTGCCCTTCACTTATCTTGAATTTTCATGCGCAATTCAACAAAATCATGAGCAAACCTATTACCTAGTGATTTTCACACAGGAAATAGCGATTTTGCATGTTTCCTGCATCGCGCCAATTATCCCTGCAGCACTGAATGCTCGGTGACAAAAAAGAAAAAAAGTATATTCAATTTGACATCGCATATGTACTTGCAGAAAATCTAAAGACAAAAAGGAGGTAGTCCGTCACTAAACACAAGGAGAACTGCCCATTGCCTACTGTGACAGAAAGTGATGTTTCTGGGCTGCAAGAAAATGGCCTCCAGACAGAGCTCTAAACACTAGAGAGAGAACTGAGCCTTGATCCTAATATCAAACAGCAGCTGCATTGCAGTTGTTGTAGTGTAATGCTAGTCTAAGGCTTTTGGTTTGTAAGCACTAGCGGGGTCTGAAATTGACCACTCCCAGACCGGATCAGTCTCTCTCAGACCCCTATTTGGCACGCCGGCACACATGACTGATGACGTGTACCAACATGAAATTAGTAATTAATGGAAGTTCACTTCCCCGACTGTTCATCATTAAGGGGTTAAATGCCATATGAACAGGCTAATTTACATTCATCAAAAGGCAAGAATAGGATTATATATTAGGGATGTAACATGAATAAGTTTACATATAGCAGCTGTAAGTACGTGATATTTAAAGTTATATCAACTTATTTCATTTTTTTTATGTAAACAGCATGTCATGTATTTGAATAAATGTAATTGGGGATAATTATCTTGTTTAAAAAAAAAAAAAAAAATCAGTTGGTGGTTTTCTGCATCTTGTACTGGATTTTAGGAATGTAACATTTCCTAATAATAGCATCCTAATGAGTAAATGCAGCTTGTGTCCTAACAGAATCAATGGACATTATCCAGTTGTCTCCTCATCCTTATGACATCCTGTTTGTGTTTCCTGATAATGTAGCTACTGCAGTGTTTGGCAACCTGAGGCTCTTCAGCTGTTAAGGGCTAAAATTCCCACCATTGGCCGGGAGTGATGGGAATTGTAGTCCTCAACAAGCTGCAATCCGTCAGATTGCCCTTCACTTATGTACATGCAGGACCACTTAACTGAAGAATGTGTTTATGTCCTGATGAACGTGCTTATTTTCACTAAAACGTTAACCCATTTAAACCACTATTACTACTCAAAGGTCCAGTTTGCGATGTGGACTTCTTCACATTTCGTAAGAAGAAATAACGGACCGTATTCAGGAAGCCTAACAGGTGCATGTCTAGGCAAACGAACTGCACTATATGGAACAAATGAAAATTCCAGTTGATTTAAATGGGAGATTTAACCCATTGAATTCTAGTGTACTTACCATTATATTACGAATCAATGCACTGAAGACATCCATGTAATTCCAGAGGTAAAAAGCACAATTTTAATCAATGGAAATGTTTATTTGTCCCCTGTAGTTTAGTTTACTCCAGAGTTGTGCCAATTTAGCTTTATGAATATGGTCCAATATGTCATTACCCCTTTTAAACCATTTGGCAAGTCTTGTGTTCTTTGCATATAAATATGATGAAGACCTCTCCAGCATCCAGCAACAGTTAATGCATCTAAGTGGACAAATTGTATGTGCTGTTTTTAACCCCTTTGGACCTGTCTAGCATGCAAGAGGTTAAAACTCTCCTTGGCTGTTTGGTGAAATGTTTATTTTGAGCCATATGGTGCAATTACAAAGCTCCAGAATAAAACCTGTTTAGCTTCCTGTGTGTGGTCCATCATAATGCCCTTAGACTGGGCAAGAGGTCTTTAGTGCATTGCATAGAAATCCTTTGGAGACCTCTTTAGCAACCAAGGATTAATGCATTTACCCAATGGTAAGATACAGCGCAAGTGCAAATGAAGTAGTAGTGATTGAAATTCCTCAGTGCAGAGATATAATTCTGTAATTTGATTGCAGTAAAAAAAACAACCGGGCTCAACTTATCTCGCTTCTTATTAGTAGCTCAGACTGTATTTGATTCTCAGCAGGAACAAAATGATTTATGTATCATACAGCTATTTTCTTGTGTCCCCCCCCCTTGCATTAGCAAAATATAAGAAAAACACAAAATAAAACAAATGTAGATATCTGTACTGTTAGTAGAAACATCAGGCTTTATGCAAAAAGCAGAAGAAATGTAATTCTGCAAAAGTCAATTTAGGGTGACTGCATGTCCTTGTTTTCAGTAGACAGTCCCCTGGTTAATAGGGTGACCACATTTCCCTTCTGCCATTCCGGGACGTGGTCACCCTATTGCCTTACCTTGAGTCCCTGGTGGTCTAGCGGAGTGCGGAGTGCAAAGTGCTCTGTGCCTCCTCCGGCACAGAGCTGAAGCTCCCACGCGCTGTGCTCAGTAATGCAGAGCGCTGGGAGATGATGTCATCTCCCAGCGCTCTGTATTACTAGAGCGCTTGCCTCCAGATCAGGTAAGTTGCATTGCCGCCCTGGATGTCAGCCTGCAAGCGGCGTCCATGATGTGACACACCGCTTGCAGGCTGACATTCAGGGCGGCTTGGCTTCATTCCGGGACACTTCATTGTCCCGGTTGAAGGGGACCCGGGACGCGGGACATGTCCCTGAAATAAGGGACAGTCCCGGACGTTCCGGGACCCGTGGTCACCCTACTGGTTAAGACATCTGTCCCTGGAAATGTCCCCTGAAAACTGCCCAGCTCAGGGTTGACTGCACTAACATTGAACTAGTAGGAATTATCCCTGCCACCTGAAAATGTTATTGTTGTCCAAAATATCTAGTGTTTGTCAATAATTGGTCAGTCAAATTAATGACTGACGTTACTGCCTCTGGGAGCCAGTCACAATGATAGGCCACAGGCATTCTAGGCCTCTGGGCAGATAACTAGCTCAGAGAGTCATGTTTATTTTCTAGATTACAAGCTCTGGGGTTCAGTTGGCCTGTTGATTGCAAGCCCGGTGGCCTAGTCTCTCTGCCTTATAGACTACGTGGTTCATTTCCATACAGAGGGTCAGTTACTCTAATTAATGCAAACATCACAGTCTGGTGTCAGCCTTATGTATAGTGTTAGTATTTTTCTGTGGTATTTAACTCCCAATTGCTAGCAAGGTCTCAAAAGAATGGAGAACACTCTAGCACAGGGTTTGGACAAAGATTATGAAAACCTTATGATTCTGGTAGAATTTTTAGGATCCATCTAGACATTTTAGGAGCCACTGAGGATGTAAGTGTACAAAATACGCCTCAAATTTAGGAGCCAAAATGAAAATACGAGGAGTCTATGCTCCTAGGATTTTCCACTCTTCCTCTAGCATCCAGATTGCTAAGCTGGATATATACATACATATATAGAACATAACAGTTGTTTCCATACCTGTATTTGACAGCACAAAATGTCCACTGATGCAATATTAACCCTTTGCACGCTGGGGGGTGTCCAACGAATTGCTACACAATGCGTTGAACACCCCTCTGGCACTCAAAGGGTTACAAAAATCTGTTCAGTATAAGGCAACTTTGCCTTAGGAGACATACATAAAATTTCTCATTAATTTTAAATGGGACTTTTTAAACCCTTAGATGCTACAGAATTATATTAACACACTGCATCATATTCAAGGGCCCATGTAAAATCAATGGGAATTTTCATGTGTCCTCAGTTGTGCAGTTGACTTGTTCCAGAATTGCTCCATTCTTCTTTCTACATATTTGATAGCTGCTCTAAATTGTCCACTCCTTGGTGTCACTAACTGGCCTGTTAATAGCTTTGCTTTGGAACCATCAATGTCCTGACCCCAAACCCCAACAGCACATAATTTCTCTTCCCAGTGGACATATGTTTACTGTTTGAGTGCCAGCAATGCTTTTTGTACCCCCTGGCACTCAAATGGTTAATGATGTCACATGTCTACTAGTGTGCAGCAGGTAATGTGCTTAAATAGCCATTTTGATCATTTCACAAGAAGGTTGTGAAACCATCTTGTACACACTCCCTAACTCTGATATGACAATGCAATACCACCACTAGGATGATTAAAGGGGCAGTGTACCCTTTGATGAAAACAGAAGTAAGAACAGTAGCACTTTATTTGAAGAAACTAAACAGCTCTCCCTTTTTTATTTTTGTTCTCTTTTCTCTTATTCACAAATATACATTTTACAAAATTAAACAGGCTTCTGTTGCTGCGGAGACAGTTTTTTTTCTCTAGCCCCTTTCCTTTGGTGATGTCAGCTCCTAAAATCCCACCCAGTCACCTCGGTCCATGAATGTTACATTTTCTTAAGTAGGCTTGTCATCAGTGTCTGCAGTGAGGTTTAAAAAAAGAAATGAGGAAACCAAGTGAATTTACTGGATCTGGAGAAATTCTAAGAATGCACATTATTCTGGTACGTGTGGTTATTTGGGACTGTTGGGGATAAAGTTCCCAATGCTGTATTTAATAAGGACATTATTTATATTTACGTAGAAGGGATGTCTCAGAGCAATGTGATTTGAAGTGTGTAGCTTCTGAGGAGAATTACACCCAGTAGGAAGATGAAATAGAAATGCACTATTGGCTAACTGATAAGGTGCTTGGCCTTTTGTGTTGATCACTCCCCTTCCATCCCCAGAGTTACACAGTCACATAAGGCCGCTTGTGCAAAAGAAAAGTGGAGGAGTTCTGTGGCAAACCATTTGCACCATAGGAGAATTAAAAACGCCCATTTGTTTAAATGGCGATTTTAACCCCTTGATTGCTAGAGGTCTTCAATGTGTTGGAGACCTCTCTAGCATTCAGTAGGTTAAAGTTCCAATTTAGATCAATGAGGATTTTTGGAATTTCTAGTTCTTCAATATAGCGCAAATGGTTTGTTCCACTACTTCTCCCCATACCTGAGAACTCTTGGATTTGCCCCGGTGATTCCGGTTTTGATAGTGCATTACCGGGTCTCTGAGGACAGAGGCCAATTCTTTGAATGTGGGGAGTTTTCTTTAAAACTCTTCTCACTTCTGCTCCTTCCGCACCCAGTTCCTCGCACTTTTCCTCCTTCCCACCCAGTTCCTCTCACTTTTCCTCCTTCCTCACCCAGTTCCTCCCACTTTTCCTCCTTCCTCACCCAGTTCCTCCTACTTTTCCTCCTTCCTCACCCAGTTCCTCGTACTTTTCCTCCTTCCTCACCCAGTTCCTCGCACTTTTCCTCCTTCCTCACCCAGTTCCTCCCACTTCCCCCCACTTGTGTGATGTCCCAGAACCCCACCTCTTTTTGGCTGCAATTTGCAGCAATTATACTCCCCACCGACGTCCCCTCTGGGGACTCCACAAATGAAAGTTCCCAGGCATGTGCCTTCCCTTTTCTTTAGAACATATGGCTCTGTTTCTGCCAGTCATTTTTCTTGGTGGTAAAGAAAGAAAATAAAATCAGAAAAGTATCTCTGAACTAGGGTGAAAAATGTGGCCATAGAATGAAATGGGTGGAAAGCACCTGTTTTGGCTTCCACGGGAATCCCACAAGAACACCTTTTCCACTTACATCTTCCCATTAACAAATGAGGTTAGTTAACCCTTTGAGTGCCAGAGGGGTACATAACACATTTCTCTGGCACTCAAAGGGTTTAAGGGATAGATTCAACTTATTTTGACTTTACATATTCTGTAAGTACAGAACATGTATATTCAAATTGAGTAGTCTTTATTATTATTTTTTTTTTCCCCACAGTAGGAGCGGTCCCCAATCCCTCCTATTTTTGAACCTTTTGGTGACCAGAGGTGCACTTGACACATTGCAGGGCAATTCATTGCACACCCTTCCGGCACTTATAAGGTTAGACTGTGACTGGGCAAAGCATTATGGTATTCCAGTTTTTCCTGTGAAGCTGTTTACTGGAATTGTATTCATCTGACACCTGACGCTTATTTCTTATTTGCTCTGAGATTGTCTTTTCACTGAGAGGAAGTATGAAATGCCCATCCGATGACAGCTGAATAAAAGTGCAGTATATACACAGCTCCCCTGCAAAAACTGACATTTCAGCCTAGCAGAAGATAGTTTTAAATCTCTCTTTTTTTGTTTTTAACCTTTTATGTGCTAGACTAGTTGAAGAGCCCATTACATGGGCCACAGTGCCACTGCCAGCTGGTCGCGAGGCAGTCATGCGCAGTAGAGACTGCCCGCGCCGCGGCTGATACAGAGCTGGATGCTCCTTTGGAGCGTCCAGCTCTGTATCAGCCGCGCCGTGGGCAGTCTCTGCTGCACATGACTGCAGCACGCTCAGCATTCTCTACTGTGCATGACTGCGTCATTACACACGTTTTAGCGAATTATTATATAACGATGGGTAAGAAACAAATCGCTTTGCAATGTGTTACTCACAGTTCTCCCACCTGAGAGTGAAAACATTACCAATCATCCTCTCTCACTTCACTCCCTTGCCTATACTCTCTCTGCTCCCATATCCAACCTGTCACTTGGCACTTCCACCCATTATGTCAATTGGCGCTTCCACCCATCCTTGCATTCAGCTTTACTAGCCTTCATCTCTTTCCCTCCCACATTTTTCCTTTCACTGCACCAGGCTCACCTGGGTAAGGACATGTCATGACCCTCTATAGAGGAAACTGTGGAGTAGGCTGTCTTCGACTGTATTTGAGGTTGACATGTCTGACATACAGCATACAGATCAATCAGAACTGCAGCAAGACTGCAACATTGTATAAATATCTCTACTTTCAAAGTCTCGGACAGAAAGCTGTATGAAAACAGATCCAGGGAATTCAATGTCAGGGACATAGAATGTTTTTAAAAAATTAGGTGACGTAAAAAAAAAAAAGAGAGGAAGTGTAGGCAGTTAGACTTTTTAATACTCTACAATTGCAAAATATGTAGTCAGAATAAGGTAGAACTGTCCCATGTGTGGTGTGTTCGCGTATGCTTCAGTGTATACAAAAAGGGAGATCCCTCAATGAGGGCACATAATGGTTTATAAATGTATGGAAAATAGTTTTAATACGGTGTTATGTCGGGAGAAAGTATTAAAACATAACCTTTATTATGATAAAAAAGGAGGAATACACAAAAAAAAAAAAAAAAGCCAAATTCTCCTGACAGACGTCAAGGATTTGACCTCTGTCTATCCCTCCAATACTTAATTCATCATCTCCACGTGTGTAAAAGACAAAAGAGTATTCATACCTATATACTGTAGCAGAGTAATATGCCGAGTATAGTATATTCACATAAACAGTGTGTACATATCTATAAGGCTCCTCGGTATTATGTTATGGGATTTTCTATCTCATGCTTTACAAGTAAAAAGCAGAGAATTGGCTATATTACATTAGCGCAGACAGAGTGGGAGTCTCAAGGCTCTTTGGCATCCCATAACAAAGAGAAAAAATATTAGTCAGCACTGAACAGATGGTTTTATTCCAACCCCAGATACCTTTAAGTATTGATACTAGGAGTAACGTAATATGTGAGGCCAACGGACCTATACCTCACAATGCAATCAGGGAGCCCCTAGTCTAAAGTTGAAACCCCAATAATTAGCTTTCTTCTTCCCTTAATTTGCACAAGCATAATGGGGGGTCACGAAAATCTTGACATCACATAAATTAGGAGGAAAGGCAGAAATAAAAAATGATAGACCAATGCATGTCAAGATTAAAGAGATACAAGAAACACATTCTATCTGTGAGCAGAGAAGTCCACTGACATGCATTTCACCCGACTGGCTTTGTCAAAGGCTAGCTTCAGTGTATGCATGCATGGGCAGGAGTTCTTATCATGTATGAGTGCGAGCACAATGTAATCTGATGTAATACATTTGGATCCTGTCTGCCATTTTCCTATCTGCAAGAAAAGAGAACATCTGTTCTGCAGAATTTCCCGCTGGATGGGATTTACGATTCTTCATCACATATTAACAGTAATAATAAACAGTGTTAATGTTAAAGTGGGCATCTCTCCTGGTTTCTTTATTTGCCGGCAAGGCTGTTAGAGTTGTGTGCTGCATTTCAGTCACTTGAAGTACAATGTAGTTAGCATGCCACTTATGCATTTGACATATGTTAAAACTTGGTTTCTGTATACTCCCAGGCCTTCTGGATCTGGCACCCTCCCACACCCTTACAGGTCTCTTGCCCATATAGGTCTCAACACTGTAGAGAATAGTGCTTCATAAACTCCCTCTACTCATCGAACAGGAGTTTAAGCTTTGGAGGATTTTCTAGCCCAGCATGCTTCTGCAGCCAGTGAAGAGACTACCTGCTTGTATGCCAGAGCATCTAGAGTCTCTTAGGGAGTACAAAAACTACATCTCTAGCTTTCATTGGATTAAAGGCCACATGTAAATAAGTGAGATTTAATTTGTTCCCTATGGGTCAGTTGGTTTTCCACAGAATAGCTTCACATTTTCCTTTAAACATTTATCACCTTGTGTATTACTCAGTGTAATCTTTCCACAGTGCTATGTGCAATATTTGGTTCTTTTTTGTCTGATTTATTTACTGTTCGCAAACAATCATGTGACTCACTTTAAAGTACAAAGTGATGTGATTAATAGGCTATTCTCTGCTAAACAAGACACTAAGGACCTCCGTTACTAAGTACCTGAGAGCTAATGGAATGCCATGTTTTATTCAGGTGTGTATCGGTTATGTAATCATAGTGCTGTGAGCCACTCTTGGCAGCACAGCAACAATTAAAGTGAGGAGATACAGCTTTATGCTAGCAAGATAGTGTTACACTGAACACCATCTCTGATTGGCAGAGATTCAAATAGGGAATCATGACTTGTGTAGATGACTGTCAGTGATGTAAAACTGTTGCATGTGATGCTGTATTACCCTCTTTCCTTTGGCCTGGTTTTTGGCCAGGCATTTAAAGGGATAGTAATACTTAGTTTTATCTTTATTTTATTTTGTAGGCATAAAAAAACATGAAGAACAAAATAAGGTTTGATAAAGGTTTGAGAGATATTCACAAACAAAGTTCCCCTCCTGCCCCTTTTACCTAGTGTAAGCCATCTCTTCTCTGATGTGGAATCCAGTCCATAGACCAGACAGATAACAGAAGGGGACACTCTTATTCCTATGAAAACAATGAAGGCCCTGCCCCCCTTGACAAGTTTTTCAGGTTTTTCCTTTATCTTAATTGATTGTCCCTCTCTGCAGTCTACCTGGGCACCTCCCTTCTGATCTGGCTGAACAGTGTTACATCAGTAAAAGGGGCGGGAGGGGGATACTTTGTCATTGAATTACTCTTGAACTACAACTCTGACAGAATTGAAATAACACTCTCCAAAAATACTATGATGATTAATTAGAGTTGCTTTTATTATAAAACATTACTATCCCTTTAAGGCACAATTCAATAAGCTAAAGAGGTGCTGCTCTGGAGCAAACTTACTGGACCATAGGGGACAGCTGAAAATTCCCAAAGGTATAAATGGAGCTTTTAACACCTTGAAGGATCGAGACCACCAACACGGGGAACTGGTGATATTTTTATTTGTCCCCTATGGTGTATTTAGTTTGTTCCAAAATAGCTTACTGATGGAGCAAACCATCAGAAATATAGCGTACAAATACAAATTCACATTGATTTAAACATGGGTTTTAGCCTCTGTTTTAGGGCTTTACTTTCTAAAGAAAAAGGAGTAATTCTGAGCCAAGCAAACTGAGGGAGGAATAAAAATGTGTGTGATTTAAAGGAACGGTAAATGTAAAAACCTGAACTAGGGAAAAGATTGACCATCTGTTCTTGAGTGCTGTAGGATTTCAGCTCTGAGCAAGAGTACTTGCCCTTTTTCTTTTCTGTATCCATACCTTTAAAAACTCAATAAACTTTGAATTAAAAAAAAGCACACTAATTGGAATTGGATCTTTATGATTAGAATGCTGGGCATTCTAAGGAGTGATTACTTCCTCCCTAGCTATACAGTTGGATGGAAGATATCCAACAGGGGAGGGGAGTATGTATAGCTCTTTCCACAAAAGGAATTCACAAAATCAGGAAGTTGAGAGGAAGAGTGGATTGAGAAACTCTTTGTAGCGACTGTAAATGGAGGTATAGGATTATGTTTGGTGAGATTTCTGGTAAGAGAATCGATATAACTGTAACATTCTTAATATTCTGTAATTATTACTCTTGATGAAGTGGTGGATCTAAGCTACGAAACGTAGAATATTTTATTTCACTTACTTGCTTAGATCAGTAGCTAGCCTATTTGTTCTACAGTATGTAATATAATTTAATTTAATTTATATTAAAGTATATGCTACTACAAAAGCATCTCTGGTATTTAAGATATATGTACCTGACATTTCCCACTTCAAATATAGCTTTTGGGGAACTCTAATAATAACTCTAATAATAACTCTAATAATAACTCTAATAATAACTCTAATAATAACTCAAATAATACTAAAAACCCATAGGAAGAAATATTGGAGAACGGCAGAGCGATGTGAGGAGGAGAGAACGGAGAAGCAGACTTATCCTAGGGGCAGGATAAGCTTCAAAGAGTGTCAGTGCAATTCCTACAGAGCACATGGGTGTTGGTTGTGGATCAGAACTGTTGTGATGCTACACTTACAGGGTTTCCTTCAAAACTGTTTGCCCCCCTTTTTTGTATATGTCCTTAAGCTTTTATAGTTTTTACATATGTTAAGTCTATCATGAATCTCAAAAAATAAATATTCGCTTGTTTAGACTTGTTAGGGCCTGCTTAATAATAGATTTGCACAATCACCGGATGGAAAAAACTAATGTTGGCGCTCCATTTCATAATTTAATTAGTGCCAGTGCTTTTTGTATCTCAGTCCATACACTATGTGGAAAATATATTTGAAGATTTAGGGAGACTTCCTCTGTTCATCTTCTCGCCATCAGTCCACCGTAGTGGCATCATCTTCCTCCTGCAGACAAACACTGTATTGTGTCATTTAGGACCAGCAGAAAAAACTGTGTTTGGCTGCAGGAGCTACTATGGAGGTCTGACGGTGATGCACAGAGAAAGTCTGCTGCTTCTTGGTGTGGATAAAATGATTGCAGTGTTCTTTTCTCCTATATAGGTTCTCAGGATGGGGAAAGATCTTCATTGCTCAAACCCTGTGATTTACGTTTTATTGTGACTAATCTTACCACTAGAAATCTATATGAATCAATTTCTCATATTTTAAATTGAAGTACATTGTTTTTTTTCTCTCCTGTAGTCAGTGTGAAGGTTGGGTGACATCGGTACTTCCCTGAGTTTTTCTGAAGGATCTCTATATTGTTCATTGTAGCCCTATATCAGTGAATTTGCCAACAATATGCTACAAAGAACAGTATAACAATGTCCCAGAAGCACTTAGTGAAGCACTGACATCGCCCAACCCTCAGATCACGATGGACTGCAGAAAGGATTAAAGATCAGGGGGGTTATGCACTAAGAGTGCTAAAGATATGATAAGCTTGCAGAGAATTACACCATAGTGCATTTTCCCCAGGTATGGGGTTTTAAAATATAGGAACTGTCTAGTGTATTAGATTTAAAGTAGCAGGTCTGCTGATAAGGTAAAATAGAAATCTGTGGTAAAACCAGTGATACCATTTATCACTTGAATTGCAATCCAGCCCAAATTCATGTATAAAAAGAATCTTCTGGAACTGCTTAATGAATTAGGGCATTGGTGTTCCCACTTTCTTACCGCAGTGCAGTAGGTGGCTTCAGTCACATAGTTTTCCATAAGTTTATGTGCAGATAGATTTTTTTTTTTCTTTGCAAAGCCTAGCAAATTTTTTTGTGGTATTATTTCAAGGAGTTGTCATCTAAACATGAATGAATGTGAAACATTAATAGCTCACAATAATTCCAAGAAAGCAAAGCTTTGTGTGTTCCTTTAGTTATTCTATGCTCTTCAAAGGATCTACAACGTTCCTCTTTGTTGCTTTGCAAACAGAATACGTTTTACAAACAAGCACGCTTCGCTTCAGATTAAAGAAACGTCTATAAAAAGAAACCATACACTAATCCCCGACTTAACCCTTTTGGTGTCAGAGTGTTGAACAATGCATTGCTTCACAATTTGTTGGTCGCCCCTGTGCATTAATATCAACATAAAAAAAAGAAAATTATTGCTGGGGTTCTGAGCTTTGCAACAGTTAGGCATAATGGAAAGTAGGTTGTCTGTTGTCAGAAATGAAGACATCATTCAGCCATCATGGCTGAAACATGACTGTACATGGTTTGGGCAGTATGTGTATAGAATCAAGCTGTTACTTTCCAGTTTCCAGCATTGTGGAATATAAAAGGGCATCTTGGGTATGTTTCCTGGAAGCAGAGTTATCTGTTTGCTTTGGAAAGTGTGTTAGCATCTGCGCTTTTGGCCTACACCAGCAAATTTCCAATCAGTACAGTCATCTGGTCTAGAGGATTTGTCAGGCCAGATCAGTAACTTCCATGGATGGGCATCAGGGCAACATCAAGGGGTAAACTATAATCTATAAATAAATTCATATATATTGTAGCTTTGTGATAGCTGTAGGGTTCTGTGTTATAAGCGCTAGAAAGTTTCCATTTATTGTTTGAACCTTCTGAAGCATAGACTTGTAAATTAAAACTTAAGATGTCGGTGCCAGGCCTCCAAACCCTGCAGTTTCTTCCAAATCAATTAGTGATAAAAAAAAAAAATGTGAAGCTGTCTTAAAAAAAAAAAATAAAAGTCACAACTTGTCATTCTCTCACAGAAATTTTGATAAAGGAACAACATATATACTCTGGTTATCTACAAAATTAGGCACCAAGGTGGATCTTATTGGGCAACATTTGTTTCTAATTACCACTTGTTGACCGGTGGTCCCATCTCTTAGTTATTTGGCATTGTATATTTAAAAAAGTGGATTTTTTTTAAATTTTATATATATATATTTTTTAAACATTATTATTGATGTATTGCCACGTTTTCAGTTGTGCTTTTTGCAGCTCAGGTCCAGTCTGAATAACATTTTGGTTAGATTAATCAGTCTTATGCATCTGTCTTTACCAAACAAGTAAATCGTTGAAAACTGAAGCATTTGTTGATTGTACATGGAGTTTGCTTAATGGAATAGAACCTGATTTAAATATGTTGACTCAACAAAACATATGGTTTTTCCGTATATAACTAAGAAGTTACCTACAGTAGTCATACCTAAACAGATGGCAACAATGCTGAAAATGTGCCTGGCCTACAGGGTGTAAGAAATGTCCCAAGTCACTACTACTCAAAGAGTTAAAGGGGATCTCTCACCCCAATACAATTTAGGCTTATTAGATACAGTATTTAGCTACAATGTTGAAAACGTTATTTATTTTTTTAAAGACAATATGCTATTTGGGCTAAAACTATTACTTACAGAGTGCCCTGCATCCTACTTCCGCATGCACTGGTCTTGCTGCATTGCCTCTGCTCCCAGCCTCCTCTGCTGACGGAGATCAATATCTAGCCAATGAGATAGCTACAGCTTACAGACAGAAAGCCTCCATCAGCGGAGGAGGCTGGGTAGTGGGAAGGGAGCAGAAGCAGAGTGTCAAAACTAGTGTATGCAGAAGTAGGGTGCAGGGCACTCTGTAAGCAATAGTTTTAGCCCAAATAGCGTATTTTTTAAAATACGCTATTTGGCATTTTCAACATTATAGCTATATACTGTATCTACTAAGGCTAAGTTTTATAGGGGTGAGAGATTCCCTTTAACACCTAGATTAAAATGGCTTCCCGATGTGAAGTGTGCATTGCATTACAGCAAATACACTTCTGCATCCTGTTGAAAAGGGGATGGGGATGTTTGAATATAAAAAAATCAGAATAAAAAATGTAATGAAATTTTTGGCAGACAGTCTAATTTAAAATACTTTAGTGGTTCTACTAGTAAAACAAGAAAATCCTTGAGGCAGTGCAAGACATTGAAAAAGAACAAAGCATTTTGAAATAATGATATACTTTTGTTATGTCACTATTGCAGCCCAGGTTAAAGAATGCAAACATTATGATGGAAAATTGGTGCTACTCTTTGTGTTCTTTGCACACTAGACTGAATTATTGCATGCTTCCCTGGACACAGAGCTCTTTATTTATTATACAAGTTTCTCATATATGAAAAAGCAGATTGTAATATTCATACCATGTGTGTAAAAGATTCCCTTGCATTGACAGTTCACTGCTCCCCCCCCCCCACTCACTGGGGGAAGCAGTTATCACTGCAATCTACACTATCTGCTATGACAAGGACAGTTCAACTTTCCCACAATTAAATTAACCCTTTGTGTGCCAGAGGGGTACGCAACGCATTGCTTTGCAATGCGTTGCGTACCCCTCTGGCACCATACCTCCCAAGTGTCCCTCTTTAGGAGGGACAGTCCATCTTTTAGACCCAAATCCCCCTGTCCCTCTTTCCCACCCTGATGTCCCTCTTTTTAGGAGCTCAGATTGTGTGATGTATATATAAATGTATCACATTGCTCCACAGCAATAAAACTCACATTAATGTTTGTTTAAACATCAGTATTTGTATTTATAAATGAGTCTGTGTAAATAAAATACTTTTGGTCTTGTTATAAGTAATTTATTAGGTAATGCCCCACCCACCAGCCACGCCCCCAGAAACACCCCCTAAATCACAAGTGTCCCTCTTTGGCAATTTGAAATGTTGGGAGGTATGTGGCACTCAAAGGGTTAAGAGGATAAAGGAAAATCGCTTCTTTGTGGCTGGTGAAAAAGTAGCACATACACATCCTATATAATAATTTGCTAGGATGTTTGTCACCATGCGGTAATGCATTGCATTGTGTTCCCCTCTGGCACTCAAAGGGTTACCATTACCTGGGCCTTGGCCCGTGTACACTAGTTTATACATCTTTGGGTCTGACTTAACCCTTTGGGTGCCAAACAGGTATGCCTCCCAATTTGTTGCACCAATCAAATGGTTAAAATCCGTTTGAGAATCACTTAGGTATGTTCATAAAGCTATGTGTTGTGGTGTCCATCTCACTTATGACACAATGGGTAAATTTAACCTTTTAAATGCTCCATGACATATTAGCAATGTTCAGGTCATATCTTCTCATATGTCTAATTTGTGTAAACTAATAAATAGAGGTAAAGGTGAGTATCTTGTAAACTAGGATTTTAAATAAAGAATGGGTTGCAGAATGGATTGCAGAGAGGGACAATCTTCAATTAACATAAGGGAAAAACCTGTCAATGGGGGCAGGGTTTTCATTGTTCTTACAGTAAGAAGATTGTTCCTTGCTGTGAGCTGTCTGGTCTGTGGACCGGATTCCACATCTGAGGTGAGCAGTGTTACACTAGGTAAAAGGGGAGGGGGTTACTTTATCATTCAATTACTATTGAAATACAACTCTGGCCTTACTGAAATAACACTCTCTATGGTTCTATGAAGATTAATTGGAGCTGCTGTTTTTGTGAAACATTACTATCCCTTTAATTAGCATGATATGTACAGCTTAAGTAACTCAAATACATTTTTATTTAATAAAAATGGCCAATACAACACACAGGCGATTTAGAAAACAAAATCTTTCAAAATCTTTAAAGCTGTTTTTAGGTGATTATGTCCTTTTGTCTTACATCCAATATGGAACACTATATGGGGAGGCAAGTCTTCCCTCATGGCTGAGCCTCTTGAGATTCTGCTCTCTCCTGTGGTGGTAACCTGAAGACAGAAGATTGGTAAGTAACCCTTGGAGTACCTTGGCCCAAATTCTGTTCCTGCAGAGGCTGGTGTGTGCATAGTTGTACTCTGGCACTCTTTATAGGTTTCTCTTACTACTTTATTATTCTTTTGAGGACTTTGGAGTGAGGATGACTGCTACTTCACTCTTATTTTAGTTAGTTAACCCTTCCTGTACTTTTTTGGGTGTATGGAGTGCTTTGGGGCCGCTTATGTTTGCTTCCCCCCCCCCCACTACTTGGATCTTAGTTTTTATACTTTCCCTGGTGATCCCAGGGGTTTTGTCTCCCCATGGTACCTGTGTCCCTGTGTGGGACCTTTGTTCCATATGGACTAATGAGAAAAGGGTTTAACAGGTAAGAACATGAAAATCCTATTTTAACCCACTAGATATTAGACAGACCACAATGCATTGCAATGGAATATATGGAGACCTCTCTAACATCCAATGGGTTAAGAGAAAGCATTGTCCCATGGGCCCTGTTGGAGGACCATTGTGCTTTAATGGGCAGTTTGTTACCCATGGGATGTTTTTTCTTTATTACATTATCGGATCTGAAAATTAGAAAATTGTCTGTCTTTCCCCACATATGGTTACTATTAGTCTAGGCTGTAAACTAGTAACATGTTGGCAAGATCAGATGGTTGGTTGTTTTTTTTTTTTCTTTTTTCTTCAAGATGAGTTTGTATTGACATCTGATGTTGTTTTGTTATTTGGCATCTGTATTCTATAAAAAATAAATAAATAAAAGCGATACTGGCAGTGACTTCTCATGCCTGTTGCCAGTATTTCCTTCCTGGCCCAGGAGCACTCCAAGCAATTACTGATGTGCTATGAAATTCTGATGCACCTGATTGCGTGATGATTGGTTCCATTCCCCATAAATTAGCTTGATCTGGCCAATGCACTAATACTTAACCCTTTGAGTGCCAGAGGGGTACACAACACATTGCTTTGCAATGCATTGCATACCCCTCTTGCACTCAAAGGGTTAATTCTCTCAGTGGTGGAACAAAGTAAACATGATTCTCTCACATTGCTTGATATGACAGTTCAGTTTGCTTGTCCAGTTCAGGATTTTAAAATGGAGCATTGCATAATTACTTTACTATACAGGTATACTGAGGTTGAAAGGCATTATTTCTAGAGAGACTTGTTACCATACTGCTGATCTACCATAAAAACAGCTATCATACTGTATTTTTCCATCAAGTAATGACTTGGGGCTTTAAGAACCAGTGGTTATAAACAGTGATTTAACGAAGACACCCCAGCAGCTGTTGTTTAAACCTATACCAAGGTAATGTGCAAGATTTGCTTTACAATGTATTGTATCTTTATCATCCAATTGGATTTAAGTACAAAGTTATATAAAATGAACACAGTCTGCTCATTACGTCACTGCTGTACACATAGGACTCTTGTGGGAGCATGGCCCACAACCTTAAAAAACAACCTAAACCGTAAAAAACAATAAAAGGAATTCTATATTTGAAAATATGACAGAAACAAGTGATCATTATCACACAAAACCCAAATAAAAAAGAAAAAAAGCACAATGAAATAGGCATTCTTAAAAGAAGAAAGGTAGATAAAAACAGCATTTATGGAAAAGATATAAAATTCATTTTTCATTCATCATATTTGAAGGGAAATGTGAAATTTAATTTTACTGGGCCTGAAGTATCATATTTTTTTAATTTTACCTTTTGCATGAGTGTTCAAAATTATTTATGCTCTGTATTTGGAAATATCCTGCTTGTAACATTGTTCTACTATGTAACTGTCTCAATTTGTCCCCAGTACACAGTTCACAAAAACACCAACTCCAATTAATCTTCATAGTATTTGGGCCATGGAAAGTGTTATTTCAATATTGTCAGAATTGTAGTTCAAGAGTAATTGAATGGTAAAGAATCTCCCTCCCATCCCTTTTACTGATGTAACACTTTTCACCTCACACCAGCAAGACTGTCCGGATGGATCTCAGAGAGTGTGAATCTTCAATGAGCATAAGGATAAACATGAAAAACCTGTCAAGGGGGGGGCAGGGTTTTCCTTATGCTCACATTAAGAAGAGTGTCCCTTGCTGCGAGCTGTCCGATCAAGAGACCAGATTCCACATTTGAGGGGATGCGGCTTACAGTAGGTAAAAGTGGCGGGAGGGGGACACTTTATCATTCAATTACTCTTGAACTACAACTCTGACAGTATTAAAATAACACTCTCCATGGCCCAAATACTATGAAGATTAATCAGAGTTGCTTTTTTTGTGAAACATTACTATTACTTTAAGCTTTAAAGGTATCCAACTGCATATGGGCTTTTAGGTGTATCTAACACAATAGGTCACTGTAACCATGTTGCTGTACAAAATGCATAGGATTGATTGGCCTATCCCACATGAAAATGTCATCTACAGATGCAGAAAGTTTCAAGTTGTTTATGAATTGCAATAGTGCCTGTGGAAATGTGAATGCACTATGGAGTATAGGACTCTGGGGAAGGCAGTTACATTAGACGTTCTACTGTTTGTGAGTCTCAACTCAACTACTAATCCTGCACTTGACTTCATCCAGTGATATATTATAGACTTAGAAAGCCTGAAACTTCTTTGCACCCTTCCATTTCATGTAGTCACTGTGACCTCTGGCAAGAGTTGTAATTAACAGGATGAAAATGTATTTGGTACCTAGATTTAGCTACTGACAACCATCAGCACAATGTGAGAATAAAGTAAGGATAAAGTGAATTCACAGTGCATGTTGTTGGTTTTATAGACTTGTGGTGAATGAAGGCAGATGTGAGACACTGGCAATTCTACAGATATTATTTTGGTTCCCAGAAACTAATACAAACTTGAAGTACTTTTTAACAGGTCACTGCAACAATACAATGAATAAAACTCAAGGCTGAAGGTCAACCCTTAATCCAACTGTATTGGTATTTCACATAGTCTGGCACTGAGAAATGTTTACTAGTAATGTCCTTTAACTCTTACTTTTGAGTCTAATCAAGAGAAGCTTGTATATATTCTGAAACTGTATCTTCTGAACTCTATTAACGGGAATGTTTTATTAAGACAATTATTGCCAGGATACAGTATTTAATATGAGAATTGTACCATGAAATCAAATAAACCATAAGTACAGTGAGCCATGTGTTTTAAGGTGCAGTTCTAATGTGCTTTAATGAGTTTCATTTCTAAGTGGTCATTCTGGCCAAATGTAATTTTAATGACCATTCTGTTTCAGTGGGCCTCGTTTAACACGGTGTATTTAGCAAGGCAAAAGTGAAATGGCATGGCTTAATACCATTTCCTTGTGCGTGCTATGAGGCAGGCATACGAGGATTGCTGTTATGAAAGTCCTAAGTGGCCTAGATTTTCCCCTGAGTTTGCACTACAACAATATGTTGTAGTATATACCCGCCAGTGAGGTCTGCACTGGCAAATTTATACATTCACCAACTGATCAGCCAGACACTTGAGGACCACAGGGCTTTTTTTTTTTTTTCTTCCCCCACTTCCGGTTCAGGGCTTCCGGAGCAGCGTGTAGCCGCGCTGGGAGCCCTGAACTCCATGATGTACCAGGACCATCACTGGTCCTTAAGTGCCGGACCGTTGTGACGGTCCTGGCACGTCAATGGTCCTTAAGAGGTTAAATTCATTTATTTGCTTTTTTTGGAATGCAGTTATAAAATATGTTGTTGCCTTGATTTTCCCATTAATGGATAGGCAGCCATTTTTTTATAATTTTGTTCATGTTAGCAATTAGTGACACATGAAGAGTTGATCACAGATTAACACTATTCTCCCCCCCCCACCACAAAAAAAAAAAATGTATACATAATTTTACATCCTATAATTGTGGTTACCCTTTGATTATTGGAGAGGTGTGCAATTTATGGAAGTGCAATATATACACTAGAAGTATTTATACAATAGGCATGCTGCCCTAAATGTTCGATTGAGCTTCTAAAATGAAGAACATGCATTTTGAATCTGTGATCTATTGGATTGTTCCTGAGGGGTTGTTGTATGATTTACACTACATCTTCTATCTTCAGGCTCATCAATTATGTTACTGTGTTAACTCTACAGGGGCAAATAAGGACAGTGGTCCACCCTGCTTAAACCTGTACTCTATCTGCTCATGTTCAAATGCATAGGTACTGTCTGTATCTCACACAACATCCCAATTAGCTTCAGTGGACTTGAGGCATCGTGTGCTCTGTACAGAAAGCTAAATATGAACAATTCTGGAGCAAACCAACTGCATCATTGAAGCTGAATAAACATTCCCAAAATTCTCATTGGTTTAATTTGGGCTTATACACCTTGAATGCTAGAGAGATCACCAAATGCATTTCAAAACAATTATTAAAATTAATTAACAAGTATATCCATTTCCCCTATATAGTTCTTTTGGTATACTCCAGATTTCTAATGTTTTTCTTTCTGCATAAAGAAAAGGTTAAGTGAAAAGATCTGCAAGAGTCCCATCACTGACTATTCTGTAATGAATGTATTGCCTTTTATCTGGATGGTAGTAATACCTTGAATTAAAACACTCAATCACATTTCTTCTAGTTTACAGATTGTGAAATCTAAACCTTTTATCACCCACCCTCCAAAAAAAATCCATTTTTAACCCTTTGAGTTCTAGGGAGGTATCAGACTCATTGCATCCATAACTGAATCACATGACAGACGATTAGAGACTTTGTGGTCCTTTAATGGGAGAGTGGTCTAATTTTGGCTTAGCTACTTAGTTTCTCTCTTAAGAAGATGATTGGTTTTCCTTTCCTTCTCTGTGTTTTAAGCCACCTGGAAGCTAATCCCTTCTACACTCATTGTGGTTCTGTTTGGCTCTGTCTACTTTTATTTGTGCCCATTACAAGGGTGATAGAGCAAGATATTTCTGCTCTGCAACATGGCAATTACTTGGCACTGTGGGCTCACTCTGTCAATGAATCAATCATTTGTGTGCGCATTTGATTTGACCCACTGAGTGCCAAAGTGCTGTGCAAAAGCACTGTACACCCTTCTGTCATTAAAGGGGTTAACCCTCTTCCACCCAAATGTCAGGGATGCTGAGCACATTCAGTAGAAATGAAGACAGATGTATTTTCATTGCGTAAGCCAACTGGAGTAATAGTGAAGCAAACCAACTGCCAAACAGGGAGAGAAACTAAGTAATGAAGCCACAAAGTCTCTAGTAATCTGTCATGTGATTCAGTCATTATACATGGATGCAATGAGTCAGATACTTCTCTAGAAGCCTTGTTCCCTTGCCCAGGCAGTCAACATGGACATCTGTGGCTACCAATAGGCAAGGGAACAAGGCTGGGGGGAATTGTGGCTACCAATAGGCAAGGGAACAAGGCTGGGGGGACATACAGTGCAAGGCTGGGGCAGGGGAAAGCTGGTAGCCACAAATCCTCATGGACACTGCCTGATCCCCAGCCATCTTCTGTTGGGTCTTCACACCATATATGAATATGAAAAATGATACAGAGCTGAAGGGATGATTTGTGTACTTTTCTACCCCTTTGAGTGCCACAGGAGTGTGCTATGAACATACCTATGGCATGCTAAGGAATAAGGGAGTGATTTTGTTTGTGGTACTGACAATGATGGTTGTCTGCTGCTTTTGATGGTAAGGGAGGGCATCCCATCCACACAGCTAGCAGTGCAACAACCCTCCATGCTTATTATTGATTGAGGGCTGTTACTGCATAGGGAGATCCCAGCATCGCCAACCTCAAGTAAGCATGAACAGTGACATGAACGCGCTTATGCCCCAGAGCGAGCCAGGTCATATGCAGCCCTCCTCCATCATTGAAGGAGAGGAGGCACTACTTGTGGAGGGGAATTGAGAAAGATTGTAAGCCTGCGGGCCAGAGCTGTACCCACAGCAGAGTGTTATTTCATTACTGTGAGTGTTGTAGTTCAAGAGTAATTGAATTATAAAGTTTCCCCCTCCCGCCCCTTTTATCTAGTGTAAGCCCCTCAGATGTGGAATCCAGTCCATAGTCCAGACAGCTCACATCAAGGGTCAATATTCTTACTGTGAGAACAATGAAAACCCTCCCCCCCTTGACAGTTTGTTCAGCTTTTTCCCTTATTTTAATTGAAGATTGCCCTTCTCTGCAATCTACCTGGACACTCGCTGCTGCTCTAAGCTGAGCAGTGTGACATCAGTAGAGGGGGCGGGAGGGAGATACTTTATCATTCAATTACTCTTGAACTACAACTCTGACAGAATTGAAATAACACTCTCCAAGGTCCAAGTACTATGATGATTATTAGAGCTGCTTTTATTATGAAACATTACTATCCCTTTAATGTCTATGAGAAAAGCAGGTGCAAACGTCTTGTTTTGTTTATACGAGAATTTATATCTCTAAGACAGGGATTCTCGACATTACTCAACATGTGTCCCAAGGACTAATCAGTGGCTAAATCATTTAGATTGTTTTACCTGTACTTAATTATTGATATCCTTAAAACATAACCTGTTGGTATGTCCCATGGACGTGAACTGAGGTTCACTGCTCTGAGAAATAGCATGGTAAAAGTACCTTCAGGACTAATCTGATCCCTGGATCAGAACAAGCAGACGCATATCACCTAGAATACATGCTTTAGGGAACATCAAGGGTTAATATTTCAAAGATCACAGGGTTAGCTCATGTTAAGTTACCAGCTATGTTTTCTAGCAATCAAGTGGTTAAAAAGCCAATTTAACCCTTTGAGTGCAAGAGAGGTGTCTGACAAAAAACTCAAGGGGTTAAATCAATGGCGATATATGTCTGTTCCTTGTTAGGCAGCCATTTTGCCCAGAACAGCCCCAATTTGCCTCTATAGGTATAAAAGCAAAGTGCCCAACATTGTGTAAACCAGCTGCGACATAGGGAACGAATATAGATTCCCATTGATTTAAGTTGGGCATGTAACTCCTTGAATGATGTAGAGGTCTTCAACATATTGCTTTGTGATGTGTTTTAGACTTCTCTAGCATTCAGTGGGTTAAAGAGCTCACAGTAAGTAAGTGAGTTTTGGGAAAAAGAAATGCCTTTAATGTGGACCTTTCACCTTAATTCAGATTTTCATATTTGAAAACTGCATTAAAAACTGTCCATGCGTCATGTTAACCAAAAGGCCAGAAAATGTACAGTTCAGGAGATACTCTCATTAGTTACTGTATGCAATATATGCTAATTATGATACAAGTAACATTTCATATGCTAATGAAGCCTTTTCAGTGGCATGTCATTTACTAATGAAGGTAAAAATGACATGTCATATGCTAATGATGTTTTGTGCAGAACTAGGAAATGTTTACTTTCACTTTTCTCAGAAATAAAAGTGTGAATATCACCTAAACTATACATCCGCTGGAATTTTGGTTAACATAACACATAGGCAGTTTTTAATGTATTTTCAAATATTCAAACTTGAATTAAGGTGACAGTTATACTTTAACTTGAGTTCCAAAGAGGTATCTGGCACAATGTGTTTGACACTTCTCTGGCATTCAGAAGCTTAAAGGGACAGTATTGCCATTTTTTTTTTTTTATTATTATTATTTTTTTTACAAACCTGAATCTTGTAGGCATTAAAAAATAAAACTAAATGCCCCCAGTCCCATCTCTCAAACATTTTTGGTTTGAAAGATATTCGGTACCAAAGCTCCCCCCTCCCTCCCCTTTTCTCTGACATCAGTGCGGTGGCTGACTACAGGGAAATCCGCTCCCGGGACTATCAAAGGCTCTTCAGCAGAGCCAAGATTGTGAGACAGAAAAATAAATCCTTCACTGGAAAGGTCTACAAAGTGTGCTTGCAAACCAAGCACACTTTGTTGACTGTTCCAATGAAGTAGCTCTTTTTCAAGATCGCAATTTCGGCTGTGCTGAAGAACCTCCAACGGTCCCGGGACCGGATTCCCTTGCTGTCAGCTAGAGCTCTGACCTCAGGGGAAGAGGAGGGAGGGGGGAATTTTGGTGCCGAATATCTTTCAAACCATAAAGGTTTGAGAGATGGGACTGGGGGGCATTTAGTTTTATTTTTTAATGCATACAAGATTCATATTTGTTTAAAAAAAATAAAATAAAAAATAATAATAATATAAAATAAAATGGCAATACTATCCCTTTAAAAATGTAATGTTACTATAGACACACTCAGGAAAAAAAAAAAGGTAAGCTGACTTTATTGCAGTGTTGTCAATAATCCAATTTGGGTCTTTAAGAATACTGTCCTGAGAGTGCCTATCTTCACACTGCAATTTTTGTTTTTTGTATTGTACCTTTTGAGAAGGACACTCAATTTTTCTAATTAAAATATGTAATATGATTTATTCCCAGGGAGACATAACACTTTACAAAACTTTCCTAGTTATTGTCCCAGGGTGCCATATCTCCTATATCAATTTTCTGCTGGTTATTTGTTTGCGTATATATTTGAGAATTTTGTTATGCAGACAAATCACACTACTCATGCAGACATAAATTACCTTTGCTGCGTTCTGTCCACTGCATCTATGCTGCCTGGGCACAATACTAATTCATTTAATAGTGGTAATGGAAAATCTGCGGGTAGGTACATTACTAGGGAAATGAAAACTGCTGTTTATGTACAATAGGTTAAATTGAATGCCCACTAGCAAAGAAATGGCTATAGCTTCCTTCTTGTATAATGTGACCAGATGTCTGTTCTAATTCAGGGATGATTATAAGAAACACACACTGCAGGGTTGCTTTGTAATCCTGCTGAATGACATTTTCATAAGTGTCCTACGGGGGGTGGCTTGGTCCCTTGTACAGCTGTATTTCTTCTTGTCTGTGTGTATTCACAGTACCCCTAAAAAAGGCATTCAGTTTTTCCATTCAATATACTATAGAGCAGTTCTGGGACAAATCACCTATCTTCTAAGGCAGGGCTGTCAAAGTTGAGCCACTGACTAACTCACCTGTTCTTAATGAGGGAAATCCTTATATCATGGTCTGTTGGTGGCCCTTGAGGACTGAACTTGGACAGCCATGTTCTAGGGAACAAACAAGTTATCACTATTTTAAATGAGACTTTAGCACCTTTAATGATAGCAATGTGTTGGAGGCCCCTCTTTCATTTGAATGGTTAGATGTCCTATTTATATCAATTGGAACTTATTGGTCCCTTGAGTGCAGTGTTTATTGCTCAGGACTGTCCAAATGGCAGCTCATGGGCCAAATGTCACGTGTAAAGGAGGCAATGGGCAGTACCCATAATTAATCAACAACCTGGCCTTCAAACGTATATCCTATTCTAATAGCACAGAGAATAATATTCTATATCATATCCTGATTGTGTCTGAGTTGTGTACTATATTGCTGAACCAGAGGGGTGTTTAAAACATTGCAGCACAATGCAGTGCCTACTCCATTGGTCCTTAACGGTTAATTTATAGGGAAAATGTATGGGGAAAAGGTAATTCACATCCTGGGCATCTGGTTTGGTGGAAGATCCCAAAGTAGCAGCTTTTGGGGTGCTGTTTAATGTTTCTGCTACAAATAGAAAGGGGCACCTCCTCCAATACAGACTCTTAGAGCAACCTTTGTAAATTGGGGTGTTTTACATTGTGGTAAATTTGATATTGC
The DNA here is from genome assembly GCA_037306005.1 of Rhinophrynus dorsalis. Lineage (NCBI taxonomy): Eukaryota > Metazoa > Chordata > Amphibia > Anura > Rhinophrynidae > Rhinophrynus > Rhinophrynus dorsalis. The sequence continues at coordinate 475,076,275 of CM074718.1, forward strand.
TAAAAATGACTAATATTTTAGAATGCCATTTTAAAAATAGGTGATATGAAGCCTAAAGATAGTTAGGATAATAAGGGGGTATTGTACGAGTCAGCCAGTGGAGCTTCTTTTCAGCACTTGGCATAGAAAACCATGAGCCTGGGCTTCGGGGTATGTACTAGATCAGTGCTTTTCAAGTTAATCCTCAAGTACCGCTGACAGGTCATATCTATAGGATTTCCCAGTTTGAATACAGTTGAGTTAACCAGAGCCTCAGTATGATTAGTTTTCATATTTTTATATAAACAGAGGTAGATTGTAGTGGAATACCAACCAGGGTAAGTACAAAATACGAGAGCTATAAGCACAAAATACATCCTTAAGGTCCAGTGGGTTAAACTGGCCCACTAGCTAGTATTTTATGTATATATATATATGTGTGTATATATATATACTGTATTTTAACCTTTTGAGTGGCACTCAAAGGCTTAAATACAACCCTAGCAACTCACTTTCCTTAATTTTACCCCAAGCCCTTTCTACACTCTTTTTCTTACCCCCATCCTATTACCCCATTCTCTTTCTACCTACACCCCCTTTTGCTGCTTCTTCTCCCTTTTTCCTCCAGTCTATGTAATCCCATCTTTCCCTGCCCCCTTCTCCCCATGCTTTTCTCCCTCTTTCCTAATATTGTTCAGTCAGACCCCCTCAGTCCCTTGCCTTTCTCCTAGCCGCCTCCCCTTTGTCTAATCTTTGTCCCCTCTTTTCCTCTGCCTCTCTACATAACTTCTTTTCAAGTGTCTTTTACTCCTCTCTTGAATTCCCTTGTGGTCCAGTGTGAGGAGCGAGTAGGCTGCACAGACCTCCATATCAATTCTCCCTTGTGGTCTCCATACAGCATGAAAGTTCAGGGCACCTGGATATTATGGCATATCCCAGTGCTCTGCATTAGAAAAGAACACATGAGGACTGTCATGGAGAGCTAAAATGGAGGTTTGTGGGCCAGTCAGGTGAGATCCTCTGATCTTTACCACCAGCCATGATCTAGCACAGGGTATATAATTTTAAATCCTTTGCTACTAGCCAGACCTGAAAAGTTACTCGCCACTGCAAGCCAAAACATACCCACCAGGGCTGAATTTTCACTCGCCATTGGCTAGTGGCGAGTGGAAATTTTTAGCCCTGATCTAGCAGCCTACCGGAGGATGCCCAATACTACAGTCCGTTCCTGGTTATATAAATATACTAGCAATGTGGGACGGCGCTGCCCATCAGGATATATAGGGAATTAATGTACACACATGGATGCAAGACAAACACACACACAGACACACACGCAAATGCACACGCATGCACTGAGATGCATAAAGAGCGACACAGTCATACATACATACATGCAATGCCCAACATGCAGACACACAGAGTGTGATACAGACATGCAACACATACAGTGAGAAACACACAGACACACACACAGAAGTGAGTCATAAGGGGGTGACTTTTGTGTCATTGTAATGAGCTTGTGTTTGTACTTACGCCTCCACTGTGGCATTCATTCATATAGTTGAAATGCATGTGGTAATTGCACATACTATGGTGGAAGGTGGATCGTGCTGGCTCCCGGTGTGTGAGTGCGATTGTGTGTGAGTGCGATTGTGTGTGAGTGCGATTGTGTGTGAATTATTGTGTGTATGATTGAGTGTGTATGAGTTAGTGTGTGTGTTTTTTGTCTGATGTGTTTGTGTCTGTGGTGTAGGACCGAGTGGCAGCCATTTTGTTTTTTCAGTTACTTGGATAGTGGTGGGCGGGCTGGATAGTGGGGGCAGGCCAACTCCCTGCATGATTTAAATCACTCGCCCATTGAATCACCCAATGGGAGCAGTAACTCCTCCTTACTTAACCCTTTGAGTGCCAGAGGGGTATGCAAGGCATAGCTTTGCAATGTGTTGCATACCCCTCTGGCACTCAAAGGGTTAAGTTATGGTAACACGGCAATATAACACACGGTGGCTCTTCAGTTGAGGCAACGTAGCAATATGCTGAGGGAACAAATAGATAGTTTTGTTCGAGGCTTGCCCTCTGTAACATACAGCAAAGCATCTCTCTCCCTTTAAGGAGAAAGGGCAGGAAGTGGAGGAGTGACAGTTGAAAACAGACAGTTAGTGAGGTTGACTGAAGAGATGAAAAGCGTTAAATAAAAGAGTTGCTATTAAGTCTGTCCCTGAGTTTGGATTTTATGGAAACATTACACCCTCGTACTAAAACAGAGTGTATGGAGAGTTACAGTTATCTGTGGGAGGTGAAACAGTGTGTTTGTGGGGTCATGAACCTGAGTGAGAGTGTGTGTGGACCAGGAGAAGTTACTGATATCCCCTACTTCAGGAGTGAGTGGCAGCTATATTTTTTTTTGTCAGTTGGATAGTGGTGGGCGGGCCAACTCCCTGTATGATAAACATGTCCCCATTGAATCGCCCAATGGGAGCAGTAAAGTCCCCATTAAATCACCCAATGGGAGTTGTGTCTCCTAATGAGACATAAATGATGTAATAAGGCATTCTGTTGAATGTGTGTTTGTTTTCTGAGGAGACATAAATTATGTTCTGTGTGTGAGGTACCATAAATTATGCAATGAGGCTTGTTCTTTTATATATATATATATATATATATATATATGTATATATATATATATATATGTGTGTCTGTTTTTAACTGGGATCAGTGAATTGGTTAAAATCAGGGGTCTCCATCCTTTTCTTTAATGGGAGCTACTTTTAACCCTTTGAGTGTCAAAGGGGTACGCAACACAATACTTTGCAATGTGCTGCGTCCCCCTCTGGCACTCAAAGGGTTAATCTCTGAAATTTACTGTGCTACATGTACATATTAAAAATATAGCAATGTATTACTGTATGTATTAAGACATGTCCAAAGCTGCTTTTACCTGCTCTTCATTCCATCCCACACCTTCAAATAAAAAAGTGCTGCACAGAAAACAAGTGGCCTTAACAGCTGAAGGTGATAACATTCTGCTATAAGACACACTTTGTAGCAGAACAAATCCATATTCACTATAGAAGACACAGCCTGTGTCTCTCCATTGAGCCTCAGATTTTTCTGATGGACAGTGTTTTCCCATCCTTTACAACACTATTCCATATTACTATGCATGTTTAAAGATATTAGAGTGGTTTAGTAAAACATTTAGTATAACATAAAGCTGGCAACTTTTGCTACAATGGGTGAGTGAATACACAGTTGCACTGTAGCTCTTACCCAAGTTGACACCACACATTTACCACAACAGCTTGATACCCGAGAGAGAGCTTCTCACTGGTAGCAGAAAAGCTACATGTTGGGGACCACTGGTTCTCATTGTAATATGAGAGGCTTGCATGAAGGGATTTTTTTTCATTGTTAATTGTGTGTGTGTGTGTGTGTGTGTGTGTGTATATATATATATATATATATATATATATATATATATATATATATAATATAATTTTTAATTTTTTCTTCTATGGTGGTTATAAAATATTTTGAGAGTATGTGAGTGCCTCTGTAAAAGCAAATATGTGGGTCTCCTAAAATAGTACCCCCTTCTGGGGTTACCCAAGGGTAGAATTTGCTCTTATAAAGGATAGTGAATTTTAACTCCTATAATGAAATTATGTGAGCATGTTGTTTTGGACAATTGTAAAATGCCAGCCATTTTTATGTGTTATGTTAATTGCTGTTGGAGCATTTGCTTAACCCTGAGGTGAGGGGGCAGTCTGTGGCTTTCCTTTTCTGGCTGGCTAAAGATGATAGAAGTTGTAGTGTAGCAAAACCTGAAGTACTGCATGTTTACCTATTCATGGTTTAACCTTTTGACTGCTAGAGATGTCTCTTGAAAAAAGCATCTTTAATCCCATAAGGACCCATGAGAGTCCTGGCCAGGATCGTCATGGATTTCAGGGCTCCCCGCGTTACTGCATGCCGTTCGAGAAGCCCTGCATTGGATAGGGGGGAAAAATGCTCTATGGTCTTTAAGTGCCGGTCGTGAGCATGCGTGGCCAGCCCTTAAGGAGTTAAACATGGGGTGTATCAGTAGGAAAAACTTAAAAATAATAGATATTTTCATAACTGATGTTTTCTGCCCAGTTAATTAATAAAGAATAGTGTCTGGCCTTCCCCATAGAGATCCTTTGACATTGATGGAAAGTAACTCAAATGAAGGCATACGCTGCAATAAACTGCTGTTTTTCTTCAAGCGGAAGGAGATACTAGTCCCTTGATTATCTAAAAGTAGGCCGTCCAAGCAATTTTTTTTTTTAACACCCCGAAGACCAGAGTGGTGTGCAACACATTGCTTTTCATACGTCTCTAATCCTCAAGGGGTTAATCATTGCCATTTGCCTTTAAACACCATTATAAAGTCTAATTGAAGGATTTATCTGTCACATTCGTGTGACAGGCAGCTTCAGAAGAGAAGAGGTCAGTGATTCAGAAATATCCAATTAGCAGCATATACTTAGTTCGAACACAGCAAGTCAGATTATAAAGAAGCAAAGCCGCCTGCTGGCGTGGCACATGGACTGTGTTGTCACACTGCTACATCATTTTGTACACATTCATATTGGTTTGCCTGACAGTAATTCATCTGTCTCATTTCATGTCATTGAGTAGTGTTCCTTCATTGTGCGTTATACTTTTCGTGTTTTATTCAGCAAGCTAAAGAGGTACAATACATGGAAACATATTTTGACTAAATAAAAGAAACATCTGGTGTCACAAGCGAGAGCTATAGGCCCTGCTGAGACAGTGGGGATAGTGTGGGAGTGAAAGGGTTAACAACACCAGACCCCTGGTTACTTGTTACTATTCCTAGCAACCACCAAATTAACCCCTGGAATCCCTCCCGCACTATCGCCTCAGTGCTACAATTTGCTGCCACCACCAAGACTTGGCGTCTTAGGTTAAACAGAAAACAACAGAATTACAGTATAAGATCACCTTAAGAATCAGACATATATAATTACCCCTTTAGTAACGTGTGCTACCTGAGATTCCTTCAGAGTAGTGAGCGCATATTAGAGAACAGAGACAAGAACTGATTAACTGAACATTTAATCTGAAAAAAGGCTTCACAGTGCTGGTTACAAAAATACAGAAATAAAGAACTTACACAACTAAAGATTACATATCAGCAAAACAGTCCATAAAATTAAATAGGAGAAACACAAGAGTTCCCTATACACAATTACTGATATATTATTAGTCCTTGCGGGAAGTTGAGTTGCTAAAAGCTCTCCTTCCAGTTGTTGCAAAGAAATTCCCTGTTTTATCCAAAAAACCCATATTAAATCATTTCCACAGTTCCATTTAAGAGGCCAAACCCCCTGGGTGTTACCTGGGTGGAGGTTTGGCCTGGCAGTTTACGGCCCACTCAATCAGACCTGTCAGGGATGTCATTGCAGAGTTCTACCTGAAAAATCATAAGGCTTCCAAAAACATGCAACCCACAGCACACCTCTATAATTTTATAATAATCATATTCCTCATATCTGTGTGAATATTTGGACACCAAACATGCTGGGTCTAACTGGTTGAAAAATGGCTATTCGTCTAACTCATAGCAGGAACATCTCGCCCTGACATGTTTGGTACCCACCACAAGGGTAAAACATGGGCATTCTGAATATATATTTGTATTGAACCATTTTATACTATATATACATGTTCTCCCTATTTCATATTATTTGACTTCCCCTGGATGAACCCCATCAGAGCAGAGGGTCCAATATATTTTATGACACTCTGTTCTGCTCCGGTGATCTACTCATTCAGTTTCTGGTGATGTTATCCACTCAGCTAATTTTATGGCCTAGGACTGGTGCCCTTTGAATAACATACAGGTCAGCAAACAAACAAATTATACAACCCAGAGGGCCAACTCATGCCTTGGCATGACATCTGGCTTATCCAGTCTGCCAATTTCAATTTCCCTAGCTAAAATACACAGTCTTGCATAATTCTCAGAATAGACCTGTCCATCCCAGGCATTTTTGAATTCCCTAACAGTTTTTTTTTACTTTTTGTCCATCCCTACTAAACAACCAAGAAGCTGTATTGCTTTTTCCACTGCTCCACTGCAATGCTTGCCTACATTCAACTCATCTGAAATAATAACTCCCAAGTCAATTTCCTCTGATGTCTTTGTCAGAAAAGAATACCATTAATCCCGTATTCTACCTATGGGTTTATGTGTCCTTAATGCATTATCTTATACTTTTAACCCATCAGTCTTCTGAATAAGTACCACTGATTTTGACATGCTGTTAACTGTACTAAAGCCAATTATTTTTCCAAGCAACTAACTCTGACTCTAGTTTTAAGCTGTGCATCTTATGAATCATTTTCCTATGTTGTACTTTGTCAGAACCTTTACTAAAATCCAAATGTGTTATATCTACTGCTCCACCCTTGTCTTTTTCACTTGAGTAACGATCAAAAAAATTCAACCTGATTTGTTTGGCAAGATTTTCCTATTGTTGCGCCATTCATGCTGTCATGGATTGAACTTGCATGTCATTAAACTATAGATATGCAACAATTCTTCTTTTCATAGGCACTTCTGTTAACTTTCCACTTACTGATGTCAGACTCATGGGCCTGTAATTGGCAGAGTTCGCCTACTGCCCTTTTTTCTATAGTAGCTGTTCACTGGCAATTTTCTAGTCATCCGGAACCACACCTGTCAAAGGAGATTGATTAAAAAGGTCAGCTAGAGGTGCTTCAAGCACAAACCTAAGCTCTTTTAATAATCTTGAATGAATCTCTTCTGATGCAACTGATTTCTCCACTTTCAATTTTGATAACAAAGTAACACCTTATCATCTGTATACAGACTAGTGTCCACTGGTTTGACAGTAACCATTCTTCTTAAAGGAAAAGTAATACTTAAAATGTAAAAATAAATAAATAAGCATTTAAGGGCTAAATCATTTAACTGACTGTTATTAGTGTTCACTGCTCTTGTATTCAGAAAGGTTTTTATCTTATATCAGTCCATTTACAGATTATTCTGGACAATCTGTGAGAGCCTGGAAAAAGCAGGAATATCTGCTCCCTCATATCATATGGAAAACGAGATTTTAGATCTCAGAAAACATTTTTACAAATGCCAGCATGAAGTATAGGGTAATTAAGTATATGTAACCCCAGTTCATACTTAGATGTTAGTGTTGTTTTAAAAGCATACATCAGTGACTTCTGTAACACCTTAACGACCGGGTGATCGGCGCCGTGATGTGACTTAAGTACCGCGTATCATTTTTTTTTTCCGGTTCCAGACTCCCCGAACGGGAGGAGCCCGGAACTCCATGACGGTCATAGTACGTCATGGGTCGTTCAGTCAGATCGACCCTTGACGTACTATGACCGTCAAGGGTCGTTAAGGGGTTAAAACCCCTGTTTAAGTCGAGGGGATGTGGGGAATGATCCTTTCTCATCTGTGGTGCAGTTTGTATGGTCCATAATTGCTTATCTTGAGCTTCTTGAATACAGCTCTTAGACCCATATTTATTAAAAAAAAAAAAAAAAAAAAAATGGAGTAATTCTGGAATAAACTGCACCATAGGGAGCAAAAATAAGCATTCTTATATTCCTATTTACTTGAATAGAGCAATTCATTGGATTGCTGTCTAGCATTCAAGGGGTTAAATGCTTGATTTAATTTAACATGAATTTTTCTTTGTCCCCTATGGTGCTGTTGGCTTCCTCCAGAATAAATCCAGTTAGCTTTTATAAATATGGGCCGTAACCTCTGTTTGCTATCATTTGTAGAATTGTGTTCGAGCATTTACAGCAGTGAGTAGCAGTCTGTCCAAGAGACATCTGCCCTTCTGACTTCTCATCTGAGCACATTTTTCAGGACCCTAAAAGGGAAAGCAGTGTGCGCCTAGAGAATCATGATTATCTTGTCATGGCCTGGCTTCCATCATCCTGAACCACGTGATACGAGAGCTGGAGTAGATCCAGTGCACTCTTTGTTGAACTTTAAATGATTAACAAGTCTGAAACCTAGTAATTAGATGGTGTGGTTTCGAAGGTGGCATGAATAGCATGCTGTCAAAATAAAGAACGTTTTTATAGTCACACAATCAGTGGTGTTGGCACAGTGTTAAGGGTTAATTCTTAACTCCAGTCCAAAGCTGATAACATTTGATTGTGACTTACTAATGAAATGTGTGCTGTTGAAGAGGGGCTAATTAGTGCTGGGATTAATCCTCCCTCTACAGAGGCAGCTAAGCTTCTGTCAGGTCCTTTCTTCCTGTTAGCCATTTATGTTTACACTAGTTGAAGAGCCCGTTACAGGGGCCACAGTGCCACTGCCAGCCGGTCGCAGGGCAGTCATGCACAGTAGAGACTGCCCACGCCGCGGCTGATACAGTGCCAGCCGGTCGCGGGGCAGTCATGTGCAGTAGAGACTGCCCGTGAGTTTTTTATTTTTCCCCCTCGACAATTTCAAATTGATTCACAATTGAATTGTTCACGTTATAGGTCACTTTAAAGGTGGAAAAGTTCTGACAGGATTTGTCTCATTCTTTAACATCGCAAGAACCTGGCATTTTAACAGGAGTGTGTAGACTTTTATATCCACTATGTGTATATGTGTGTGTGTGTGTGTGTGTGTATATGTGTGTGTGTATTATGTGATCTGCAACTACCGCTGTATAGTGTGTGTGTGTGTGTGTGTGTGTGTGTCTGTTATGTGATATGTACCTACCTCTGTGTATTGTGCGTGTGTTATTTGTTATGACACCTCTGTGTTGTGTGTGTGTGATATGCTCCTACCCCTGTTTATTTTGTGTTATGTGATACATACCTACCTCCGTGTTGTGTGTGTGTGTGTGTGTGTGTGTGTGTGATATGCACCTACCTCTCTGTATTTTATATGTGTTTTATGTGATATGCACCTACCTCTGTGTATTTTTTGTATGTTATGTACCTACTTCTGTGGTTTGTATGTTATAGAATAGGTACATACCTCTGTGTAGAGTGTGTTTATGTGATATGCACCTACCTCTGTATAGTGTGTGTGTTGTGATAAGCACCTATAACTAGTGTTTGTCTGTAGTAATTTTTCAGGGGTCAGGGCAAAGCTATAATATGATCCCCTAGATCAGCCTGTCTAGACCCTATATTTTATATGGAAGTGGTTAAGTGTAGGAGGGGGCAAGTGCCCTGTCTCTGGACACCCATTCCTACACCTGTATAGTGTGTGTTATGTGACCTGCATCTACCTCTCTATAGTGTGTAAAGTGATATGCACTTACCATTGTATAGTGTGTTATGTGATAAGCATCTACCTCTATATAGTGTATGTTATATAATATAATCTGCCTCTATATGCTGTGTGAGAAATGTGTTTGTGTACAGTGTCAGTGGTATGTGTCCTTGTATATGTCTAATATTTATGAATGGGTGTATAATATATATGAGTGTGTGTGTTTTAGTGTTACTAAAGACCCGCAGAGTTTTTACTGTTGGTTTGGTCCTCCTGGCCTCCGAGACAGTGAAAGAGATGTACTTATACTACCCACCTTCAGAGATCCCATTGGGCACAGAATGGGGGAGTTTTGCATAAACTGGCTATATGTATATAAAATACAAATGTATAAACTTTGAAGAACTTCTTATAAAGCTTAATTTGTCAGATCTACTCTCTGCATCATATTTGATTTCCCACACTGCAGAAGGTTAGAGCGTTATAATGAATAATAATTCTTCTGGATACAGGGGGAGCCTGTGCCCCACATACAGCAACACGGCTTCTTCATAAAGAGGCCAGGTACTGATTAGACTATCTCCGTTATATTGAAATAATTAAGTGTGCAGTGTCCTCCTTATTGGTTAATCCTTGATATCTTTCCAGCTTCCATAAAGGTCAAAATGCCAGTGTGATGTTGGTTTGCTTCCTCAGTCTGCAAGATTTCCTCCTCCACCTCTGCAAACCTGACTATGTATGTGACATAAGGTTAAATCAGTCTAAATTGAATTTTAATAATTATAGACGAGATTTGCAACCCAAGGCCCTCTATCTTTTGAGCACTACAATTCAAATCGGCCACAGCAAGCAGATGGAATGATAGGAGCTGTAGTCCACAGGTTGCCTTTCTCTGATGTATCTATGATATATTTATTCCTGGGAACTCTTCAGATCTGCCCTGGTGACTTCGGTTTTAAGTATTCATTGCATTGTCTCTGGTGACAGAGACTCTTTATCCAGTTTCTGGCAACTTCTTTCACCCCCTAGCTCACTCTACAGACTTACTGCCCCATTCAACCCACTTTAGGTACAAACTCGACCCATTCTTCTCAGCCCTGCCCAATTCTTACATTACATTGGCACACACATTTCATCATTTAGACACTCCTACACCAGTCTTTCTTAGCTCTGTGGGGACGGGGGTCTAGGACAGGTGGGCACAGCTCTCATCCTTACTGGCTAGCCAACAGTTGGCTGTAGAAGATGGAATTTATTACCCTCCATAGCTGGAATACCTTGAGTTGCCCAACCCTGGTCTAGGATGTTCTCAGGTATTACTTTGAATTATAAAATATATATTTATATTATCACAGGTCTTTCAGCAGTGGAAATAAACATTGGTAGAAATAGCAGCTGTACTAGGTACCATCACAGTATGTGCATTGTATGTAAGAATTCATATTCAGACGGTATTTGTCTTTCTTGAAGGGTCAGAACTGGTTCTTTGGGCTGTTCTTCTAGTCATGGAGCAAACCAACTGCTCAACAGAGAATAAGTAAAAATGTCCAGGTCTCCAATACATTGCTGTGCAGTGTGCTGAGACCTCAATAGCATTCATGTGAATAAATCCCTTTTTAAATGAATGGGAGTTTACATTTGTCCCTTAGTTCCTGCAGGATTGCTGCACTCCAGTGTTGTAGAACAATAAGTGATAGGCTGGGACTGTATTTGTGGGAGGGGCCGGTGTCACTACAAATACTGGCCCAAACCACTCATTAGGGCTCTACTTTGATTGAGTCCTACCTCAGGCTCCCACCCTCAACCAGCTACTTTATACTAGGCAGCCCTCTAATTGGCTCGCCTTATCATACTTTCTACCAGGCTTTAGTAAGCCAAGGTTAAGCCACACCTCTTATGATATTCTAGCAATTGGCTATAGGCCCCGACCACAAACATATGTAATCATGAATGTTACCTTCTCAGGACTGGAGTTACATGTCAGGTGTCTCTAGGCAAGTCGCACTAGGTGCCTTTATCTCCACCCATGACCCCACCCACAGTCCCACCTCTTCCCTGGTACTGAAAATACCCTTAACCTATAAAATGTGAGAGAGAAGATTTAACCCTTTGGTTGCTATAGAGATCTTCAGCATATTACTCTGCAAAGCATTGGGACCTCTCTAGCATCCTAGGAGTTAAATAATAGCCTCTTAACCCCTTGAGTGCCAACAACGTAAGAAACGCATTTCAAAGCAATGCTTTGCATACTCCTGTGGCACTCAAAGGGCTAAGGGGTATAACACTGGTGCAGGGACATTGAGATTGCTCTGTCCATACCCATGATGTGCGAGTGGCTAGCACAGTTGAGACAGCCCTCTAAATCTGGAGCTCAGGCAGTTGTCTACTCTGCTTATTATGAAATCCGGCCCTGCACCTTCCATTGCTATTAGAGGAGTAGGAGGTGAGTAGCATTTTATCCTATGTGAGCGCTAATAGACTTCTACAGTAACAAATCTACAGTCATCCAACCTTGGTTCTCTGGAAGTCTTGAAGAAGTAGTGACTGTAATGTATGTTACAGTGAAGGAATTCATCTTTAGAAATAGGCTTGGACAAAAAATATTGACCAATGTTTGATTCCAAAACAAGGTGCTACAAAAACACACAGAGCTGAGTGTGCAAAGTAAAGTAAAAGTGGAGCATTTTGGGGGGCAAAAGAGGGGCACTGTAGGAGACCAATAACAATTGTAGCTTTTGGCTCCTGGAATTTCTGAAGACCACGTTAGCATTCAAACGCTTAAAAGCACTATTTAAATCTGTGGACTTGTATTAATTCCCTATGGTGCAGTGAGTTTGCCCCAGAATTGCTCTGTCTCCAAAATGTCCAATAGATGTATTAATATGTAGAGTGCCTTAACCCTTTGAGTGCCAAAGAGGTAACCAGTGCATTGCTCCCTGGCACTCAAAAGGTTAATATTAAATTGAGCTTTATTTTTTGGCCACATATGATCTCCACTAAGGTTATATGGGGATTATAATAATGCGGGGAGAAATCTAAAGAAGAAAAACTAAAGTATTTAATAGTTTTCCAATTAGTTACAAGATATTTGTCCTCCGTGAACCCCTTATGTCTGTAAGCGGATAATATTCACACACAGGTGATGAGCACAGTCTGAATGAATAGCTCTGTGTACCTTTGTTTCCTAAATATTATATAATTGGGAATGCCATGAGGTGTAGAACATAGTCCTCTATGCCATTATGTAATATGTTCTCTGTTCGAACACTGATTTGAATGAGGACTATCTGCACCATCTGCAACATCTGTATCTGATAAAGCTATCATTGTACTGCTGAAATAGGTTTCCTTTTTTGTAATGAAAGGGACATTTTCTATAAGAAAGAATCCTCAAACTTGAAGAACTATATGAGCCATGGGAGGAGGTGGGCAAGAAAATGGAAGCCTCAGCTGGAACGAAACTGGACGTATGTGACTGTAAATCACAAACTCCTAGGTTCAATGGGCATTACTCATAGACCTTCAGTTTCAGGCTTCTAAGTCCAATACAGAGGGTCTATGGGGAATTGCACTGCGCAGGTCAGAAAACTGTCCTGTATCATACAGCAGGGATACATAGGGGGAGCATTAGGGATCTCTCTTCAGAACCCCGTTCTGTGCCTGGGTTCACAGAGCAGCCTGAAATTAATCTACAGGTCAGTTCCCAGCAGAGCTGATGTAACAGTACATAAACTTTGAGTATAACTGCCTGTTTACTTCAGTAATAGCCATTCTTTGGAATTCCAGCTGTTGGGGACAACTACCATCATCCCCAACCAGCTGGCTACAGCTATTTCCAATGTGAAGAAAATGGATGTGAAAGTCTGTATAACCAGCTGAAATAGTAAAAAATGTATTGCATACCACTAAATAACATGGTAAATAATGCAAAGATACATTCATATCTTAGCTTTGTGTTGTATCATTTATTTACTGATAACTTAATTTTTACAAGGATGTTTTTTCTTTGTGTCAGTACATTTTCTTGATGGTTGGAAATCCTTCTTTAGACTGACATTTAATTTTTTTTTAATCTTGCCATACTGAGCATGAGTAACATAGTTGATTGAAAAAAGATGTGCGTCCATCAAGTCCAGCCCATGCCAAATCACCCATGTTGATCCAGAGGAAGGCAAAAACCCCACTGAAGCCATTTCCAATTAAGTCCCAAGTGTAGGGTGACCAGACCTCACCTTTAACCAGGGACACATGAAAAATGCATACTGCAGGTGCTGCTTTTAATTTCAGTGCAGTCCTGAAATATGCTTATTTTCTGTGTGTCCCTAGTTAAAGGGGAACTTTCACCCCGCAATAACTTCAGGTTAACTTATTGCACACCTGGCGACTAGCTGCTTAGTAGCGCTAGTCGCCAGCAATATTACCCGGTTCTTCAGATATCGGCTTTTTGCCGATGGTGACAGGAGCAGGAAGCACTGACGTCTCTTCACAGTGACGTCCGTGCGCCAGTCCCCTTTTTGCACCACACGGTGCAAAAGGGACTGACATCGCAGGCGCACGGACGTCACTGTGAAGAGACGTCCGTGCTTCCTGCTCCTGTCACCATCGGCAAAAAGCCGATATCTGAAGAACCGGGTAATATTGCTGGCGACTAGCGCTACTAAGCAGCTAGTCGCCAGGTGTGCAATAAGTTAACCTGAAGTTATTGCGGGGTGAAAGTTCCCCTTTAAAGAAAAGGTCTGGTTAGCTTACCCAAGTGGATAAAAAAATTCCTTCCCGACCCCAGTTGGCACTCCGATATTTCGCCGGAATAAAGCTAATCACTTTCAGCCTCTCATTTTGAGGTTTCATAAGTACAGCATACCAGTCAGACAAGGAGTAGGCCAACTGAGGCCTTCCATCTGCTCGTAACTAAAATACTGGCTGGGCATTAAGGGAGTTGTGGTCATGAGCAGTCTACACCATGGATTCTCAACTTTGACTCACTAACAGGTCAGGTTTTAAGGGTGTGCCTAATTAAACACAGGTAAATTCATTACAATGACCAAGTCATCTATTACCAACCTATGTTCAATCCTTGTTGAACTGAATACCTACACTGTTGGTAGGCCACAAAGACCAACACTGAGAAACTTTGGTCTACACTATGTGTAAAGTGTCAGCATGTCTATTCTAGGCTAGTTCCTGATTATCTGGATAATATCCAGTGATCACCTGGATATTGTATATTTGTTTTGCACCATATCAGGTCAGTAGTTAGTTTTCACCGCCACACAATTGGAAGTACAGCAGTGGGTCTCAACAAGGGTGCCGTGACGTCTTTGTGTGTCATGAATGCCAGCTTAATGTGCCAGTTTGAATGCCGAGTTTCAGATTTATATATATGAATACTGTTATTTACAGTAAGTTTATTTTCTCATTCTGAGTGCAATACCTAAGAATTACAATATATCAATGCATTTCTACACTATATTATAACCCTTTTAAATAACCTACAAAATATTAGGGGTGCCCTGGAATCTACAGATTGCATGTGAGACACTTCTTCAGCAAAGCCTCTGATTGACAAGCATTGCATTGGTCGTGATCAGTCTGAATACCATTAACCATATAGAGTTGCATCCTTGATTCTAATGAGGCATGAAGAGCTTCTCAATCTAGTAATATGTCCATTTTCAGTTACAGATTATATTACTGTACAAATGCAAAAAGTATTAATATGGGACACAGTACAGAGGGTGCAGTTGTGCTTGGGCCCAGCATCTAATAGGGCTCCATCTGCATGCTCTCCAGACTTACCCTGGTCTCACGGGACAGAGGCTTATTTTCCAGCAGTGGTGAGTTTCTTCAAAAATTGTATTTTTTCTGAATCTGCCCACTTTTCCTCCTGCTCACCCTATTTCTTTCACTTCCTGCCCACTTCTCACCCACTTTGACAGGATGCTAACCCCTGCCCCTTTATAACGCGACTCACATCATTTACATCCCTCTGGTCGCCAGCACATGAGCCCTCTGCGGAAGTTCCCAGGTAAGCCCATCTGCCCCAGGGTCCAATAGGGTCTAATGCATCTATAAAAATATTTTTTATTAGGAGCCCTAAGAAATGTTTGCACCGGGCCTCCCACTGACTGCTTATGTTATTGAATAAATAGATACACTTGACTACTGTATGACAGAAACCTATCAAAGCAAGTCCTATTATTCAGAGCTACTTATATCAAGGGTACAGTTTCCCTTTTAGCTTATAAACAGAAAGAAAAGCAGTTACTGTTACATTCATAAATAATTAATTTTTGTGCAGGCATAAGAGCTGATTTATGCTTAGGTGATGAATTCTTTTAAAGTTCTCAGCAATGTGAATATAATGTATATAAAGAAGCTAAGCAAGAGATCTGTACAGAATAATGTTTGTTACTTCTTGCCATACAGCCTCTCTTCCCATTTGTGAGTTCAGTGGTTGTTTGTAAATAAATATTTACAAGCTGAGAAATTAGAAAAAAAATGTGCAAAGCTTAAGGACTGTATTATATAATTTATTTTTAGCTTTCAGTGTTCTTTTTAAAAGGCTCTCCACGGGATGAAAATACAGAAGTATGCTAAGAATCTGTTTTGGGGATAATGGCAATAGTCTCTGCCTTTTACAATCTACTGGCAGCCCATCTGCGCTAGACATAAAAACACATTTGGTATTCAGCTGACGAGCCTTGATTCTGTGTGCAGAATTTCAAAGCTCTGTTCCATTTCTCCTTGTCACATGAAGAGAGAGAAAAGGCAAACACTGGAGAAACGGTGCTTTTTTTTTTTCTTCTGCATTGTTCTGTCAATGCCCACTTGACCCTGTCAGTTGAGGAAGGGAGGGAATATCATACAGGATGTGCTTTACGGCACCAGGACTTCAGTTTCCTAAAGCACATTGTTGTGGATTTGCTAACTCCATCTTTTAGCACACTCAGAATTATCTCATTTTGTATTTAGACTCCTGGTAGAAGTTTTATTTACATACTTTAGTTATCCTTGCCTTTTATAGATCTGTGACAGAACCATATTGTTTGACATGAAATTCCTTCAGAGCCCTAACACACCACCCCCTTAAACCCTGTTCACACAGGTGACTTAAACAGCTCTACAATGCAGCACTGCTCAAGCGAATTAGGGCTACTTGTTTTGCTCCACTGTGCGTTCCACCTGTGAACATCTCTCATGGAGGTGGCATGGCGGCAGTTTAACAAAGTTTGCTAACCTCAGAGATGGCCATATAATATTAACTGCCAATCACATGGTTGGCCAGTCATTGGTGGTTACAAGGGATGTTGTAACCTTCATTGTAGCCTGGGGGAATGATCCCCACTGTGGTCCCATAAACCACTTTGCAGATCATGCATGCTGCAGCTTGGATGTATTTGCAGCATCCTGTAGGAATACTAACGCCTAATAATCATCCATGTATCATACTCTGTGGTGAAAATGCTCATGGCCGCTGTGAATTAATTATATGTGAATTTGTTCCCCAATAAGTCTTTAAATCTTACGGAATGTTGATTCACTTTGGAAAATCCAAACTCCTCCAATCAATGTCTTATTAGGAAGCCTTTGGAGGGAGCACTGAGCAGTTTAAAAAGCATAATGTCCGCCTCCATAGATATGATATTCGATACTAATTAGAAATTCAGATCATTCATACCCATTCCACACACAGTTGATATATAGTTACTATTAGGATTTTCTGTAATGTAGTAAATGTTTGTCTTCCACATACCCACTAGTAGTCACAGATAAACACACGCACAGATTGCCACTGCAGCCTTATTCTACTGACATTAATTCTGAGCAGTAGTGATCTAGTGAATGAGAGCCCTTCTGCAACATAATTTTTAGGCCTCCAGATCACTGAAAATTAGTGAAAAATTCTAAACATTTTCTGTTTTCAGCATTCAGAGGGCCCCTGAATTTGGCTGGTCCAGATGTGCTGCATCAATATTAGTTCAGCTCTTGGATCTGTTTAACCTCTTATCTTAATTCAGGGATGCTAGGGTAGTTTGAGAACCACTGATTATAAATGTTTTTATTCATGCAAGATACTGGCATCTGTGTGCATAATGCTTTAGCAGCACATACAGGTGCTTTATCCTGTGCTTTTGTAATTGCATGGTATTGAACAGTGGTGATTAAAAAGTTTATGTACCTCAATGATTAGAGAAATTCCATAGTTCTACCATGAAAGCCTTTGTGAATTCCAAACTAGTCCTAGTATAAATATCCAATAGAGTTGATGATATTAACCAAGTCTGTGTCTTAGTACTTAGGAGTCAAGGTATTTGCAAAAGTAAGTAATATGGTTATACTCCACATAGAGAAGATATGACTGGACTGTTGCATGCTTAATCCTTGTATCTAGTTCTTTTGGATTTCAGCCAGCATACTTGATATATGGTGTATTTGAAATGCCCTTCTTTTTCTAAAATCATAATTTTCTGCTTTAAAAACCTAATTTGTCATGTTTGTTGGATTTGCTTAGGGTAGTATGTGGTACTAGCATTTCACTATTATTGTAGTGAAAAGGACAGTAATGTCTCAGTGTGAGCAAATTTGTGATCATTCCTTGTAGTGCATACTACTGATCCATTAATTTAGTAATGCTGAGATCGCTATATATTCTCAGAAATAATATTAGAAATTGTCTCCCTCATACCCCTGAGGTCTGAAATCTGGTCACTTAACCGGACAGATTGCTACGAGGCACAGTTAGCCCTCCTTGCTGAAGGAGGGCAGATTTTTCCTTATACTGAAAGAAGTTTGTCCCATGTCGCGATCCGCTTCCAGCTCTGAGGCACGAAGGATGATACAACTATAATGATCGTGACAATTTATAATCTCATTTCTGAGAATATAGAGAGATTTCAGCATTACTAAAGTAATGGATCAGTAGTATGCACTACAAGGAAGGATTGCAGCTTTGATCACACTGAAACAACTAAAACATGATTACAGTTGAAACAAAAACATAATCTATCCTGGTGTAACAGTTTAGTACATTGAAATACAATGTAGAGTTCCTTTTTGAGTGGTGAGCAGTCCTCCAGGAGTCTAAGAGCCTATTT
This sequence comes from Rhinophrynus dorsalis, assembly GCA_037306005.1. Lineage (NCBI taxonomy): Eukaryota > Metazoa > Chordata > Amphibia > Anura > Rhinophrynidae > Rhinophrynus > Rhinophrynus dorsalis. The sequence continues at coordinate 475,094,617 of CM074718.1, forward strand.
TAGGAAATCAGTTCTTTGAATTGCTTGGAGAAAGTATAGTGCTTGTGGACATTAGGAAGGTTGAGTGAATTAGATTTATTGATACTTATTAATTCATGGACCCAAGACTGGATTAAAGTTACCTGCTAGGAGTTAGAACCAAAGGAAGCAAGTGTGTGTATGAAATAATTTATCAAGGAAGGTAACTGGATACCATATACATTATCCAAGATTAAAGTTTTGCCTTGAATTCATCCTTGTACAATAAGAAATCTACTGCCCTTGTCCAAAACCTGCTCGGAGATCACAAATGGAAGGTCATATCTAATTAAAATGGCAACACAAGCTATTTTTGTCAGATGAAGCTAGAAGGGATGTAGTGTATTGACTGTTACCCAAATGTGGTAAATGGAGTTTTAAGAATTGCTTTTCCTGAAAGATGATAATGTAGGCCTTAGAGTGTTTACATTCTTGTAAGGCTAGCTCTCTTTTTATTGGAATTTGGGCCTTTAGTGTTAAGGAAAGATGTTTCCGTTTGTCCATTTGTTCAGGAAAGGGAAGTCTGTCAAGGGATGCAGCCAGATATGTAAATAGATAAGCAGGGGTAAGACTTAATAAAAGAAAAGAAGGCATAAAAAAGGAATAGGAATAAGAGAGTGAATGGCAAATTACCAGAACAGGACACCAATGGATGTCAGTTAATACATAGTAAATTTGGTGTAGACACCAAAAAGGTCTTCAAATAATTGCAACACTTCAAAGACGCTTTAGAAGACTCCAGAAAATGCAGTTCCTGGAAAAGCTCCATTTGTAGTAGCATCCAGATCAACCCCAGCAATGAGTAAGGGTCAGAGGGAATCAGAGTTGAAGGTCCAATAAATAGTACTGGTAAAGCACCAGAAGAAGGGAGGGTGTGAATACACACTCAATCATTTCTTAAATATAGTAGGGGGAAAAAAAAAGAAGGGGCTGGATTATATAAAGAAATTCACGTTGCAGAAGATTCCTTGCATTTGTTTGCAGGTCTGTTAGAGAACAAACAGGAAAAAAACTAGATGGGTCTAGACCAGAACACTCATGTTGATCTATTCTCTGGGAAAGTGGGGTTACCAATTGTTGTTAAAATAAAACTGAGGCATTGTATAATATCCTTAACAGATTGAAGAAAAGCATTATGCGAGACACGTAGATGAAAGGGGAAACAACATCTAGTGGACTTCGTGCTCTCTGAGAATGTATGTGATGAACTTCAATGATCTCTTCTGGAGTGTTGTGGAAGATAGGTCAGGAATATTTTCCAGAGTAATGCCATCAATTATGGGAGATTGCTCTCTAAAGGCCTCTGTAGTGGAGAAATAATGGAATCTGATAATGATGTCTCTAGGCTTCTCTCCTGTAGCAAGCTTAGAGCATAACACACTGAGAGGACTCAAAAGATCTTCTAAACTGTTGGTTATTATACCTTACTCTGTTATCTAGGTGTACTTGAGAGTCTTGGATTGAAGCGTTCTGAGATTTCAGGGCTGCCACTTTAGTTTCCAAGGTTGCTATTTTGCCTGAAGTGTTAGATTTCAGAGAGTTCACTCTAGAACCCGATCCAGAGAGTCCTTGTGAGAGATTAGAGGAAAAGTTTTTTTTTAGTCTTCTAGCTTAGACTAGAATTCTTATTTCACCATAGGTAAACATTGATTTGAGATCTACAAAATCCTGTTTAGTTCATAGAAGATCCATTTTGTTCCTATACTCAGGAGAAATAGAAGGAACAGGAGAAGCCACAGATATGGCTCCTGAATTAGGGAGAGCTTTTGCAAAAAATCAGGTAAAGAAATTTTAAGGCCTCTTCATGTCCTTTAGGACATCCAGTGAGAGTATTTAAGCTGGAATACCCAGGGGCATAAGTTCAGCTGTACTGATAAAAAAAAACAATTTACAGTCCAGCAGCACAGACCAGGCATTGCTCCAAAGGGAGAACTACATATTCAGGAAAAGTTCAAGATGCTGGTTGAGAAACTAGGAAAAATACCTAACCCAATAGATGAGTCAATGGCAATTGTATGCTACAGACATTCCTCTATTCTGGAGGTTCCTAGTAAAGCTAAACTCCCCAGAAGATGATGTAGCTTTCCCCTTGGAGATATGATTCAAAACATTGGTCTATATCTAGGGCCCAATTATATAAGGATCTGGGTCTTCTTTAAGGTTGGAGGGAAAAAATTGTCAAGGTACCTCAAGTAGTTGGAGAATTTATATAGCGCCAGCAGGGATTGGAATGAGAGCCAGGCTAGACAACAAAAAAGGCTTTTAAGCTATGCAGCAGAAATTCTCCTCGTATCCCTTTGAAGGATGTAGCCAAACATAGTATATTATGTTTAAGCAGTGCAGATTAGAACCTGAAACAGTCAACTGTGAAGAGTGAGCTGTACCTTGTAATGGGATATTGCCCAAATTTGTCTCCTCAAGAGGCACAGTTGGGGTGTAGTAATGGGGCTGGGAGATAGTGGTAAGATGCAGCTGGGGACCGGAGATCATTATTAAATGCTGCGGGCCCTTTGCATTTGGTCTGGAATGGTGTGAAGCTCTGATCCTGCTGCAAAGCTCTGATATCAAGACAGTGGCTTCTCTGTCTAAGACAATCTGGCCCTTCAGAGGTGATATATAGGGGCATAATTCACTATGGATTGATCAGATGATGTCAGGAAACACATAATGGCTGCTGTAGCTTTATTTAGGATTTTAACCATTTAAAGTCCTTGAAGGGTCAATCATAGCATTTAGATTCAGCCCCATCTGAAGTAGGGTTCTGTCTGTAGACCGTCCTGCAATTGTGGCTCCAGATCAGCAGCATCCAAGGGGCCCCCATCTTCCCCAGTTACCCAGGGTCCAATTAGTTCTAGTTGTAACTGAAAATATTTTTGTGATAGGATACCTTCCAATAACTAGTTATTCCACTGGTCCAGATGATCCCTTTTACAGTAACAAATGAACACCAAAAGCAATACTCCCATACTACCATCATTATTGTAGTCATGTATTTATTGTTATTATTATTATTATTGTAGACAGGAGTGAAAATGAATACCAGGAACAAGGGAGCTCAGTCTTCTAATATGTTGCTTCTGTGTTTTATCTTTTGGGAGGTCTATCTATCTATGTATCTCTATCTATCTATCTATATTATATAAAGCACATTTATGTATAGACATCTATTCACTGGCCTCCAAGACCCATAGTCGGATCATACAATTGGATGTTATCCTTCCCCTGATATTAGGGTTCAGTATTTGGCAAATTATTTTCTCCTAATCCTAAAATCATGGATTCAGTAATAACTAGAATGCAAACAAAAAAAGCTGCTACATAATTGTAAAACACCAGCTGTTACAAGTATCTAAAGATATTTTGCTTTTACATCTAGCAGAGAAATATAAAGTGGTCAGTTGAAATACACTGTTCTGGTCAATTTTCAAACATTGTGTGTCAGCTGTGATCAGATCCTCGTTTTTCCAACCCTGGAACATAGCCCAGATAAAGCACCTGATACCTTCAGAACCAACCAACACTGGTTCATGCTTTTGTGTCCTAGAGACAGGACTATTGCAGTTGCCTGTAAGAGACTTGCAAATAAAGGGCAACACAGAATGCTGCATCCAGGCTATAAATATCAACATTTATGACATACACCACCTGTCCATCATTATCTACACTGGCTCCCTGTGAATTGCTGCATACACTTAAAGCTTGGCTTGTTTGGGGTTTACATGGATATCTGTAAATCAGATCAACTGAGGTGAGATGTAGACAAGGGGTTCCTAACCCTGTCCTGAGGGACCCCAACAGGCCACTTATTATAGATTTCCCTGCACTTGCGAGTTACTTAACTGCTTGAGGACCAGTGGGGGTGTGCATCTGTCTTGGTAATGTATTGCACACCACTTTATTCCTCAAGGAGTCAAGTCACCTGTACACAAGCAGGGCAGTACATGGCCTATTCGGGGCCCTGCAGAAAGCACTGATGTAGACCTTCCAGTTCTTGCACAGTAGTGTGATACAGGCTGCAGTGAAGGGCTCTGTCATTTGGTCATTCAGGTGAATAAAATATCTTAATACAAGAAAAAATATTTGGCTCTCCAGCTATTGGGGACCACAACTCCCATAATCCCCAGGTGGCCATTATAGTGTACAACAGCTGAAAGGCCTAAGACTGACCTCCACTACTGTAGCTTAGAGTAAGATGGTTAGAACTTTGGCCATAAATCAGAAATTTAAACTGCAATTCTAGAGAAAACCAACTGCACCACAGGGAGGTCTCCAATGCATTACAAAGCCGTAAACTGGAGACCTTTCTAGCATTCAAGGGGTTAAAAATCTCTAAGTGCATGGGAATTTAGGACTTTTTGTTTGTGTCCTGTGGTATAGTTGGTTTAGTCCAGAATAACTCCAGTTTACTTTTATAAATATGGGCCATAATTCCCATTACGTTAAATGGTTTTGCAGTGCATTGGAGACCTCTCTAGTATACATGGGGTTAAATGCCCCAGTTTAATCAGTCAGTTTTCATTGTCCCCTTTGCAGCTGGTTTGCCAAAGAATTTCACCACTTTACCCTTCTGAATTAGGTAAAATTACGTGATAGAGGACATTTCAGGCATGTGTTCTTCTTTTACCTACATTTCTCTTCTGAATTCAAGGTTAACCCTTTGAGTGCCAGAGGGGTACGCAATGCTTTGCACTCTGGCACTCAAAGGGCTAACAAAGAGAGATTTCTGATGCACGTCCACAGCAGTGTGGCGGCTTTTACACTGTTATGTGGCCCATAGATTTATGATATGTTCTGGAGCAAAGTAAATTGACTCGCCATGACTCATCATACTTTGCTTCCTAAAAGCTCATGGTGTCCAAAACATAAATATTAAATAACACTTTAATATAAATCTTCATCTTCATTTTACCTCTTAACGACCCTTGACAGTCATAGTACGTCATGGGTCGATCTGAGTTAATGACCCATGACGTACTATGACTGTCATGGAATTCCAGGCTCCCCCCACGGCTGCACGGTGTTTGGGGAGTCCGGAACCAGAAGGAGCAATAAAAAAAAAATGCTCCGTGGTCCTTAACTGACCTCGCTGTGCCGAGGTCATCAAATTTATTTTTTCTTCTCCAGTATACGTTAGCCGTGTTCTGTTAGTCCAGTGGTGTAGAGGTCAAATAAAGGAGTATTGCAGTATGTAATAATAATTTTTTTTATATTGATATCATTTGACCTATTACACACATTATATATTTATATATATATATATATATATATATATATATATATATATATATATATATATATATATATATAATATACACACACACACACACACTAACACATATGTATAAAAAAATGCTTATTTGTGTAGGGAAGGAAAACAAAGGAAAGAATGGTAATTAGCACAACTGGTATTTTAGGCAGACAACCATGATTGGTTCCATGTGGCGCCTGAGTATTTTTCTCCTTTCATTAATTAATATTAATAATATTTTCAGGCACATTGCCCCTGCACCATAGAGTTTAAAATCTATGTTTTGTTGCCTGAGACACAAGGAGATAGTGACTTGTCCAAACAGAGGTCTCCATATTATTACAAGTATTGGGCTCTGGAGTATATAGTGTGTAATAGTCTGAATTTGTTTTTTCCAGGTAGTAGAAGTTGAGGGAGGATTTCATTTTTGGACGTGGAGATGTTCTTCCAGGACAATTCAATGCTAACGAAAACCTTCTCTAAGAAGGTAGATATGAATAATTATATGAAAAGTTACTCGCCACTGCAAGCCATAACATACCCACCAGGGCTGAATTTCTACTCGCCAGGGCTAAATTTTCACTCGCCATTGGCTAGTGTCAAGTGGAAATTTTGAGCCCTGTGTATAGCATAAAAAAAGAAAAATGTCCAACAGCATCAAAACAATCCCCTTTTATTACAGACAGGTTTCTCAGGCAGGGATTATGGAGAAGCAATATCATTTAACTTTTATTTACTATGATTAAAATATATAAAAGAAACAATGAAAATAAAATCTTATGTATAAACATAAGTGTTCACTGACCACTCATAACAAAGTCAGTACTCCAGATATTATCAATGAACCCCCCCACACACAAATTAGATACTAGCTTGTTATATATATATAAATGATACCCTTGCATGTTCATTAGTCAGATCTACCCCAATGCTACTGGTTATATTGAATGAGTACACATTAAAATTCAAAGCCAATAGGATTAGGGATTCATAAAGTGTTAATTTGATCCATCTTAATATTTATACAATTTTATCAGTTGTAAATATATTTGTCTTTAGCTGATAAATATATTAATCTGCCTACAGTTAAGAGTCTCATACATTGGAAAGCTTTGCAGTCAGATAGTGGTGTTTCTGTGTTGAAAAGCAAATGTGTTTTTCTGCCTGCTTCCTTCTGTATTCATAAACTTAATCTTCTCTCAAACCTCAAAGCCACCGACTCTATGTCCGAGATCAAACATGAGACAAAGGACATACCGTTTGCAGGAATGGAGAGCAATAGTAATTGTTTCATCATAAAGTCTGAGTTCAGAGGGGTTAATGGGTGTTAAATCTGATCGTCAGTGTATAGCAGATCCCATTCGAAGGCTTAAATCAGATCTTCTCATTCCCTTTGGAAGTGAAAAGCAGTAGAGGTTCATGTTCACTGAGCTTGTAAATGGAAATCACGTGCACCGAAATGGACTCTGTCAGGAATTCATTAACATTGCTGGTCAAGTAGATATTGTTGATGACAATGCTTCTATCACATGCTTATCTTATTGTTTACCAATGTCTCTTAACCCTTTGTGTGCTGGGATGATAACATTCCCTGATTCTGTTATTCTTAAGCAGTCATAATGAGGAATATGGCATTGCTTGTTTGATTTATCTTGAATGCTTGACATGTCAATAACACATTGCTTTGTAGCATCCATGGATTAAAAAAAATGTTCCTTTGTCCAAATCAAAGCCAGTTATAAGTCTACCCATTTGTTAAGACAGAGAAGAGCATTAGTCTTACTTGTCCGATTGATTTTTGTAATAGTCGCAGACAAATAGACTAATGTAGCTTTTCAGATAGCTATCGATGGATCGATACACATATATCCTCTACCTAGGGGTCTAGGGAAGAAGATAAGGGGCAGCACACAAGAAGAACTTGAATAACATGATCAGGTTTATTGTCCAAATGCTTTGATCTGTGCCAGGACCTTTCTCAGGGCTAACTCAAATTTCTTTACAGTGGGTTTATATAGAAGAACAAAAATTATATATATATATATAATACCCTCTGGGTACCTGAGGGGTGAGCAGCACGTTGCTATTAAAGGGATAGTAATCTTCATAGTATTTGGTCAATGGAGAGCATTATTTCAGTACTGTCAGAGTTGTAGTTCAAGAGTAATTGAATGATAAAGTATGCCCCTACTGCCCCTTTTACTGATGTAACACTGCTCAGCTCAGAGCAGCAAGACTGTCCGGATGGATTGCAGAGAGGGACAGTGTTCAGTGAGCACAAGGGAAAACCTGTCAAGTGGGCAGTGATTTCATTGTTCTCACAGTAAGAAGATTCTCTTGCTGTAATCTGTCTGCTCTCAAGACCAGATT